>CM064886.1:39273000-39873000 GCA_030347415.2 Decapterus maruadsi
ACAAATGCTGCTGATTGAACTAAATTTACTCTACGGGGAAACAAACACAGCTTCATCAATCCCATCATGTCTTTTGAGAAACAAATCAGTTTATACAAGAATGTTTTATCTGCCAAGAGAATGCATTTATTTCACTCAGTGTCTGTTCAACAAACCTTGGCTACTTGGGAAACCCTGCAGACCCGATTTTGTTCAATATTTCTGATGGAGAGACCCTTTCATTGTTTCCAGGTGTGAATGTGCAGGTCACAACTTCTCCACTTTGAGTTGTTGGATTGTGTATTTGATGAGTTTTGAGGAACAAGGGACCTGTACCATTCACCTCCATTGTGTTCACTGAGCAGCTCACGTCTTTGCCCCGCTGATCTCAAAACAACATGCACTGACAAGTAAAGGTAATGAACCTACTGCTATGACTGTAGGGATTATGGCAATAGGCAAATTTGCTAAAAATGTTGAACTATCCCTTTAAACCAGTTGGTTGCAGTTTCCTTTTGAAAGTGTCCCTGAGACAACCTGAGCAACAAACAAGGATTTCACTGGTAGAACCTCTCCATGTAACATGAAAACGGTGGCTGTAACAAACAACAAAACCACAGGTTCCATCTCTTGTGCAGGAGGTCGGGAAGGTGGGACGCTAACAAGGAAGTGACAGTCCGAGAGCCAAACGTAAAATGCATGTAAACCTACAAGATTTTGTGTTATAGACACAAAAAGGCTCCTTGCAATGAATTCCAAAGTGTTGTCCAAATATGAATGACTCCTGTTTTAAAGATCAAAAAGTTCATGCATTAAATACAGTAATTACACCCTCTGATCATTGTGCCTGTAAATCATATGTAAATCTCATTATGTTCGTTAAAAATGCCTCCTCACGTCGTAATGTGCATCTATCTATAAGACGACTATGCATACTGAGACTGTGATTAATGCATTAACTCTGCACAAGGTCTGATCTCCCCCAGAATGCTGTTATGCAGATAGAACTGATTTTAGGTCAATTTAGCTCACATAAAAACCAACAATAATTGAGTCTCTATGGTTTTATTGTTTTGCTATTTGCAGCTCATGATGAGGCAAGTGCGGCGGGAGTTTCCTCGAAACGCACCTGCAGTGTTTCTAACGGGGGGAACAGATCTGTTATTCAGTGTCTTTACTGAGGAACAGACGTTTTACTCAGGAGTTGTGTTTCTCCAGCAGAACAGACATCTTTTACTGTGTCCTCAACACACAACTGATACCTTTTACCTCAAAGTAATGGCTTCACAGCGGGGGACACATCTTTCTCTGAGAGCCGTGTTTCGACTGTGCCGGCGTACAGTCATTGTTTCTGCCGGGTGAGCAAACATCTTTTATTCAGAGCGGCGTTACTGCAGTGTGTCAGGCCGGCTTCAACGCAACAACAGTTGCTCCAGCTGCAGGAGTTGTTTCTATCTGATTGAGTGAGAGTGCCATTGACCTTCAGCCATTTTACTGAGACTGTATTAAAAAAGCTCAGGCTGAGTCCTGATTTTATGGCCGAGCCTTCCCAAGGTCCCCCTGACCTGATGGATATTACGAGGATAAATCAAACTTTCATGCCAAAACACTCATCCACAGCAGGGGATGAAGCATGACTGTGTGTTGAAGAATGGGAGAACTTGGAATTGAGCGTGTGTGTGTGTGTGTGTGTGTGTGTGTGTGTGTGTGTGTGTGTGTGTGTGTGTGTGTGTGTGTGTGTGTAAGCCTGCGGTTTTGTGTTTTTTGACTCTTTGTGAAGCAGTACAGTACATCGGAATAATGAAACTACTGTATTGTTCTTTTATTTTGCCTTATTTTTGCTACTGTATGGAAGTTTGGGGCCATACGTACTTCACAAGCATAAGTCCACTGATTATGTTACAAAAAAGTAAGAATTATTCATAATGCAGGATATAGAGAACATACTAACAGATTGTTTACTATAGGAATACTGAAATTCAAAGACTAAGTAGAAACACAAACTCTGGCTGTAATGTATAAAGCAAAAAATAGAATATTACCAGAAAGTACTGCATACAACAATAGTTTGTTCTTAGATCAGAGGATGAAGAAGAAAGGAGGAAGTTTAATTTTAAACACCCGTTTGACGGACAACTTTGAAGCAGATGAGTAGTTGGAGTCGAACTATAAAAGTATGATTGTTATACTGTAGAAAAGTCTGCTTGTAATGCTTGTTTTGTTTTGTTTTATGGCAAGAATGTTTCTCAGTGACAGATACTAACTAGAATAAGTAGATATTGAGTGAGGGGCAAGCAAGATGTATCTTCTCCCTGCTTCCTTCCAACCAATGACAGAAATGTTGTCATAATATTGTCAAATTGTGAAATTGCTTTGTTTGATATAAATAAAAAGAAAGAGAAAGAAAGACAATGTCACACAAGACAATGACAACTGTTTGAACACAAGAAAAAAACAAAAAACTAATATATATGAGGAGACAAAATGAATATAATCAATCTAGTATGTGGGTGTGCACGTTCAGTATGTGGGTGTCAGTCAAAGCCGTCAGAGAGTGAGTAAGTTAACACCAAACAGTCATGGGGTTTGACAGCTGCAGTAATAATTCGCCCGTGAACAGTTTGACCCGTCTTCCTGCAGGAGCCGGAGCTCTCGACCACCGTGTCACCAGCCGTTCAAAGCGGCGGAGCGGAGCATTCTTCGCCGTGCACGCGCTACGACTTAACATTAACAATGCAGACGCGCAGGGTGAGTGAGAGGACAGCGGTGGATGGCAGCTCCATTTCCTGACTGACCGCGGCCTCAGATGAAAGGCCAGCCGGGGGTTTGTCATTCTGGGATTTAAGCCTCAGTGTGTGGTGACAGCTTGATAATGCTGCCCTGATTCAAACACCAAGCTGTGCTCCTTTGGATTTACTCGCAGCGCTAAGGGCGGATTGTCTTAATGACACGCATATACTCAACCAACTTCCCATTTCTGACTGTGAAAGCCTCTTATTTTTGCTGATCATCGCCTCAAAACATCATCTAGAGGCCGCACCATCCCAACCAAACGAACCAAGTGTTACATGATATGAGATTCAGTATTAGATGGCATTTATTTACTCTCACAACTCAGTGTTTCTGACTTAATTATGAAGGATGAAAGTAAACCTGAATGGAAAAGTTACAAAACAAAGCATTACACAATCAAAAGAGCAGAATCTTTTCTGCATTAAATATGAATATCAAACCTGACCTCACTGCACAGTGCTTTATGATCCTTCCTTCCAATTACTATCAATGTCAAGGTCAAAGTTGAGCTTTCTTTATCATTATCCAAGACTTAATTTGTTATGCAGACTGGGTTCAGCAAATCAAGGAAACAAAAGACATCTCTTACTGTACACATCCATAAAAAAAGACAACTATCTCCCTGGGCAACATGAATGTTAACACAGCAGCTATAATGTAATAACTCCAATCAAAATCTACCCGGCCTTTCAGATACAACAAACATGTTCTTAGCTTGTTCCCTTGACCCCGCAGATCCTCTCCTTAACTTCTTCTCTCCCCCACGGCAGCGTTTCTCTATCATTACTCCATTTCTGTTGCTGTTGTTGTTACTGGGTCAGACTCACTCTCCAATGGGACTTCATGTTGTTTTAAAAACCAATAAGAGACAGCCACCGGCAAGTTTACGGACAATTTGTCATTGCTGCTAAATGTAAGCAGGGCACTGCGGTGATGTTCACACATTTAAAAAGGCACGATATGGAAGAGAATGTGTGTGTGTGTGTGTGTGTGTGTGTGTGTGTGTGTGTGTGTGTGTGTGTGTGTGTGTGTGTGTGTGTGTGTGTGTGTGTGTGTGTGTGTGTGTGTGTGTGTGTGTGTGTGTGTGTGTCTGTGTGTGCGTGCGTGCGTGTGTGGTGAAATTTGAGGACGTTCAGTGGATTTAATTATTTTTGAATCATAAAACCCCCCATTTTAAAAATAAAAACTAAATAAGCAGAGATAAAAAATGAAAGCAATCTAATTACTCCTGACTGTTGAAGGATGTTACTGTTGGGGTTTTTAATGATATTTTATAGTGGATGGAGAATGAATACTTAACTGAGAATTAATTGAGTAAATGAACACAATGAAAGGAAAGGAAAGGAAAGGAAAGGAAAGGAAAGGAAAGGAAAGGAAAGCAAAGGAAAGGAAAGGAAAGGAAAGGAAAGGAAAGGAAAGGAAAGGAAAGGAAAGAAAGAAAAGGAAAGGAAGGTCCATTTTGGTTTTTAAAAAGTTTGGATTGTCAAAGTACAAACTAAAAGCAAATGTAAATAGTTTTCAATTCGTCATAACTGTGTGAGGGAAGGTCAGGCTATATCTTTGACCTTTGACTACTTCCTATGTCCGTTGTTCGACTCAATTAACAAACACAGCGGCTTCTTCAGCCTCACATCTCTTTCCAGCAGCTTTTCTCTATATGTCACAGATCCCCACATGCGCAGATCTCCCTATGCTGTGTAAATGCCACTTTAATTATATCTGAGATGGATGTATAAAAATGGAGGTACAGCATGGGAGGCATGTTTTTCTCTTTTATGAGAACAGGTCAATGTAAGTTATATAAAAAGGGATCTTAACAGTGATGTTGCTGTGCTGAGGAGAAATGAGTTCTTACTGCATGGGCAGAGGAGGGAACATGACATGAACACCAAAGAAGGAGAATTATGATAAAGAGCGCGGGCAGGTCCATCATGCTTAATTAAAGTTACACAGGCTGGAATTGAATTTGTTTTGACTCCTCCTGCCAAGAAAAGCTCTAATTTATGGCAGGTTACTCAACTCTGTTTAACGGCACAAGCGTGGGTCCATGTGCCTTTTGCTCCATAAACACAGTTTTGCCGTTTTATTAGCTGGTGAACGTGAATGAATCGAATCCACAAGACTGTTACTTTCAGCACAGGAAGCAAACGCATGACCATGCTCCATCTGGTTTACACCAAAGTCTCATGCTACATTTCACCATCAAACAACCTGCATTTAGCTGCCAAGACACACACAGATCTGCTTTGGCATTTGGGATGAAACAAAGTTGAAATACTATGCATGACTGACAGGACGCTGCAGATACTTTTTTAAGGGGGTTGGGGAATTTGCCCTTTTGCCAGAGCCTCTCGTGATTGGCTGGACAATTCCTGACGAGGTTATGGTATATGGAGAATGTCAAGAAGGAAGCTGCACTGGGTCGACCCTGACGCTGAGAATAAAGACTGACTTGTGCTGCAGACTTATCAAAATGCTATTTTTATTAGTTGAGAAGAAACTTCCAAGCGCTGTAGCTCTAATGAATTAAAGATCAAATACGTGATTATAGCTGGTCTGGTGATTATATCTGGTCTTTACTGCACTGTTATACTGCACAATGATCCAAAATATTGAATGTGAAATGTCACTAAGACTAACGACTCCATTTCCACTTAACTGTGAACATTTTCTGGTCATGATGGATGTGTTTATAGTGTGGCAAATGACCTTGACAACAGATGGTAACCATACTTCCAGTCTTTTCTTCTTCTTTGTAGCCCTCTCCACACACACTGCAATTAACAGAAACGCATTGAGCTTCAGAGACACTGTGCTATGTAATATGCATCATACAGACGTCAAAGACTTGAAGCTTTCAAAGACTTACATGTAAACCAGACATTGATTCACATGTGTATTTGCTCTAGTCAGTAACAAATCTTATTTCACAACAAAAGCCCAATCATGTCTCACCACGTCAATCAAACCGCAAAGAACTCCAATATTCTTTACTATGGAGCCACTGGTGGAAATAAAAATAAAAAAAAGATCAGCAGCATCTCTGTCTCTTGTTAAAGCTGCACACAACACTTGAGCAGCACTGAGTGTTTCAAATGTGTTGTTTTTTTCTGACTCTTGGCAGCAACTTCCTGAATTCCTGTCATTACCATGACATATCGAGGAGGTTAAATTAAAAATTGCCCTTTGCCCACAGCGGGAAAGCGATTACAAGTTGTCCAGCACATTGAACTCCTAATCTACCCTCTGAAAAACTAACACTTGTGAATATTCATGACTCAATTGACAGTTTTTTTATTGATTTTAGGGCCTCAGGACTCCATAAGAAAATTGAACAAATTTAATATTTTTTCAGAAATTACCAATTTGCAATCAGTAAGGCTTGAATAGTAATATATACTGTATCTTCCAGCTACACAACGCATGCATGGATGCTTTGTCTGGTACCACAACGTGTAGAAAATTCAAGTCAAGTACTGCATGTGATGTGCATCCCATTTCTTTCCCTTTTTTACCTGGCTTTCCTTGCACGCCTCATTTAGTCATTAAATAGTAAATGCTCATTAATAGCCAGTCTTTGTGTGAGCTCCACTGACTGTAAACCTGCACATCACAAAACATTATTTCTTATCACGGTAGCTATCTTTAAACATTAAATTTAGTGCTGTGTGTGCTGCCATCCATGAATATAAAGTATCCACTGCTTACTAGATGGTTTAAAAAAAAAGAAAAGACAGAAATCTGGTGTTTTAGTGACTTTTTGATTTGGTGTTTTGGCCAGGTTTCCATACCTTGCTGAGAAATGGCTGCAGAAGAATGAAGTAATCAGTTCAAACACTAAAATTTTCTCACTATAGCGTTAAATCGGAGCTTGGATCTACTATACTGTGTCTGCCAATTCACCAATAACGCTGCAATTAGTTTTCACCAAGTCAAATACAAACCTGTTGAAACAGTAATTCACTTATTCACTTTCAGACTTATTGAATAAAATACATCAAACTTTACGTCGATTACCTAACAGTGTTTATGTGGAGAGATGACAGGTAAGGAAAATATAGAAATAAAAATATCTCTCTTTTGGGGATCAATTCTCCAGTTGCTAGGCAACTAATGAGAGAGGACAGGCTTAATTTTATTGTTTCAGCAGAAATAACATTTCATTTAACGGTACACCTAAAAAATAAAAATAAAAAAAAAGATTAATTAATGCTGTGCACAGAGATTAAAGCCTTGGAGCATTTTCAGATTTGGTCCAGCTCATTTAAACCGAAATAAAAAGGAAGATGTAGCAAGTTTCTGGAGACTTTTGTGTTGTTTCTTTAATAATTCAGTAGAGTTTCTGAAAGTGGATAAGTACAGTAAATGGGCTTTATTTATTTGGAGGATTGAGAACAGGGGAAAAACATTCGCCCACCTACTGGCATGTGTGTAGGTCGGTGCGAACCAAACAAAAGCACATGCAGGCAAAAAGGCTTTTCACTGTGATAAGACACCTTCAAATACAGAGCAGAGGCTGCAGAGCAGAGAGCCTGACATATTTTGCAAGTGCATGGTGACCTGACTGAAATAGCACGTTTATGTCGTAGTAAGGATGTGGAGGGGGTTTTCTTTACGAATTTCCCATTGGCTAAAACATAGTGAAAACTTTAGATGGCAGTGAAAACAAAGGTGTGAGTTTGATATCCAAATGTGTAGTGCAGGTTGAAGCTTTCATGATATTCCTCAGCTTTTACCTTCAGCTCATGATCTGATACTGAAGCACGGTATTTTATGACTTGATAGTAGCTTTTTGTACCTAGTTACAATAAATGGATGAATGTATTTGTGTATCATGTTATTTCTAACCTTATAAATAGACAGTTAGAAAACTACTGCCTCAGTCCTGCAGCTTCATTTCTAGTTGTCACTGTCAGCATGAAAGACTGTGCCAATTCAAAATGTGAACATTAGCATTATACCTTTTGTGTTTGATGTGTGCATTCTCCTCTTCATATTTGCAATGGTGGATTATGCCTCTCAAACAGGCACAGGAGCCCGTTGCACTGAGAAGTGGCATAGAGAGGTATGGGAAGTGTAGCTTAGCGCGGTTGGTAATGAGCCAAAAGGAAGATCATCCTGTCCCTGTCCTTTAAACGTTGTTTGAGCAGAAACTTTGATGAGTCATAGCTGGATCATTTTTAGCCAATGAACTTCCACGCTTAATGAGAAATGTCCAAATATCCCTCTTTTTATAATATAGTGCATCGCTTTGATCTGATCCAGGAGAACCTGTTGAAGAGGCTGGAACCAGGAGGGGGATGTTCTCATCAATTACATTTCATGCCAGAGTGACCTACAGTATATGCAGCACGGTCAGGCCAAAATACCAGCAGTAATTAAATGAAAAGGTACAAGAGAGAAGGGATATAGAGACAGAGTCTGCTTTTACAAGAGATAATACGAGACGGAGCAGAGAGAAAGGCGGGAGACACAAGAGGGGAGAGAAATCATATGACAGCACGCTCAGGAGAGAAGGCCAGAGACCATCTGGGATGAAGGTCTATTCATTCATCTCTTTTCACCGTGGCCATTGCTGACATAACAAGAGTCGTGCAGGTCAGTGTCATCTTCTAGATAATTTTCAAAACGTTTGCCTGCAGTTGTCTCATTGAGCCGCAGAGGGAAGGACAAACACTTCTCATTTTTGAAAAGACACTGACACAAAAAATCAAAAAGAAACACAACAGGCCTGAACAAAGACATGCTGATTTTGCCCCGGTTGGTCTGTGGCCGTCTTTGGCTGTGAATTAAAGCCCACATTCACGGAGTTGTACAAATGTATGTGGTTTGAAGCTACATCGCTGTTTATCCAGCGATCATAAACATATCATTATTGACCATTTGTGTCAAGGCCATTGTGACCTTTAACCACAAAAGTCTAATCAATCCATCATTTGATTTACTGCAAGTGGACATGAAAGAATCAAACTTTTAAGTTCACAAGGATAAAACTGTTTCCTGAACTTGAACTTTGACCCCAAAGTCTCAATAGTTCATCCGTGAGTCCTAGTGGTTCTGTTACTGATATATTTTGTAAGAGTGGGTGGGGCAACCCATAAAAACAAATGTCTCCAGCTCTGGCTGCTGCCAGTGTGGAGGCATTCAAAATGGAAAAAAAATGTCTTCAAGGGCATCTTTATTATCAGACTATAACAAATGCTGTAAAGGTTTTTACTCTGGTGATGACTTGCAGATGAAGTATGTCTCTATGCATCTTTTCATGGTCAGCTTTCTTTTCTTTCTACCTCCCTCATCGGCCTGTAATTGCTTGTGAGCGGATCTTTCCTTTATGAGCCTTTCTTACTTCACACATTTTGATGCATCATTGCTGGAAGAACAAGAGAGTCCTAACATCAATAACTACTGCTACTAATGCACCCACGACATTGTTACTGTTCTTTGTTGCACCTGTGCTGCCGTACATCTACATTTAAAATGATTAAATGAAATACCTGTGGACATTAACGGGTCCAACAGTATCTTTGCAGAATCATTTTGAAATCTTACCAGTCAGAGAGAGAAAATAAAGCATGAAATAATGTTTTAGTGTAGAACTTACAAATTTATGTAAATGCAGAATAAAACTGTAGAAATAGTTCATCTCCTGCGTGTTATATGCCTTGTATACTTTTTTTTCCGTGCAGAGCTGCGGCATCACTGAAAGTCATACGAGTGGAAAAAAGGCTTCAGATGATGCAGAATCTCAGGCAGATAAGAGAAACAGTGCAGAGTGAAGTGGGTGATACTGTCGGCTGTTGTCGTGGTGAGCTGATGCTCGAGGAAAGTCGTCATTGTTCAGCACTGACAAGTCGTTAGAAAGCCTTCTCACCTTTTATCTGTTTTTTTTTCCCTCTGACTCAGCTGCAGCTGTGAGCAGCAACATGCAGGCTTGCTGCTACTGTGACAGCCCCTATAATCAGCCTTGATCTATTTTCCCTTTACTAAGGAAAAATTAGATATTAGGCCTTTCATCACAATTTATTATCTGAAATTATTTAGACAATCCTTTTCCTGACAGAGAGGGGAGGAACAAAATAGAAAAAAAAAGCTTAGATAGAGCTTGATTTACGTGCCACACAACTTTTTAATTCCAAGAGCGTCTTCTCTCTAAGTCGATCACCGTGCACGCCATCTATAATTAGCTGCCAGTTATAATGATGAGAATCTTTGTAGTGGTGTTTGAATTAGATTAAGGTAGTGTGTGAATTAGATTTCAATCTCCAAATAGCCTGGTGTAGGCGAGCATCGTTAGGCCTGCTTATGAAGCCCTCTGCCACTCCATTAAGTTGTTTTGTAATTAATTTAAGAGCGTGTGTGTGTCTAGTGTAAATATCAAAGTTGGAGGAAAGCAAAACTGCATCAGCAATAGAATCTCGCTCAGAAATGATCCATCCTCCTCTTTTCCTCAGATGCTAGAGGACATGGAAGGATAAGAAACACTACGTCTTTATTAGACCAAGGGGAAGAAACTGCTTATTACACATGATGGGCTACAGGGAAATACAGATTCACGCACAGCAGCTTACCCTACCTGTTGGTGATAGAGAATACAAAGAGAAACTAAGGGTGTCTGGGTCTTATGTGCAGTAGAACAACAAATACAGTAGATTTGTGACTATGACAATGTCCCTAAAACACTAAATTGGGGACGCTTGCATTTCTACATTTCTACTTTGTGGTTGGTGATGTAGATAAATTGCCAAGCAGACAACATGATGTTAGATCAAGAAATTTCCAGAGCAGCTTTTGATGCCAGGGAGTGATTGTAAAAGATCTACAAAAAAAAGAAAAAAAAAAGGCATCAGTTTCTTCCCAGCACCACCATTTCACACCAGCCTTGGATGATCACACAGGGAGAAATCCATCACGGAGGAGGCACAGATCGCAATTTCCTCACTGACAGTAGCCTCAATAGACCAGGATGCAATGCAGCAACTGAATATATTTGCAGGTATGTTGTCAGTGGTGTGTGAAATACACTCACATGGATTCTGACTGTGCTTCGACACAAATTAATGGCATGTGATGGTGTGGAAGTATATCCAGGGATGGATGTTTTCTGCAAGATGTTGCCTCCTCTGAATGTGGACTGAGCTGTGCATTAATGTTTGGGTGACAAAATATATGTATGAGGCATACTTTATTGTGGTTATGCTGTGGATATGAATTCAATTAGCGTCATTTAAATCTACTTTTTAGGGTCTTTTTGACTATGTCTCCAGCTAAAATGTAATTTTGACACTTCATAGATAGTGATACAGTGATCTTCACTGACGCCTGCTTAATTTGTTTACTCTTGTATCTTACACTTAATTAATACAACTCTCTGGTGAGAGAAGTAATTAAACTCATCAGGCTAAAGTAACCTTTACTGAAAAGTATGAGTGAGGAATTACCACCCCCAAAGAAAGATGGCAGTAAAGTGCCTTTAAAGCTGGTTGCCACCATGGATCTATAGTTGCCCCTGCCATAGAAGAAGAAGAAGACGAAGACGAGAAAGAATTGAATTTAACTAGCTGACACGAGTTGTTCTTTTTAGCTTAAAGGTGTACAGAAAAGAAAACTGAATTTGAGTCCACTCTGGGTCATAAAATTAGTGTAAAAACTCATCTAACAGACGATGTAGGCCAAACTTTGTGCAAAATTCTATTTTTGAGTAAATCCGGGATGAAAGTGTTGTATTTTCTTGTATTTTTTTTCACATTGGACAATGCAGGCGCACGGATTGTACGTCAGCCTGCTCACGATTCAAAAGCCACTGATATTGGATCTGTCATCCGTCAATCAAACGTCTAAACACGCACACACACACGGAGCTCGGACTCGCCCCAAGCTTTGAATATCCCGCCCACTCGGTAACGACCAATCAAATCCGTTAAATTTACTCGGGTAAAGTCGTGTTGCAGCTCGGCACAACTCGGCGCAACAAACGGAACAAACGGCCATTTCTGTACACCTTTAAGCAACTTGTTACAATGATCTACTTCACGTGGAAATTTTGAGGCAATCTGCTATTTAACCACCAAATTACATGAATGATCTACAAATTTCATAAGGTGTTAAACCGATGCGGTGGAGTGAAATGAACAAGATTTGAGTAGCTAATCGAGTAAAGTGTCACCAAATTATAATTATACATAAAAAGTGCACATGTGCTTTTCACAGCTGTAAAAAAAACAAACACATGGACTAAAACTAAATCCGACAATGAATGTTCTTTGGCAACTGATGTGCTTCATTGTAATAAGTGGGCCAGGTATCGCAGGAGGGCTCCGTGATGCTTCCTTTCTCATTGTCAAGAGAGAGCTGCTCTTGTTTTGAAGTTTCACTCACGGAAAGAGATGATCCAAATAAAAGCTGCTGTCATAATGCAGGAGGGTGACGATCCTCCATCCAGCAGAGCAAAGCACATCTGACACCGGTACGAGGGGGAACACAGAGTTCAAGGAGCTCTGTGGACTCGGGCACATCTCACCGGCCAAGCTGTTCTTGTCTCTCTATTCCAGATGACAACGTGCGTTAGCCTTGCGCTCGTTCATCATTCAGCATAACATGTACCAGCAGAGGAAATTGGTTTGAAATGTATTCCACTGCGAAGAATACAGCAGCAACACTGTGCTTCCAAACACAAAGGTGGATACAATACATCCGACTTTAAGCTCACACAACTGCAGCCACAGCACTGTCACTCAAAACTCCATGTCAACATACAGTATACTCAACTCATCATCAGCTTCTTATCTGATGAAATGATTGACCCTATGTGGTGTGCATTTGATTTATGGTAGAGATAATGAGTTTTTTTTTTGCCTCTGCATCCATTAAGGTGCATCAGCTCTGTGGTGATTTCTCTTGTACGGACAAAACACTCAGCTCAGGGTGAATGTGAAGCTTTTAGAGGGATTTATGCAAATTTAAATGGAACTCCAAAAGATAGGCTGCAAGAATCTGTTTTTTTGTTGTTGTTGTTTTTTTGTTTCTTTTTTGATGAGATTGCAACATGTTTCACACCGATTTCATTTGCATCATAGACAACCCAAATGTATCCAAACTGCATCAATGCCATGCTTCTAAAAGCATTTCATGTCCAAAAATACATTTCTTTAACGTTTGCACTGTCTGTTTCATTTTAACAAACAAATTTGTTACCCATAGACCTCAACAAATGCTGAGCACTTCAGTAAAAATCATTTTAATTTAGATTTATTTGTGTCTCTTTTGGCAAGTGACACTAAATGTCAGTGGGAAAGCAAGAGGGAAATGGGAAAACATTGTGAGCCAACATTAATTCCGGGTTTCATTGGGAACACAACCCGCACTACATGACACTGATCTTTTACCGTTTCCTGCTGATTCACTGGGGAGCACAAACAGACGACAGCACGAAGGCTGGAATTTGAATATGATACTTCAGTTACATAATACAACTATTTATCTCAGCCCAAAATAACTAATTAAAGAGAATTCACAGACAAAAACAATCCTACGGATGAAATGGCAGCAACAAATACTTTGCATTCATGTTGATGGACAGCCAGGAATTCGAACTTAGACGTTCATTAAAACATGTACAAAGCCCTCCATTCAAAACAGAGGTAAGAGGTCATGTAGTAAAAGGACCAGTGGTTTATACAAAGTTGTTTCGTCAAGACCCCTCTGATGGAACACAAGATACATCTGAGATGTATTAAGGAGAAAAAAGATGTTGAAAAGGTTTTTAAAAAATGCAATAAAATATGAAATGAAATAAAATACCAACAAAACTTGAATCAATGGCCTTTCAACCGCTGATGAGAACGTTTTCCATATTTTCGCTTTACTTGAACTAAAAAAGTCTGGATTTCAAAAGTGCACAGTGATTAATAGGCAGACATGTATTAGCCGTATTTCCCACCCCGTGGCCACTGAGCTCTTTTGTAAGAAAGAGATATAAGAATTAGAGGGTATTCTATCTGGAGTGAAGCTTCCTCGGGGCCATGTCTATTTCAATGCAGCTGCCTTAAGGCCTGGTTCAAAGGCTCTGCAAAGATAAAAGTCCACAGAGTGGGCAAGCGGAGGAGGAGGACGGGAGGGAAGGAGATGGTGTTGTTTGTCATTGCTTGTTAAAAACAAACTGTTGAAGATCATTGAAGGTCCCATGCTCAGACCTCAGGCCTTGAACAAAACAAGTGAAGGGAATAAGGCACTCGTAATCAAAATGAGAGTCCTCGCACCCCCCTCCTCACCTCATCTTTGTTTCCCTCTCGGGTTGTGACTGATGTTACACGTGTCCACAAATGCATTGTGCAATCCATTACCAGGTATCCTCGGGGCATTTTGCCATCATGTTAGGGTCGAAACGGCGCTCAAAACAACATCTTCATAAATTTGTGGCATCATTGGAACGTCCTAGATGCTTGTTTGAGAATAGGTTTCCATCTCCAGGCGTGAAGCCCTCTGGGTTCACAAGAGAAGTGGACTTGCCTATAGTTTTCCTTTTCTTTTTCCTGAGACGTCTGAACAGCACAAGCACAGTGACTACACCAGAGGTTCATGAGAATACAAAGACTAAAACGATGCAAATCACAGATGAGAGCCACTCAAGAGTCGATCAATCAAAAGACTTTTAGGGATATTATCCTGATCTGAGGTGAAATGCACACGTCCATCTACATCAGCTTGAGATTCATTGGATATTCAGGCCATGAAGATGCAAAAGGGAATATTTCCTTTCCATTAAACGTTTGTAATTAATTTCTTAAACAACAGAGGACTTCTTCCTCCACACATTAATTTCAATGGTCCACAGAGGCGTACCGTAGCCTTTCCAGAATTAGCACAATTAACCACCGCTGAATAACGATCGCTGGGCCATTTGAGATTGCTTCTGGCTCTTTCCTCTCCATTTCAGTAACATTATATCTAACTGCCTGACAATAGTGAGCTCGTATTTGTCCAATATATGAGTACATGAATTATTGATACTTGCTGCTATATCTGTTGCCACTTCCCTCGGGTACTCTCACTTCGTCATGATGTTAGATAATGTAAAGAGTGAAGAGACAGATTTGCAATTTCTCTCCAAAACGCTCATCTCCAGCTGTCTCAGGTCTTTTTTTTCCTTTTTTGAAAGCTCTGTCTCCTCTGCTGCTTCTTGTGCTAACAAGGCAACAGCAAGCCCCTCATGAAAAATGAAAAAGCATACTGTTGTGATACGAATGTTTTTACCGTCACAATCTGCAACATGTCGACAGCCTATGTAGGTGTGTGTCTTTCTGTAAAATCGCTGATGTTATTGTTATTGTCACACTTTAAAGAAACAAGCATGTTTAGCAGGAGTTTGACAGTGAAGGAGTTACGTGTGAATTTGAGCAGCGCTGGGAGGCTTTCTTTAGTTTTCAGAGTACACAACAGCACAGAATCTCAAACAGAGTGCGGTTCTTCATGATGCAGGCCTGTGTGAGGAATATGCTTCTGTGAAAACGCCTGTGGTCACAGCCACATATCAAACAAGTGGGCTCCGAGATGCAAGAACAGTCTTGTTCGTGATGAGACACTGTACACAGAGTGTTTTATAGAGGTGCAACAAAGTCATGCAGGAAGCTCTACAAGACAAAACTCACCTCAAGTGTCACATACAGTACAGTACGAGTGACTTGAGGTTCAACATTTTGGCTGGCCCATTGCCATAATCCCTATAGTCTTAGCAGTAGGTTGGTTACCTTTAATTGTCACTGCAAGCTATTTTTAGAACGGTGGAGCAGAGCCGTGAGCTGCTCAGAGCAACGCGATGGAGGCTAATGGGATTTCTTGATTTCCCTCATCAAATGCACAATCCAACCACTCTAAAACACCTCCAAGAGGTAAATGCAGCGACAGCTTGCCGGAAAACTGCCACTGACAGGAACGCCTATCAGCGGTTTTGCGTGAGTTTACCTCACAAACAACTCTGTCTTGTAACGTTGTGTTATTATCTCATAGCGTGGTGAATGTGCAGGTCACAACTTGTCCACCAGAGCGTTGTATTTGATGAGTTCGATGAGTGAAACCAAGAAATCCCATTAGCTTCTGTAGCGTAGTTCTGAGCAGCTCACGGCTCTGTTCCACCATTCTAAAAATAGCTTGCACTGACAATTAAAGGTAACAAACCTACTCCTAAGACTATAAGGATTATGGCAATGGGCCAGTTTGCCAAAATGTTGAACTACCCCTTTAAGACAAGAATAAAAATCCTCATCTGATGCATTTATCAGTCATGGACTTATGATATTCACATAAAAACAACAATGCTTTTTTTTCTGTCACAGTGCAGCGGCTCAGGAGACATGTCGCAAATTAACATTCATATATTCAATCAAACTGTGATTCTCTTTCTGATACTACGCCTGCACAATGTGAGCGGAATCTGCACTGCAACTTGTTCACAACGCTTCACCATTAGCTTAACAATAAAACAAACCACAGCGGATGGGAGCAGCTGAAAATGTAGTTTTTCTAACTGCTTGAATCTCATTGAACGGGTGGAGAGACGAAGGCTGATCAGTCGCCAATCAATTAGGCAAACGTTGAGGCAAAATAGAGTGTTTTCTTTTTTTAATTTCCTCAACACAAATCTAAATCTGGACTTCATCAGTCATGTGACTCTTGTTTGCAGCTCTTCCATTTTCATTAAAGCATTAAACAACAACATAGAAGTGTCATTTGTTGACTGATGGTGAGTGTCTCGCTGTGGACACCACGCTCAGCCATTTCAGGCTTTTAACTGAAATTAAAGGCAGGAAAAAAAACACCACCAACAACACAAACAACACAAAAGATAAATAGCAGCATTGGCATCAGCCCATCTGAATGGAGAGCAGGGACATCTTTCCAGGCCTATCACTCTGCGTTAATATTTATATCAAGAGAAGACGAAACGCACCTTTCTCTACTGACAGCTGCCTTTCTCTAGTGCTTTTTCTTCGTCTTCTTTTTCTTTTTACTGATCTGTCATCTGTTGTGAAAATAATACAAGCTTTTTCTGACAGCCTTTCTTGTAATTTGAGCAACCTGATGCAGCACAACACAGCATCACGCTCCCTCATCTTGTTGTTGACTTTAAAATCTGTGTTATTACCGTCATTCTCTGCACCTTTCCAACACATTACGCCTCCTTCAGGGGTCGGGAAAGGTTGAGGGAAAAGTGCAGCAAGTTCAGCAAAGTTTAGGCCAGTGGTGACTGTATTACGCCGGAGCGGGGCCAGCTGGTGTCAAGCAGGACGTCTGTGAAGCATTCGAGTTGGGAAAGTAGAAGGCACTTAAAGGCTTTCATTGTGGCTGAGGTCAGTGCTATTAGCCTGTAGCCAATGAGGCAAGTAACCTCAGGGCAAACAACTTTGTCTCAGAGTGGATTTTGTGGGCGTGTGGTGAGGAGAGGAGGTCAAGCACATAAAAACTATCTGCTTGTATGTAGATCTATCAGCAGTGTGGACTTTCCAAGTGTCATCAGCTCTCCTCCCCTCGTTTTTTAAATTCAACAGCAGCTATTAATTTGAATATATTTATGGGATTTCAAATGAAGAGTTTCAACCTTATAAAAATGTGCCTACACGTTTTTCTTTCCAGAATCCTAATTTATAATAATCATGCCTAAAATCTCCTCAATGACTCCCTTCACTTATCTCCTAATGCCTGTGAATTTGTAACGCTTATATCATTATGCCGCTATAAAGTGGAACATCAGTTCAAAATATCTCGACATAAAAAAAAGCAAAGAGCTCTCAATCTCATTTTACCCACTTTCTATAGATCTCCCTTCTTGCAATCCTTTTTCATTTCTCCCCCAGGAACCTGGACCTTGATAGACTCAGACAACCGTATCAAGCCACAGAGTGACACAATCTTTATTACATGCATGGCGACTCGGGAGGTGTGGGAGAAGAGAGGGGGAGGAGGAGGAAGGGGGGGTCTCTGAGGAGAGGATATCATGAGTAAACGGTAAGGGACTGTGTTTGATATGGGATGGCAGTTGTTGTTCAGTGTCTCTCCGCCAGCGACTTTGATCAACAGCCACAGAGGACAGAGGAGGCTTCACCAGCATCGGTGGGGGCTTTTTATCCTGAAATCAACTGTGGGGGTTTGCCCAATAGATGTGACCAATCATCAGGACACAAGGCAAACCCATTAACAAACAACAAGCAGTACAAAAATAAAATAAGAGCAGCAACAGCTCTGGTAAAGACTGATCTGTCATGAGACTAACAAAAGCTGCAGCGAAGTCAATTTACCCATAAAAAGGTTATTATTTGTAATCACTTTTCTATACAAGTGCATCAGGAGCTTCATTCTGTGGCAGCAACCAGAATGAAAGAAAGTCGTCAAAATAGGACAAATGAAATCAATTTATTCTGTGTCTGGAGGATAAATTACATATAAAATGCCAAATAGAAAAGATAAGTATGATAGAGGTGTTCTTCCCTTGCAAAACATCACAATCCGGTTCAGATTCACTCTCAACCCCAAACATCAGTCACACAGCACGAGGTCAACAAAAGGAGGTATCTGCTGTGTTGTCATGGAGCGATTGGCTGAGTGCCCTCACATGAGCGAAAGCTGTGCCGTTCAAAACAGAAACATCCCCTCAGAATGCAAAATCCGAAATGTAAAGGGTCTGCAGCTAGACCCAGTCCATTATAGAATTATCAGCCACTGCAATCGCATCTAACATGTCAATAATACGTGACTGCTTTTTGTGCAATAACCAGCAGTTCTAACAACAAAAAGCTAGTTTTCACAACAATACACAGGTCACAAAGTGGAAATAACATTTGAGCCTGGAAAGTGTTGATGCACCTTGAACTGAGCGCTGCTGGGAAAGTCAATTTAACAAACAAAAGTGTCATGAAGGACATAACAATGTTGTCAGCGTCCTTACACTGTTTGGAATAAGTCTTACTCATGGTCACTTTAAAACAAACAGACAAACAGCCTAAACATGAGTGTACACAGGGTACCATGGAAATGGCTGGAAACATGATGGTCAAAAACACACAGTACAGAAAAAAAAACTTTGCCCTGTGAGGCATGGACTAATTCACACACAAAAAAGTGCACTTTATAAAAAAAAAATACACCATTTCAACTCCTGTGTCCAGGTGGAGGTTGGTCTGACTCAGGCCTTGGACATTTATTTCATGTTACACTCCTCAGTCACGCCTCCAGTTTTCCCTCTCTACTGTACATCAAATAAAACAGCTAAATGTCCCCAAAAAACCTTCTGGGAAATAGCAACACTAAGAAATAGCAGCTTCAGAAGCTTTAACCTTCGTCACGTCTGTCCACAACACAGCGAGCCGCTTTGCCACCAGAGAGACCAACAGAACTGTCTCAACCTACAGTATAAAGTAAATGCACACGTTTTGTTTAGACAGTTGAAATCCTGGGGCAGGATTACAGTATTAATGGATACGTCTATGCATTTGAAACCACTTAGTTAAAGCATAATTCAGTGGAATGTTTTTGTTTATATAAGTCCTAAATAGTCCTATTTTCCGTCAGCAATCACTTACATAGAGTGTTTGGGCCGAAACACGGGTCTCTCAGTCACTCTGCTCTTCTGTAAACCGAGGAGAAAACTTTCCTTGTGGGATACAAGTGTTATCCAATGAGGAGAGAGAACGGCATGAAGGGCTGTGTGTGCAGCCAAGGTATGCGCGTGAATGTGGTGACGTAGGGACGAGGACCAATAGATCCATGACGAGAGCGGGGGCTGCTAACTCATGGTGCGTTCAAGGCAACCCGTAACCCATGTTTTTCCGACCTGTGAAGTCATACCAGTTCGATCTGGTACGAGTTCGCGGGTCGGAAGTTACGAGTGGCCGTTATAGTGAACTTTCACAGGCAACAGGTCGGAAAAACACAAGTTACAGGTTGCTTGGAACACTACAAAGTCGTAAGTTGTGACTTGAAGCCGTAATTTACGATTTCAAAAGCCTGCCTGGAACGCAGCATTAGCCAAAACGACCGGATCGCTGAATTATGCTTTAAGGTGAGTCAAAAGGGTCAGGCTGCTGAACAGCTTCATTTAGTTAAAGTACTGGTGATAATGAAAAAGACAAGGCTGAACCCAGATCTCCATTTGTTAACTCCTACAGTACCTTTTTTTCTTTTCACAAAAAACATTTGAAATTTCTCCTTCCACCACTTCTACTTCCTGCTACAGAACAAAACGCTGCCAGAAAATCATTCAACCTATATATTTCACCACACTGTGAAAATACACAGTGGGAGTGCTAGAGCTGGGCGGTATGACCAAAAATTTATATCACGGTATTTTTCATATTTATATCGGTTTCACGGTATTTGACGGTATTTTTTTTTGTGATTCATGACTGGGTGTTAACCCCATTTTCTAATAATTTAGAGAATAGTTACTGCAGTAAATTGGCTTATGACCTATTTTACTGTCACAAGGAGTGAATATTGTAGAAGAACATTAGTATCCAGACTAGTACTGGGTTTGAACAGTCCCACAAAATGCTGCTGATCACAGAGAGGTGGCAGTGGCTCATAACTGTAATGAGGTGAAGGAACCAGAATACATGACTGTTGCAGTCAAAATAGAGCCCTTTATTAATATAAAAAAAATCAACTTGATTATACTGTATATAAAGATTTTTGCACATGAGAATAATATCATAATATCTGTTATCAAAATGAATTCATGACACCAATTATAAATAAACATTTCTTCACACACAAAAAAGTCCAGACAGTAGGGTTACTGATTTGCAAGTCAGTCTGTGTCCTGGAACGGGGGGTGGGGGCTGTGCTCACGCCTCCAACAGGTTGAGAGCCAGAGGACTTCTCTCTCTCTGTCTGTGTTGACTGAGGCAGTGAAACACCTGCACTAATGGCTGTGACTTCATTAAGTTGGTCACTTTGTAACACCAACCAGAATTCATAAAGTTTCCTCATGAAGCAGTCCGGAGGCTCACCGACGTGACGCGCATGTGTTGCGTTGAGCTGCAGCTGGAGATGAGCAGCTTCAGCCGTGTTTGCTAACTTCTCCCCACAGAAGAAAAAAAACACGACGGCGCGAGCGGGTTGCAACTCGTGGACGTAAATCCCTTCATCACACACTCTTCTCCTGAATACTGTCGGGATTTTACCGGCGCTGGTTTTGCTTCTTTTTTTTTAATCACTTGTCCCTCCGTGTTTCAGCGGCGCTGCTGCCACATATCAACTGCGACTCCGTTGTTTGATTGACAGGCGACGCCGGCAGGTTATGTTTTTTTTTGTTTTTTTTAATTCAAGCCGAAGTACTTCCACGCAACCACGGCTCTTCTTTTTGGTATAAGTTCATCCGTGTCTGTGACATTATTCACCACCTCAACCCAGGCATGCAGGTTGTTTGGTACAACTGCTAAATAGTCCCCCTCTCAAACGCTTTCCAGCAACGTTCCGCCGCACTGTTTTCTCAACGCTCACCGGTATGGGGGTATATGAAAAATTCATATCATAAACAAAAAAAACACCGGTATTCGGTATGAACCGGTATACCGCCCAGCCCTAGGGAGTGCTTTCTTTTGCTCTGCGTCGAGCAGTTGTTATTTAACTATAAATAATAGGGTACAAGAACGATTGAACCTGCTTTAACAGTTTTTTTTAAATCATCGCACGTCATTCACAGCACTCACTCTTCTGACTTCCTGGTCCATTAGTTACAACATTTTACATTACGTTCACCAGTAGGTTGCTATAATGACATGTCATCATCATACTGTACATACATACCTGCCTATTGGTCGGAGTCAACTGAACTCAAGTAGTTTAGTTGCCAAGGATCTCAGTCACACTTAAAAACATGACTTGCATGGCTTTGATTCACCACAAATAGTTTGTTATTGTCTTCACTAGTTTTGCACATCATTACCTGCAGAATCATCCAATATGAATGCAATTCCTGGGACATTTTACTGTTACTCTGTAGTTTGTTTGGCCCAAAGATAGACTGAAGTGACGCACCACTGCTCTCTGTGGAGATGAAAGCAGCACACCTGCTCCCAACAGTTGGAGAAAAGCTGCGCTGTGGCAGTGTTTCTCTTTAAAAAAAAAAAAAAAAAAAAAACTCTGTACGCTAAGAAGAATCCCTCCACTGGAGATTGCATGCAGCAGTGTACAATGTGCTCTATAGAGCAGGGCTAAAATTTGAGCTTGTAAACCTGGTTTTCTCCTAGTGGCCTGTAGGCTTGGTTGCAATTTTGTGGTCTTTTACTTCTCTCTCAGAAGAGAGGTAAGGCTACACCACAAAAAAAAAAGTATTGTGGCCTGGGGTGGGGTTCTGGCAGGAACTATTCAGCATGGGAACACAATTTTCTGTACCAGCACAACACCTGCTAGAGAAAGTGAGCCACAGAGGATGGACTCACAACCTGAGCCAAAAACACAGTTTCACAGCCGCAAAATACTCAAAGTTGCATATCACTAAAAAATAAATAAATAAGAGTGACTTTGACTTGCAAGACGGGTTCAGACATAGAGATATAAAAAGAAAAATGTAAGGTAAGTTGGCTTATCTGTGCTGATGCGCTACAAAATCAGGAGAAGGATGTTAAAGTCAGTTTTGGAGGAGACGGGGAGCGGAGGCAGACTCTTAGATGTGTGTTACTTGATGCTGCTTATGCATTCTTACCGGCACGGAGGAAGTGTCAAAACCAGATTCTCTGAGTCAGACCCAAATGTGATGGAGCCTGGAAGAGCTGTGTCATTTATTCTTCTGTGTCTTCTTCTTCTCCCTCTTCTTCCTCAGCAGATGGGGCTCACTTGCCTGGTAACACAGACAGAGATGCAGAACCGGTGAACAACCTGTGGATAACCCTGGTAACCAAAGCCCTGGAGAGCCAGCTGAGGCTTCCTAGAGTTCACTTCCTGCCTTAATGAGGTTGAAGCCTCATTTTTAACGTGGCTGACTTACACTTTCAAGCCCGATTTCTGCTTTTAAATTAAGGTCGATAGCCTCAGAGCAAAGATATACCATATTCCCAGCATTATTAATCTTAGTTTTGACAATATGTGCTTCAGCCTGATGATCTCTTCACTGCCTGGAGATGGTGCGATGTTTTCATGGTTAGAAAGGCAATCCTTCAACACGTGAACTTGAGGTCGAGCTCTACATGTTGGCACGGATCCAGTTTGCTTTACTGTCCTTTAGAAAGAAGTCCTATTAGCTCCTGGGGTGTTTTTCTGTAGCTGATCCTGTGCTCTGACCTTCCCTCAGTGAGCGGGTGAGCAAAAAAACTGAATTTCCCAGCAGGGAACAGTAAAGCATGTAATTCATTCAATAATCCTTCTCGCTTCCAATTAGGAGTATGTGTGTACAAGTGATATGTGGGTTAAATATGCATGTATCAGTGATTTAATGAAAGCGATCCCTCCTTAGCAAGTAGGGAAATTTAATGGCTGGCTCCTTTTTTTGCCCCCCCCTCGCAAAAATATATAAAGCAAAAATATTTCTCTATTGAGTTGTTAGTCAATAGAGTTGGAAGGTGCTATGACTGTAGCGATAATGGCTATGGGCCAATTTGCCAAAATGTTAAACTATCCCTTTAATACAACATCCAAAAATTGAAGTGTGCTTTTACCCTTTGAAATCATTACACAGCATGAATATAAATTGTCATTTGGGTTAATAGTTGACTCCCTTGCCGGTCTTTGTTATGTATACGCTGGCACTGTCATGTTGACGAAACCCAGACACTGAAATATGCAAATAACGTATATGGCACAAGGGCACCGGGTCAGGACAGACAGATGGTTCACAGTGTGAACTGGAGCCAGCTGCAGCATAAAAACCTGCCGCCTGCCTTCATCCCCTCACAGCTAAATCACGTCGGCCTCTCCAACATACAACTTGATGTTTCATGCAAGTCGCTGGGGTTGACTTATCCCCCCCAAAAAAGACAGCCATCAATAACCTCCACCCTCCGGGCTGCGTGACTGCAGTGACTTTGCAACAAACGCCACGTCACTGGCTTTAATTTAATTAACTCCCATCTTTATTGGCTTAATTGTTTGTGACAAGACGCTCACCAAAACATGGACTAGGAGGGTGATGGGGTAAATGATATGGCGATGAGTAATTAATGTGTTTCTTAATTGGAATGGAGGCTGGTGGGTTATGTGTGGATCAGTGGTGATCGCTTAAATTCAACAAAGTCGGACAGAGAGATTTCTGTGTTCCCAGGGAGTTCTTTTTGTAATTTTGTATTCTTGAAGTGGTTGAACTCTGGTTTTAAAATGTTAATTTTATTTTCAGATGTGCCCAGCTGCCCCATCTGCTCTCAGGCAGTCCACCGAGCTCCTGCAACTGGCTTGTTTGTGATAACCCAAGAGGCTTGTGAGCACTAACGAGATACTCCTTCTTAAGTCTTGAGTGTTTCCTTTTGTTTAAATGAAGCCCCTTTTCACACCAAGAGAGCTTTGGAAAATTTAAATGTTAAATAGTTCATTTGTCCTTATTGAATGTGACTATAATAAAAAGAGGTCCTCAAATCAATTCAAAATAATTCTCTAAGAACTAAATCCATTTTATGATGAAAACTGAAGGAAGGCATTCATCAAATATGTCGTCCGTCTGAGTGCTATTTAAATGATTGGCTTGGTGTTTAGTCAGGAGAAAGTGATTCTAATTTAAACAGCCTGGCATGTTCGCTGCCTCTCAGAGCAAACACTGTGTGAGCAGTTGCACTTGGGTCCTTAAAGAGAAAGTCGTGCTAATGAAGCATCCACAGGCAAACAACAGTGAGGATTGTGGATCTTTCAGTCAACATTTGAGATGGAAAAGAGATTAAATGCAACCAAAGCTGTGTCAGTCCTTCTCATTTCTAATACAGCTGCTATGGATATCTGAGAGTTGTTGTGTAGTTGTTTAGTGTGTCAAGGTATAGCCTGAAAACTGCATTCTAACTAAACCCAAGGAAAGCAGTTAATACGAAAAATCAGCAAGGCTAGCACATTTTATCAGCTGTAGCCGGCATGCTACGTTTTTTTTGGACCAACTTAGAGTTTGAATGCAATTCCATTGAGCCAACATTTTAATAATTCTGACAGATAATTTTTTAATAAGGATTCCTGCAAAGTGGTCTCAAATATGCTCTTCTGAGGCTGAAGATGAAAAGGTAAAAAAAAGTCATCACGTAGATAAGAGTAGCAAGGTCGATCTTATTAGAGTATCGTAGTGATTAGATGGAGTATCATGATCATTAATTAATAAAAATGCAATTTTAAATGTTATTTTGGTATCAATACATTCATCCATGCACAGGTAATGTAGATGTACTATTCATATTCGCTGACATCATGTTTCAAAATCTTTGACTACAAGGACTAGATGATGAGTTTTGGTAATATAAAACAAGTTCCCTCCTCACAACGGAGGCTTTAGTCCTGCTGTAATTAGCTAATGATATGCTTCTGGGCTTTGAGCTTGACATTGATTTACATATAACAGAGTGATCATCAGAGGCGAAATGTGCCTTTAACCTGCAGGGTGGACCACCTCAGCGCTGACAGGACAATCACAAGATGCTGAGTAACACAACCTTCCAGATTAGGATCTTGTCAGACAACATAGCAGAGCATTTAATCCGGTGTCAGAGGGGCTGTTTTATCACTGCACTGGACTGATGATCACTGGATTGAAAGATCAGATGTCTGGACTTTGTTCGAGTCTGACACGGCGAGCACAGATCCCTCTGATGTTCCCTCGCTGGAATGCAACAGGTGATTTTAGCTCCGCAACAAAAACCAGCTAATCCCTACAGCTAAAGTATTGTGTTGAGATTTGGTCCCGGCCTCTATGAATAGGCACTGTCAAGTCTTTAAATATGGCACTGGTTCCTTCTCCTTAGAAGTAATAAGGCAATATACAGGATTTAAGGATAACAAGGCTGACCGGCAGTAGAAAGCTGAGATAACGAGGCCTTTGACAGACAGCTCAGGTAGGAAGCAGCTGGAAACTTGGAGCTCCCTTCTCATTACCAGTTTCTCACCTACCAACTCCAAAGCCAACCTTGTTTGCCCCAGTGTCGAGAATAGCTGGTGTGCAAGCTGTGACTTCTCCTCGACAATGAGCCACAGATGCCAGGAGTCTGTTTTTGTTTGTTTTTTCCAAATCGATGAAACTTTTTGTTCTGGATGGATTGCAGTGAACATATAACATGCTTGTTTTTGCTGGATTAAAGGAAACATCACAAACGCCATGATCACAGCCGGTGCTGAAAGCAATGAGCTGCTCATTTCATTATTCTGCATCATTTCTGCCAATAAGTCCTATTTTACGAGTTGAATAAAATATTTTGCTCAGTGCTGTGGACACATTGTTACTGTGTGGGCGAAGACAAGGAGAAAAAAAACACACTTTTTGGGTGGCAAACCCCGCCCCCCTCCATTCCGCTCCTGTAAAATTAGTTTTGACTTTTAAAGGGTTGTGTTTACTCATGTGCTCGTTTATCTGTAGTTGAATGACAGCTGAATTAAAGCTGTTATTTAAAAGCAAATAAAAGGCGGTCTTGATATTTTTTTCCAAATTCCATTAAGAGACAAAAGCTAAAAGGCAATCTTCATTACTTCTAATTAATAATTTGATAATCCTGTTTATCATGTCTCCAGTTGAATCTACACAAGTTTTTTTTTTTTTTTGTATTTCCAGGGCAATTTATGTGAGTGTATGTATGGGTAATTGTGCTTGTGTGTATGTAATTAATTTTTTAGAACAATAGTAGCATCTTTCATGTATAAAGAAATCATTTTAATGAGATTAAGCGACATTTGAGAAAATATTGAATAAATTTCCATTTTTGTCACATTAGATTTTAGAGTTCTGTGTTGTCGGTGAAAACATATATGAAATGACATAATGATTGAAAGCATCTGATTAAACAACAGCTTGTTAGGGCAACTTGAGTGTATAGGATTTACAAATTGCAAAATCACAGTCTCGACAAGATCAATTAATTTTTTTTTTTATATATTAAATGTTTCTCATGGCCGTTTAAAATGCTTACGCTGCCAACAGATAATTATCTTCAGTGTGTGTGAGATGCATGTGTAGCTGCAACTTCCCAAAAGTCTCCTGGTCCATTGCCACTCAAATGAGCCAGTCGGACTCTGCACAAACATGGAGGGGGTTAATAGGATGTTCACCCCACGATGGCCCCCCACGGGAAAGTCTCAAGTACTCCCTTCCAGCTTCCAACAATTCCCAGCACCGAGTGCATGACTCCCGAGGCCAACAGTTTCTTATGCTGAACAACCGATGCACTTGTTCGACTTTTCTACTGATGAGCTGCAGACGAATCAGGATGTCTGTTTTAATGGCCAATATGAAAAAGATCAGCACTTACACTGAGCTTCTTCTCAGAATAGAATGGAGACATGTTGATGTGTTTTTATTTTGCGCTTTAGCATTGGTTAGTCTCGATATCAGGTTCATTTCAATTGAACGTTCATGAATAATTCATTTGCTGCCTCTCTCCTAACTGCAGTCTGGGTTTCCATGTACGGGTTGTGCTGAGTGAAAAGGTTTATTCTTTTCATCAATAGTGTCTATTAAGATGTAAAACGCTATAAAGGCTTAGTTCATTTTAAACAGACTCAAGTTCTTTGGAACCCAGTTTACACCAAGGTTATTATCGTTAACGAAAATGAACAAAATGACGAAAACTAGAATTGAAAAAACATTTTTGTTAACTGAAACTAATAAAAACTATAATCAAATGAAAAAACGATAACTAACTGAAACTGTATTGTGTGTTTACAAAACTAACTAAAACGTACTGAAATTATAAATTTATAAAATTCCCTTTGTTTCCGTCTTTGTCAATTTCGGATTATTTCTAGCATCAAATCGATCATTTATTTCACTCCAGCAGTTTTGTCATTTGAGCCGGCACCACACGGCACCTCACGGTCCTCGTATATGATTAAACCAGAACACGGGGTCCAATGCAGCCTCTAAATAACACATTATCCGGACCAAATTTGTTCAGCCAATATTTTGTGATCATACACTAGTGTTATTCCCCTCCGAGCCCGTGGTGGCATGTTATCAACATCCGGCTCCTCCAGGCTGACCTACTAACCTCTGATCTGGATGATGTCATCCCGTTGGCCGGGCTCGTTCTGATAATAATCATTCCCTGCATTTGGGTCCTTTTTAGCTCAACTAGCCAGAGCTGTAGTGAGGATCCAGGCTGAGGAGAGGAAGCCTATTGTGTCTATTTTGAACATCATCCAGATGCTCATTTTGTTCTGATCCTGAAACATTCAGAAATGGACATAGCATTAGCGACAGTAAGGTTAACATCAGCATCAAGCTGAGGTCGGAGATGACATCATCCATCAGCTGTTTAGGTCAATTAGAGGAGAAGGATGTTGCTAACAAGATAAACATTTGCTGGGTAATAACACTAGTGTATGATCACAAAATATTGTTAAATACAATACAACATGTGTTATTTAGAGGCTACTTAGGCCTATTGTTACTTACGGATATAGCACTGATTGGCTAAAAAAAAAACTGCAAATGACACAAACTTAAATGGTGATTAAATGAGTTTTGATGCTAGAAATAAGGTCCAGGTTGTAAAAAACGAAAGTTATCCTTTAATAACCCAAAGTATGAAAAAACTAAAACTAATACTAAAACTAATAAAAACTAACTAAAACTAGCAAACCCGCTTTTAAAACTAATTAAAACTGAATTTGAGAAAAGGAAGTCAAAACCAAATAAAACTGAACTATAATTAAAAATCCCAAACTATTATAACCTTGGTTTACACATGTCATCACAACTGCATGGATTCGTCAAGTTTGGTTACAATGCAACAGACGGGTACAACAAATACTGTCACACATACACACAGATATAATGAGAAAACTTTTGCTGACAGAAAAGAAAGCTTTTGAAGCACAACCTTCAAGTCAAGATATGTACTATTGCTTCTACACTTCCTATTTAACTGCACATACACAGAGTCAACACAATGGAAAGTAAGGACAGAGCGATAGTGTTGCATTAGCCTTTGAGAGCTGCTAACCCTTCACCTGGCTTCAGAATAATGTTCTGTATATTCAGCTACAGAACAAAGACACAATGCGTAAGTGCTGCTGTGTCCAGCTGTAAACACCATGTTTAATGCAGTGGTCTTAAATATATAATCTTAACACACTGCATGAAAAATTTAATTAATTCTTCATTGCCCCAAGGATATATACGTGTAAATATAAGGAAATACTCATGTTTTAGAAGAGCTGACCAGGCAAACAAGATGAAACACCATCTTCCTCTAACAAGCAAGTTTCATGTTCACCACAATGTGTCTATGTACTTACAGTGTGTTTGGCAGATTGCCTATCTGACCACACCACCTGTTTTGTTTCTGAAAGTAAAGTAAAACAGTGGTACCACTGTGCCAAAACACAATCGTTAATTTCTTCCAGTCACTATCTGATATATAGAACGTCATGGCGATACGATGCCATATAACAGAGTTAATTAGCTTTCTTTAGCAAGCTTGCTGGCTGTTCTTTATCCGAAAGAGAAATCTGTGACATTTGTCCCTGTAATATACAACTACAGTCCACAAAGCCAATAATTACTGTGATTGCTGCGAAGGCCAAATGAGTGTCAGACTCATAATTTGTAGGTACGTATATAATTTCTTTGGGTTGACTATTTTTGCAACAACTTATCTCCTCCCAACAATCTGACAATTGAATCAATATAGCTCATTATTCTGTGTTTACTCATGTTCTCGATCTTATAACCTTTCTTTGACTTTATGGAGGGACAGCAGCAGTGAATTTAATAACCTATGCGAGATTTCATAAGCATGGGGATGTTGTGTTGACAAGGACCGCAAGATTGACTTTTAAGTTCCATAAAATTGGTTTCTTTAGCTTTTAAAGATGCAGGCAGGTAGAGAAACCAAAAGAAGAAGAAAAAAGACAGCCTATCTTTTCATCGAATCTGTGTGAGAGAGAGAAACAAGAAGCAAACAGAAGGTGTGAATGAGACAAAGAGAGATTGATCGTCTCACCCCCGACAGCAGAGCACAGTCTTGCAACAATAGTGCGAGTAAATCAAAAAAAGCTCACTGCGTCCTGGCTTTCATTTGTATTGGGCTGTAAATTGTCAGCACAGTGAATCAGGTGTGTGAATCCTACTGGTTTAAGTCAAGGGGCCTGTCAACCTTCAATGGGTGGTCTTTATATTTACTAGTCTGAAGTCACTTTATAAAAAATCAATGGTTCATTTTAAATCAAATTCATTTTTATTCATAAAGGGACATTTCCAGGCCGTCATCGACCAGTGGCTTCGTCTAAATTAACTGTATTTTAAGGAGTATTTCCACATCCCTACTGTTGTTATGGCAATGTTAAGTGTGCAGGTTGGAAGATGAATTTAAAAATATGCAAAAACTGAACAGATGCTTTAGGAAACGGTCAGCAAAGTCATTTGCAGCAAATGGACTCAACTATCCAGAAATGTCAACTTCCAAATGTCTCTGCAGAGCAATAGCAGCATGATAATGAAGGAGTGTGTGCGTTTGTGTCATTCGCCGTCATGACGATGACTTAGTCACATGGTAGCCTTCTGCTTCTCGCCAACAAATAAAACAAACAGCGGAACAAGTCAACTGTCAGATCCGAGACAACATCTGCTACACTTTCTGTCATCGAGACGAATCTGTGGACGTTAATGTTGCTTGAAATTAATCACATCAATAAAAGTTATTTTAATCAGACATAACTTATCACTCCATTTCTTTTCTGTTTAATGCAGGGGTAATTTACATTTGCTGATTTCTTTAACATCTGATATTCGTTGTGTAAATGCACTACATATTAATCAGTCTAATTCATGCATGTACGACATTTTCAAAAGAACAGGTTGTGATTTGTTAACATGAGTCTCGGCGCACGCTGACAGACGGCCTCTGACAGTTTGAGTTGACATAGATCACGGAGCTGCAGTATGTCTCCTGCGATCCAAAGTGGCCATAAGGCACATCACCTATGAATGAGATTAAATTGCTTTTTTATGAGGAGGAAGGGGAAGAAATACGTGCACAAAGGCAGTCTTGCCTTCAGCGTCATTAATATCATAGATGTGCCCTTCAGTGACTCGCGGCAGCGACGCTGAAGGAACCCCCCCGAACATAGAAACATCATCAAATCCTGCACAACATGCAGCTGCAGCCTTCACCTGCTGAATCCAGCGGCAGCGTTTCCTCTCTTCCCTCCATTGTTCTTTTGTCTGTTTACATGCTAAAATACTGCCATTCTGGATGAGCGCCGATTCACAAGTGTCTGAGGCTAGGCGACAATTTACATTTAAATGAAACTCCGCTTATATCATGCTCGGGAAAAATGCATTTCCTCATAATCCTTCAAAACTGTGTTTTATGAATTAATCTGCAGTTATCATACTTTTCAGTAAAACCCCCCATTAAATAAGACATCAAAGTCTTTGATGTACTGTCTGCTGTAATAGGATTGGATTTAACCATTTCAAAAAATAATTGTTTTTTACTGCCATCGTTTTCTACAAAAAACATGACACTAAAATAGAAATGAAAGATTTGAACAAAGTAAACTTCAATGAAGGTGATTTGAGACATTTTACAAACGGTGAGTTATACTGATCTAAATGAATGCTAATAATATGTATTTTAATTTGATAAACTGCAAAGGTTTAATCACAACTGTTGCAAAATTAGTTTTTTTTTTTATTATTATTCCACATTAATGTGACCCTGTAGATGGTTTTGATTGACTGCCATCAGCATAGCTTCAGCCACCACTGTCCCCCCGTCTCTGACACCAGCACATATTGTATCCATGGAGCGTCTCCTTGCATGCATGAAGGTGTGATAATATCTGTCATCATTCATTTCTGTCCGACCCATCACTGGCAGTGTCCAGCCTCTAAGTGTTTTATGTGCTGCTGCTAAAGGGTGACCTCTGCTAGAGAGAGGCAGAGGTGTGAGATTTACTTGAAGGTGCAGTGGACGGTCACATTCAACCAGTGATAGGAACGGTATATCAACAGTGTATCATGTTTACTACAGAGCAGGGGGTTGGGGAGGGGAGGGGGGTCGTCACATGGCTCTCACCTTTCTTAGAAAGTAAAATATCCGACTGTTGAAAATTGAAATGCCTTTTACAATCACAGTTAATGCATCAACCTCAGATCCATGAGACACAGTCACATTATAATAAGAAGGCAATCACGTTGTAACAATCTGAGTGTTGTATCAGAGCTGATCAATAACTATATGTCTTCTTCTACTGATTAACATAAGCAACGGAGCTCTTTTTAACATTTTTCCCTGAGATAAACCAAACAACTACTTTCACCTTCAGCATGTTTGAAACAATCCACCAAATTCCTCCTTGCACTAATTAGTTCAGGCTGAAAGCCCTCTCTCTCGTCTCCAGCTTCTCTTGCTCATTGTGCTGAACTTTTCTAAAAAGGCACAAAACCACACGGAGAAGACGAGGTGCAAATTACTGGTAGCCTTGAGGGGAAACTGGCGTAAATGAACTGCACTTGCAACATGATTTAGAATTGAATTAGGTACAAATATGGGAAAATTGCTTTTTCATTGTCATCTCATGGCTTTTAATTGGCAAACACACAGAACTGAAAAACCGCTTGATTCTCCAGAGGAGATCCGATGAGCTCCACGTGTTGCATATTTAGTCCCCGCTCTATGTTTGATGGTTACAAAAATATGCTTTGTTGGAAAATGTTGTCTTGTCTTCTACCATCACACAGACTCAGTAAATCAAAAGAAAGAATACAGAAAAGTTTAGCTTTGTGTTTTTCCACATGATCCTCATTCCACATTTTTGCCTGCAACACCAAACCTCATTCCTGTGTAATTATGAACTGAGATAAGCACAAACGCTTCTTTTTTTTTACATGAACCATGGTGTTTTGGATTTGTAGAGGAAGAAAATTGTGAACAAAAGCATCTATTCGCAAAATCAAAGCATTTCCCATGATACCCCCACTGCCATTAAGTGTAATTCCTTCATTTCTGAAGGATTACTGAGGAGGTGGATTATAGATGAATTCACTATTGAATGCGTGGGGGAAAAACACACTGTTACAACATTATCCGTGTCTACAGTATGACATGGTATACAAGTATGCACCATGTTTACTGAAGATAATTATATTCTTCCTGCTAGTGCATTGCATTTTACATGTTACAATGCTGTAGCACAAATTATCTATAGATGAATGGACAAAGCCTTTAACCTACTACACCTTACAGTATATCAACCTTGTATTGATACAACAGTGCATCAATCCAGCGCAGTGCATATAGTATAAAGTATATTCTTATTTGTTAATGTTTATTGGGTACATTAATTTAATTTTTCTTCAGAATATATTAGGTGGGAAAGAAGACATCTCACACTTTCATCTTTGAGTACTGACAACCTACATTCATCTGTATGCATCGCATTCTACAGACAATATATTTTACTGTGAAGTGAATATAGGGCAACGTAGGTCAGGGATAAGATGAGTCGTGTATTATCATCAGCAATGTGGAAAGAGAGCAGAGTATGAGTATATAAGACAATGGTTTGCTTTATATACACGTTGAACATACTGTACATGTGCTGCAGCAGGTTGGCCTCCACTTTTAATTTTCATGTGCAGGAAACTAATGCAACTGAGAACTGCATTCACTAACGTTATTTGCATTCAGTCCTTTGGCTGAGAAATAAAGCAAACTGCGGGAATGAAGTTTCCTCCAGTACAAAAACAATGATCTGCTTCAGCTGCATGGCCACACCTCAACTGAGGCGGTCGCAAATTCTTAAACAACATTATCACAGCTTGTGTAGTTCGAGGGGTGCATGCATTTGAGTATGAATGCATGTCTGCAAGTGTAGCTTTGTATGCATGTCCAAATAGAGGTGTTTGTGCCAATGTCCTACTACTGCAAGTTGCTACTCCATCTATACAGGTGCACACTGTATGTGTGAGCTAAAGCCCAGTTCCGAGGTGGCACTGTTCTATTGCCTGCTACTGTTTGAAAATGGCAACTAAGTTCTAAGAAAAGAAATGAAATACTCTGGTTGAAAACCACCAGTATGTCATGCATGTATGTAATATGTCTAAAGGCATGTCTGAGGCGTCTGACTCATGTATTTGTGAACTTCTGGACTCACTGTGCTTCCTCTCTCATCCTCATCCCTTCTAACTTCTATCTGCCCGCCAGTAATACACTGCATCCATGCCTCTGCCCCACCTTTGTCATGCCAAAAGGGAAGAGATCTGTTCTTTATCTTCCGCGTTCTTGAAATAAATTACACCGCGCAAGTCAAAGACAAGCCATTCTGCTGCTGCAGAGATTGTTTGTGTTTGTCTGGACGGTATTTTTTACTTGGCAGCAAGCAGTCTTCCTGGTTTCTTGAACAGCTGGAAATCAATTTCCCCCTTCTCCAAAGTTAAACATGCAAAGTGTTTGTTTCCATGATTTATGTTGTGTTTGCTCCAACAAACGCCTACACATGGACAAACAAACAGAGCTTTCCTCTGACCGAGCTTAAGCAGTTGTTAATTCTTAACTAGTGGTGACTGAAATACAAAGTACTGCTGTCAGACTATGTGCTTATCTTATCTATTCATATTAATAACAATTAGGTTTTACAGAATACAAAGATCAAAAGATCGAAAGTATGACAAACCTAACAACAACTGGACAAATGAGTCCGACCTTGACAAACATTACAAAGAGGCTGCAGAACTTCTAATGAAATGAAATCTTCAATTTTAACCACAACAACAGTAGTAAGTGTAATCCATCAGCCAAATGCCACAACATTAATACAGTATACATTTTATTTTATTTTCCCTATAACAAATATGTTTGGGTAAGAAAGCTGAAATGTGCAATTTAAAAAGAAGAAACCATTTTACCCAACTCTTGTAAAACTTTGTGTGGAGTCTGAACACGGGCTTCATCAGGCCAAAGCTTCATGAGCGACTGCATCGGTGGGGTGGGGTGGGGGTGGAGGTGGGTGGGGGGGTTAAACGTCTTGGGCAAGTTTAACATTTCCATAAAAAAATATATTTTAAAAAAGTTATCTGTCATCCTTGTGAGTCAGACATGCTGAGCCCCATGTTGGCTAGAGGAAAAATAAAACTGACACAGGTGTCAGCTTCACTCATCTTCTTCAGAATTCAATTTTACACAGCCAATGAAATTCCTCACTCACTGCTATTTTTAGATAGCACATATACTGTATTTACTCATTTCCTCATGCAAATGAGTCCATTAAGACAGTTATGACAAGGCAGGGTGGAGGAGGGGTGGGGGGTCCATTATGCTCATGTTACAATGGCAGAAATGCATGTGTTGTTATTCAGGTCAAAGTTTTTGGTGGTGCTATTATGTGTGCAGAGCCACAACACACTGAAAAAGCAAGGCACTGCTGCACTTTCATCACTCGCTCATTTGCCAAGTTATAACATTCACCATCATGCTGTTTATTTCCATATAAATAAAGCACATCCATTTAAATTGGGAAGTGAATTTAATCTAGAGCCAGGTTTATCTCCTGTACCCCCCTCCCCATTACTTGTGAAAAAGTATTAAAAAAAATACAGCTATTGTAACCACTGCCAGCTCATTATTTTGGTTATATTTAATTCATGTTCTTCCATGTGGATGCTGCTACGCCAGGATGTTGAAACAATAACAGCATGAATCACAACTGTTCAGGCGCAAAGTTGAAGATCATGGCAGATCCATGCGGTGTAAGTGAGGTAGACTTAGGGTCTTGTTTGTGAAAGCGGCAGCCAATCACATTTTGATATTAGCATTATTGGCTGCTGGAATCCCCTCAAAAACACAGGTCATGACCAAAACAACCTCATCACCAGAATAAAGACGTTCTGGGAGTTCTTTGCTGGTGTGGATCTCCTTCTGTGGAGTAGTTTGGCATCTTTAAAAAAGAAAAGGTCAAGATTAATCACAGCCGGCATAATGATTTTGAGTGGTCGTTTTGGCTTTCCATCTTCACGATGACGGGCAGGGAATTATGCATCAGATACTGCTGCTCCATCTCCCAAAGATGCTCAATGCACATTAATTGTGGATTAAGTCGGATTACCCAGAAGGCTGTGGCACATTTCGAACATCGTATGCCATCCAAAACGACTTGTGCCTTATTTGCTGTGACCCAACCCAAGAACATGCAACAAGGGGGAGAACGTGATAGTGCAGTCGAAAACAGACAGCACAAAAAAACAACTACACTGCTTGGAAATGTTAACACATTGTATAAAAATCTCCAACAGCTCCAGGCTCAGGCGGTCTGTGTTGCGCGCCTGCTGAATCTGATGATTATTTATGAAAGGCTCATATGTAAATCAACTCTCTTTTAGCTGTTTTGTCTCATACACAACAGGTGGATCACCTCTGGCAGCTGAGTTTAACGTAAGCTTGGGAAAGAGACAGTTTATCAGACAGGCAAAGCTTGGTATCACCGACCTCTTTGTGCTGTCAGGTACATCTGTGTGTGAGTTTGTTTTTGATTCTCCGTTGCGGTTTTTGTTGACTAAAAGAAGAAAAAAAAAAGAAAAACTGAAGCCACGCAACATCTGTTGCATACTGATGGTAGTGGGCAGCTGTGGCGTTTTCAGCACTTTTTGAGAGATTTTGATTTCTAAAAGAAAGGAGGAGAAAGTTTCTAATCAGCTTTTTGCTGACATCTCATCCTAACACAACAAAATTAGTTTTTTATCGCTGCTATCATCAGGTGACCATAATTCATCTGTCAACACCTGTTACTTCATCTAGAGGTGAATTAGATTAGGCTGGACAAGCACAGGTACTGTTATGATATGGTCATTCTAGGCTGAAATAACAATTATTTCCTTATTTCTAAATCTAAATTCAACTGAAAGTTAGAGTTTGATAAGATCTCCCACTGCAGAATGCAAAACAAGTGAAGTCCACACAACCCTGCTTCAAAACACAGACTACAAATGAGCTTATAAATACTGCATGTTCTGCACATAGGGTCTAAGAGACACAAGAGAGTAGGCATGAGTGTTCATAACACTGTGATGTTCCCTTTAAATACTTTGTAGATTATAAATACTTATAAAAGGTGCACACTGGGAACCAATTAGGCCTTAAACATATGTCATGTAAGATATTAACGTTCACTACAGTATGTTTGGTGAACCACAGTGTTTGTGCAGCCTAATTCTGCTCTTGGTAACAATCTAATGTCAAAGTTCACCCCTTTATTCCCATGCACTCATATTTATCCCAGTACAGTATGAGTTACCACTGATAACCTGCATCCAGAGAAACAATGAAACTCATTTTGGTTTTCTAATCTTCAATCCAATAAAAAAAACTCAGAGGCTCAATGGCTCTGGGCTCACAGTGTTTCTTGGAGAAAGGCAGTGAGACAATAATACCAAATGCAAGAGAAGGGTCAGATAATGGAGTTGAAAAGAAGAGTCAAACAAAGCTCAACATAAATCAACACACTGGATCAGCACATCAATACAAAAGAGTTATTCTTCTGGGTTTACTGAGGACGGAAGGAACAAAGCGGATCTGCAGAGGTTTTTTCTGACCCATGGGCATTGTAAAGGCCTGCGAGAGGAACTGATACGCTTTGCTGAACTTTTTAACTCAAACTGGGTCTCAGTCGGTGAAAATATTTAATAAATAAAAGAACACACGATAGCACTGCAATTAATACTTAATGCGCCTCACAAGTCCCCATCTCGGCATGCTACTGGCACAGGACAAGGATACAGTGGCCCACCAGCTGCCTCCACTCACTCAAACGCAAAGAGAAGCGAGCCGGCTGTATGGATAGCTCCAGCTAACAATCAGAATATTTATGGCGTTGCTATAGATGAAGTTTCCACCGGGTGCGAGAGAGTTTTGATCTGGAACTTAAAAATGTACAATATCCTCCAAAGTTTTTTCTCAGCCAAATAATACAGAAGCAAAACATTTTCTGAAGCATGTGATTATGCATCACACCCTTACCTTGGTGTAGGTTGATTTTATGCAAGATAGCGAAAAGTGAATTTTGAAAGGTTGATATAAGAAATGAGAGAGCCCATTTGTTTTCAATTGTCAAATTGAGTGTGTATTATAACAAATCTTCTTTTATATTAGTAATTACAGGGCTCTATAATATGTTGCTCATTAATTAATAAGCATATCCTGCTCTTTAAAGCCGGTTTTGTTTGTGATTTATTACAATTACCCACAACTGTCAGGGCAGCAATTACAATTTAAAAAAACCACGAGGCATTTTGTAGACGTGAGGCTTCACCTTAATACTGAAATAATAAACACAATCATTTGTTAAACAGTGCAGCAGCACCAACTCTGCTAGTTCTGTTGTTATTACTCATCTTCAACCTTAACACACGCGCTGTCGCTCGCCACCATAAAACAATCACAACCCTTCAGAGGCTCCGTGTTAATGGCTGAAACAACACGAGAGGCAAGGGCCAGTCCACACCAGCAGCCTTGTTGCAATTCTGCCAACACACTCCTCCGCCTGTCTCTCTAATGAACCTGCCGCATATTAATCCCTATCACTAATGAGGCCATTCAGAATGATAAGCTTCCCCAGCATTCACTAATGAACACATGCTAAAGCTGCCTGGGCCTCTGCTAAGCACTGGCGCAGGCCGGACTTAAATCACAAATGGGCACCTGCCTGTCGGAGCACTGACAGTATTGTCAGCAGCACAGACAGATCACACCTCAACCATCTGATATGTCAGACACATCACAATCCCTTATTGTTTACCTGCAGAGCTGCAAAATAATGCTGCGTACCGACTGAGCAAAGAGATCAGCAGTTCATCTTTCAGCGGGGTCACACAGAACTTAAAGGATCAGCTCACCCAAATGAAAGAAAAACATATTTCTGACAGTTGAGAGAAAGTTAAGAGTATAAGAAAGGCAGCTCATCTTGCTGGGAAACTTTCCCTGAGATACGATTAATCCACGAAGAAGAGACTCCTCAGACAATCTCAGAAATGTCAGACAATTATCTCAGAACTTCTGCCAACACCATCATCTTCCCTGAGTGAGTGCTGAAACACAACCATTAATCATGCTGTAGTGACTGCAAGTGTAATTTTGTATTGCAAGAGGAGATATTAACAAAAAAAAACTTGCTCATACACTGAGGGAAAACATTTTTGCAGCTTGGCAGACACGTTCATTAGCAACATGTTTCTCATACATTGAATGGCACGTACTGTACAGTATCTGTGGGCATTAACAGCACTAAGGGTGAATAAATTGATATATTCCCTCTCATTTAGACAGGAACATGTTCAGGTCAGTGATGTGTGAGTATTACATGAAGTAAAGGTCGCATTGCCCTTTAAAATACTGTAAACCTTTACATTTCTTTAATGAGTCCCATCTTTGTGTGAGAACGATCAGAATTGAGAGGACACGACCTCGGTGTCTCTGACGGCACATGTGGCTGTGTGTCACCTCATTTATGATAACTTTTCCACTTGTGTGCGTCACACACTCTGTTAACACTTTACTGTAGTGCTGTTTGCCCGAGCGTGCGTGCGAGCGACAAAGCCCACGGGGCGTCACGATAAAGGTGTGTGAATGTGGCCCATCTGTTTCCAGCCCCGTCCCTCCACCTCCTTCAATCTCTCTCGATGCTGCTGGCGAGCTATCGTGTCTGAGTCTTCCTCTGCCAGGGAACAGCCTCACCATCGCCCCAGACTCCTGCAGCTCACATGGCCTGGGCCTAGGCTGAAGGATTTTGCAGGTGCAGCGATGTGCGTGTGATATACACACTTTGGCGTCAAGCGATCACTGACCTGCTGTTTTATGGCTAAGTCAAAGAAGTCAAATGCAGAGGATGCATCGGCAAAAGTACGAGGAGAGGCACATCCTCGACTGCAACAGGACAGATACATCTGATCACATTCCCTCCACAGTCTCTACCTCTATGAATGGCCATCTGTGTTGGCGAAGGCAGTTTTATTAGCATGCCTAATGGGAGCCCATGAAAATCTTGCATGGTCCGCTGCATCTTGGCCAAAAAAACTGAACCGAAAGAGCACTCGGGGCACATTCTCTGAGAGGTGTGGCTCCCAGGAACCTTGTGGCAGCTTTAGCAGATTGCAAAGAGCTGGAGGAGGGACAGAAAAGGGAGGAGAGAAGGTGCCAGAAAAGGCATGCATCAATGTCAGCCTGCAGAAGCTGGGGGTCCACAGCTGGAATGACGGGATGAAAGTGACTACGACTACAATGAAAAATCCACTTTTTGGGCTACCAACATGATGCATTCTATATACAGTATATTCACTGCATTTATTCAGCCGAAAGGTGAATCTTTTTCCAGTTGCTCCCACAGCAGCTCATCTGCATCCACATGTAAAGGTTGTCTTTATTAAGTCAGGCCTCCTGCACCGCCGCCTGAACGCACATGAGCGTTATGACATTTCCGCTAACTAGAGTGGCTGTGGGCCTGTAAAGGGAGGTCGGGTCATGTTGCAGCAAAATGAAACAGTCAATCTCCAATACTGCGCCCTCTGCCACATACGATGACTTTCTCAAAAGGCTCAAATAATTCTGCGGGTCATTATTAGAGAAACAGACAGTGATCTCCGCGCCACAGACACCAAATGTCAGTAGATATTGTGCTCGTGGGGAGTTATTTCTGGCTATGGACAACGCTCAGCATTTAAGCAGCTTTGCAAGATAGCAGTGTGATTTATGTGATACCTTGACATTTCCAAGGCATGGCCCTTTGGATAAAATGAGGAATTTTAACAAGGTTACTACTTTTGTGAAAGCAAAAGGATAAGAGAAGTTTCTTGAGTGAGTCCAAAAAACAAATAAACAAGTAAAATTCCAAATGTCAGGGGGAAAGTGCAGCAGATAAGGGATTAAAGTTAATTTTTCATTTGGCTGATAATACTATCTTAGTATGATTTTTTTTTGTGCAGCTATGAGGAGCATTTACAAGCCTCAACTAGGCTTGGTGCGCTGCTGCTACGTGCGCTGCATGTCAAACACATTCCCTGCCACTTTCAGCTCACTGTGTCCATTACCTCCAGCTTTTTTTCCCAGACGCATTCAACTTCCCCTCTCGCTCGCGTAAAGATCTTTGCAAAAACATAAAGCCGGATGCACTTGCCAAATAGTCGTGGAAGGCATTATGGTCCTCTTCAGCGGCAATGATTCTGCCTTTCTGAAAACACACCTACGTCCTCGTATCACTATTTCAAAGTCAATCGTTGGTTTAACACATTTTTGTGTTAATGCATCACAGAGGAGGGGGAAAGGTGTCTGCGCCGAAGGAGGCCATTGGGAAGACTGATGGATAGCATTACGCCAAACGGGCCATTATGAGGGAGCTGTGGATCATAAACAAATGACATAACGATCACGAGGTGGTGTGGGAGTGGAGGGGGAGATGGGTATTCTATCTGGCTACACTAAACGCAGCATTTAACTGGTTCCACTTATGATAAATCAAGGAGCCACTGAAGGGAGGCCAAGCCAGTCCACTCCTTGTGCTCTTAAACACCAAACACAGTCTGTCAGGCCTGTCTTTGTCTCTCCATCTTCTCGCCCCCCCCCCACTTTTTTGTTTCATTTAAACACACAAACACAACGGCGTTCCTTCACCTTCCTCTCCGTCTTTGTAGCAGCAGTTAAGAGGCAGCGGAGCGGCTCGGTCATTCGGGGGGCTCCGTGATCTATGTTGATGACACCGACTTGCAAGCACCTACAGTCCCACAAACTCCATTTGGAGTGACCTTAGTCATAACCCAGTCGCACACCGCTGGCTCCCATGGATACCGTCATCTATCATGAAGGATCTTCAAATTGGCCTCTGACAGCGACTTCCACAAAAATTAGTAAATCAACAGCTACATACGTACGGAAATATACAAATAGCTTTTATCATCAGCAGGGAGAGGGGACAATATTAATCACTGTAATGAGTCATGCCAAGGTGGTGGAGTTGCTAAGATAAGTTGCTAAGTCTGCACTGTTTTCAAGATGTGCAGATAAGTACATAAAAGGAATGTTAGAGGCGGAAATTAAACAAATTGAAGAGTCATTTTGCACATTGGAGTACACCTTATTCACCCTTTCAGTGTTAAATGTGCTACAGCTCCTTGAGCATCACTGCTGCTTCAAAGTTAGACTGTAATCATAGAGAAATAAGGAGTTTGTTTCTACTGTACTTTTAAAGTAATAAGGAAGTTTGATCAAAAAGAAAGCTCTTTGGTTGAAAATTGAAGCACACAAACATCACGGTTAATTGTATCAAAAAAGACTCTCTCCTCTTTAACTCATTCACTGCCAGAGTTTTTTCTACTACAGTACTTTTCACTCTACTTCCACTCTACTACACTCTACGCTCTACTTCCACTAGGAAAAAAGTGAGTTTGTAGCATGTTCCACTTTTTAGTTATCCTCATTTGAATACAGAGAGAACTCTTTTTATTTTTGACTATTTTTGACTTTGCGATGATTCTCTCTGTCTCTGTGTCTATCTGACTGTCTCTCTCTCAAATGACCTAAATAGGCTAGTCTTTTTTTTATTGGTGGGAGGGTGAATCAAAGAAAAAATGCAGCTTCGCCTTTGATAAGGGACAAGGTGCGTTCATGTTGTAAGGGAGCCAATTTGTTTTGATATCATGAATACCTAAGACTTTGATTAGGTTCAGGGTTCAACAGGAGTTCATAGGTTTGATGATCAGTATTTTTACTGAGTTACTAGACATTCCAGGCGACCCCACATGGGGTCCCGAACCCAAGGTTGAAAAACACTGCATTAAGGCAATAATTTGGTTTTCTCAATTGTCATGTAAATGTGTATACGAGTGGAAAAAAACAAAAACTCGTTGAAACTCGTTTTTGGCACTGAATGAATTAATGTTAAGCTCACTGGCCAGCCTGGTGGTCAAGTACCCGCCAATCAAAGCTACACACTGATTTAAATGAAACATTTTTTTTAACAAGGCACACTGTCACACAGCTCTTCCTCTCCACTTTGAAAATGACTGAGCAAAAATGAGTTCAATTAATACTCAGTGTGATCTAATCAGAGAAACTATCATGCAGCGCCATTATTAACATACTGCAGCTCAACATACAATAAGTTGATTGAAATTCAGTTCATTTTGATGTTGCCCAGAGGTCTCCCTGTGGGTTCTTCTCCAACTTCTAATCCTGAAAAGCAGCACGGGAAGTCTGAATTTATTAATTCCCTTTCTTTCTGTCTTTTTGCCGCCACAGCCAATCACTGTCTTGTAACCTTAGCCCCTTTAGAAATATGTATTCAGCTGCCAGTAGCCTATATCGTGTGCCAGTGTTCAATATTTTTCCTCCAGCTTCTCACCCAAAGTTTCACTGGTTCTTTCAAATTTTTGTCATTCTTGGCAGGATGCTGAAGTCCACTGACACCCGAACTAATTAAAATGTCCCAGCTTTTGAGCAGCAGGAAAAACCGAAATACATTTTTTAAAAGCAGAACTAATTTACTAGAACACTGTTATGCCGCTAAAATTGTCTAATAAATGCATAACCAGAACACATTTCTTTAAATCTGCAGGGAGCTGTCGTCATATGAGCGGCGGCTCAGTCATCTGTCAAATCAGCCCATCAGCCTCACTCCCTTTAGAAGCGGTTTAATTCAGCCGAGGTGGATAGGAATCAATATCAAGTGTTCTCAGTCACAAAAACGCAGCCTAAGCATGCCAAGACTTTACATTTGCCTCGCAGGAAAATTTGGAAACAGCAGTGAAAGGGCCAAGTAAAGTAAAATGTTCTGACCTTTTCATTTATATCTGTGTAACTTATCTGTTATCCAGTGACTTTTTTCATAAGAAAGACATACAGTAGATATCAAGCGAAGGAAATTTCAACATGTTACTCACTGTGCACCACATGAGGTCGCGAACCGAAGCACAGGACGTGAGCTGCCACCGTCTCGGCTTTGCGGGGACTTTTTCAGGTCTGAAAGAAACACACAACTGAATTCACTCAACTCATCTCGACGTCAGCTACGAGACTGCAAATTAAAATGTTACTTACCGAGAGAACTCCAAAGGAAACATGAACAGTTGCTGGAAAAAACAACAGTTTTGCCTCTTGCAGTTCCGAAAACTTTTAAGGAGGTAAAAAGCTTCCTACACAGGAGCCACATCCCTCTAAAAACTCAATTCCTGCTGTGCTACCTCCACTGGCAGGTCCCGTTACCTAGCAACCTTACAGTAGCAGCTGCAGCTCGTTGTCTCTGATTACTCGTTGGGAGTTCACCTGCTGACCAGACCACCGTCTTCGCAAATGACTCTAGTTAAAATGCTAGAAAATACATGACAATATGGAAACAGAAAATGTAATTGGAATTATTTAAATGTATAAATTCTGTCTTTGTCTTATTCCTCATTAATTACCTGCCCCACTCTGATCTGTTCCACCTGTGTTCAGTTAATTGGTTCCCACTTGTACTTTTTTTTCTTTTTCAAGTGTCATTAAGTATTTGTCCCTGTTCATTACTACTTCCCTTCCCATAGCCAAAATCCTGAATACAATGTGAGAGTGTATAAAATAAAGCAAAGTAATGTAAACTTTACAATGGTTTTTAATGGAGGACAAGAGCCCGACACTCACGTACGCACATAGGAACAATTACAGCATCTCTGCAGCTCTACAGACACAGACTGCCATTATAGCAGTGTTTAATGATGGACTTGAATAAAATGTGTGTTTCAGCTGGTATTAAGTTGCAATGAGGAAAAAGAAATCATCTCATAAGCAGCAGCCGATCTCCAAATAATGGCAATTTGAAGCAAACTGCAACTAAAATTGTGTTTAACCACCAGTTCTATCCAGGTCCACTGTGAAAAAAAACTTAACAAAAAACAGAACAAATGCTCTCAGTTCACACGCATCCCATGAACAAAAAGTGCCAGTGAGCCTATGCTGTTATTTGATTTCAATTTCTACTGCGTCATATTGCCAATTACGACGAGGGTGTGATTATACTGATCGTTTTCAAAATGACCACCGCTGAATGTGCCGTCAGTCTGGCACATTTAATTAAACCAATCAGAGTATAATGTTTACCTCTCAACCAGTCATCAAACAAACAGAGAGCCTCTCTTTCTGTTGGCTTGCTGCCTTTTATTGGACACATAAAACCTTGTTGCGGGTAAAGACTCATCTGCATATGCTGTTATTTTGACATGTCCTTCTCCTAAAGGGAAAACAAACAGCCCATCGATACCTGACTCCCTAAGTTTTAAAAGTTTATTTTATCCCTTTCAGTTTAAAGGAAAGAAGCCATTTTAATTTTAAAACTTCAACTATAAGTCAGGGCAAAAATGCGACAAGTGACTCTGAAGTGGCCGAATAAAGTCCAAAGTGTCAGGGATGTCTTTCCCGCTGCTGCTGCACCAGCCACCACCTGCATCCCCGCCCCCGTTCCCGCTGCTGCTGGACCGGCCTGCTCCCCCCCTCTCCATAGACTAGTCTGCCACCCGGTCCTCCTCATTGAGCTGGTCATCCTGTAACAACATCTATTGCAAGTCTGTCCGTCCTGGGTGAGGGATCCCTCCTCTGTTGCTCACCCTGAGGTTTCTCCAATTTTTCCCTGTAAAGGGTTTTCTATGGAGTTCTTCCTCAGTCGATGTGAGGGTCTAAGGACAGAGGATGTTGTTACGTCATGTGAAGCCCTTTGAGACAAACTGTTTGTGAAAACGGGCTATACAAATAAAATTGCCTTGCCTTGCCTTGCCTTTAATGGCTATGAGAGATGAAATTGTCTGTCTTTATGCTAAAAAAAAAAAAAAGATTATCTCTGGAAGTAGAGCAGAGTGGTAGAAATCCAATAAAGTGTTGTGATAGTTTAACACAAATTATTTTGTTTCCCACCAGTTCTCCCCCCTCCCCTTCCCTCTGCTCCCCCCTTGTTACAGTAAAACAAACAAAAAAAGAGCAGTAGGTAACGACTTTAGCTGAAAATAAAACAATAAGTGGACAATTAAAAGTGGAAAACAATCACATTTTCTAATCTGTGGTGAGAAAATAACACTACCAGTGTTTTTTTTTACTTTTTAAAAGCTCTTGTCAAGAGCAAAGTCTTGCAGCGCTCCAATGTACTTCACCAGCCCCCTGTTGTGTGCACCAGATGTGAAACTGAAACTGAATAATGTCGCTTGATTAAATGAAGTGCTGTAATACTGTACACAGTGAGTCATTATGCACATCATGTTGAGGTCTGTACAGGAAGCAGAATCTAAATATGCATCTCTTATTTAAAGTGACGACACTAAAGGAAATTCATTCCTTGCAAAAAAAAACACAAAACAAAACAGAAACAAACAGAGAACTAGGCTTTATGTTACCTACATTGGTGTTCAAGGAGACGTCAGTCAGCATGGCATGTCACGTGTAATGGAAATTTCAGGCCTATCACCTTTCATTATATCTCAAATTAATGTATGTATGACCCCTTAGGACTTCTGTAAGAAACAACTTGTGAGACGACAAAACTTTACAAAAAGGAAACATCCCTAACCCTAACACTTTAAGTAACATCACCATAATGATTCATAAAGACTGACCCCCTGCTGGTAGAACACAATAACTACTGTGTTACCAACTGTGTCTATTAGTGCGCATCCAAAAGGAGAACAGCATGGTGGCTGTGTGTGGATGCTGTGTTGCAGGTCTTGGTCTGTCATTGCAAAAAAAAATGCAAGAGAATCCACAGATGTAGTTTCAGAGATATTTCAAATATATAATTGGAAAATCTTGACTGGACATGGTCCAATCACAACATGTCAAAGAAGTTCTCCACATGTGCTCCAGATTCTTGGAGTTTTTGGCTCGGGGTGTGTGTGTGTGTCAGACCGGATTGATAATAACCATCCTACTTCCTCATTACAAATACTGCAAGCCACATCTGTGCTCCATCACTGCTCCTCACTACAGAAGAGGTATACTGTAAGTCAAAAGAGCGAGTCTAAGAGAAGAAGCTGTTGGGTTAATTGAAGTTATTTTGCTGCATGTATTACACACAGACTTTTAATGGGCTTCTAAATGCAAATAAACCAGCACACAACGACAGACAACACCTAGAGTGAGTGTTTTCTGTGTTTAGAGAACTCAAGCAGAGAAGAACGGGGGGAAAACAAACTGCCCACACTGCCATGGCAACCACAGCCAGAGTGCCAACCCCCACCTCCTCCCTCCATCCTTCCCGTTTCTCTTCAAATGATCTATGGCACAATAATTGGTATATTCTATTGATAGCCATCATTCTTGTTTCCATTTTCATCAGCAGACCTAAACAGGCTGCCGTCCAGGAAACGCCATGATTAATCTGACGGGCGTGCGCGGTGATCCAACAGGTGTGGCGACCTTGGTTTGTACCTGTGAGGGTGCTTGCTGACCTCCACTTTAAAAAAAAAGAAGAAAAAAAAAAGAAATGACATGTGTTTGATAGGACTGATCAATAAACAGCAGGGCAATGTGAAGAAAAAGCAATGGGAACATCACAAAGAAAAGAGAAGCCGTTGCATACAAATAAATCACAAAGAACAAATCAAACGCCACGTGCGCTACCAATTCAAATAACGCTCACATGATTTGTTGTCTATTTTCTGTTGTACGATTTATATTCAAATTCTCAGTAGATTACATAGTTTAGAGGGGGAAGAAACATGGCTGTACTGTGCTGCATGCTCATCCCTGCGGAGAGATATAATAAGCAGTTTATAATAATAAGCAGTTTTTCTGGAGATAAAAAATCAGAATATTCTTCCTCTTTCCCTGACAGACCCTGTTTATTTTTGCAGCCAACCAAAGATGTTAGGGACCAAAGAATGAATGCTGTAAAATGAAATCTAGTAATCCCAAACTATTAAAGTAGGGCTTTTAGAGAAAAAGACATATTGGCTTTATCAGACTTTAAAAAATGAGAGAAAACAGAGTTTTCACATCCAAGTTCCATCAGTTTGCGGACTGCTCAATGATTTTGTGAAATAGAATTTGTCAGGGATTTGGGTTTTTTAAAATTCGTTTTTCTCTTTTTATCCGTGGCTTTTTCAATTAACAATGAACTTGTTCACATTTCACTCAAAACAAGGTTTAAAAAAAGAAAAGAAATATTAACTCTTTTATCCACAAGTGAAGTTGGATGAAGGTTATTTTTTTTAATCTTTGTTTTATTTACTGAAGAAAAATTATGACAGGAAAATAAACATTATGGCAATGGGGGCACAAAACCACTTTCACACCTTTCAGTGCCACTCTGGAGAGAAAATTTAATGAAATACCTGCGCGGAATACAGCCTCACACCAACAACCACTGAATACAGTGTGGCTTTTACCAAAGATAAAAAGACAACTTCGACTTTCAGTTCAACTTAAGGGAAAAACTGCTTTAAAACAAATAAGCACAGGATACAGACCAGTATCTCTGAGTTACTCTGTATGCTCACCAGCCAACATTAAGACACTCTTCTCATTCTAAAGAAATGATTGTGACATTTTGAATGATGATTTGTGTTTTGTTTTTCCCAATAAATAGTTCTACAAAATAGATTTTTGCATGTCGGGTCATTTAATTGTTATTGCAGTTCCACTTTCTGAGCTTTCTGCAACATTTCTTCATTATTTCAAAAAATGATCTGGTGTTATTCTAAAATATTCTCCAAGAAAGGGCAACGCAATGTGGTACTAGTTAAAAGGAAAGTGAAGACAGTTATTAAATTCGGTATACTGTAGTGTGTGAGCTTAAAAAAAAGAAAAGAAAAAAAAGCTTAAATATCATCAGTAAGAGTACTGCTGGCCAGATGAAAAGATGAGCTCCAGCTTCTATTCACACCATTATGTCTAAAAAAAATCCTTTTTTAAAAGCAGAAGACCTCATTGGCCTTCAAGTGCCGTGGCTGTGTCAGATATTTTATCTCATCATGTTTTTCCCCGCGCATCATTTACACCTGACGCAGGCTGAGAACACGGCCCGCTGCCTTCCCTTTCAACTGCATGACACAGATATGCATTATGCATACAGTCCATATGGATCTTTTGAGTTTTTATCTTCTTATGTTTATTATTACTACTTATATATGTGTATATGCATATGTATTTTCTAGCTCATTCCACTTTGATTTTATTTTATTTATCTCTTCATCTTTTTTTATTATTATTATTACATTATTTTTATTTTATTTATTTATTTTCTTCTCCTATGTCTAGGTATGCCTGCTTTTGCTTTTTTACACCCACATGTTGAATATCTATTTCATAATATTTTAATCTTTTATTATAACACCTGATGCACACAGTGCTTGTCATTGTCATTTGATTTGTCATTGCTTTAAAAGGAAACAATAAAAAAAACTATGAACAAAGAACTGCATACAGCAGAGCATCACTAATGGAAGTTTTTAATGTCATTGTGTTTTTGCTTTATATGACCTAATAACTTCACCCGGAGTTACATCTGTTCCGTCCATTCACTGTGCATTTTCAGTCATGAATAATACCATGAATGTTTAAGTGAAAACACATCACACTGTTTGTAACCACTGCTCCAGATTAGTGCGAGAAAACCATCAGGTGGCACATTGTAAAATCAGGATAAAATGCTCCTAATAATCCACTTGAGAAGAAAGACACGCTTGCATTTTGCAGTTGTGAATTTGTTCTTCCAATCAATGCAAAGTAATGAGCTGCATTACCATAAAACAAGAGCTATTTGCAAAATTGTGGATCTGCCACATTTTTGGGGTGGGAAAAAAAACAAACAGCTTGATGTTATGTAAATCGAGGCACGGCATGAATACGTACTTGATCAAAGCAAAACATGTGAGATATTATGTGATGGAAAGCTGGATCTGAGCGCGAAGCAGTTTCTGAGGTTGCATCTTAGAAGTGGAGCTGCGTCTCTGTGAGTTACTGCTCAAGTGAAGACTAATTTTACACTGTGACTTAACTATGTGCTGATGCACAAACACAGTGTGTGTGTGGTGGTGTGTGTGTGTGTGTGTGTGTGTGTGCCTCTGGTGTGACAGTTGCCCCCACCACCAACCCTGACCAGTGCCTGCCATCTCTATTGCTGTTAATTAATGTTGCGTTTCATTCATTGGTTCAGAAAAGCTGAATGCAATACAGCCAGCGATTAAACTGCCATCAGAACATGAGAGGTAAAGCTGTTTCATTGTGTGTGTGTGTGTGTGCGTGTGTGTGTATGCAACTGCTAGGAGACAAGGCTGATGAACAGTAATTGCGTTTGAGGATATATATAGCGGTTGTTTGTCTTATATGACAGTGATCTGTTTGTTTTTCCTGCAAGACACAAGGTTGCAGAGGTTTTCAAAATAAAATCCCACCTGAGACAATAAAAAGCACTGATCTAAAGGACCACTCATCTGTCTTTCTATCTCAGCAGCACAATACCCATCATTCACCTAATACATATAGTACATATACAACTGCCATGGCAGATGATGGCCAACTCAGAGGGCCAGTGTCTTGCTCAAGGATACTATTGTTAGTATTGTTAGCAAGCTGTAGGAGCCAGGGATGGACCCATGCGTAATACAGTTGATGGGCAAGTCGCTCCTTATTGCAACGCACAGCTGTTGAAACAATAAAGCCTGGTGTTTATTTATATTGGTCTTCCAACATGCAAACAGACAGCATACAGTACATGCTTTTTATGCTCTGGTGATGTTGTCCCTTTATGGAGAACAAGGTTGGTTTGTTTCACAGGAGGATCCAGATCCACTAATTCAGGATACAGGAGTTTATGATAATGCACTGTTACTTCATTTCCAGGATGGAATAAATAAATGTTTACAGAAAAGAGTATTCATGTGTTATAAATGTTGAATTCAGTATTTACTGCTTAACTAATGCTTAATAGTGTGTACTTATAAAGTGTTACTGTGCAATGCATAAATATAGACTTTAACAAACTATTTGAAAGAACTTCAGACTTAATACTGGTGGAAAAAGGCGTATGAGAAAGACTAGGCAGGTGCTGGTCACTCGCCTACAGACAATATACAGCGTCGCTGAAATAACTGGTCGAAGCCAACAATGAGATGTATTAGGACTTTAAGAAGCATTACATTATCAGCAGATATAAACCTTGCTCGAGGGTTGTTTCTAAAGTTCTTATAGATTGATCTTAATGCTTCCACAGGCCTGGTATGAAAGTAAGTGTTGAAAATGTGCGTGGTTAAGGCCTTTAAGACATGTCTGAGAAGTACTTTCTTTTCTGATGTTACTCTTTTAGCAGAGAGTAAAGAATCGCAACTTTTGGCAGTGAATTAAATGAAAAGCTGTGTGGCCTTTGAGAGCAAGTTGGGACGGGGAGGGTTGAAAATGACAGACTGAACTGGCAGCAGAAAATAGATAATTAAAATAAAGCGTTAAGGCGCAATGCAAAACCAACCAAGAGGAGGGGGGGAAAAGTGTGAATGACATTAAATAAACGTCTGGGGAGGTGTTGAAAAATGCAGATTCATCTTACTACATCATTTATACGTTGTAGTAAACTCATTCAGATGTGATTTTGTGCTTCAATTATGAAGGAACACATTTAGAGACATATTGACAAATGTAATCAGGTTTTCCAATCACTCTTCAGTACAGGCCTGAATGTACTTTATGTAAACCTACAGGTCATACAGAGGTAATGGCATCTCTTGTAAGTATCATTATTATGGTAGTTAGCCGAGAGCAATGCTTTGTACTATCATTAACGTTTGTTTTGTGTATAATGAGTATATTTAGAACAGTTGGAAAAGAAGCTCACATGTAAACTCAAAGTAAAACCATCACAGGGAGACTCACGCTGTCGCAGGTGTCCCCACACCGCTACCCCTCCTCCCTCTTTGAGAGTAAATTAAATATTTGCCCGTCCTTCCTCTTCCTCCTCCTCCCGTTCTGCCCTTTATTTGGTCCCGACAGAGAGATATATTCCACAAACATCTCATTCTCAATATTTACCGAGGTTAAATCGCTGCAGATATGATATTGGGGATGTTATCTGTGAAATTTGTTTGGGCTGCAAACAAACATCCGAGATGTAAGATCCAAACTCTGACATCTCTCCCGTGTTGTGATCTGCAAAGTCGACTCTGCTTTCACCAGCCAAATCTTGTAAGCAGCCAGCTGGTGCCTAAGAGTGGTCCCAAAAACTTTCCCAGCCAACCGGCTTTCTTTGCCACTGCTGCACGCTGAAGCCAAAACACACATTTGATGGCTACTGCCAACACAGCAACAAAAACAGGAAAAACTAAACTGCATATTATCATGAAACACAATCTGCTTAGATGAAATGGGATTTTTTTTTTTTTTTTTTTACAGATTTCCAATCTGTTTATTCAGCCTTTTCATTGCTCTTTTGAGCTTTTCTTGAATTATTATTATTACACTCATAATTCTGCCCGTAGTGTCAATGTTTTTCATAATCTTACTTCATGCAAATTTATTAATTCATACTTGCGCCTGCTGTGAAATAATCTTGATAATCTCATGATGTCAGAAAGAATCCAAGTTTTTAAGCAGACAAAGCCTCACTTGGCTCAAAAGTAAGAGCAGGAAAACCCAACTCAAACCTGCAGGAGTTGCTACCAATCTGCTTTAAGCTGCAGAACATGCTGGGATTTAGTGAGGTGGGTGAGGTGTTAGTATGATTCACAACAACAATGTGTAGCTTGTTGTGTGGCTTGTTTGCTAAGTGTAGGACGAGTCTTTTGCAGGAAGTTGTCCATTTCTACCTGGTGCTGCATTACCTCAAATCCATGAGCCTGGTGTTTTCCCCCACGGCCTGTCAAAATCCTATTCATTTTTAATGAGACTTGTGGTTTACAGTATAAGCATCTTGTTTGGATATCTCTGGCTACACACAGTTAGAGACTATGCTCATTTTTAAACCATAATGAAAAATTCAAAAGAAATTGCCTGAGCCTAATTAATTTTAAAATTAACATTTTTTTTATTCCTGCTACTTTCAGTTGCAGTGTTTTTTGGAGCAACATGAACTTTAGCCTCCAACTGTAAATATTCATAACAGGTATTTCTTAGGTATTGGTCATTACGTTTGTATTCCTGCATCTCATGTTAAAAAGTCTCTAACTGAGGTTCAGTTTTACACACACACCATCAAGAGAGCAGGACTTTAATTTTCTATCAGGGCATCGTCCAAACTCATGGGAACCAGCGCATTACAAGATCGAGGAGGGCAATCACTATCAAATTGCAATCTAGGGACGAGACTCTCAGGCATTTCCTGCCTTTTGTGCGAAGCTTACAGTACATTGGCTTTCCAAGTTCTCAGCAACCACATGGTTTAATTCTCACCATTGTTTGTATTCGGAATTCGTCATTCTCTTGGATTTTGTAAACTCTCTGCACCTCGTATTGTCTAAGAGTGACTTTTCATGCTGCTTTATCACAACCTTCAGTCGTTAGTATATTGACATTTCTCTAAAATCTACTGTGGCACATTTGTATGCTTTGGCAATACATGCATATAAATGTAATTTGGAGGAGACATGGATTAGAGCCAAAGATGTGAGTACCACATAAAGCAGTCACTCAACTCAGCTCTCAACCGCTGTAGAAATTCATTTACTGCACTGATAACAGTTACAACAATAGTGTAATACTCTCCTGTAACAGCAGGACACAAGGAGGTCAGAGGTCAGGGTTAGACAACTGCCACTCAGCTCAGAAGCCTGCACTTTACCCGTTCTTCCAACCTGCTGTAAAGCTAAATCTAACTATTGCATGTGACAGATATCATCCTGTTCTTTTTAAACCAGAATTTGTGATCTTGACTTATTTTTTACTCACTCTCATCGCCATCCAACTTCCACACTGTGCACCTTGGCAAAAGCTAAATTCTAGATTGGCTGTGCTTTTCCACAAAAGCAGGAATGCAAAAATGAATCCGTGTTTGTTTCACCTGGGACTGAGAGAAACAAATGAGAGTAAGTCGTTTTTCTGGTAATAGTATGCTCCTCCTGTAGCTCAAGTTAATCCTGAATTGATGCATTTTAGGTCATCAAACACTCAAATGGAAAAGTAATTGTGTGTAAAGTACACTCCACTCCATTCATGTAATAAAGGCATCTGGGATGCAGTTTGGGAGCCGGCAATCTTAATCGAATCTCGTAGTTTCCTCTTTAACGTTTTCCTCGCAGGCCTTACTCTCAGCGGAGCATTTGATACAGATCAGACAGAATTGGAGAGGATAAAGTTCAGCAATGAGAGAGTTTTCTTTCCTCTCCCATTCGCCGTTTTGATGCTGATTCTCTCGCGCATGGCAGGCTGCCATTTACAGACTCCTAAATAATATTTCCTTTGAAGTCTGGCATCGGGTTGAGATCGCTTCCTTTCATTCGTGACACGGACACACAAAAGCATTCATATGAAAAACTGCGGTGGTAGTTAGAGGTGAAGACGAGTGCATCATGTTGTGATATGATTAATAATCAAACAGAGAGAGCGTCTATTCTGCTCCTGTAAACGTTTGGCCTTCACAGGAGAGAAAAAAAACAACCTTGTTTGTCATCTGGGCACTGTAGGTTGGTTGTAATAGTAATTCTAATTATCACATTAAATAAATAAATAATTGCATGTGGCATACTGTCCATTTTAATCAGCTTTACCACTCGGTGCGTCTGTCACAAATGGAAGCACAGACTCCCAGAAGACGGACGGTGGTTTTCCTATTAACGTGCCCTGTTAGCACTGTGGTGTAGCTCTGAAGCAATGATCCATGACACAAATGATTCATGAGACCATGACATGTAATGTTTTATATTGCTGCAATGAAACTTTTATAAATGTCACCCAAAAAAAAAAGGGGGGGAGAGCAGAATTGCCAGGCAGAGCAGTCGCTATTCTTGGATGCATGGGTGTATCCGGGCAAATTATTAATGAGTAATTATTATAATCCACGGGGCAGTTTCATGTAAAGGGGTGTTCCAGAGTAACGGGGTCAAATATTGATGTCATTGTCATTGTTTCATTAAAGGGATAGTTCAACATTTTGGCAAATTTGCCTATTCACCACGCAATGAAATAATAATGTGCTGAATGCTGAATGTGTCGAAATTTTACATAATTATACATGATCATTTCACAGAATGATGAATGTGCAGGTCACAACTTGTCCACAAGGGCGTTTTGGAGTTGTTGGATTGTGTATTTGATGAGTTTGATGAGGGAAAGGCGAAAATACCGTGCGCCTGAGCAGCTCACGTCTCTGCCCCGGCGATCTCAAAACAACATGCACCGATAATTAAAGGTAATGAACCTACCCCTAAGACTATGGCAATATGCCAAAATGTTGAAGCATCCCTCTAAAACACTGTGTTGTTTGATGCTGCCCAGTCCGCCTCTTAGTTTAGCCTGCTTTTGATGTGTGCACAGTGGAAGCTCAGCTGTTATCTCAAGGAAGAGTGGGAGAGGAGGGTACGGCCTGTGTGATCAGAAAAATGCTCATCCTGACCAGGGAAGACACTTAAATGACATAAACTTTGACCTCCTGCCGAAGATTTCACCCTGAATTCTAATAAATAGAACCAGAGACATAACAAATAACAACACGCACCACTCAAACAATCCTGGAGAGAAGCGTCTTTTAAGATAAGAGCAAGAAATTAATTCTACAAAGGTTGAGAGGAAAACAAAACCGTCTTATGTTGACCGTCCTCAAAAGATCGGCTTCTCATCAGTTCAGGACGCCCTTTTTGAATGAGTTTAAACGTGATTCATTTAGCTCTTAGAAGGAGGGAAATGTTCTCAACACATCAAAGGACTGCTTAATCCTTTAATTTAAAATAAATCACCAAATCTGGAGATGCATGGTTTTCACAGACTGACATAGATCAATTGAAACCAAACCAAGGGGGAATCAAACGGAAAGAAAGTCGACTCGATCTCCACATGAGCTGCGTCTGTGAGTCACACACTGACTTCATGAACTCTCGGAAACTCTGAGCTCTTCAATCCAAAATTAGCCTCCCTTAATTATGCTGCCATACATTTCTCTTATACCAGAAACTGTTCCTATATCCCTGTAAAATCTCCTCAGGAAAAATCTCTAAAGTTAGTCTGCCTACCACAGAGAACATCTCTAGTTTTTTTTTTTTTTTCCTTTTGATCATTTCTTGGCTCTGGTGCTCGTGTTTTCAAATCTAGGCTAAGATTACAAAAAACACCACATTAATTCAGCTATACATGGATTTTCTTTCACTCCTATAGCTCCATGTGGACATTTATTATCATTCAAATGTGAAATGTGCTAGTGCCAATTTAAACCGACTGTTTATCTTGGTGCCAAAGCCTCATTTGGAAAATAAAAACATTTTACTCAAGCTATTTAATATAACAATAAAATGAAGAGATGTCTGTGAAAACTGCTGACAGATTTTCGTCAAGTCATGCAGAGTTGTGGTTCAATAACCCATTATGCAATCGCGCTGCAAGGCCGTGAACCTCAGCAACACCAGAGCCGCCTCTCTGTCCGACCCTGACCATCCTCCTGTACCGGCCCACACAGGTCAGCAGCACGTTATTTGGGTGCAGTATCCGGGCAAAATCCTACAGTTAACTGGCATCACGTTGAGACGGACCGCTGACACTCGCATTGTTAGTGTAAACAGCAGCACTTGTTTGTGCCAACTTATTCAATCCGCATCGCTCCAATTATTTATAATTAGCGTGTCATTTGTGCCCCAGGTCACAGCGACACCAGTAATTACAAACCTCATTTTACAAGAAAGCATCGCCCAACTGTCTAAGCACTGCGGCTCAGATCAAGGCTTTAAAGCTTTTCCGTGGAGACACAGCATTATGAGTCTAACACGGTGTTAGGGGTTACAGCCGTCCCCTTAATTCACCTCTTGTATGTTTGCAGATTTCACTCACACTGGAAAACGCTGCATACAGTACATACTTATGTGTAGGGGATGGTTCAACATTTTGGCAAATTGGTATTGCCATAGTCTTAGGGGTAGGTTCATTACCTTTAATTATCGGTGCATGTTGTTTTTGAGATCAGCAGGGCAGAGACGTGAGCTGCTCAGCTAATGCAATGGAGGCGCACAGTATTTTCGCCTTTCCCTCATCAAACTCATCAAATACACAATCCAACAACTCCAAAACACTCGCATGGACAAGTTGTGACCTGCACATTCACACTGCTCTGAAATATATATATCACCACAATTCAAAACAAGAACAGCTGGAACCACAAATAGCAAATTTGTAGCTCAGTTAAAATGAAATTAAAGTGGAATTAAACCTAAAATGACTAATTATGTATTTCAGTGCAGGTTGTAGTGAGGTCTACACATGAAAAAAAGGGGCGAAAAAAACACACACCAAGAGTCTGAATCATGCTACACAGGCACTAAGTGCATGCAACATGCTAACAATGTTAGAGGATCACCTGTTGGACTCCGGTTCATCCTAACAGGCTCATAAATGTGTGTAAATTCATTTTAGAAATAACTCAAGGTGACTGACCAACTCCAAAACAGCTTTAATCATGACTGCGTGGATTTAAATCAGTTCTCAAAAGCAAAAAAACCTTTGCAAAAAATCAAATTAACCTCATTCAGGGTTCAGACAACAAGGCTAAATGTTAGCATCTATCACAGAGGGTTGTTAATGAGAGAGTTAGAGAACAGTGTGTTGTCCTTGCGTGGTACAACACAGTTTGGTCTCACACCTACCAGCACCGTTTAAATAATGCAAAGACCACGGCCACAGAAACACAGCTGAAATAATGATGAAGAAAGTTGCTGTATTCAAGGAATGAGCTTGACTTCTAACATCTCTCATGAGCTTTTTGCGCAGTGGGATTGTGTCTTTAAACACTTTGGAGCGCTTCAGACGCTTAAAAAATAAGTGCAGGGCAAATGCATCACAAGCCTCAACTTAACTTTACATATTTCCTCTGTTACATAATTACTGTTTTAAAAAAATAAAGTAAATAGTTAGTGAACCGGGTTCTAGTCTCAGCTCTTGCAACTTCTCTACTTTTATTTTACCATGAAGAAAACTTGACCCACAGCTTCACCCTAAAATGAATCATTCATCAACCCCAACGAGAACTTCAGCCAAAGTTTCACTCGCCAAAAAAACAACTCCAAGTGAGAAGAGACACTCTCAGCACATTGGATTTCCTTTCATTTCCACAACTTCTCCTGATTCAGCTTCTTTTAATAAATGACATATTTACTCTTCCTCCAAACTTTCGCCACGACAAGGCCCCGGCCACGCGCTCCGCAGAGCTAAGCTGCCACAAACAGCGCTGAAACAGCGTGAGCGTCTTTCTTCTTTTCTTTCCCCCTTCTCTGGATGAATGATGCAGGAGTTTGTTGCTTCTGTGTCAATAAATGTTGCAATAAAGTTGTGCGTCCCTGCTGTGTCTGGCTGTGCAGCATGTGATAGACAAGCAGCGTGAACCTTCGCTTCAGTGCTGTCATTGGTCCTTTGAATATAGGCTCTTGTTTTTCATGTGAAACGATTGGATGGTGGAGTTTATTTGATCTTTTCCCTGAGAGAAAAGAATGGGACTTGATTTTATCACCATTATTCATGTTTGAGTATCTATATGAAATATGCATTTAGCATAGTGTTAAAGCAGCTAAACACAAAGAGAATATAAAACAGACGTTGACTTCTAAAGTTTCGTCCACAGGTTTCACCTCCATCTAAAATAATAGAACTTTTTTTTTAAATATATTTTTGGGGCATTTTTTTGCCTTTATGATAGTACAGTTGCGACAGACAGGAAACGGAGAGGCAGAGAGAGGGGGAATGACACGCAGTAAATGGCGCCCGATGCGGGATTCGAACCAGGGCCGACTGCAGCGAGGACTGAACCTCTATACATGCGCCCACACTAACCACTACGCCACGCGACGCCCCAATAACAGAACTTTTTAAAGGGCATTTCCAGTCGTAATCAATGTTTACCTCAGATATCAGGTCACCTATATGATCATGTGGAAGCTGCGATATGTCCAAATTTTGATTTAATTTAATTGTAAAGCGAATTTTAAAGGGACATTGTGTAATTTCTCCTGTTATCTGCCCAATTTCACGTGAATGCAGCATGAAAAATACAATTGAGTTGCTTGCGATATACAACCGCAACGCTAGATGGGAGTAATTCCTACACAATGTACCTTTAAAATTTTAATTATGGTCAAAATTATGGTACTTGCGACCACAGAACAATTGTAAAATTAGTCCGGAGCCCATTAATGAACATTGAACGATAGACTCTTAAACAAAAACAAATATAAAGCTTCTCTTGTCCACATGGCTTCCTGTCGTCTGCTGTAGAAACAGAAGCTCGGTGGATGTGGAAGTCACCTGGCAACGGTTTCACCCAAAGGCTGCTTTTTTTTCGCCGTTTAGCCCTGACTGTGGGAGCTGATTCTCGCCACAACGACAGACTGATAAAGTGTCAGCCGGGATGATCTGTGATTGGCAGGTGGAACAAACATAAAATGAAAATAAAAAGGCGTTATTACCTACAGCGACCCCACACTCGTCAGTGCTGCAGGAGTTCTGTCTAGCTCCTCGGGCTTATGTAAGCGTTTTTTGTTGTTTTTTTTTCTTCTTCTTATGACACCAACTGCCAGTCAAGTGGGGGTCACCTTTAGATGGATCCCTCAACAAGTCTGTGGACTCCCCTGCTGGGCTGCACAGCACTCAGCCATCCTGGAATTAGCTCCAAATGTCAACTTGGAAGAAAAAAAAAGAATAAAAATAAATAAAAATAATATCTGAAACCACAGCTTCTCCTGCAAAACACCACAGAAGATGATTAAACGTTAGTGAATCCAGAAATCCTCAAACCAACGCTGGTAATGATTAACTCTTTTGAACATCAGTTGTTTCTAGTAAGCTGCCTTTTGCTGAGTCCTGAGAAACATTGCTTAGGGCAGTGCCAGTCATTTTACAAGTGCTGATCCTCCTCCTCCTAAGCCGATCGGGAAAGGGATGTTTTGACGTTTTTGCCAGCCTCGGTCAGCGATAAGGATGACCCGGTCATCTCGCAGCAAGCGTCTCTACACAACACTGTCTTTTCTGCGGAGAATGAGACAACAAACTCTGTCCTCGGTGGATAACCTTGCATGGAAAAGGACAGCATCCTCTGCTACAAAGAGAAGAGGAATATTGATCTATTTTCTCATGCATGTTTTGGTTTCATATACCTGTTCAATTGAGCTGTGTTGCTTTTTTGTGTCATGGCTAGAGAAGATGAAAGAGGGTTACATAAGCAGTGAAAATGGAGGTACAGGTTTCTAATCGGCATTTCTTAATTTGCAAAGTTCTGCAATCTGTGGCCTCACCCGAAACCCGCAGCACGAGTTTGTAACCAAATGGCCGACAAATTGGTCCAGTTTGCTATTTGTTGTGTGGATTAGATGAAGAGCTAAAATAAAAAAGGGAGAAAAAATGTGTGATCTGCAATCAAACATCAAAGAGCACGCTCCTTTTTGTTTTTAGATTTTATTCAGTTTTAACGTTAGCAGGCAAAACAGAGGCTTTCAATTCCCAGCAGTGGGGTCCATGAGAAAGTGACATTAATAATGGGCTTGTGTCCTGACGTATGTCAACTCTTGCATTCTCCGCAATGAAATAAATTCTTTGCAAAAAAAAAAAAAGGGAACACGTCCCCTCTGCTTTGTGAACGCAGACAGCACCGTCTAATTTGTGCTGAAAGGGTACCAATTTGTAGAGCCCAGAGAGGAATTTTCAATTTAGGAGAAATCACACCAAGAGTCGGGCTGAGAGGCATCAAACCAACCCAGAATCCACTGACATGTGCTGAGCACATAATAACCCTGCATGATGGCGACCATGGAAACAAAGAGAAATTGGGCAAAAAGTCGATCGAATAGGCCAATTAAAACCAGTTCCTGCTTATATTTATATAATTTAGTTATGTTAGTGATCTGCTTTATTAATGTGAAGGTTTATTACCTGGTTCAGGGATGATTTAACTGGAATAAGCTGTATTGAATGCAACATTCATTCTCCTTGCTCTCTTGGTCTTGTAATAAAAGGTTGATTTTTACTTTCTTGGGTTGATTTGTTGAACTTTTTCAACTTTGCTTATGAATAAAAAAACTAATCTAAACTCAGAGCTGCTGGTGCAGGCTGGCAGTAATGAAAAATATAACTAATACACACTAATAAATCAGCTGTGCCGCATCTCTTGTGACATTGTTGACATGAATACCCCTAAATAAAAACAATGGCTTTGAGTTAATTAAAATTGCATAGTTAATTTGTGTGTTTTCTAGAAGCCTGGAAAGGTAAAATAACTATAAGTAATAAAAATAATAATAATAATAATCATAATAATAATGTTTTCTTGTTAATCCTATCAACTTGGAGGGGTTGAAAACACTACAGTAGATGAGATGAGTTCAAAGATCCACATGATCACTACACCACACAGCAAACAATTAACAGTGAGTTAATAATATAAATAATATGCTCCAAATTTCATAACCATGCTCATGCAAATGACATGGAAAATTCATTCTTATTAAGAAATAAACAAATATTTGCTGCACGTTCCCGCTGCGACTGTTGACTACAGTCAAGTTAACCTGACAAATGAGCTGAGTTTCACAGAAAGCCCATGTCCTTGGTGGGCGCAGCTTGTGTTAGTCTTTCGCCATGCTGATTGATAGTGGCGGATGCTAATTCCATGGCAAATGATGCTATTATTCAGGGGCTCAAATTGAATTACTTCATCCATTGGATCTGCTTAACATTTTCCCCGTGGAGAGTTTAGCAACCAGTGTAATCTCCTCTACTTACTTACAAGTCCCGTTTGTCATGCACAGTCTCTCTGTCTCTCTCCTTCTAAATGGACGTTTTCATTACAGAGTTGCTGCAGTGAAACTAGGTTTTGTATACTTGCAATCAAAATACCTGGGAGAGGCCCAGTCCAGTCACAGTATTTGGAGCATATCAGCTTACCAAAACCTTAATGAATCATTTTCTGTTGAAGCTACATTAAATGATAGATATAGACATCAAATTTAGAAACCTAGAAATAACCAAAACCATAAACATGGAATAGGAAGTTGCACGGCTCAACAATTCATGCTGCCTGCATGTCGGGGCAAAAACCACCAGCCATGTCCAGTCCAAGTCTCCGTGGACCTCTGTGATATAACTTTGTGTTGAAGCGGAGATCAGGACAGTGGTATGAAACCATTTTTAAAGCTCCGAGTCTTCCCTGGGGCACAGTGACCTCAATAATTGTGAAATAGAAGAAGCCTGGAACCAGGCAGGAGAGGCCTTGGTCATGTTGGAAAATGTCTGAGTGGTAAATAAGTCTCAATGTGTCACTTTTATATCATCATCATTTTCTCTCCTAATGCAGGTACATGCAAGGCTACGACGTCCTGGTGCATCATGACCAATCAAGAGACGAGGAGGTGGTAGAAAACTGTGGTTTGACCCCAGGGACCGTTCTAAATCTGCAAAATGAAGTTGTTTTTGTCCAGAAACTACCGTATGCAAGCTTTGTTATTTAAAAAAAAAAAGTTAAGAAATTGGTCAAGCACAGATTTTGGAGCTGTACCGGGCAGCAGAATGGGACTGTGATTGTAGCACCTAATGTGCTTTTCTTGCAAAATGGTGATTCCCGAGCACTGTGCCTTCAGAGGCAATGGCATTTTCTTCTGTATTTCTCTCGCAAGGTCTCCTTGTGGTGTATTGATGCTTGTAAAACCCCAGCCCTGTGATACACAATCAATCAAATGACATCCTTTTTTTTTCAGGACAACCTTGGTTTTCAGAATATTCGTGTCATATGAATGCAGAAAAAGCTATATGATCAGAAAATGTATATTATACAGTCTATTGCATTTACAGCTGATTTTCCAATAACCGCGATCATACAAGGCAATGGAGCAACCATCTTGATGTAAATGTACACTCTTTGGCACATCGTGTAAAGGCGCACAGGTCTCTTTCAAAGGGATACTTTAACATCTTGGCAAATTGGCTCATTGCCATATCCTTAGGAGTACATTCATTACCTTTAATTGTCGGTGCAAGCTATTTTTAGAACAGCGGAGCAATGCCATGAGCTGCTAAGAGCTACGCTAGGCTAATGGGACTTCTTGGTTTCCCTCATCAAATCCATCAAATACACAACCTGACAACTCCAAACTTTCAAGTTTTTGCACAAAAAAGAAAGATAGGAAAAACCACCAGGGTTAAATCTCAGCCCAAAGCCTGCGCTCCACTGTATGAGCTACCGGGCTAATGTAGCCCAATATTCAGGAGGATCTTGAACACTATAAAAACCAACATCTTCCCAGAATCACACACAGACACCACTACAAACAAAGCAATTCAGTCTATTCTCTTGACTAAACTTGCAGACAGGATTTGGCTGTTATGTTTGTATTACTGTCACAGTTTCCTTCAGTTGCTTTTTCCACCACTGAACCTGCAGGACCCATTCTGGTGCAGAGTACCTGAGAGTGATGAGCCAGGACGGTTGAATATAGCCACAGAAACCAGTTGTCTTCACTCCCAAATGGGAATCCCAGAGCGAGAGGCGGCCTGTCAGTTCTATCAACACGGGGATAATCCCAGAGAAGAGATGGCATTTTTATTGGCCTGTGTCTCGCTTCAGCACCAAGACCACCAGACTAATAAGTCAGTGATGCCTCTTTCTTTCTCTCTTCACACTTTCTCTCTATTTGAGGCCTTCCTTCACTTATAAATCTTTTTTTCTCCCCTCTTTTTTAATCTTTTCTGACCTCAGGCAGACAGAAGAGTGCTTCTATGAACAGAAATCAGCGTGTCCAGTCAAATGAAAGACGGAAAACATCGACAGCGCTTCACTATCATTGCCCTAGTTTTAAATTAAACATGAGAAAGAGAAGCTGTGAGTCTTTACAGATCGAATGGTTTGTTCAGTTGTTAGCAAAAGATGCCTGCATTCCCCAGAATGCTTTTCACCCCACACATCAGAAAACTCATCTGTGCTGCGTTGCGTTCAGTTTGAGCTGGGAGTGACATGCTTTTATCTTATTTGGGTCTCAATGAGTCCAATTTGTATCTGTTGCTAAGGCTGCAAAATTTCGTTGTAAATGCACAACGACAAATAAATGTGTTGCGTCAAATGTGACGTCACCCTCAGCTCTGGCATCACTTTCCTCGTTAAGCAGCATTAGTCAGCTTCAGAGGCAGCAGCACTGAGAAAAAGAAAGATAGGGAGAGACTCCTTTTTGTTCCAACGATCACTCTTTGAACTGTAGAGATATTAATGTTCCAAAGTAGTCTCGCAGCAAAATGTGCTAAACCCTTCCGCTTCAGCTTCCCTGCTGCTACATACGTCAACGCGGCGGCCTTGTGAAGTGAAGGAGGGGGGGCTGTGTTTTCTTCTTCTGCTGCGACGCTACCTGTCAGAACACTTCCCTCATTGGATATGAATTACCGTCTTTATCACGGAGCTCGTTCCGCTTTTCATTTGCTTGTTTATTTCTACGGGTGCACCGCCAGGAACAGTATTAAAGATACTAAAAGCTTCAGCAGCAAGACAGAGGACTCCAATTAAAACTGTGGAGGGGGCATCGTCTCAAAGTGATGAGGAGCCTGCAAATTGTTTGACAAAGCAAGAAAAGGACAATGACACTCAAATTAAGACTAATCGTTTATAGACACACGATTCCTACATGATAATTTATGCAAATCATATGGTGCTAACAGCCTGGGAGAATAACGCTGACAGTCCGATCTTACTTTCCCACAGCACACGCTAAAAAAAGAGTCAAGATATGCAAATAGAATATGGGTTAATACATTATAATTAATTAAGATCAATAAGACTGTATTTGCATAACAGCAATAGAGGGAAAACCGCATTAACCAACCAGAAAAATGAGTGTAAAAACCAAAAGCTACTGAATGACAGCAAACATTTGTTCCCGTTTATCTGATGTATGATCAGGCATTAAGCTTCTATCATACTGTGTTTTAGATGCACATGTTTTTCGATATTGTAGCGGCTCAGCTACAACTTGTCTCCTGATCAAACCAGATAAAAATCACTGCTTCAATTAGCCTGCAAAGTTGAAAATGAAAATGTGATTACGTGACAGCATTTATTCGCCATCTGTGGTCCGGCTGGATGAGGTGTGTTCACTCTTGTGCTTTACAATGATCAGAAAATACTCAGCGTTGAAAATGTACAACAGCAAAAAAAAGCTCTTTTTTTCTTCAAATGAGCTACACAAAAACAAATTGGACCTCTTAATGTTGAACAGCTGGTACATTCATTCACAGCTAACGTTGACTAATTAGCCAGTCAGTCGGTTTAGCAACTAAAGCACATGCAGTGGGTACCTGGAGTAGCAGTAATCTCCACCACCCACTTCCAAATCTCATTATGTGAACAGAATGTGTTGGTAAATGGCTGCAGAGTGTCTGACAGCCAACGATCAACTCAGCAAAGCCTTCAGTGGAGAACACAGTGAAATGTAACTCCTCTGAAACCAACAATGAACTAATCCTATTAAAGGGATAGTTCATAGTACATTTTGGTAAATTGACCCACTGACAAAATCCCTATAGTCTTAGCAGCAGGTTTGTTACCTTTAATTGTCGGTGCAAGCTATTTTTAGAATGGTAGAGCAGAGCCGTGAGCTGCTCAGAGCTACACCATGGAGGCTTATGGGATTTCTTGGTTTCCGTCATCAAACTCATAAAATACACAATCCAACAACTCCAAAAAGAACAGAGGCAAATGCAGAGACTGCTTGCTGAAAAACTGCCCCTGACAGGAACGCAAATAAACTATTCTGCATGAATTTACCTCTAAAACAACTCTGTCTGGTAACGTTCTGTTATTATCTCATAGCGTGGTGAATGTACAGGTCAAAACTTGTCCACCATTAGCCTCCGTAGCGTAGCTCTGAGCAGCTCACGGCTCTGCTCCACCGTTCTAAAAATAGCTTGCAGTGACAATTAAAGGTAACGAACCTACTGCTATGACTATAGGGATTATGGCAATGGGGGAACTATCCCTTTAACAAATAATGTCATAATATATCTTCTGTGTAATAAGGCTCCATTCTTTTGTCCATCACTTGCAGTCCTTTTATCTTTTATGTTTCTCTAGTTCTCTGATTTTTATCAAGTGAAATACGTAAAGAGAAGTTCTTTATTCTCAGCCCAGTCAGGAGATTTTGATCCTACACACCTACATATCACTGAGACTTAATGGTGCGCAAGATCTTTTTTGAAACTGTCTAAAAACATCACTGAGCAACTGAGCTGCTGACACTCTTTTTCATTACACAGTTTGTCGTTTCATTTCAACCCCACACACATCGTGCCATGTTAAATACTCGCTTAATTAATCATATTGAGAATCGCAAATGCAAATACTTAATGCTGCTTCAACAACATTTAATAAAATCCACAGGATGTCACATTCTGTATGTGACCCTGTTTAAGAGATTTAGATCTTCATTAGCTGTGGTTTGTCTTTTTGTCAGAAAAGCTAAAGAAACAAGAAAGGAAAACATCAACAGAATAGTTTTAGGCATGTTTTGAGGGCTTTAAGATGTAGTCCGTGGTCAAAACATTGACTATGCCATCTTGTTTTAATTACTGTTGATTCATTGTTGCTGCAGCTTTAGTGTTACTAAAGGAAACACACTAAAAGCTTGAAAATCTGACACATTTGCAGAGATGCTGCTTTACCCACCAAGCGGAGGACCGTTTCCCTCCCATCTTCTGGTGCCTTCTTAATGGCTTTTTAATGGGTTTTTTAGAGGATCCTAGAAAGGTTGTACTCGTCTTACCTGAGCCACAGTGAACAGATGGCATACCGGGCTCGAAAAAAGGGAAAGACATCAAAGAGTTTATTGATCCAGCAGCTTAATTAAACAAGACTAAGTGTCAGTGTTCGGACCACATAGCAATAGAGCTTCACAGAATCTGGTATGAACCCAACCAGACAGAGAGAGCACAAACATATGAATACACAAGGAGCCATGAGATAACGCTGCCCGTGTATTTGGCAGCCGCATAAACACACTCACATATCATCGTATACATACACCTACTTGAACGGTTCAGGTCTCCACAGAGGGAAAACAGCTGAGGAGGGAGACGGCAAAGTGTGGGAGGAGAGGATGACAACAATAGCTGTACGAGCTCCCAAAGGATTGTGGGATATCTTTTAAGGGAGAGTGCTTGGTGCTTGGTGCAGTGTTTCCACCCTGGGTGGCTCTGGCATTACTATATGTTGTGCATTTTGATTTTGTTGTGTGCTTGAAGTGTCCAAGACGACAGCACTAAAAGCTGAAATTTGCACGGTTGACACATCGTTGATGCCACTTTCAAAAAATGAAGCTGTCATTTTCAGCCGGTCAACTTTTCACAGCAGGATATGTTAATAACATGTTATTTTTTAAGTTAGTAAGTCGAGTACACACACACACAATCGCACACACACACACACACACCTGAGCCAGGCCAATATGGAGCCTGGGCTCTATTCCGGGGGGCTGTCGGACGGAGACTGATGGAGCCTGGCAGACAGGCGTTCAGGGAGGAGTCCGTCTGTTCCACGGCGTGGCAGAGCCAGCCGCCATCCATCTCCATTACACACATCCACATGCCACTGGGCAGGGGACAACTCTACTGAGAATGACCAGAGTCAGAGGGAGGAGGGGGGGTTGGGTGCAGAGGCTGAGGCAGAGGCAGAGGAGGAGGGAGCAAGCGAGACTGTCAAACTCCTGTTACGCCCCGTTGTTCCCGGCTCCTGCTCATACAAGTCGCACTTGTGTAAATCACAGGAGCAGTCAGCAGAGGGGACACGATGTGGGGGAAAAAAATGTGGGGGCTGCACTTGGGAGCCTTGAGCTAAACGCTAATGTCAGCACCTCGAGATGCTTACAATGACCAAACAAGGAATTGTAGCATCCTTTACCCAAACATTTACAGCTGACGGTGGCTGGAAGTGGCAGCCTCCTGGTGGAGATAGCGAAGCGATTTCCAAAAAAACACAATCCGGACGGACTCCTCTGGAGAAGCAGGAAGAATCCATCAAATAGTTGCTGATACTTCCACAATCTGGACGGAGCAACTGAGACTACCAGCCCTAAAGCGATGCCCTGCCTAAAATGTGCTGCACTCAAAACAAAATTCCTCTTTTGCTGCTCACAAGCAAGAGCCATTATCTCCAGGGCAATAACAAAGACAGCACGGTGTGAAAATGTTAAAAGAATAGTTCATCCCAGAATGATATTTCACTCATTATCTACTCATCCTCATGTCGACTAAGGGCTGGGAGAAGTTTCAGAGTCCTCCGTGACTGGGGTGAGGAACTTGCTGCAAACAAACTTGAAATATGGACTTATTGAATTTTTTTCAGGACAACTTCTCATGTTGGGGCTTCAATACAAGACAGACATTACATACGAGCAGCATGGAGGTACTTGGATGTTTTTTGGTGTGTCTTTTTGTGACGAAGACCGTCGGTGTCCATTTGCAACCGTTACATGGACATGCACTGCTATGCCAAGACCGCCTGTAACTCAGAAAAGCCACGGAGGACTCTGAAAATTCTCCCAGCCCTTAGTCGACATGAGGGTGAGTAGATAATGAGTGAAATATCATTCTGGGGTGAGCTATTACTCAATTAAGGCTGTTGTAATTTTGGTAAAGCAGAACCGCGAAACTCTTGAAACACGTTCTCTGGCTGGCTGGATTTTCCGTTTGGGATACCGTACAAACATGGCGGTGCAAGATGGTAACACTCTCTAAAGCAAGACCTAAGAATAATTATAAGGCTACGAAAACTGATTTTAACAGATTTTATTTTATAGCTATACACTTATAAATATTCATGGGTATACTGCAAGGAAGGAAAAATAAATAAATAAATAAATAAATAAATAAATAAATAAATAAATAAATGACCACTGCTCCAGCAGTGAGACCCCCTGTCAGCACAGCACTGAACAAACCGTTATCTCCAGAAACAATTTCCCCGGCAATCTCTGGCTAGGGGGCCCTGGACGTGTTCTGTAAATAGCTGAATAATTTCAAAGATATGAATATGATGAGACGTAAATGGCTGGCTGGAAATATGGTTGCCATGGGAACAGTGGCCAAAAAGAAGAAAAAAAACAGAGAAAAAACACCACTGATGTGGGAATTATCAATCACATTGATCAAGTTTAGTTGAACAAGTGAACAAGACTCATTATGGGCTACTACGTCTCTGTCTCTATTTTCTGTCACTGCCGCTGTGCATTACAGTATATGACGACAAAAGCTGCGGATTTGCCTCTTTAAAATCATAGTTTCTTGGTTTGTTCTCCTCGGCCCGAGGAAGTTGCCAACAGCTACAGAGGTTTCCCCTCTTTCTTTTTCCAATCCTACCATCTTGTCTTCCCTTTTTGTTTCTCTGCAGGTTTCCAGCAGTACGAGAGATAGATTTCCCCCCAGACACAGGTGAAGAGGGGCTGATTTTAAAAGTGGAGGCATGCCAGCTGGTGTGTAATCACTGTTTTAACCTCCCTCCCGCTCATTAATCATAGTCAACATACCTGGGCAGGGATGTGATCCTCCAGCGCCGGCCGCCGCACGCTGCCTCGTCCACACACAGGAGCTGGCGACGGGATGTCTGACACAAACAGCGAATCAGGAGGCCCGGGGTGAAAAAGCAGCAGACCTAGATAAAGAGGATGTAAACAGTAATTTTAAATGTGCAGCAAGATGGACTTACAGTAAGCTTGTTGTTCCCCCCCAAAAAATCATGATTTTTCTTTTGGGCTGTTTCACCTTTAATCGATAAGAGAGAGACAGGAAATGGGAGGACTAGCCTCTGCATGTGGGGCGCCTGCTCCACCAACTGAGCTTCTTTTTTTAATATCTATCAACAAAGAGGAAACCAAGTCTTAATAAAAAGTCATTTTTAAATAAACATCTTTTTTTATTTGTGGTTTTATTCTAATCCTACCCAACAGGAGTTGAGGCTTGTGTTAACCTTAAGGAGAAATCATAAACAATGTGTCTGGACTGTCATTTTTCCTGTTGCATTAAATCCCCCCCCACCCTCTTTACTAAAATGCAAACCATGATCCCTTCAGTGTGGTCATGTGGAAACTAAATGATAGGAAACTGTCAATATGAAACGGGACACAAATGCAAAGACAAAGCCAATTTATCAAGTGAATGTTTCTCTGACAGCAGAATGGAGATTTGAGTGACATTATGAATCTTATTTTTAGGGTTTTCTGGTTTTATTTCATTTTTAAAGTGTATTGAAGCGACAAAAACCATTTTGTGGTTTTGGTTTAAGGTAAAAAAAAATGTTATGTATGTATTGAATATTTATACAGACCTAAAAGTTTTCCCCCGTCATGTTGATAGAAAGCTATGATCCAGGCAGTATTACAATTCTATCTGAACAGATTTACTGTTGCAAATGTAATTTCCCAGGGATCCGGGGGATTGTCGGTACAGAGTGCATTAAATTTCATGTATACCTACGACTCAAGGATATGTCTCTTCACTGTTTCTGGGAAACATCTTCCTGTGTCTCAATTTAGGTGGAGAAGTGCTATGCTATCGGCCTGTGCTCTGTGACTGTGCACTACGTGATTGAGTGGTGTTAATTAGTCTTTTCTGATTAACAAGAAATGCAAATTTCATCCTCATCCAGCATGGATCACATTGAGATATATGGCTGCTGTTTCTTGGATTATGTATCTTTAGGATTTTTAGCAGTGGATGATCAGATGGTATTAGGAAGCTCATGAAGGCAGCACTTGTAATATTAATGTTTTCTCCTTGTTTGTGGCTATAAGGTCCAGAGAAAAGAGAGAAACTATTTTTTTTTTCTTCTCCACACGAAGATTTACATAATGTCATCCAAAATATTCCACGGTGCATTTATAATAACTTTCCATCTTTGCTCTGATACTCCACAAGCCCCATTTCCTCCTCAGTCACTTCTGATTTACATCATATTTCTCCACAGTATTGAAACCAGAAACTTATTAGCAATGTTAAATCTGCAGGATCTGGGTTCAAGAACCTGTGACCTCACAAAAGCTCGGGATTGATGCTCCTTCACATAATTCAGTTTGGCTCCCCAAGTCATCATTTATGATTTATGTTCATTAGGCACGGTGCTGCCGTTGTGCAATTCATTCCTCCTCAATAAACAGTGGCTGCGAGGCAAGACGCAGCTTCATAAAACACAGTGCGCGCATCTTCTTGTGTGAAGCGCTTGCAAACAGACATCAACTGTTGTCCCCGCTACCACCCACTCCTCGCAACGGTTGTAAAAGTATGAAGTGCATTAGCGAGATAACGCTTCTATTACTTTTTAACAATATTGCTGTTCCTCTGTGGCAACCTGCTGTTGGTTGTTAGTCACACTTATCAAGTCAAGGGAGGCATAACTTCAAAAGGCGCTTAGATCTGAACCAAGCAGGCAGCCATTAAAGAAGAAACAACATATTAGCCTTGCTGTGTTTGATGGCTCCTTTTTTCCCCCCATCCTGCTTAGAATGACGGCATGAAATTAAACTAAACTGATTCGGAGCAGGCCTTGAAAGTTCAACCTCAGAGCGTTGACGTAAGGTTTCGTATTTTCTTGCATCTCGCTTTACATGAAGTGTTTGTTCCTGCCACCCCAGCTCTCGCTGCAACTAGTCCAGGTGTGTTTTGTACGCTGCAGCCTGAAGCACACACACATACACACAGTTAACTGAGTTACACCAACATGAGTTAATGCCCTCTATGTGGCTACACTTTCTTTCTTCCAGGCATGAAGCACAATAAAACTAATTTTAGAGGGTATCCAGTCCGCACAGAACATTAACCGCTGTGTCCATGCTTTGATTCACCGACGGGCGCCTCCGTTTGTAAAAGTGCAGGTGGAAAAAAAACCTTGTTGAGTCTCATCTTTTTCCGATATGTAATAACTATCATTAAATTTCCTGTCAAATACTCGTTCATTGTTTTACTATTTCTTCCAGTGAAAACCTCAAGGGCTGACCGCCGTCTTCAGGCTTTATTAGAAAGGTGTTTAGCTCGCTGTGGCGTTGTGCACCTGCACACAAAGAGAAGCGCTCAAAAAGACAAAACAATTTAACACGGTGCAGGGAACATAGTGCAGTTTAATATGTTGAATGATGCACCAGTGTGCTGTCAAAACACAATAAGTAGGACTTAGGCAGGAGTGTCAGCCTTTTATGTCTCATCTTCATTTGGATTTTAAAGTTAAGAAGTGATATCTAACATGAAGTAAACAAACCTATCACATCAGATACTGTAAGCAAATTTTGTTGCTTAGATTTTTACAAATCATCCGCACACCCTCTCTGTCTGTCTGGTAAAAACAGTCCATGCATTTGTTACTACTAAGCTGGGTTATTACAGCCTATTGCGTTACTTTTTTTTTTTAATGCTAAAATATGTCAAAATACTTTCACTTCTCTCCCTAACCCCTGTTTATAACCCGCAATCTTTTGTTTATGACAGTTATGTCATCCACCGCTCCATTGATTGATATTTCGCCAGATTTGTTGTAAACAAATGCACATGGCCAGGTCGAGGGTTAGCAAAACAGAGGAAAAGCGACCAGACTTGCATAGTTCCTCTCTAAAAGGGTGTAATATTTTCTGATGGTAGGCCTACTTATTGAGTCAAGTAACGCTGATAACAGCACATCTTATTGTCAGTAACGGTAACAGCATTGGGAAACAGTAACTTTTTTGATTACTCGATCTGAAAAAGTAGCGCAACGCCGTTATTCCTATCACTGGAAGAAGGGGATAATATTGTTGAAATTGCACATTATTTTTATTGGTTATTTCAGGTTGTTTATAATGTTTTGTGGAAGGATAGTTCATGAAATGTAAACATCTTACTTCTTTGCACTAAAACAAAGTGAAAAAATTAGGTAATAATGGGTTAAAATGCTTTCATTTTACTGGTCGGACCTGCTTGAGATCAAATTGTGCTATATGTGGCCACTGAACTAAAATGAGTTTTAGTTTGACACCCCTGCTCTGAAGACTCTCCAGCTGATCTGAACACTGCTGCGTGTGTATTGACACGGTCATATTTCTCCTATGTAAGCTTTAAAAATCCTCCTCCATACCTACAAAGCCCATTATGGTCAGACACCGCTACATCTTAAAGAGCTCAAAGTGTCCCATTACCCCTGCAGAACAACTGGGCTCCCAGAATGGAGGCTTACATGCAGTTCTCCCTGTGGAACCGTCCTCCAGTCTGGCTCTGGGAGGCAGACGCCCGCTCCACATCGGGAAGGAGCAGCTTTAAAACTCTCCTCTTTGATGAGGCTCATGGTTCGGGCCAGCTCAGACTTGCCTTGAACCATCCCCTATGTTGCTGCTATAGGCCTCATTTGCCATGGGACTTCCCATGATGCACCGAGCTCCCCTCCCGCTCCTTTTTCCTCTCTCAGTCTGTGCACATTCATATCCCATTAATGAATGTTACCAACCCGGCTTCTTCTCTCTCCTGCTGCTGTTTTCTTCAAGTATTTCTGAGCGTGGAACTGCAGAGTCTGGATCTATGACTGCAAACCGCCCACTGCCACAATCATTACTATCATCATCATTGGTATTATTATTATTATTTCAATACCAGAGCATGTATCTTCTCAGGGTTTCTCTCAGTTACAATACAGCTTTACTTTGACACTAGCTCCAGTACGAGTTTATGTGTATGGTGCAGTATAGAAACCCTATATGAAATGCCCTGATATGAGATGTACAGAAGCACATTCATACCTATGCTTATCACAATGTACAGGGTGTGAATTCTATTAGTATCACTTGACACTGTGTGGTGCTGGGGTATCAAAGTCAGAATGTCTTTTTCTGATTGAGTGATGACAACAAAATGATAGGTTCTACTCTCCTGCATTCAATACCACACCTACATGCTCTCCTGCCGAGAACCTTGACTTATTTTGGAAAATACAGTCGGTAAGAGACCCGCAGGGAAAAGCAAACAGCGCTGCATTCAAAGTCACTGGAAATCACAGCCGCTGACAGGACATGACAAAATAAAAAATCAGCTGCATTTCAGAACAAACTGAGCTATAATGTGTGTTAGTCATTATGTCACTGAGAGAATAAACAACGCTGTTGTTTCGAGATTCTTTTCATCAGAGCTTTGACAGGATGTTTGCACTAGGTAATAGCTCCCCTGCTATTGTAGTTCAATTGTCAACTGTTTTTTTTTCTATTCTCTATTCACATACAAGCGACGATGCACTTCTATGTTTTCAATTCACCCCATCCCTGTGTCCTGCGCCCAGCTGTGATGCACTAGTTTACCTGTGCAATCCACAAACATCAAAATAAATACTGCATGGCTGTGGAGGGTGAGTTTGGGTTGAGATTAGTTTGTTTGGCCACTGGGCAGCCTAAGGGGCCCACACACACTACTGTCCATTGAGCTATCAGAGCAGCGAAGGTCATCTCAGACATCGACAGACACAGGCAGAGGGTCTTTACTGGGTTAAAAAAAACAACTATTAATCAGCATGTTAGTGGCGTATTTTCTCCTTTTGGCTTCTCAAATCATTTGTATTGATGGCAATGGTCTCAAATCAATTTTAGCCACATGTACTGTTTAGCTGATCTAAAGCTAAAGCAAACATGTTATTGACGGACTAATGTGACCAAGCACAGCAGCCAGCATTGATTCCTCAGCGATTTTTAAGGTTTTTAAAGGAGACATATTGTACAATTTTATTTGTATAGCCCATTTTTTACAAACAGTTTGTCTCAAAGGGCTTCACATGACATCGTTACAACATCCTCTGTCCTTAGACCCTCACATCGACTGAGGAAAAACTCACTCCATAGAAACCCTTTTAACAGGGAAAAATCGTAGAAACCTCAGGGTGAGCAGCAGAGGAGGGATCCCTCACTCAGGACGGACAGACGTGCAATAGATATTGTTACAGACAGACAAGACAGTTTACAGCTTATGACACAGATTGCGCAAAATGTTTAGAACAGCAGTTTTCAGTGCCTGTCCCTTTAAATGCAAATTAACCCCTTCTACCGGTCCCAGGTAGGGGTGGTACTATGCAAATTCAAAACCTAGTTTTATTATCAGACAACTGAGACCACATCATTATCAGACAACCTAGGGAGCATAAAAATCACAGATTTTCTTGTCAATTCTCACATTATGGGGGTCGGAAGGCAAGAGCCTTCAAAAAGTGATATTTCCATAATATGTCCCCTTTAAGACTGTGAATTTCCATTTCTAATTTCCATTTTCTAGGACTCCAGGCTCCTGTGCAATAAACATGTTTTTTTTTTTTTTAATCCTCAGCCCCCCATGGTCTGGTCTTAGCCCCATACCTTGCAACTCCTAGAAAAACCGCTGTTCATTCAGCATTCAGTTGGGTTTTCTACGACCGCAAAAAATTAAATGTATGCATTTTCAGCGCAGTCGATTTATTTTGCTGTTAAATCACTTTACATGCCCCTGTGTGCGCCAATTCAAATGGGAATATCTCCAAGTGTGTTAAGGACTTTTCACTCTATCCGCTGTGGTGCTGCAAAATATATGAAAACTGTACAAATCCTCAATTATAAAAAAGGCACTCTTAAGAATTTCTGTGGCTCAGGAAGGGGAAAGCCTCTGCAGAAATAGGCTCCTTTGCACCCAAACCTTCTGCATCAGTCGCCAGAGGGGACTTTTGTGAAGTGACAGTGGAGAGGATGGCCTGGGTCATGAGCTATTATTGTATTTTTCTGTGAAATTGCTACATCAATGAGGGCAGGTAGGTTGGGAGTGGAGAGGCTTGCTAAATGTGTTCCAGCATTTCTAATATTCAGGAGGGTTTTTTTTTCTTTCCCTCCCTTGCTTCCTCTGACTGCAACGGTGATGAAAAACAGATGGTGCTCGTTTGATAATGCAGCAGGAGAGTTGGAGGACAGAGCGGTCTGCAAGTATCTCGGTGCACAATCGAAACTAGCATTGATTTCTACTGCGAAACTAACGTTAGTCTTGTCAGTCTTAGTTTGCTGCAAGTGGTGAGGAAAAAAAATATGTATAGTCCATGAAAGACCTCAACTAAAGAGGGTAAAAGACCTAAGTTCAGCTCAAGCTGCGTTCAGGACCAAAAACACCTCAGTAAACGTTACAAGTAGTGTTTATGAGCAGTAAAAGCTAATGCAACGCAGCTTTTTGTCTACAAATGCATTGAAAAAAAACAACGAGTTGATCCTGCAACAACATAGAACAGCTGTGTATCTTATTCCTCTGCGCCACAGAGCTCCATCATTGTCCGAAAGGTAAACATGAATGAGCTGCACTGCTGCACCGTGTGACATGTCCCTTTATTACAATGAATGTGGGAACTGTAGTTTGTTTTAACTCGATCCCATGCACTGCTGACCTATATTTAAAGATGGACGTGGTGGCAAAGATGAGGCGAAAAACTCGGGGGGCGGGGGGCACTCCACATGTGCAACGCGTCTACCTGAACTAATCACTTAATCAATAACACAGAGAACAAGAATGTACAGTCATGCTAGTGGCTTTGTGAGGCTTTAATGAAGCACAGCGATCCTTTGTGCCATAGGTTAAAGGGATGGTTCAACATGTTGGCAAAATTACTGTATACGTTGCATTGTAAAGGAAATCACTGCCCCCACCTGCTCTGACGTCTACGCAATTTGTTCAGTTAAATTGCCGTTAATTATGGCACCAGTCCTTCATGACTACACCTGTTGAGACTGCCTTCCCTCAAGGCTTTTTCTTCTTTTGAATGAATAAAATACATCCTTGAGTGGCTCTGTGACCATTCATTGAATGTGTTATGAAAAGGGCATCCATTGTTCCCTTTGGGGAATAATCACAGCATTTACAGATCTTAAGATTTCACATTTCCTTTCTGATATTCCTTTCAGGACTTCCTGATCCCCCAGACTGCTGGCTGATTGTTCCAGTTTTCAGAGGAATACAATTCGCCCAAAATCACCCCACCCCTCCCAACAGCTCATGGCTAACTTAATACAAAGACGCACATCCATGAAAACGACTCTGAATGAGATGCTGGGTCACAAGTCTTGAGTTGTTTTGTTGCGGGCAGCATCCGCAGTCTCACTGGTAAAGAATGTCTGAGTAGATCAAGGATGCCGGAGTCCTTCGGCAGTGTCTATTATCCTGGTTTCATCAGGTCAAAATCCTGTTCTCAAGATCAAAAAAATCTTTGAAGTCTGAGATGGTCTTTTGATGTTACTAAGAAATCTGGGATGACCGAAGGTTAACCACTCCAGTCTAAAACAAGTGGTTAAGAAGGGAGAAAGAGAAAGAGAGAGAGAAACGTCTTCTTTTTGCTTTTGCTACAGTCTGGGGACAAAGTACGTCACTCTTTGCTACTCGGTTTTTGGAAAAGTGGAAAGAAGCTGTCATTACTTTAAAAAAACAAACTCAAAGGAGAGCTGAAGGTCGCTGCTGGAGAGATCCACTCAGTAAATCACTAGAAAATGTTAAAAGATTTTAAGAACAGATTAGTTTCCATTATGAAATATAGTAAAGAATGAAGCAAACTAATTAAAACTCAAAAGCTGTGCTGCCTTCAAACTAGTAAAACATCCAATATAACAAATAATACTCTAGAATTGCTCCAAATTGAACATGAGGAAGATTTGTAGTTCGGTTCTCTCTTCATAGTGTTTTCATTGGAGCTCAGATCTTCTTTCAGAGTAATACAAGTAATAATCAAAATCTCCACCAGAGACAGCAGTGAATTAAACATGTCGGTCTATTTTGCCCATAAGTTAGCTCATCTCCATGCTCTCACTTTCCTCAAATCTCAAATTGCTGCGTCCCTCTCTCTTCCTGACACGGGGGTTTACTGATGAGCACAGTGGGATATAAAATTCAGATCATCAGTTTTAATCAGTGGCGTTTCATAGTTGCTCCAGGTAGAAAATACACTTCCTACTTCCTATTGGACAAGAAAACTTTTTATTTCTGGAAGAGTGCTCTTCTTTTGGTGATGCCTTTTCTCTGTATCACATATGAGCAATGAAAAGCTATTAACACCAGCAACACTCAACCTGGCATTGTATTCAGGAGGATTTTTGTTTCTTTCTTTTTGTTTTGTATTACCAGGCCAGCGAGGACACAAGACGGCAACGATCCAACACGCTGAACTTCCTGCAGCCTTTCAACTCATCCGTCCTCTCTGCTGCTGTCTTATGCAACGTGGCTCCTAGCTGCAAAGTCTAGACGCAAAAAAGCAAAGGTCGAGATGCACATAGAGTTGAGATCAGGTCAGGAATACTAAAAATCTTGCATGAAAAGTCGGGTTTAAGGGATTTTCATGGAGCTTTAAGCAGCTGGACAGCACATTTAGATACAAAAACCGAGAGAATCGATCATTTAACTCCAATATAACACTTTGGTACACCTACCCACTGTTCCACACGTTCTTTTTCAAAAAGGCCATAAAGCCACAAACGTGCATCTGCATCAAATCAGATAACAGGGACTTTGCAAAACCTCATGGGCCCATATAAAAGTTATACATCACTGATAAACAAAATTAATTGCCCCCTGTCTTTCATGGAGTTAATTGCCTTTGGGGCGTTTCATTCTTCATCCAAGCTCAGTGTTTGTTTTTTAATTATTTATTCATATAGCAAATTATTCCTCCTATACCCCCCCGCCACCTCTAGCTCGGTCCCTCTCTTTTGTTCTCAAGCTCTCTCCACTTCCCTGCCAGCCCATTCCAGAGGTCTGAGGTGAGCAGCAGTGGATATTTTCTGTCATGAATAAATCATTCCACGCCACTCTCTCAGCGCCACTATTGAGCCATTTACCGCTTGAATCGCAGTGGCCGAAAAGCATTCTTGCACACGCCACGGTGAGATGCGCAATTGAAAAAGAGTCAACCAGTGGTCAAGTCGAGACACGCACTCGCTTTGCTGGGTTAACCATCACAAAAATCGGAAACTTTGAATGGCATGAACAGCAAAATTTATTTTATGGTTCTCGACACTACAGGCAAAAACACTGTTTTTTCCTCCATCATGGAAGGAAGCGATTATTACCGTTTTACCTAAAGAAGGCAAAGATAAAGAAGACTGCAAAAACTATAGGCCGATTTCACTTTTAAATGTAGACTACAAATTATTTACATCAATTATTTGTAAAAGACTTAAGGCCTTCATACCAGATTTGATTCATGAAGATCAAACCAGTTTTATTAAAGGTCGCCAAACACACGATTAGAAGAACCCTCCATATTCTAGATAACGAGTACAATTCTGGTTTGGATGCTGAAAAAGCGTTTGATAGTGTTAGTTGTTTATTCTTGTATGAGGTATTAAGGAGATTAGGCTTCAATGAAAAGGTAATCAAATGTATTAAACTATGTATCAAGAGCCCACAGCTAAGATCAGAGTAAATGGAAGCTTGTCCAATTCAATTCAGTTGGAGAGGGGGACAAGACAAGGTTGCTGTCTGTCCCCCACTCTTTTTGCTTTATATGTCGAGCCTTTAGCACAGGCAATAAGGCAGAGCGGGGAACTGTAGGGTGTAACTGTAGGGAGAACTTAACATATCATTGGCCTTTTCGCGGATAATATTATTTTTCTTGAACAACCACACCTAATGTCTCTTCTGGAAAAGTACAAATACTATTCAGGGTACAAACTGAATATATCAAAAACTCAATTTCTCTCGTTAAATTATTCTCCATCCCAACAAATAAGAGATGCATATAGTTTGAAATTGAATTCTAAAACAATGAAGTATCTCGGTGTAACTTTGAGTAAAACACTTCCCGACATGTTTGAAGTACAGTGTTTTCAAACCCAGATATTGGTGGGGGATAAACATTTGATAGGTGCTTTGAGACATGGTATGAACCCAATAGTGCCATTTACACTTGAAATATGGAGCACTGTTGTAAGAAAATACAAACTTAAAGAAGAAGTAAGTGGTCCGGTCGTTTTCGCTAATGCTGCGTTCCAGGCAGGCTTTTGAAATCGTAAATTACAGCTTCAAGTCACAACTTACGACTTTGTAGCGTTCCAGGCAACCCACTCGTGTTTTTCCGACCTGTTTTACCGGTGAAAGTCACTATAACAGCCACTCGTAACTTCCGACCGGTGAACTCGTACCAGATCGAACTGGTACCACTTCACGGTCGGAAAAATACGAGTTTCCTTGAACGCACCATAACAGTCCTCGTCCCTACGTCGCCACATTCACGGCGTTCCTTGGCTGCACACACAGCCCTGCATGCCGTTCTCTCTCCTCATTGGATAAAAACTGTAGGATACGATAAATGTTTTCTCCTCGGCTCAGAGCAGAGCAGAGTGACTGACAGACCCGTGTTTTGGTCCAAACACTCTATGTAAGTGATTGCTGTCGGAAGATATAACTATTTAAGACTTATATTAACACAAATATATCACTTACTTCTGCTTTAAGAGGGATATATGCAATCTGGTGTGGTTTGCGTACGATTTAAAGTTTAAGCCAGGGACGTACGACCCAGTATTCAAAGAATGGACACCAAAAGGTGTGGCAGCAATATGTGAAAACTCAATAAAAATCTAAGTGATAAAAAAAAAAAAAACACTGTTTTTTCATGCACTGATTCTGAGCCCGAAATCTCCACTTCAGCAGCACTTACAGACACCAAACCTTCCAGTTTTATTCCTGTCTATACTGAAGGTTTTTACAGAGAGGTTTGTTGTTATATCATTCAAAGCCTGATTTATACGACATTTTATTCCTAAAAACAGGGTGAAAATTTATTTTTTTAGGGCTGGTGACAGTATTTTCTCATTTACAGAGCGATAAAAAGAGATATCCAAAATCCCCTCAGTAAAAACTTGTGACTCTAATATGTCAACAAAATAAAACAAGAATTTTGAAAGTAGCTTTATCCATTGTTCAGATTTTGGTTCTGGAAATGTATGCAAATTAGTGCATATTTCATTAGATATTGCCTCATTTACATATCTGAACATAACATTTGACAAAACTTGTATGGTAATACAAAAATATTCGTCTTAATGTAATAAACTTGGGAAATTTCATGGTGATAAAAAGTTTATCCTATTCACCTGTAGTGTCTCCCCTTAAAAAAGCTCTCTATTGTGTTCCAGTTTTGACAAAATGCACAACCACTCTTGCTATAATTCCTACTGATGTATGTACACAGCCAGAACACAATTTACACCATGACCTGGGCATGTTTTCATTCTAAATGGCTCATGGGTGTTATTTGTGTCAGTTCGCTGTCAGGTAGAGAATGACAGATCTGTATTTAAAATAAATGTACAAATGGGATGTGATTGTTAAAGTGCTGGCATAATTGCTGAAATAAATGCGTATGCTTATATAATTCCCAGTTTGGGGATCAAGCTGAGTTTTTGGCAGGCTTTAGAATATAAACGAAAGCTTTTGAACACCTTTCACATTATATTAGTAGTGCAGGTTTTTTTTTAGATTGGTCCATGCAGACTGAAAAACACTGCTTCAGTCCAAAAACATATTGTTGAACAAGGCCACAGCAAAAGTTGAGGCAGATCAACTTTTCAAAGCAAACATTTTCTTAAATAATTCAATGGTCTGTGACACGTCAGTCAAATCCTGTGGCTTCGAATGATATAATGCCACAAAACAACCAAAGCAGAATAACAAAAGCAGCCAGAAAAAGGCCAAATATACCTCTATCCATCTCTATTTACTCCTCGGGCTTCTCTTTCTCCATGACTGAATGTTTTTATTTCTCAGCAAAGCTCAGCTCGGCTTACACTCTGTTTGTTCCTATTGGCTGCAAAAGATTTTTATCTGCATTCTTCAACTCCTGCAGGGATCCAGAAGGAAAAACCACAGCAGCACCATATATTTGATGCGAGTGGCAATATGAGGTCTGACGTTTTCCAAACTGAACCAACCCATCAAATGAGAGATAACTGGAGCCTGGAGGAGCCTCAGAGCAACAAGGGCATGACGCACTTGACTGCAGTTTGACTACCTGTTAGTGACAGGTCACTCCAGCTCATTGAGGCGACCTCATACCACACATGTTCCTGTAAAAAGACTCATCTGCTCACAGCTGCATCTGACAGAGCCCCCCTTCCTTCCTCCCTCCTCCTCCTCCTCCTCCTCCGCTCTCCACCTGCGTCGGCCGTTCTGTGTGTGTGAATACACCCCAGAGGGCATGTTAATTCCCACTGGTGGATTATTATAATGCTCCCTGAGTGTTAGTTAACATGTTGCGGTGCATTTCATGCTGTTAACGCTGAATTCCCACAGAGGGGAACATCCCTAAAGAGCCGAGTCCTTTCCAACAGACCACGGCTGAAACGCTGCTCCTGCTCAAGGACCGATGTCTATTTGTGTTCCTGTCTGTTAAAATAGCCCGTCAGGGTTCCCACTCTTTTCTTGAAATCATTTTTCCAAGACTTTTCCAGGACATTTTCAGCTGCTACAGTCTGACAGACATGAGTTTTTATGCTATACACTGATTCATCCCTGTCCCATTCGTGCTTTGGACAAGTGTTCTTTTCGTCAATGGTACCTTATTTTGTAAATTTAATCAATTTGTTTCTGTGTTTATTCTTCTCTCTCATTCCCTCTCCCAGAAATCTGATTTAAACATGTGTAGTCTATGGCTCTAATTTATGAAATAATCTCTCATAATCCTAAGAAATGATGACAAATTCATCATAGAGGAGCACAAACATGTTTTTTTTTTTTGGAAACAAAATCCTTAGCAGGGTCTGAAAAGTCAAACAGAGCTCTGGTAGCTGATGTGATCAATCATTTTTCAGGACAACTCAAGACAACTCAACAATTTACAACTTTGCATCATGTCAACAGAGCAACGAGAAAAGGTGTCTGCACCTTTAACTTGACATGTGGGATTTACGCCCTCCTGAAAAACAAATAAGCACAAAACAAGCTCCACTAAAAGGAGAGAGAAAAAAAAAAGATAACGGACCATCACATGTGACATTTGTACCATGTGTTTACCTCATCATCATCTTCCACACACATACAATCAGTGAGAGGACTCACTCCGCCCCCCCCCTCCCTCCTGCATGTGTCAGGGTGATTAATGGTTGCTCATTGGACCTCACACTCACCTGCACTCAGCTGTTTGATTGATGGGGCTGTATGCTTGACAGATGGACAGATGTGTCATGGCAGAGCACCCTGGCAGGTAGCGACACCTCGGTCCTGCCTTGTTCTACTTCCAAGAGAAAAGGAGAGGATGCTATGAAAGAGAGAGAAAAGGGAAGAAAGGGAAAAAGAGAATTAGCATTTTTTTTAAGTGCAAAATGTTTTGTCCATTGTGCACTGGTCAATAAAAGCAGCTGGTTGACATTTTGGGGAAAATATCAGTGAGAAAACATGAAACGAAAAGTGACAGGTGACCGGGTGTGCGTGGCCTCTGAGGGCTTGTTTTTTTTTTAACTAAGAAGCGTTTTGATGATAGAGAGCGTAGCCCCGGGGCTTCCTGGTGGCTCCGCAGGATACGGTGCATGCTATACAAGCGCAACATCCCATGATTTTAAGTAGGAGGATGAAATATGATAAAAAAAAGCGTGTTAATTTGAAAATCAAACACTGCTTCAGCCTGTAGGCAGACAAGACAGACAGACAGGCTGAGAAACCACACATTGAAAACTATGACAGCAGCCAGACTGTCAGTGTAGAGCAGGTCAGAAGTGTTGGAGACGAGCCACAGAACAGTACTGGAGCTTTGTGGACAATCACAGAATAACAGGGGATGATTGAAAAGAAAAAAAGTCCCAAAAAAAACCTCCTCCTTGACCGCCATGGGAAATGTCAAGGGAAGATGTGAAGGAAAGGACTCTGGTATGAAGAGAATCCAATTGCACTTCATGTGCTTTTATCTTTTTCTAAAACCAACTCTTTCTATCAATACATGGACAGTCAATACCTTATCTGATATCTACAACACAATCACAAAAACATATATATTTCAGGGAAAAGGGAACAGAATTTATTTTAAATTCTACTCAAACATAGATATTGGCATGTGTGTCTATTGCTATGATGATGATAACTAGAAAATCAATGTGTTCATCGATGACTCCCAGATGGATTAGAGAGAAATCTATATCCATGGATTTGGAGCTCAGCTGATCCTGCACTGATTTCTATCCAAGTCTATTGGATCATGCCATAAACACAACACATGAGCTTTGTTGTTTCTACATTTACTAACATGCTAACACATTTCCTCTCCTTTGCTTTCCTAAAGCGAGGTCCAGACAGAGTGAGTATCCTGTGCTAAAGGGGATGAGGTAGGATTAGGAAGCACTCAAGCTCATTTCCTCCCACCTCCAGCCATTGTCACAGCTGCCATTTGGATGCTGCCAGGTCATTTTTCTCAATTAAGAACTTTTCCTATGCAAAAAAGAAAAAAAAAAAAGTCTTTTAACAACAGCCAGGAGAACTGAGGAGGGCTGATTGCACTTGAACAGGTGATCACAGGTTACTGTAGTGGATGATTTCTCCTCCCACTTTGCTTCAGCGCAGACGGTATTTGCTTCTTATCGCCCGTTGGTACAAATCAGCAAACTACACTGGTTTGTTATACAATATGCTAAATGAAAAAGCAGCAGCTTCGCTCTAACAATTAGTTTACAGCATATACTGGATAGAAGTCATATGTAGTGGAATTTGGGCACAGTTCAAATTCATTTTAATTTCACCACAGGGAGCAAAAACAAAAGCTTGTGCAGAGACTAATGAGAAGAATAAGAACTGGAGGCAGAGGAGATTAGAAGAGGGTTGTTTAAATAAGTAACAACGCGAGAAGCACTATTTTTTTTTTAAGATTGAAAAATTATACAGTCACTTTATTAAACTGCTTAGCTGGCCCCAGTTTATAGTGTGTTTTTCTCTTATCTTATGTGCAAATATTGAAAAGGGAAACACATGAGGCTGCAGGAAGCAAAGTGAAACCCAACAGGACACGATGATCGTGGCGAAGTCACGAAAAGAGATACTTCCATCTTGTACTTCTTGTTCCATTGAGAGATTATATATCAAAAACACACCTGTGCTAATCGTTTGAGCTTTCCTGCTTCGTGATTCATCTGCAACTCTCAGTTTGGCTTTGATGCTGAACTCAGTCTCCACTGAGCCATTAAAAAAGCAGTCTATACCTAAATATAGTTCTTCCAATTGCCTCAGCAAAACATAATAATATTAATAATACATACAGGACCGCTGTATAGGGGAGAAAGGTGATGATAATTCTAGGGGCCCAGGGGCCCAAAAACAAAAAAACAGTAGTCTAATCTTTGTATGACTGAACTATTCTGCATAAGACCCTGACTAATAATACCCATAATGCTGCATTAGCATCAAAACAAAGTAAATAAAAAATAATACCTAGTAGTCTAAGAAGAAAAGTGTAGGGCGCACTTTAGTTTTCTTTCAGGGGGCCCAGAATTCCTAGCAACGGCCCTGAATACATACATTGTTATTTAACATTTCAATTTGTACCTGCTCTATATTTTGACACCAGGAAGCAAAAAATAAAAGTGGCATATGGTGAAAACTGCATCAGGAGCATTTGCACCTTTGACTTGATTTTCATCCCACATGTATCCCATCTATTTTTAAGACAAGTCTTGTTTGGTTGGAAGTGATATCTTCTCTCTACTATCCATCCATCCGACTAAAGCTCACTGTGCTGTGTGTGAGCATCAAAGAAGCAGCAGCAGTGGCGGCGGCGGCGGCAGCAGAGAGCCGCTCTATTCTGGGTGGCTGCTGCTGCTGAAGTGAAAGCGGTGGTTTCTGCAGGAGCAGCAGACAGAGCCATAAATCATATGTCTGCTAATGGCAGTTCCAAATGAGCCCTCTCATCAGACAAGACAAGTGCCTTGCTTTGTGTGCTACTTGAGGCTCCACTACAACATCTGTGCGCTCTCAAGCTACTGTGCATGCGGTGTGTCTCGCCGTTGTATTCATTAGGAATTGTCTACTGAGCCCTAACAGTTCAATTTAGTGTAATTTAGAGCGGATCTGAAACGCAGGCTGTGACAATCACAAGCAGAATATTTCCTCCCTCCCTGGTGCTAGTTATTCTTGCTGCCAAATATGTTACAGTTCCATCCAACACATGCACTAAAACTTTCTCCTTCTCACTGCTACAGAAATACAAAAATATGGAATACAGCCTTTCTTAAAGGGATAGTTCAACATTTTGGCAAATTGACCCATTGCCATAAGCCCTATAGTTTTAGGAGTAGGTTCGTTACCTTTAATTGTCAGTGCAAGCTATTTTTAGAATGGCAGAGCAGAGTTGTGAGCTGCTCAGAGCTACGCTGCGGAGGCTGATGGAATTTCTTGGTTTCCCTCATCAAACTCATCAAATACACAATCCAACAACTCTAAAACGCTCTCGACATGCTCTGAGCAGTTTGCGGCTCTGCTCCGCCGTTCTAAAAAGAGCTTGCACTGACAATTAGAAGTAACAAAGCTTCTGCTAAAACTATAGGGATTACGGCAATGGGACAGTTTGCCAAAATGTTGAACTATCCTTTTAAACTCACTTCTTGTGTTCAAATCCACTTGGCACTTCACAATATCAAGCTTTCCAACTGAATCTATGTAAAATATTGGTGTTTGAAGACAACAGAGAGGGAACAACCCGCCCTCATTGCTGCAGGACCATAAAACAGTAAAATTCAAAGTGACCGGTCAGAGCGAGGCCGAGGGCTTTCAAGTGCACTCGTGCCAAAATGAGGATAATCCAGAGGGTGATACGACACCCCAGTCTGAGACCATAAATTAAAAGTCATAGTCCGCAGCCTGAAAGACCGTGACACAGTTTGATGTCTCACCCCACGAGGGTCAGTGTTTCTTTTTGAGTGCCAAACCATTGAATGTTGGACTTTTGTTCCATTTGGCAAGCGTATAATGGAGTTTGAGAGGGGTATGCTGGTGCTGTACAGAGATAGGGGCTGAATGGAGGAGAATGTAATTACTATACCTGTCTATGCAACAATGGCTAACCACCTTTGTCGCCCCTCACTCCACTTGAAGAAGCCAGACAGCAAGAGTGCTGTTGGATTGCGGGAGCACAAAAGCCGCCCTTGCTGCGACTCCCAAATCAGTGTCTCGCACTCGTACTCGGACAAGAGACAAGGGACGCATCACAGTCGTCTTTAAAAAGTAATTGTGTGCATCTGGATGGGAATGTTTCCTCTGCTCTGTCTCCACCGGTAATGTGCGTTTTCTTATTTATCCACCTACTTTGTTGCATAAACAAAAAAAGAGGGAAAATAATTTCCGAGATAAGATATTACCAAGAGAGGAAGCAGCGTTACAGCGGATATAAATATTGCAGACGTGCAAATATAAAAATAACTGGGAAATAAAAATCATAACTACTTATCGAGAGAGGGAAATGAATGTCGAGCAGAGACAGGTGTTGGTCTCACAATTGGCAGCACAAGTCAAATCCAACATCCCATTATCACCTTTTATTTTAGTGATATCAGGGCTGGAGAACTTTTCACAAACAGTTCATTCTCCCTCAGCTTGTAACACGTCTTAAATACAATATTCTGTGTATATAAAGTTACTGCTTCTCATTTATGGAGAATAAATGCATAAAAGATCCAGATGTATTCTTTTATCACACTAGTTCAGCAAGTTAAATACTCATTAGTCTCCTAAACGATGGTGGGTCGTTTCCTCTGAGGGCACTGTCGGGGACTTTCTGAATCACGTAGAGAAATATATGGTTCACTTTCACACTTGTGCACAAGATACAGAGCGAAATGCTGACAGAAGAGATATTCAGATTCCCAATTCAATCCCCAAATCCATCTGTGTCTGCACACACCTCCCAAAATTCAAGAGCATGCTCAAAACTCACCTTTTTAATCTATAATTTTGTGTGTTTTGTACTGTTTTATTGCTGTTTTCAATCTGTCTTTGCTTTATTTTATGATTTTTATAGTGCAAAGCGTCTTTGAGCATTTGTAATCGATAAAAATAATGAATTATTTATATGTATTAAAGCAGAAGTAAGTGATATATTTGTGTTAATATAAGTCTTAAATAGTTATATCTTCCGACAGCAATCACTTACATAGAGTGTTTGGACCAAAACACGGGTCTGTCAGTCACTCTGCTCTGCTCTGAGCCGAGGAGAAAACATTTATCGTATCCTACAGTTTTTATCCAATGAGGAGAGAGAATGCATCAGGGCTGTGTTGCAGCCAAGGAACGCCGTGAATGTGGCGACGTAGGGACGAGGACTGTTATTGTTCAGAAACTCGTATTTTCCGACCGTGAAGTGGTACCAGTTAATGAATTAGTGGCTGTTATAGTGACTTTCACCGGTAAAACAGGTCGGAAAAACACGAGTGGGTTGCCTGGAACGCTACAAAGTCGTAAGTTGTGACTTGAAGCTGTAATTTACGATTTCAAAAGCCTGCCTGGAACGCAGCATTAGCGAAAACGACCGGACCACTTACTTCTTCTTTAATAAAATGCCTGTTCAAAAACATGACGCATTGTGATGCATCATTGGCATTAGATATTGTGAGAAATGTATCTTGAAAATACAAAGTTGCATCATTTACCCCCCTGAGGTACCAATCCCCCACCTTCCCCTCCTCTGCTATATGATCCTCAAGCTTCATGTCGATTGTCACAGTCTCACAGGACCTGGTTTGAAACGCTGTCACCCTGACTCCTCGGGGTTCTTATAGAGGAAATACACTGTTGTTGCAAGATGATGTCACTGTGATGAACTTAAATGAGAGAAGGGAAGGGGGGGGTAAGGCTGATGATGATGGTGATTATAAGAACGGTGATGAATGATGCAATATCGTGGACAAAATGACATAGGATAGCAGGAAATTACATAAGATGAAGAAGATGACTGAAGATTCTCCATTTATGTTTTTTTTTCTTTTTCTGTAAAGTGCTGTGATTAAACTGTAAGTGCTGTCTCTATAAATAGTGGGATAAAAAATTGTCCTTAGTCATGTTGTGGCTGACGATGCTGAAGTCCAGGTAGCTTGATGTCTCATGTTGGAAGCACCTGTTGACATGTGCCTTTAGTTCCTTTATGGTCAAATTATGTCTGATTTGCATTTTATGTATTCAGCTTGAAATATGAATGTATCCTGGTGGGCTTTATATAATGAAGAGACATTGTGGCTGTTAAAAGAATCAAATACGTGACATTTCAATGAGCTCTTTCATTGATCCTCACTCTGACTGCAGCTCTTCACCATAAAATCCATTTCATTGCTGCTTTGACTCATTACATGATTGATTTCTTAATGCAGTAGGTGAATATGTTTCCACACAGGGTAGAGAGTGATACAGCACTCTTTTTCCTGGCTAATCTATTTAAATACACTTTTGACAAACCCGATTTTGCTGAATTAACTCGTACTTTGCAATTTAATTCAGCCAATTCTCTGCGACTACTGCTCACCAGTTCCACCTGTAGTAAATCCACTGTTCTCCACCCAGTCACATTTTGTCAGCGGTTTAAAAACAATAAATGAATCTTTGATGTGCACAGAAAAGAGAAATGTCACAAAAGTCTGCCTGGAAAGACAGAAAGTCTTAAAAATTGTTAAATTATCCTCCTATCATGTCTCAAGAGAAGCGGCTCAGAACTGCTATAAATGCTTTTGATTTCCAACGAGGCCAAAAACCTTTTACTACAGTTTTAAACCTTTTTTGATGCTGTAGACATGAATATTTAAAAATGGCTGCTCTCTCGCGCTGATTGTCACAAATCAAGGACACCATGTCTGTGCCAAAATCCGTCAATGTCTAAACAGAATATATATTGCTTACCGCCAGAAAATCCAAATTCAGTATCCAGTGCGGGCGAGGATGATGGAGGATGAAGGAGGAGGAGCAACGCTGAAAGAAAAGAAAAGATACATCAGAGTCCTTGAAGATTATAAAGTTGATCACAAGTCTATTTCCACATTGCAATATTTGATTTACTACAGCTTAGAGCTCTGCACACATTTCAGTCACTAACTTGTTTTGATGGATGAAACTCAAACCACTCTTTGTGCCAGAAAACAAAAAAACCTTCTGACTTTCTATGTGAAAAGGAAGCTGTGGAGCTCCAAGCACCGTCGAGCAGCACTGCAGCCATCTGTATTTCCATGTCGCGATTCTCGCAGCAGCTGGTTATTCAATGTCTTGCTCAAGGACACTTCAGCAGCACGGACACTTCCCCAAGTTTGCGATTGTTGTGTTAGAACAGACCAGAAGCGTGTTTACCCACCAGGGCCTCTGGCTGCCACTCCATAGTCTTCTGCCATTCTTGCAACTTGAAGACGTGTCAAGCGAGAACAGATTTCCTTTCATACTCCGGCCTTCCTCACTTTTAGGTGACAGCTGCTGAGTTGGCACATGTGCATCATGCTCTTAAGCACAATCTTAGCTGGGACAGCAGCGCTGACGGTGCACAGACAGACACGGAGGACACTCTGTGACTCTTTGTGATTGGCAAAAAGATATCATGCGGAAGGACCAAAGCACAAGTAATTTTCCGGAGCTGGGGGGAATATATTGAGGTCAAGTGAACTTCTTTTTTTTTCCTCCTCACATTCACTTTACATGAAGCCTGGACTCTAACACATTCATTATGTCTGAACAGCGGCCCCATAACAGCCCGTGGCACAGCGCTGAATACTGATTTCCTGAGCGCTCATGATGTATTCAGGCAATTGTTATGTTACATGTGACATGTAGGAGTGATCTCAATGGGGGGTAATGTTAAAGGGATAGTTCAACATTTTTGGCAAATGCAAGACTGCTTGCCGAAAAACTGCCCCCGGCGGGAATGTACATCAGCGGTTTGGCATGAATTTACTTCGAAAACAACTCTGTTCAGTTATTATCTCATAACGTGGTGAATGTGTTAGTAGGTCACAACTTGCCCACCAGAGCATTTTGGAGTTGTTGGATTGTATATTTGATGAGTCTGATGAGGGAAACCAAGAAATTCCGTGAGCTTCCATAGTCTGAGCAGCTCACGGCTCTGCTCCGCCGTTATAAAAACAGCTTGCACCAACAATTACAGGTAACAAACCTACTGCTATGACTATAGGAATTATGGCAATGGGCCAGTTTGCTAACATGTTGAACTATCCCTTTAAAATAAAAGTCCATTACTCTTTTTTATTTTTAATCAAATGGAAGAAAAAGCCATGGAAACACATATATTTGATTTTCGAACACCTGCAATTTTGTGCTAAATTAGCAACAGCAAATACAACAGTGAAAATATAAACAATCAGAGGGGTTGAACAGAAAAATAAAGATGTTTAAAATGTGAATCAGTAAAAGATGTCAATTAAGCCACACAGAGAAACAACCTTGCAGCTTTCACAAAGAAAACAAAAACCCAATAACTGCTCATACTCAGAGCAGTGGGAGCTAATTTCTCTCAAAGTGCTCAGCGGCCCTCGATGAGCCTTGAAGAGCTCTCACACCACGCCCAAACACACTCGCAGACGGGAGCGACAGAACGAGGGCAAAAGGTAAAAACGTGTTTGGTTGCATGGTTTTTACGAGGTCTCGGCTTTAATGTCTGTCTCCGACTCTCCAAAAAATAGGCGTCTCACTCTCTGGGTTTATTGACCGGGGGCCTCTCTGCCTCAGCTGCGGTGACCATCAGATCAGCCATCCTTTGCTTCACAGTTTATGAACTTCAGAGCCGTGCAGCCAGAGAGGCGGGGGGGGGGCACATGATGGAGTGCAGGGCAGGGCATCTGCTGCTAGCTGTTTAATTTCAAATAAAGGAAGAAAGCAAGGGTGTGTTGACAGGTGGTAAATAAATCAGAGCAAGTGTATACTAAGTCACAAGGCCGTGTGACCTTTTGTAAGGATGTGCGCTACAGCTGCACTGACAAACTAATAAACAAATCACACACTTTTTCTAGTTTAGATGAATGGAAAAGTCCGTTAGTGTTAATGCAGCAACAAAACCAGCCTTTCAACCTGCCCAATTTCTTACAATTAGACCAAAGTGCTTTAATAAAACATGACATGATGCAGGGGAGATGCTGGAAATCCCTTCACCTCTAAACCTAATAAAACTGGCAACCCCAAGGGGAGGGGAGGGGAGGATGTTGGAGGAAGATTTTATAAACACAACTACTGTAAACACGCACTTCTAGCATCCAGAGTGCAAAGATCTGAATGTGTAATTTTCCTCCTTTCTTTTAGACTGAATGAATCGACTTTGTCTGTAAGATCTGCTCATTTCAGCCAGACAATAGGAAGCAGGGGCCCTGTTGCACGCGCCCGTACGTCGCCCTGCAACATTTTGTGTCGTGCGCGATGAATTTAATGAGTTTGGTCTTTCTGGAGAAAGATGACCTTCTAAAAATGACATCGGCAGATAAAAAGAATTTGTCCCCCCGCTCAAAACAAAAAATGACAGTAAATGTCGTCCCCGAGGTCCAGCGGCTAGCGATGGGTCTGATGTGCAGCTCTCTGGGTCGAACAGCCACCAGTGTATACTGAGCTGTTCACATACAGTAACATTAAAAAAAAGATTAGAAAGAAGTCCCTATTGTGAACAATGGCTCTGAAAAAAGCAGAGAATCTACATATCTATATCTCACATTAAAGGATAGTTCAACATTTTGGTAATTTGCAATTTGTCATAATCCCTATAGTTTTAGGAGGTTTGTTACCTTTAATTGTCGGTGCAAGCAGAGCCGCAAGCTGCTCAGAGCTACGCTATGGAGGCTAATGGGATTTCTTGGTTTCCCTCATCAAACTCATAAAATACACAATCCAACAACTCCAAAACGCTCTAGTGGAGTGAAGTTGTGACCTGCACATTCACCACGCTATGACATGATAACATAACGTTACCAGACAGAGTTGTTTTCGAGGCAAATACAGAGACTGCTTGCCGAAAGACTGCCCCCGTGAGAGCGTTTTGGAGTTGTTGGATTGTGTATTTGATGAGTTTGATGAGGGAAACCGAGAAATTCCATTAGCCTCCATAGCGTAGCTCTGAGCAGCTCGCGGCTCTGCTCCGCCGTTCTAAAAATAGCTTGCACCGACAATTAAAAGTAACGAACCTACTGCTAAGATTATAGGGATTATGTCAATGGGCCAGTTTGCCAAAATGTTGAACTATCCCTTTAAACAAAATGATGCAAAGCAGCTAAAGATGCGTTCGTGTCCCTCCTCACAATAATCCTGCGGCACTCATCATCTACTCTGTGATCTGATCTGCACGGCCTTGTTGTGTTTTGATTCACTGACTGACTGCACCGGCAGATGTGTTTACCATTCGACTTCAAAGAGGCAAAGAGCGTTTGGCGCTGTGGCACATCAGCTTATGAAGTTTCAGGTTAGATGGAGCAATAAATAAATCATGGATAGCACTTTCCACAGTTTTTCCCAATTGTGCACTAACATTAGCTGCCCGTTTTTTGGTGGGGAGGGGGGATTTTGGGAAAGTTTCCTCTCTGAAAACTGAAGCCAAGATTCAACACATCCTGTCAAAGTGAAAAGACAAACAGTGAAGCTTTTTGTCTCTCCTTGTCCAAATCAGGGTCTGATTTACATTTTTCATAAGATAATGAACTCTATTTCAATAAAGGAACAACGTTTCTCTATTTCCACCTCTTCTCTGTGGATTATTAGCAAGTGAAGACTTTGTACCTGGAACCTGTATTGTAACATTGGGCTGTAAAATCAAAGCCGCAGACGGCGTTTTGTGGTACTAATGTTCGTTTAATTAGGTAGCTACTTAGAGCTGATATCATTTCTGCTGCACACAGCGCCTGGTTGGAAAAGGACACAGCTTCTTTTGTGCGCTTCCGTCTGAAATCCAGGACTCGTTTGTGAAACTACAATGAATATTTATTGGATATCCGTCACCGTTATCGCTGTATATGTATATATATATGCGCCAGGCAGAACTCAGATAAACTTGACTGGCATTGCAGCAGTAGCAGGAACAGGTAGAGGGCACTTTTTGGGACGGTATTTGAGATATTAATAAGGAGATACTATTTTTGGGGATGAATCCACCTTTTAGATGAGTTACAGCTCTGTGGCTCAGTGTGAAGCAAATCTAAACTGATGGACTCACTGAGCTGGAAAAGGCTGTTAGCAAAGCGATAGTCTGATTAAAGTCTCCTCTGCCAAAAAACCCTCCAAAACATCCAAACAACCGGCGTATGATACCCATGAACATCATCCTGTAAAGATTTCTTCTCCCTGCATGCAGAGTGTGGTTGTAATGATTACTTGGTCATGTAAAATGCAGGCAACAGATGGATCAGGAGGAGCTTTGATGGGGCCGAGCTTTCAGCCCACACAGCTCCATACTCTCACACATCCTCAGGACAACAACAACAACAACAACAACATCCTTACCACTTCAACTGGAGCGATGATTTCAGTCTGGTGTGACCTCGCTCCCTCCTTCTTCTCTCCTCTCTCACTCCTTTCTGAAACACAAGTGGCCAATCACACTTCAGCGTAACCCTCCAAGAAATGTTTCCCTTCTCACTAGATTTCTAGTCTGCCCACTCTGTCCACTCGCAAAATTAGTTGTGATTTGCTCCCTTCACATCTGTCCCTGCAATATAACTTAGAATTGGATTGCTAGGCTGCGAAAAGGGAAAAAAAAAAAAGCTCTGTGACTGTCGACTGGAGCAGGTCCCAAAATATCAGTGAGAGGAAGGAACGCAGGTGCGTATCGATCGGGACGGTCAGAAGTCCAGCCTCACTGCAGAGACAGAAGCAATAATTCAACATCTTGAGGCAGAGACACAAACCTGCAGGAAGCTTTCTGTACCATTAAACATTTAACTTCAAACATCAAAGAGCATTAAACTATAATACAGAATTCTGTATACTGGGGGATTCTTAAATGTGGTTTGAAGTTTGAGCAGTGATACGCTGTGTTCACATCTGATCAGGTGTTGCTGCTGCTCCTCTGAGGCGTCACCACAACAGATCACCATTTGCGTATTTGATTTTCATGCCAAACGTCCTTCCTGATACAACTCTGGGTTTGGGAGGATCTGAGGGACTGAGCCACGAACACAGGGATTAACAACCAAACCTGCTCTATCTCTTCTCTTATGCTGATCAGGTGCTTTATCAAATCAGAAGTGAAACATCTTTCAAATAAAGATGTAACAAAGCTGAAAATTTAGTTTTTTTGACACATCTTTTTTCATTCTGCTATACCCCATCATTTTATGTCTTTTTTTACAGCCTTGTTTCTGCTGCTGTAAATAAATCCAATTTTCTAGACCTTGAAGTGACTCACTGTGTCTGTGAACTTGGCGGAACCTAAAGATGAAATAAGTGTCTTTGATGCGTCTTGTTATATGTCCTTTCCTTTAACAATAGCTCATTTTCAGGTGCTGTAATTGCTGCACTTCTGACTTAAATAACCTCTGCAGTGCAGGCGCCAACCACAGGATCAGACACAGCAACAGTAATGAGATCTTTACATGAATGAAAGCACAAAGACAAGGTAACTTCACATGTAGGGGCCTATTCTATAAAACATACATCTTCCCTTTGGACGAACTCTCTCCACTCTGTGTCTGATTTCCTCCTTAGGGAGCAATCACTCCTTTAGTGCTATCAATATCTTTCCAGACAGTGGTTCTCCAGTGCTTATCAACTGCAAAGCTGCAATTTACTTGGTCACATTTCTTTCTGATTTGCCTTGTTGCTTTGATTTGACCATTACTGTCCGCCTTCCCAACATGCATTCACCATGCAAAGTAATCACACCCTGTTTCAGCTTGAAAGAAAGATTTTTTTTTTTTGCTACTGTCTTGGCAGACTTTAATTCCTAGCAGTGGAGAGCATGTCAATGCATTTTAAACAGCTCTAATCACTGCAGCAGCCTATTATTATATTAACCAAGTGTAATAATGTGGAAAGTAAAAAGTGGAGTTTGCAATGAGGAACCTTTCAGAAATCCTGATACTGCAGTTCCCCCTTCTCTCTGCAGAGAATTTCTAGCTTGGCATTGTGGACAATCCAAAATCACTTCAAAATCACTTTAAAATCAATCTTTTAATTGAGTAAGACAGTCTCAAGCTTGTAAACAAAACAGAAACTGGCAGATATTTCACTACAAAAGCTGCCTGGAACAAAAAACATCCCGATGATCTGTATCAAGTTGTCACTGTATGACAAATAAAATGCTATAATCTGTTTTAAATACGGATTATATTTGAAAATAGGTGGTTATGAAACTCAGGCTAGGATCCTGGCATCACAAACATACCCACTGGAAGACTAACTCAAGCTACTTATGCACTTAGCAACATAAGCTAACTAGCCATGTGCTGCCTGGTCAAAACCATAGACATAGAAAGGTCAAAACAAACACAACAGTGCTAATCAATGCTAATATATGAATATAAAGTAAAAGGCTACCTGCAGGTCTTCTCTGCAGCCTGTGGCGCTAAATGTCAGTTGGCACCATAGACTGTGGTTGGCATCCTCCCTGCTGGGAAACAGCGGTTATTTCAAACGCAAACGTGAGGGCAATGAACCGTAAACTCAAGGCGGAAGCGCGGTCGTAACTGTTAGATTTCTTCAATATAAAAATGTATCTGTTATCATGGAGAAATAAATGAGCGAAAGAGGTCAAAGCCTTTTTGAGAATATGTTTTCGTAATGTTGTGTGGCGTAATAGGAGTTAATGAGGAGATAATTGGTGGTTTGTTCTGGAGCAAACGGCAAACGGCCCGTGAGAAACCGCAGAATGCGAATCAGGCTGCGTGAACGCCATGATGTGATTGGTCACAAGCCGGAGGGGGCGGAGCTTCCACTCTTGTTGCTTTCCCATTGGTGCAGCAGAGAACGTCCACTGCCAGTTCGCGTCAGACAGACAGACAGATGTTAGCTTGTGTTCTGCTGCCATCAAGAGGCCGCAATACATTATGTCCCACCGAGCATTTTCCGGTCTAAATGAGGTCTAATAGACGTCTAAATGGTCCCTAATTATTGAAATCGGTCTCACAGGTATAAAAGGAAATTTTTCAGACATTATTTTGTTGTTTTCCCTCTGACATCTTGTCTAATCATAGACGTTTAAATAACGCTAATATCGTCATTTTTGCACGCTAAATTAGACTTTTGCTAGTTCTATTTTTATACCAAATCAACGTCTTGTCTAATCTTGCGTTTAAATAACCGCTTTTATACGTCTATTTGTAGACGTCTAAATTTAGACGTTTGCCAGACGTCTATTTTTATACCAAATGTATACGCCTCGTCTAACCTTAGACGTTTAAATAACTGCTAATGAACGTCTATTTATAGACGACTAATTTAGGACGTTTACTTTTATACCATATTTAAACCCTATTACAAAATCTAGCCGTCAATTAAACATTATATGGATATTATAATAAATCTAGATATTCAAGTAATGTAATTACAATCTATCAAATTATTAACAAGAACCCTATATTAAAAAGGACATTAAAGTTGTCAAAAATGCATCATGACCAAATTTAACTGTGATCCTTACCTTGATGTAGTTGCAGTATGTTATGACAATATTAGTTTTTTCCAGTTTAGTTCCTATGCATAACCAGATGACTCCCTACAGTAAAATTAGCTGGTACAGGAAAACAGGTTCCTACCTTCTGGACATGTTTGTCACAATAATAAATTACAATCCAATCCTGACTGTTTTGTCACCCATTTTTAATTGCAAACGTCAATTACAACAGCAGGCAGTATAAACTTGTAAAAAAAATTAAAAACAACTATATTTACTATTTTAAAAAAAACACACACAAACACAGCAGCAACTGTAGGCCTAGAACATGTAAAAAATACAAAATTATTCTGGAGTGGCTGTGAAGCTGTGAAGCTCCTCCCCTCCTTTGTGGGGCATGCTTCAGGTGTTTTAGGGCATGGCTCCTATTAGTTCCTCTGTGGCCTTACTATCAAACTGTATGACTCCATCTGCAAGTAGATAAAGACAAATGATAAGAAATATGCAAAGGCAATCAGCTGTCATACACCAAGTCTGCATATCTGTAAGCAAAAATGTTGCTATGCATCAAAAACCATCTGCCATTATAAACAATTGGCATTGTATTTTAAATGTCAACGGAGAAGGAAATGTTTTCATGTTGTCATTATTTAGAGATTGGCAGGATCAAAATTTTCTTCCCTTCAACATGCTATAGACAAGACCAGGGCTATTCAATTACAAATTCAGTGGGGCCAGATTTTAAAACCCGAGACCTCAAGCTGGCCCGGACATTTTCAGCGGTCAATAAGGAGGAGGTTATTACAAATGAGGGGTATTTTTAAAATCAAAATCAACTTTATTTATATGGCACATGGCAAAGTATGTTTTAAAAATGACAGAACTCGACAGATTTGTGCCACATTAGTAGTTTTAGAGTACATCAATGCTACTGACTGAAGTGTTTTGATGAAAATAGTGGTCTTAAGGCAACTCACCCGGCCTTGGTGTGTGATGAGGGGAGCTGGTATGACAGGCGTGTCTGATGCGGACCTGGGGCGCCGCTTAGAGGCCTCTCTGTCGTGCCGGAGCTGTTGTCTTGAAACATCGCTGCTGGACCTGTATTGGGACACATTGTTGCGTTGGTTGCTGGATCCATCACTGGATGTAGTTCCATTCAAATTTTAATCACTGTGCAGTTTTATAACTGACACAATATTGCCTCATTTTGTTTCTTTACCTGGAGTGATGGCCAACAATGACACTACCTTTGGCTGCATGTCGAGATCCTGAAAAACACAATGAATGTCCTTAAGTTTCACAAGGTCTGATAAAATAGTAAAGTCATGAGATGAACACTTACTGGACATCGACATTTGAGAGTTTAAAAAAGACAAAGAATGTGCAGAGATGGAAAATAGTTGAAATGTAAACAAAAAAGGTGAGAATTAGTTCTGTTAAATATTTACCTGGTGTTGATGTGTCCCTTCCCCAAGATCCACTTGCACGCTCCACCAGACCTGAGGCTGAAACATACGATTGAGCCTATAACTCAGCGTGTAAAGAATGTGTATACCATACAGTAAAACAACAAAATGAAGTCTTACAACTTCTTTGACTAGGTGTGTGCAAAAGAGCATGAGGTCACAATCTGTACCTTGTTTGGGTGGCTTTCAAAGGGCAGGACACACTCCACGTTCAAAAGAGGACCAACACCACCTGACAAAAGGATAAGAAAAAAGGATTTAGAAACCCCTTACTAAAACTTTGCAATACAGTACTCCATACTCCACAGCACGTCAAAGAAAAAAAAAAGCAGGAGGAGCCGCGGACCAATAAGCGACTGCCACTGACAATTAGACTGAAATACATTCAGGGAATATTACAGCTAACTTATGGGTCTGATAAAAAAAAAAAACGAAACTTATCAACCAGTGCATCCAGCGTTTTGCATGAATTAACGAGTCTCTGGTGGCTGCTCTGTCTGTCTCTCCTCCTCGCACACAGGCAGTTAAACACACGGGCAGATGGGCAGGTCGCGTTGTGACGGTAGCATGCTAATGCTAGCTATGTGTTCAAATAGCTATCCGCCCCCCCCCCCCATCAGACCGTCCGCTTTACCGCATCTAGTTCACTCCGAGCAGTCTTTTGCCCCCTGGATGCGCGCGCACCTCCACCGGTAATAAGAAGGCCGAGACTAACTTCGCCTAGCATTCGCGGTTAGCATCCGCTGCTAACACCCGGTCCCACCCCAGCTCATCACAACGGCCTTCCTGCTCGTTAAAACTGGAGGCCTGTTGCCAGCGCTTCACTCCATGTATTTATTTTTCGCCGGTTTCATTGTACGTTAAGCAAAAATGGTCGTGTTCAAAAGCTAACGTTAGCAGATGTAATGCCAATTGGAGCAACAACATGTTAGGTTAAAACCATAGGTTAAAACATAATGCATCCATGGGTTTAAGGCATAAAGCTAATGGCAAACGCTATAAATGCATAAATTAACATAAAATTAATTTATGGGTCTTTGGGCTGACGGTCTGACCGAACTTACCTGCAATTTAGTGGAAGCTGGTTGTTGTGGAGGTCGACGGTGCAGAGCCTACGGCCGTTTGCTTTCACAGTAGAGATGCACCTGGGCCAATGGGAGGGGCTTTTATGATGTACGTTGATGACGCACTGCCTCAGCCAATCACAATGGCATTGACTGTAACACCCCGCCCCCCTTCCCCATAGGCTACACTTTTATTCTTGTAATAAACAGAATAACACTATTTTAGAAGAGAAGAGAGAGAGAGAGAGAGATTAAAAATTAAAAAATAAAGATAACTTAATAGTTTAAACCTGGTCTAAATCTAGATGCTGATTAAACGTCTAAATCAAGGCTAAATCTAAACTTCACTGTATATTGATCAATGGTCATTCAGATGATTTTAGTACAATATTTGGACACCATTGTGCAACTTGCAGTTATTTCTTTGGTCAGTATTCATTATTTAATGTATTTAATTCAATCGTCTAGATTTGGTCTAAAAATAGACGTTGATATGAGGTCTTGATTTAGACGTCTAAATAGAGTCTAAATCTAAACTACACTGTACATTGATCAATGACTGTTAAAAATGTTTTAATCCAGCATTTGGCCATCATTTATACAATTTACAGTTGTTTCCTTTGGTCAGTATTCATTATAATTCAATCGTCTAGATTTGGTCTAAAAATAGACGTTGATATGAGGTCTTGATTTAGACGCCTAAATCAAGTCTAAATCTAAACTACACTGCACTTTGATCAATGACTGTTAAAAATGTTTTAATCCAGCATTTGACCATCATTTATACAATTTACAGTTACTTTTTGGACAGTATTCATCATTTAGTGCAATCATCTAGATTTGGTCTAAAAATAGACGTTGATATGAGGTCTTGATTTAGACGTCTAAATATAGTCTAAATCTAAACTACACTGTACATTGATCAATGACTGTTAAAAATGTTTTAATCCAGCATTTGGCCATCATTTATACAATTTACAGTTGTTTTCTTTGGTCAGTATTCATTATATAATTCAATCGTCTAGATTTGGTCTAAAAATAGACGTTGATATGAGGTCCTGATTTAGACGTCTAAATCGAGTCTAAATCTAAACTACACTGTACATTGATCAATGACTGTTAAAAATGTATTAATCCAACATTTGGCCACCATTTATACAATTTACAGTTGTTTTTTTATTTAATATTTAATGATTAATGGATTAAATTGTAACGTCTAGATTTGGGCTAAAATATAGACTGATTATAGACGGGCGAATGTCGGTCTAAACTTAGACTAGACGTCTAATAGACGTCTAATGCTCAGTGGGGTTGCTCCAAAAAGCATTATCGGTGTTGGTAGTAATTATTGAGACGGCTCCATTGGTATTTTTAGCACATTATTTTGTTGTTTTCCCTCTGACATCAGTTAATAAGTGTACGCTCGGTCATTTGTTTGCAGCTATAATTGAGCGTTTTGAGTTCACAGCCACAAATCAAAATGCACGTTGCATTTCAATTATTAAAGTCTTGACAATCAATGAGGAACCTCACAGGGTAAAATTTGTAATATATTTAATTACAATGACAAATATGGAGAATTAAATTATTTTAAAACAGCTGAAAAGTATATAAAAGAGCCACAAAAAAAAGCACGGAACTGCCTCAAAAGTGAAGGAAACCAAAACTTAGTGTATAAGAAATTGAGTTGGGTCCAGAGTAATCCAGGGAGAGAAGTAACTCCCTGTATGCCAATTAATGCAGTTTCAGGGTTGTCAAGAACTTTATCTATGACTCCATGTCGCCCTGTCTGCTCTCATACATGCAAGTTCACATCTATCATTGTCTTTGTTTTCAAATCCTCTCTCATCCTCATCTCCTGTCTGCTCTTTGGCAAGGCAGAAATGCTGCTGCCTGGCTGAGCCCACAGAGGACTGACATTAGAGTGTTTTAGGTACCTGACAGCTCCCTAATGATTTCTTTTGGCTTTCCTATCCTCCACTGTCTGCTAGTAAGTAATTATGGCCCGACACAGCCCAGATCAGTTTTTCACCGGGAGCAGAAATGTCTGTTTGTGTGTGCTTGTGTGTATGTGTATTTGTGTGTGTGTAGGTGTGTGTCAAAATCCCACTTCAGATTAATCTCAGTTGTGTGCATGCTTGCACATTAAATGGCAAGTTGGACAGTGATGAAAATAAACACTAACCACAGGAAAACAGTGGGACAAGCCAAAACAGGATGACGCTGACAATATCTATGTTTGAATTGTGGTTAGACAAAGATGCATATTTGTGATTTCTGCTTTTTTTGTTGTTTTTTATCCCCCTGATAAAAAGAGACACTGGATATAAATGAATAAAAGCCAAAAAAAAAACCTTTAGTGTCCAATTTTAGCCTCTTTCAATTCAAACCTGTATTTGCCCATGCTGCAATTTGAGCTGCACAATATTTGTGCACCATCCAGTGATAGTGTTGACTCTCCTCTGTTATTTGTCTGTGACCTTTGACCTGTGAGCCACAGAATGCTAAATCAGCAACTCTGTTGGGGATGTACTGTAAAGCAATGCTTCATTTGATGAGGACATATTGATGCAGCTTTAATGAAACCCTGACGACCTGTTGAGCCTCCATATTAAATGCAGAGATGCATTGGAGACCCAACCTCCCCATTCACCTTTACATTACAGTGATTACTATTGGACTCAGAGAGAAGGGCCTCTAATGCATGTATTGATGCTTTTTATATTGGCGGTGGTGATGTATCTCTAGGGGCTCGTCACCTTGAGATCATGGTTAACTCACCGTTTCTCTTGCGCCTCCACACGATGCTTGTAATCTCACAACAGTAGGAGATGTTTTTACACTGCATGAGGAAGCCGACACCATCTAATACATAAAAATGTATTGAAATAGTTCCCTGGAGTCCAGAGGTTACCGTGTCAACCATCACAGCATCCTTGTTTGGAGTCCAGCTGCGAGGCTTTGTTGCATGTTGTTCCACATCTCTTTCTACCTTTGAATCCCTGTCATTCCTGTCAAGACATACAGCGCTGCAAGTATACCTTGTACTTAAAGTAGAGACGCCTTTTTCTTTTAACCTTTTTCATAGCCCCTCAGCTTTTACCGCCATCCTTTGTCTCAAACGCACTCTGAAATCTCACTCGCTCAATTTTATCTTTGAGTTTTCCACCTCAGGACGAGCAGCTGGACGTTATAACCGGAGCTGACTGACAACCAGAGCGTCTTTGAAAAAGAAACTGCTTTCATTTGTTCATGACGAGTTAGATACAGCATGATTTTCCATTTGCATAGTGTATTTCTGACCTCAAATACCGACAGACACTGATTTAGACATATTTATGGTATCAAACTAAAAAATCACACTTGAGGATGCTCTGCACAGAGCGTACAGGGGGGATTTAGCACTACAATGAGGATGCTCAGAAAGCGATTACACATTTTTTAAAAATCATATTAGATGTGTCAGACGGAGTGTCCTCGCCTGTCTCTGCTCTGCAGCCATCTGAGAGCCCTAAAAGCTGCTCTTGACCGACTTAAGAGTCACTGTGAAGGTGTTATAGATTTTATTGAGTCTGCCAGTGGGAGTCAAAGAGAAGGTTTTTCTACTTAACACTCAAATTTTCACTTTTAGCAGTTTCAGGGCCCTGAAGCTAAACTCGATGCCAGTCCGGTGTATCATCTTCATCCAGTTCAGCACAGAAGAGCACCTGCCAATCCTCACACAACACAACAATGTAACACACTGAGAAGTGGTTGTTTTCTTTCAGTTTTTTTTTGTGTGCAGCCACTCCAGTTCGCATATTGGCTCATGGTCGGCCCCTGATGTTCCCCTGAGCCCCCGCCCCCCCACCGTCCTGTCACTCGGAGGCCGATCGCTTCATCTGTTTTTCCCTCGGTGTGGCTCCTGTCTATCCCTGCTCGCACTTCCCAGCCTCTGTTTTTTTGCTGAGCGTGGCCACATCCACCACCACAACCTCCCTCTGCTCCTTTTTCACCTTTATCTCCACTGTCTCTTCTCCCCAAATTCCACTCGCCCATTATTTGCGCTTTTTCCTTTCTTTGCTCTATCACTCCTCCTGCGAACACCTCATTATCCCTTATCTGCTTTTCTTATTCTCTCTCCCATCTCTCATTGCCTTTCTCCCCCCTAATCTCCCTCTTTTTACTGCCGCTCTGCATCTCCTCATGCCATTTGCTAACCTCCTTTTTTTTTATATACTGACCTCAATCAAGCCTCGTATTGTGTTCCTATCAGGTGCTCTAATACCAAAATGCAGAGAATATGTTGTGCAGGAAATGGATTGACTAACAGCGGAGCGCATCTGCAGCATAGGCCCATTGTTTTAGATGAGCACTCACAACAGGCAATGAGGCCATTGGATCAGAAATGATATTATAATGCGACATTGAAAAACACCCACAATTTGCACAGCCAAGTGCATTTGGAGATAAGGGCACTAGATAGTGAGGGCTGCAGCTGAAGTGCTTTGTGAGGCAGTTTCTTCATTTACATTAACTGTATTCAACTTCACCAATAGGTGCAAATTGCTTTTGTTGAATCTCATGAGCCAGCACTTGCGAGCTTTTTAGAAGTTACAACATGGGAGAACGCCAGCAAGTGTTGATTGTCTGTTTTGTGACAGTAGGCTACTGTAGGTGAATCTAATGCTGCAGAAAGTGGTTATTTCTGATTAAAAATTAATTGTTCAGTCAATAAAATGTCAGCCATGCATTGCCATGGCCCAGAGTGACATCTTTAAAAAGTGAAAAAAACTGCTTTTTTTTATCCAACACATTCAATTTCTGAAAAATCAGAGAAGCAGCAGCTGCAGAATATTTTTGCCTTTTTCTTCAGTAATGACTTTAAGAATTAACTGATTTCCCAGTCAGTCAATGAACTGATTAATTGGCACATTGTTTCTTGCAGCAGACAGCGCGGGGGGGGCTTTCTAACAAGGCTCCTTGATTTGCGTCTGTATTAACACATCTTGGTGACAGAGAGGTTTACACACTCTGCTGACTGCGCTCGGCTCAAACAGCAGCAGGTGATAAGGTCCCGACTGGAGATACAGAAAACAACACCACACACACAGAAAAATAGGATTAACTTTCAAGTTACCAAAATGACAAAGATGTCTGTTTGCAGCATCTGCCAGCTTTGAAGAAGATTTGGGCCGCTTGTGGAAGAAAAAAAAAGACATTTATCTCAGAATTCTGACTTCGAACTCAGAATTCTGACTTTTTTTTCTCCGAATTCTGAGTTTAAAGTCAGAATTCCAGGATTAAAGTCAGAATTCTAAGGAAAAAAGTCAGAATTCTGAGATTAGAGTCAGAATTCTGAGATTAAAGTCAGAATTCGGAATGGTTTCTTTTCAGAATTATGAGATTATTAAAGGGCCAACGAGGAGTTTCTATTCGGTTATAAAACAGTCTCACGTTAATGTGGATGAATCTACGCTACCCGCACTTGTTAATGGCTCCATTTTCGATCAATATATCGTTTTGTCTCTATCATTATTTTGTTATTATTAGTGGTGGCGGAAATGCTGGTCGAGCCGACCAGCAAGAGAGGATTAGGGAGGGAGGGATGAAATGAGAATAACGGCGATTCGGGAGGCGTTATGGAAAATGGGACGGTAACTGAATCTTTGAACCTCTGACTTTAATCCTATGAATGAAAACATGAGTCCGTCTTGCGCCGGTGGAGGATTTATTCTAGTGAACAATAAACATTTATTTCAGCGTGAAAACACTTCGCTTCTCCAAAACTCCTCGTTGTCCCTTTAAAGTCAGAATTCTGAGGAATTTGGAATGGTTTCTTTCTGAGATTATTAAAATCAGAATTCTGAGGGGAAAAAAAATCAGAATTCTGAGTTTAAAGTCAGAATTCTGGGATTAAAATCAGAATTCTGAGGAAAAAAGTCAGAATTTTGAGATTAGAGTCAGAATTCTGAGATTAAAGTCAGGATTCGGAATGGTTTCTTTTCAGAATTCTGAGATTATTAGCTTGAAAATTGGGGTTTGTGTTCACAGTTGAGAGAAAAGGACAGAAGCTTTCAAGAAATGTGTCTTAGCAATCGAGAAAAACTGTAAGTCAGAATTCGGAGGAAAAAAGTCAGAATTCTGGGATTAAAGTCAGAATTTGGAATGGTTTCTTTTCAGAATTCTGAGATTATTAAAGTCAGAATTCTGAGGGAAAAAATTTGAATTCTGAGATTAGAGTCAGAATTCTGAGATTAAAGTCAGAATTCAGAATTGTTTCTTTTCAGAATTCTGAGATTATCAAAGTCAGAATTTGGAATGGTTTCTTTTCAGAAGTCAAAACTCACTTTTTCCCCCCACAGCAGGCCTAGTCCTCTTCTGTATGAAGAAGACTTGATTTCTCTGAGTTTATAAAAAGAGAGATTAGAAAACTAATGGAGTGCCTAAAACAGCAGAAATCAAACATGTCAAATGATATGGGCTGTGAAGATGAGTTTACTGTACCAGGAGTAAAAGCAGTAATGCATGAAATTAGAGGGAAAAATGATTAGTGAGTCGATTGATTGGTTTTATTGATTAAAAAAAAATATATCTCGTGACTCTTCAGTGGTGCTTCTTCCACATGCTCCCCACAGTCTGTTGTTGCTGTTGGGAGCTCAGGCCAAAATCTGCTGCAACTTTTTTGCCCTGTTTAGATTCAAAAGTGAGCTATCACATGGCTCCATTTCCATTTGGGGATGAAAGCCTGCTGCTCTCCAGTAAAAAAAAAAAAGGAAAAAAGCAGCCTCTATCTTAGGGCTGAATGCAGCAAGACACTCACCTCCTCCTGGACCACACTTATGTTCCCTTTTCGTGTCCACATGCAAAGGTGGGACAATAAATCGGCCCTGAGAAAACATGCAAAAAAAAGCAGCCATTCAGCCCACATGAATGGCACGACCCCACAGCTGCCATTAGCGTCCAAGTGTTCCCAACTTCCTGCCACAGAGGATCACTGGAGCTGCAGTGCCCTCTGCAGGAAGCTGGAGACGACCACATGGTGACAAACATTGAGTGGAGCTGCAGTGATCCCCCCACCCACCTCCCCATCGGCTCAACCTACTGCTGTGTAACCACCACTACCCTCCCCTCCAGCTCACAAGCACACTCAATTACCTATTACCGCCTCCCTCCCATTGGAGAGACAGATGCACAAACCACAAGGCAGAACACCACTTGTTCATTATGTGCTCTTTCTTTAACCCTCAGGGTGCAGACACAAGTTGAGCCTGGCTGATCGTGCACCGTGGGCATTTTTTTAAACTCATTACCACATAATAAGGATCTCCACTGCTGACTATTCTAGGTAGCACCGGGGGAGGGGAGAGTACCTGATCCCCAGTATGTTTGGAGTCTGGTATGTGAGGCAAGATCAAAGCCAGAGGATTGATCATCTGGATGTGTCCTCACACCACCCTCTCCTTCATATGTGCACAATTTATCTCCTTCACTGTTGTCTTTAACAGCACAGGAAGGGGTGGGGCGAGTGGGAGCTTCCTGCAGTGACCGGCCGCATCTCAAGAGCTACCGTGTGATGATGAATAATGAGATGGCGATATGAGGCTGGCGTCACACGGATGATGAGGGCGGATCTAGCGGCTGCAAGATTGAGCCATGGCTGCCCTCAGCTGATATCATATAGAGGAGCTTTAAGGTGGGATGTGGTGGGATGCAGCTTTGTGCTGAGAGCTGCTGGTATTTTCACTCCCATCACTCTTTGTCACATAATGAAACAAATCTAAAGTAGATCAGATTGCATTGGGAGAGCTACATCCCACCTGGAGGAGATGTATGTTGGTGGTGATGGTGGAGGGGCAAGAGGTCAATCAACCACTGAACTTTTATTTTGAAATTTGTGACCTGTGTCACCTGTTGCAGATAAATAATAATGATAAAGAATGATAGAGGGGAAAGCACATCTGAAAGTATACAGGACCTGTTTGGATTGTATGCAAGATTAATTCATAACATTACAACTTTTCATCACCCAGCACATGTCGCATACAGTACATCTGATTTATGCTTTTAACCAAAACAGAATCCAAATAATATTCTTGCTGAGAATCACCAGCTGATTATTTTCCCTGGTATTTCAGTATTAAATGACATAGTGTTTTGACAGTGTTTTGCTTTCAATTAAAGAGAAATTATTCTTGTCTAATTTTGGATTTTAGCTTAATAAATTAGAAATTTTAAATGATCTGTTTAAAATCTGTAAAAGACAGAAGAAAACTTTTATTTTCATAAAGTTTTCACTGGTTTGTCTTTATCTTTAAGTAGAAAAAACCTCACACCTTCACTAGTTGAACACTTACTTGCAGCAACATGTCGCTGACATCACCAACACAACTGCCGACAAAGATTTCTCATACAACTCATACAGAGATGTATTATATGACGTTTATTATCAACATAAATATATAACTAACTACACATGTCTATTTCTCATAGGGTTCATATATAATTTGTGTTATACTATGATTAATGTTGATATTGTGATTCTCCAGTGTGGTTGCATCGGTTTACTCTCATCCTCCAGAGAAAAACATCCTCTTCCAGCACAAACAGAACATCTCGCCCCAGTTTATGCCTCCTCTGCTTCACTGTCTGTACATCTGCTCTGATACCTCAGCTTTACGTTAAAGCAGAAGTAAGTGATATATTTGTGTTAATATAAGTCTTAAATAGTTATATCTTCCGACAGCAATCACTTACATAGAGTGTTTGGACCAAAACACGGGTCTGTCAGTCACTCTGCTCTGCTCTGAGCCGAGGAGAAAACATTTATCGTATCCTACAGTTTTTATCCAATGAGGAGAGAGAACGGCATGCAGGGCTGTGTGTGTGAATGTGGCGATAGGGACGAGGAATCAAGGAAACTCGTATTTTTCCGACCGTGAAGTGGTACCAGTTCGATCTGGTACGAGTTCACCGGTCGGAAGTTACGAGTGGCTGTTATAGTGACTTTCACCGGTAAAACAGGTCGGAAAAACACGAGTGGGTTACCTGGAACGCTACAAAGTCGTAAGTTGTGACTTGAAGCTGTAATTTACGATTTCAAAAGCCTGCCTGGAACGCAGCATTAGCGAAAACGACCGGACCACTTACTTCTTCTTTAATGTGCCATTTTTTTGTGGAAATAAAGAATATTTGTGAATAAATATCAATGTAAACCAGTAGAAACTCATTCAAATTGAATCTTTTCTTTTCTTTTCCCCGTCTTTCTTTGGATTTGTAAAGAGCTGAATCTTTCATTGTGTGAGCCCCTTTTCATCTCTGCTGAGTGCAGAAATACCTTTGGAAAAGTTTTATAAAAGACTGTTTTTTCTCCTCTCTCTTTCTTTAAATTGTTATATTTTCATGGTCGATTTTTTGTCTTTATTAACTGAAGTGGTGAAGACAGACAGAACATTAGGAGAGAAAATAAAACACTTACATGCTGAAAATAACAACCTACTGTTGAACCAAGCAGGAGAGACATGCATTTTCTAATGTGGCTGTATTGTCTTTATGTGTTGACCTGTGATCTGATCTGTGAGCCTGTTACTTGATCCTCATTTCTTCAGACTTTTCATTTACATTTTTTACACTGAGTTTTAACAAAACAGCTTCTCTGTGGGGTTTTTTCCGTGTCTTTATACAGACTGAACTTGTTCTTTTAGTTTGATAGCAGAGCTTTTTTTTTTACTGTCAAACTCTGCACCTACATTTGCACAACAATACCAGACCTACATCTATTGTGGAAGATAAAGAGAGACCAATTTCTCCACTGACAAAATCCTTATTAAACAAAAAAAACAAAACGATACAGACTCTTTATAAAATCCTGCAGATTTCGCAATTTGGACTTCTTCTTTCTTTCTTTCTTTTTTTTAGTGTTATCATTTAGATAAAACCAAATACTGGTGACACTTACTTTCCCTTGACACAAAAACTTCTGTCCTGACTTAAAAACGCACTCTCTCTCTAAATATCCAGAAGCATTTTGTGCAGTTGCAGAAAATCAGCAACTGAAATGCAGACTGCCAGATTTTCTTGTTTTTCCTCTGTGTGTGCGTGTGTGCGTGTGAGGGAGGGAGGAGGGGGGGTGTTCTGTAAATTACAACACTTCATCACAAAAGTCGCTCCTGGAGTGAGCTGCACCACCTCAACAGATTGATGACATCGGAGAGTGGAGGTATAATGAGGGAGGGGACGAGGGACAGGGGCGTTGGAAGCATCTGCTTTTTGGGGGGTATATGGGCGGGGGTGGAGGGGGGCACGGGTGCATTTTCTGCAGGACACGCTGTCGCTGCACCAAATTTCAGCTCCAGCAGCGCCGTGGTGGCATCACTCACTTAAATGAAGCCTGCCTGTGTAATGACAGCAGGGGAGAGCAGTAATGAGATAGTACATTATTGCAGCGTTTCTGGTTGCAAGTGATACAGGGCTGAAGATGCTGCAAACAGATGTCTCACAGTGTCTAAATGAGGAGGCAGAGCAGCCAAAAAACAACTATTTTTAGAGGGAAACAGATTGTTGAAGCCCATTTCCAAATTGTTACTTATATTTTTAATGATCATCTTTCTCCAGGGTGATTTTGTCTCTGAGTCTTAATAAAACCCTGGAAGGTGCTTCTGGGCCCTGTCCACTCCTACCAGTAACAAGAGATTTCTCCTGCTGTGATGTGTCACTTTGGAGCAGGTGCCGATTCCTTTTTTTTTTCTTGCACATTTGAGCACGAAGCTTCAGTTGTTTTATTAGACAGTCTAATTCCACGTTGAAATATGCTTTGCCCTGGGGCAGTTTCATTTGTATTCGTGACAGATCGCCACTGTGCTGCGTGATCAGAGGCAAAAGAAATGGCGTTTCCAGGCTTGGTGTGTTTATAATTGTAATGAGTTCATTGTCGCAGGAACAGTGAGTCAGAAAATGCGACACTACCTATATTTTCTAGGCCTGTGAACGCAATTGATTGCCGTTAAACAAACACAACCACAAAACAGGGCTCATTTAGATGCAAAACCAGTTACCAGAGTCCTACGGTGATTTGTCAGACACACAAAGTTTCAGTGTTGCTCTCTTGCGGTTTTGATCTGTTGCTTTGATTCATTTTGGTCTTTTGTTCTGTGTGAAGAGAGCTGCGTAATGAAGCCGCTCATTCAAAAATATCGTTGCGGTTCAGTTCATCCGTCATTGTCAATGATGAAAGTCCAGGTTGTGCACCGTCTCGATTGTCTCCCCAACATGCACAACGTCACTGTCACAGACCAGCGGCTCATTAGAAACAGAGATGACGTGTACAGTCTACTTTTGAATCGTTTCATCAAGCACTTGGCAGCAAAAAAAGAAAAAGTTCCCAACCATTGTTAAAAAGCTGCAAATTGTCAGCCATCTTTTCTCAAACTGTCTCGCACTCTGAGCACTCATATAGTGATGTGACTATAGGTAGACTACATTCAGAAGTTAAAGCAAAAGTTCCAGTTGTACGAGTGACAGGTGCAGTTTTTAAATTTACATCCTTGCAATTCCACTTTTGTCTTTCATGGAGTATAAGGAGATCATGAATTCCAGGGCCTTCATGATTCCTTGATGGTGGTACTGCGGGTTGTTAAACTACAGGTCATGTGATTCGTTAGGGCCACTTGGGTCAAGGTGTGACTAATCAGGGTGTAATTGTCTTCACCTGCATGTGACTCATTAAAATGACATGGGTCAAGTGTGGTTAAACTGTTGTAGGCTAAGTAAAGTGATGTTGGAAAAAACCTCCTCATCTGTTTATGGAAGACTTGTTCGAATGGCTTCCTTTATAGTTTAGTTATAATTAGAAATCAAACACCAGTCAGTCAAGAATATGCTGTTGATGTCTTGGGTACTGATGATGCCTCTTGTTGTGCTTGCACATTTTCAAGAGATTTGAGAGAGATATGAACTGAGGGGGTCAGGTGTGTTGAAAAAACCCAGAACTAAAACTACTATTAAACAGTGATTTATTTCTGTGTTAACCTGTGAAATAGCTGTGATAATGATTACATTTGGAGCTCAGTTTCCTCATTTGAAAACATGTTTTAGCTTCAGCACTCCTTCTCGATTAGAAGTAATTGGTAAAATATTTGCGGACGTGGTTGAGGAACAAAATAGCACAATTGCGGACGTAAGTGAAGCATGGCCTTGGCCTTAGTTGCTGGGCGTTGAGTGACGGACAAAAGAAAAAGAGTGAAAACTTTACTTGTTACAGTTTGTTTATCAAAAGCCAATCAGCTGCAAGCTCTAGTGTAAACCAACCAATCACGTCCGCGTCCTAGCACACATTTGCATATCAAAACTAATAGCAAAGATATTCAATAAATTTATAAACCGTATTTGCTAATAGACTCAATTTAATTTAAACATTTGGAGTTCATATCCTCATTCAAAAATATGCACCATGATTAGAAGTGATTGGTAAAATATTTGCGGACGTGTTTGAGGAACAAACTAGCACAATTGCGGACGTAAGTGAAACACAGCCTTGGGCGTTTTAATGGCTGTACGGGCGCCGTTTACAGGCTGTAATGGGCCCCTTTTTTAATCGGTGTCGTCACCCTCCAGATCTCCCACCAGGAAGAGGGGAGAACCATGAAGAGAGGGAGCTGAACTGACCAAGGGGCTCAGACCCTGCACCACCAGGGTCTCCGCTGCCAGCCGGGCTGCTCCAGAATCACCACAATTTCTTCCACAGAGAACTCAGACTGGTCATCCCATCCACAGTCTCCTTCACCCTGGCTGGACAAGACGAGGAACCCCTCGGCTCTGCAGCTTCGCCATGGCAAGAGAGAGACTAGACGGCGCAGTTGGCCCGGGTAGTGAGGACTATCCCGGCGGCGGCGGCGGCGGCGTGCTCTGAGGCAGCTCTTCTTTCTTTCTCTTCTTTCATTCTCCTGTTGCGCTGGGAAAAAAAGTGATAGCAGAGCTCCGAGTCTGCAGCTTATATACTCATGATGCGGACCGGATAGGGGCAACCGTGCAGGGCGCAGTGGCGCGAAGGCAATTTTCAGAACTGCGCATGCGCCCGAGGCTTTAGCTCCAGGCAGCCAGCACCTTCACCAAAGATATTGAGGCTACTTGGTAAAATATATTGCGGACGTGTTTGAGAAACAAACTAGCACCAGAGAAATTGCGGACATAAGTGAAGCATAGCCTTGGCCGTGGCTGGGCGTTGAGTGACTGCCTGGTTAAAATTAATTAGTTACAGGCTGTTAACGGGCGGAGGCGGAGCTGACTGTAAAATGCTAACTCCTCCTCCTGTTCCCACGCAACCAAAGCATATCATAAGTTGTTTCTAACTGTTGCGTTAAAAGCAAGAACGTGTGTTTTCTCTCAAAATAAAAATAATAAATTAGAGGAAGAAGAAAAAGAGTGAGAGTGTAGTTAAATAATAAGCTTTACTATGAATGAGGGAGCCATGCAGACTGTTAGCATGAGCAACAGTTCAATGATGTTCATCGGGAGCTAATCAAGCTCTGGTGCTAGCGCATAGTAATTTGCATATCAAAACGAATAGACTCAAAAATACCACTGCAAGGTTCAGTCTAATCAGTCCATTCTTGCATTTCAAAGTGTGCAATTTCTATGTTTTAAGGGAATTAATTAGAAAATTGTTATATTCACATTTACTCTTTCTATTATAGCCTATTTCTATTATTTGGTATGTTTATCTTCCATCAGGTTTTCACTATTCTCAGCTGCTAAGTGTGAGACATCACACTGCAACTGTAAATGATGATGTTAGATTGCAACTGGAGTGTTATCTTAAATTACAAAAAAAACTTGAATATTATAATATATTGTTGCACCAAAAATAAAAACCACAGAGCAGCAACAACCAGAACAATGCACCTATTCATTATGTAAAAAGAAACACTGCAAACAAACACACATCAATTCCAGACAGCCGCAAACATATTTAAAACATCTTTAATTGTGCTGTTATAAAATTCAGACTGGATAGAAAAAATATTTTTTTCAAACATCTAGCTCATTAACAAGAGTGTGAGTGTTGTACTTTTGCTTTGAAATTCAATATTGTGGTTTTTAAAGTGATATTTCCTGCACATATTCTCAAGTGTTCTGACCCAGTATTGGCTGTTCCAGGTGTCGGTGTAGTGATACTTCCTCCTCCCTCATCGTCCCACAGCAAACTCTTCCAACAGAAAACTTAACTGGGGCACTGGAGTGATCCAACTATTTTTTTTCTACCCATATTTATGTTTGTGTATGTTTTTTTTTTTCTTTCTGGGATGTAATTTTAGCTGTTTTCAAAGTGAGCGGGTGCAGAAGGCAGAGTCAGAGAAGCTGGAACAACAACAACAACGCTGGCTCACACCTCAGGGCCACCTGAGAGGCAGTAAATGTGAGGCTTGCTTCCTGCCTCCAGAGAAATAGCACTTTAAAAACAGGTCCACAGTGGGAACAGCAGAATGCATAAAACGTGTATGTGTAGCCCTGTAGACATAGAAAGACAAATATATTCATATATGTTGTACATTTTTGACAATAAATAAAAAGATCCTATAAGATGCTTTTGCGAGATACAAAAAAAAATGTTGATTTTTTTTTTTGTTTTTTTTGTCCACGACTTTACAGTAACTATGTGAAATGTAACAACATTCATTAATAGATTGGACCGGTTAACAATCACCGTGTAGTGTAGCACTTTTCCCATGTACAGGTCAGAGTTGTGTCACACCACTTTAGTAAAAAAAAAAAAAAAAGAAAGGATATCGAACCATATTCAGGTACATTATCATCCACATTATCATGTGCACCTTCGTTTGCACTACAAAACTGAAGATGTAAAAATAAATGAATGAAATACAGTCCATTTTAAAGACAGCGTGTATATGGATCCAATATTCAGTAACAGACATAAACACGTTTGTGGTTATAATTAATATATCTACATTCTTTGTCAATTAAAAGCATTTCAGTCGGACCGATGAGTCCAAACAATTTAACACTGACATTAACAATAAAAAATAAAGTTTCAGTTCTACAGTAGCAGAGAGACGTCGGCACAGCTTGTGCATCAGTCGAGCAAAGACACAACCTCAGTGTTCAGTGTTTCACGTGTCCGGTTGTGAAACTGTGCTGCGGGACCGCGTTTCCCACGATGCTCCTGTGTTTTGCGCGCTTCCACCACCCGCTTCCCCCTGGGGTCCTCCTGGAGTCGCCGTTGTCATCTCTGCCCATGTGTTTTTGTGTGTGTGTGCTGGTTGTCTACACACCGCTCACTTGAGAAGAAAAAAAAAGGGGAGGGAGAGCCGTGATTGGTCGGGAGTCAACGTCAATCACTACTAAACGATGACGTCGTGAGCGTCGCCGTTGGGCCGCAGCCTGTTGGCTAGGGGCGGGAGAGGCTTCTTGAAAAAGTCTGCGGAGGGGATGAAACCAAGGTCAGAAAACTGCATCCTGCAATAAAAACACTCAATTTGACAACAGCAACAACACAAAGACAAAACCACAAGAGACAAAATGGGAATGAATGAGTGAAGAGAGCTTGTTAAGACGTCTGCCGCACACTCAAACACGCCTGGCGAGAGGCAGGAGAAGAGAAGGACGGCAGTGTTGTGTGTGTGTGTGATGCTAATTAACAGTCCACGCACACACATCTTCTGAAGACAGACAGAGTTCAGTGTTTCCTCTGTGAGCGATGAAGCAGCACTCACTAATTCCTCCTCAGAAAAACACAACTAAGCCACAAAAGAAGGAAAAAACACAGACACCTGAGCTCCAACTGTAAGTGGATCCAAATTACACCGAGGGCAACGTGGAGAAGAAACACTGATTCACTGCCACCACAGGTAGTGCGTTATGTTAATCCACACACAGAGCAGGTTAGTGAGGAAATGAATGGCTGATTAGGCTTTAGAACAAAAATGAAGCAATGCATGAAATTAAACAGTGGTTAAACAGCGAGGGATGAAGAGCGAGCAGACTCCACAGGCGGCCGGCTGGCTTTACCCGAATGTTTGGAGTCCCCGAGCGGCTCCAATTTTGGCAGCCTAGAAGCTTTGGGTGTGGCCCATCCCACTGGAAAAACAAGGACAAGGTCAGAGGAGGTAGAGGAAGAGGAGGTGATGCTCAGGTTCTGCACAGTTAGTCTGGTTTCTGTCATTCAAAACGATTATTAGAAAGCAAACTGGGCATTTCCTACAGCTGCTTCAAAATAAAAGCCTTTTTCCGCATCTTCCCCCAACCTTTAAGATGTGGATCAATAACCTCCTACACTACACTTACACTTCTACACTAATAGAAGGAACTTAGTACTTCAAAAAATGTCATGCTACATGGAAACCTTTTTTAAGTTACTGTAAAAAGAGAAATAAGATGTCACTGTATTATGTATAATTTGAAATTCAAAAGGACCGCTCTCAATCACTTACTGATTTTCTTTTATTTACTTGTTTATCATGCTGTTTTAATTAACTATTCTTATTCTTATTCCAACTGTCATTAATACAAGTGGTTGCATACAAACTCAATCAATACTAGGCTGTCGAATGGTACAGTAATATTGTTGCAGTGATGGGGCTGTTACGTACTTTGTACATTATCTCTCTGTACAGATATAAATAAAAAGACAAAAAAAATAAATAAAAATAAAAGTCTTTCAAAATAAAGCAATCAACATAAAGCAGCAGCACCAGCATCAGTTTAGTTCACCTGGTGGGGGTGGAGGGGTGGGGCTCTCCGCTGGGCCGTCCTCTGTCCTCAGCGGGTCGACCCGGTGCTTCCTCTTCAGGTGCAGCTTCCTGGCCTTCTTCTTGCTCTGCTCACCTGTTGCAGCTGAACGCACGGAGACATGAGTCAATACACGACTAAACACACACGTCTTCCTTCGTTTTCCATGGCTGCGCTTGTAAATTTCATCTTTTGATCCTTAAATTATCTCCTTAATGCGTAATTATCTCCATCTATTCGGAGAAGAAAAAGAGACGGTGGAATCTCGCTTCTCGTTTCCTAAATTGATAGAGATTGTTTGAGTCTGTGTGTTTTTTTTCTGTTTGATCACTTGCTTTCAAAGTGGAAACAGATTGAAGATCTTGCTTTCTGTTTATCAATGAGCTCAGACTTTCTATCCATGTGCTGCCAAGCCCAATCGCACGCTGTGAGTGCAGCCTCTTCAGAGCAGCCGCTGCCCTCTCATCTTCACCCAGGAGCCGTCTTCAATTCCCAGTGTTACACAACTTTTTGTCAGCCGAGTGAAATTGCTTCTAAGCCCAAGAAACGACACGGTTTTGTTTTTCATTGATCTTGAAATTTAGATATGATGTTTCAAAGACATGTCTCTCACCTGAGCCAGCGTTCTCCGGCGTCTGTCTGGAGTCGTCTGGCTCTTCGTCGTCATCGTCCTCCTCCTCCTCCTCCTGGCTGTTGGTTGAGCTCTTCTGCAGATCTCTTTGTCTCTTCCTCTCCCTCTCTTTCTCCTCATTCTGAAAGAGACACCGAAAGCCAAAAGCTGTCATTTCCTGAGCCTCCGATGAAAAAGAGCCTCGGACGGGTCACGTACACTACACACCTCAGAGACGACGTTGCTGATTGGCTGGAAGGGGCTGGGCATGTCGTCGTCGCCAGGCTCCTCTTCCTGGATCGGTCTCCCTTCCCGCTCGGCCTCCTCGCGCTCCTGTCGCTCTCTGAGAGGAGAACAAGATGTTAACCTTTCAGTAATATGACACACACAGCTCCCGGGCTACTGCGTTTTACATCCACCGAAACTGATCTGAGGCCAGATTTCATTACAGTGTGTATTTCTACAAATTGGCTATTTCTCCTTTTACGGCGGGGGGTTTGCTCTTTAGAAATAAATGTGATATTTAACATCTATTTTATTATGAGTTCAGCACAAGCAGGAGGAAATGTATTCCCTCAGACAGGAGAGACTGCAAACATCAGCAGCGCTGGCATTTTGACATTTCCACTTCTCCCTGGTTTCATTTATTATTCCACCTTTACATTTCACCTCTTATCTGTTTGACTTCTCTCTCCTCCTCCACACACTTTAAAAGGATAGTTCAATATTTTGGCAAATTGGCCCATTGCCAGTAGGTTTGTTACCTTTAATTGTCGGTGCAAGCTATTTTTAGAATGGCGGAGCAGAGCTGTGAGCTGTTCAGAGCTGCATTACGGAAGCTATTGGAATTTCTTGGTTTCCCTCATCAAACTTATCAAATACACAATCCAACAACTCCAAAACGCTCTCTCACCTCTCCTCTCGTATCCGCCGCACCCGCTCCGCTCTGTCCTTCTTGTCCTGCTCCTCCTGCGCCCGCTGCTCGGCCGTGTCCTTCTGCACACGCTCCGTAATGGCCTCGTAGTCTTTGGCAATGTTGTTGAGCAGCCAGTTCAGGCCTTTCTTGATGGACTTGTCCACCTTTTTGCCGTAGCCGAGGACGGCAGAGCAAGGCTCCTGGAGAAAGGGAACGGGAGTGAAAACGTCAGCGCCTGTGGTTTTCTGTTTTGAGTTCCCACATGTTTGCAAAAAAGCCTCTCTCTTTATCTTTATATGGGTGAAACTGCAGTTGAACCAAACAGCCTCTTAATGTCACTCAGCTGCCGCCGCGACAGGTGCACAAACACTTACGATCTGACAGAGACACTTGTTCTCGTTCACAAGCTTCTCCAGTGACAGGTTTTCAATGATGTCGGCCTCAGCCAGCGCTCCATCCTGGTCCTGTTTGTTGGCAAGTCTGCGGGCGGAGTGGAATAAGGACATATTAATGAGGATTGGATAAACACAGACTAGATCTACTGCCTTGTGGTTGTTTGTCTGAAGCACTCTAGTTTCCCTTTCTTTCCCTGTTTATCCAGACTCTTATAAAATTGTAGCTCCAGGCTCATCTTTAACTCTCGATCCCCTTTGCGTCCTCTTTAAATTTGTTTCATCATACTCACACTAGCACGGGTTTGCCGGCGATGCGCGGGTGCTGCAGGACCTCGGCCATGGTCTCCCGCGTCTCCTGGATCCGCTGGACGTCGCTGGAGTCCACCACGAACACCACGCCGTGGGACTCCGAGTAGTAGTTCTTCCAGATGCCTCGGATCCTCTTCCCGCCGCCAAGGTCGAAGATGGTCACCTCGAACTTGCCCTGTTTCAGGTCCACCTTGGAGAAACCGACCGTCGGAGCCACATCGTTGGGATTGTCTGGAGAAGAAAAGAAAGAAACGATGTGAGCAGAAACAGAGAGATTTTTTTTAAATTAAACACATTCTATTTATGGATTCACGGATAAAACGATGCATTCAGGCTCATCTGTAACCAATGCCGATGCTTTCTTGGCTTTCCAAACCTTTCTGCACCTCCTTTTCTTCATGTGTTCAATACGTACTCCCTGTGTCATTTCATTTTATTACACATTACTTAATTTATGGACATAAATGTCTGGATTTTTTTTTTGTATATGTGAATTACTTGGGTTGTTGCCAACATCTGCTGAAATTTTCAAGTCAATAGCTCTATTAGAAATATATTTTCTGAGAAAAATGTTGACGCTCAATACTTATTTTCCCTGTAAGATTCCCTGCTGTAGATTCATTAAGATCTCCTCTTTTAATAATCAACATGGTGTGGTGGGTTAAAAAAAGAAAAAAGAAGGAGAAAATGCCACAGAGTAATAAAACTCTTTTACACAAACTTTCTTGCACAACTTTGCACATTTAAAAATGCATAAGCAGTGATCAACTATAAAATGCGAGCAGTCAGACTTGAGGTAAAATATACATGATGACAAACACCCAACAGAACAACAAGTGAGGCAGTTTATTCAGAGTAAACAAGACGGAGAACGTAGCTGACAAATCCAACCTCTCTATTATTAACCAAGATGCATTTTTAAAGAATGTAACACTGAATACATCTATAACAGAGAGTCCAAACCTCCTTGGATTCCTCGCACTGTGGCCGTCTTTCCTGCATTATCCAGTCCCACCATCACCAGAGTCACCTTCCTGTGGGAAAAAATGAACACAGGAACATCACTGCTGAGTCAGGTCCAGGATGGAAGTGGAGCGTCTGATGCGGGCCAAAGACACGACCTGGCATTAGCTCCTCTCGTGACGCATGTCTGGGGGCACGGCTAAGCCAATTAATAATCTGAATGACCAACACTCAATCGTCTGGGTGACTCAGCAAGTCACCTGCTCAGCGAACACAAAATAAACAAAGAGATTAAAATACAGAAAACAAGCTCATCAATATCATATCACAATGCATATGCCGTTAAACCCAACCACAAAAAGTGATGGTTGCAAATATGGATGTTCCTGCAAACAGAGCCACACACACACACACACACCTGAGCAGCAGTTTTCCTATAGCTCGGGTGACAAACTTCCCTGAAAGGCTCCAACGATTGCACTATAATTTGCTGCCTCAATAGAAACAAGACAAGCTCTAACACTACCAAAATAAAAGAAATATTTTTTAAAAAATGTTTTAACATGTAATTACTCTCATGGAATCAGAGAGAGAAAAAAAATCCTTCAAAAAGAAAATAAAAAAGAGGAATGATTTTAGCACAGTCAAAAAGCCCCATTCAGTAGCTGCTTGTACTGTAATAATAACAGTAATCATACAGCACTTACAAGTTTTACATTATGGCTCCCTGCATGAAAAGTTGTCTTGCAATGCAAAAGACCAAAACACAACATATAAACCAAAAAGAGAAAGCATTAAACAGCTCTGAAATAAAAAAAGAAGAAGCAGAGCTGCACATCAACGCTCTTGTGAACTTAACTTTGAAACTTGCGCCGAAAAGACATCAACCGCACGATCCATCTAACCGTCCTCTGGAGCCAACTGGCCTTCATCGGGACGGGCTCTGGGTGCAAACCTCCAAAAGGTGAGACGCTGTCTGGATCCAGTCTGCTAACCCATAACCCTCTGCCCTCGCTGCAACAAACTCCTCACAGCAAACGTGGCCAGGAGCAAAGAGACCCACTGAACAGACCTGGCTGCAGGATTAGAGGAGGATTTCTGACTAAGTCCAAAAGGATCAGTTCCCTCACAGGCACCACGTGGGTTAAGTGCCATCAATTACATTTTGTTGGGTCCTGCTGCTTCACACTCAGTGTTTTACTTATTCTCTGTAACCAGCCACCAAGGAGCTCCAGGATACACAACCGCACCGAGGAAGGAGCTGGTAGGCTTAGAGAGCGTTCATTAAAATACAGAACAAAACAAGATAAATGACTGGAGTAAAGTGGAACCACCACAGGCTGCAACTGATGTATTAACCAACTGAATATCTTCCTAAATCATGCTCATTATTGATTCATTTGCATTTGTGAATTCAGTATTTGGGAACTAAAATGCCATGTAGTAGGAAAATAACATCTTTAAATGCCTATTATAAAAAATAGGCTACTTAAAATGAAACAGTAAATCAGATACTTTAAACTTTATAGAAGATAGAACCTGAGTATTTGTCTTTTTTCTGCATGTACATAATGTATAACAATAATATAAATATCTATGAATCTGTAAAGTGGACACCTGTTTAACACACCATTCACTAATGATTATTTTGGTGTTATATGGTGTTTATATTTGTAATGTTTCTTTGTAACAAGGAATCAAGTGTCTTGCAAGAAAAATTTCAGAAGTAATTCTGACAATAAAGTACTCAATCTCAATCTCATTATCTAGACATAGACATAAGACATTTATTGTGAAATTCACTTCTTTACGTGGGAGGATATGTAAAGAAGTAAGGAATATGTAATTTCCCAGTTTGGGATCAATAAAGTATCAATAAAGAATTGACTATGTTCAAATATACATATAAAAAACAAAGATATATACTGGTATGTACAGAAGAAGAAAGGAGCATCTGGTGATCTTTAGTCCAGGTTTCCTCACATTAATTTGGCTGACTGTAGTAAGAGTGTTAACTCACCAGCTCAACTTTATTCCAGCATTAATCACCACACCTGTAAATAAAGAACCAGTGTCTGACCTGATTTAAATGTTGGTTTAAATGTGTTTAAAGTCGACTGACTGACTTAGAGCTGTGTGATAGTGATGCAACGCTGTGATTTTTGTAAAAGGTTATGATGTGATGATAAATGATTTGTTTGAACGAGGGAGGTCAGACATCAGGTCGGTCCGTTTGTCCAGGTGAATCACAGGTTTAGATTTTAGGTTCAGACCATCAACATCACATCACTCACCTTGCGGGCTCTCGCCACCGTTTTAGCCAGTTGCAGCAGTTCGCCATCAGGCTGAACATCGCAGTCCGAGTCCCGGAGCTTCACACACCACGACCCAGCCTCGTTCAGCCAGCTGACCGTCTCTTTAACCCGTGTCGGCTAACTCATGGTCGCTTCAGCGGTGACAGGCAGCACTGATCGGTGTGACGGTGTGAGTCAAGTGGCTGTCACCACCGTGTTACGGACAAAACGTTGTTTTGGCTCACATCGATTACAGGAATCACAAAATCCGCGTCCCGTTATCTAAGATTTAGCTCAATGCTAAAGTAGCTATAGCGGTGCAGGTCTCCTGTTGAATCGTTCAGCCTCTCCCTCCAGCAAAAAATAAGTGACAGTGTGAGTTGTGCTCACCGACACGATACAACAGCGTTTTATCAAACAACCTAAAGCAGCTACATCAGGTATTTTACTCACGAAACATTAGTTACTTGGCGTTAGCTGGTTTGTAGCTTTCTGCTTTTGTTTACGTCGTCTTTTCTGCTGCTAGGCTGCGGACGTCATGACGTCATCGTGCGTGATCAACAGATCGTCGTGGTTACATTTATTACACAGCTGCTGTACATTTTACTTGATTGGAATGTTTTTCCATTGCTTCAATACATTTCACAGAAAAACTAGATACTTAGAGTATCTAGTTTATTTTCAAGTGAAGGTTTTACAAAAAGAAATATAATAATAATATAATAATATAATAATCATGTGACTTGATATTTACATTATTCCTCAGCTATAAAGAAAAGATAATTTGATATGAAATCTATACGATATTTAATTGAAACAAAGTTTGGATTGTGCATGATAGCACAGCACAGAACCTGCTGAAGTCTCTCCCACTGTTGTCACAGTGGTGCAACCAAATTTTTCAGATGGTTACACAAGCAGATACTTTAGTAGAACAATTTTAATTATCTTAAAGTTATTGAATTACATTCATAGTCATTTTGCAGTTTAAAAAAGAAGTCACTGCAACCGTGGCCTTGAGAAAAAAATCAAGCTCGACGGAGACTGAGACAATATCCAGGAAAAATGTTGATTCTGAGACAAAACCAATGTGGTCTCATGAGTACTACAACACTATTAAATACATTACTCTCCTTATTAGATGAATCCAGTGTTTTCCACCCAGGCTGCTGTATGGCTTCACCAGAACCACAGACTCTCCCTCCTTCAAAGACCAAAGTTAAAGGCTTTTTTCTCTGCTAAACTAAATGTCAAGTATCTCTTAAGGCAAAGACGGATGCACTTTAGTTCCTGGGCTGAGTTATTGTCCCAGTTTGTCTGAGCAAACACTCACAGGTGAGTGCGCAGAGCGAGGCAGGATGAAGAATGTGTGTGCCTTGCTTTCACGGAGCCGCCCCCCGTGAGAAGACTGCTCCTTAATTTTTATGAGCACTATCTGCTGCTCTCATTATGCTGCAGTAATAATCTTTATGTGTTTACTGGGATCCAGTGTGGGCACTGAAACTGAGACTGAACGGACAGTAATGAGACCGTTGTCCTTTTGGATCCAATTGTGTCCAAGTATTAAAAAGGTGCTGAGCTGAATGAAGCTTGAAGCCTTTAAATGTGATTCTTCTTCATGTTTTACTTTGCAGTGACATTATTATTGCTGCATGGTGTTGTAATATTTCCATTTTAAGTGAGTTTCAATGGAGGCAATGCTCCAATCATCAGGTTATTATAGATGATTGATTATTTAAAAAATAATTTGTCTTCTTCCCATTAGTTCACAGCCCCTCTTTACAAAGAGGGGGCTATAATCAGCAGTAGAGGCATGTTTGCACTGGCTCAATAAAAATGATCAATCAATGACTGTTGGGGAATAAAAATATGTGATGATAACTTTTTACTTTTCTTTTTTTTAAATAACACAACACAACATTTATAACAATGTAGCAGTAACATTGGGGTTAAAGAATTGTTCAATCAATTCTCAATCAAGTGCAAATACCTGAAAACAACACCAAAGTAAACGAAACCGCCTGATTGATTGCATCATGGTGACTGTGCACTGTATCCATTTCATCAGTTTTGCCCGTAGACTGTTAAAAATAAAAAAGGTTTTGCCTCATGACTTCAGCGCCATCTGTTGTTTCATCTATATGTTTACTGCGCATGCGTGAACACTCTTTCCTGCCTGAAGCGGTCGCCTCCATACCTTCAGAAGCCGGTCCCAGTCTGCACCAGATGAATTCCGGACTGATCCGCCTCTTCGCGACTCTGGTAAGACCGCACTGCATCGTTGCACACACCTGTTTTTGTGTACCGTAGTTTAGTTTATTCCTATATGCTCTGATGTGATTTTAGCTGAAAAAAAAAAACAGCGAGGACTGCATTGCGAGCTGTCCGCTGTGGCATGTGTGTGCTCGAAAAAGTCTCACTGCAGGATGATTGAAATGAGCACAACCGATCGATTTTAACATAAAACATAACGATTTTAACATGTGTTTTTTTTTGTTTTGTTTTTTGTTTTGGTGGATGGTTGACACATATTCAAAATCAAAACCAACCAATCAGCAACAAGGAACCGATCAGCTGAATCATGGATCAGCAGCGTAGACTTCACATGAGAGGAAGTCGCTGCACGCGGCACACACACAAACACAGGTTAATTCAGGGGGAAAAAAGTCAAAATACTGTAGGCTATAAGAGTTAGATTAACATGCAATCCCTGTGTATGAGATTAAACCATGCATGTTCTGTATCCTGTTGCACAGATAACACCTGAAAATCTGTGTTATTACAATAGGATACCATACAAATTAGGCCACTTTATTAATCTCCAAAGGGGATAATACGTAAATTAAATAAATAACTTTTACATTACAAGAACTCATTAATTACCAGCAATACAGAAAGTAATTAAAATACAGCTGCAACATTTAAGTGAGGTACACATTAATGCATTAATAATTATCTAATTATATTCTCAAATGAGGCATTCTACATAAGGAGTGGAGTGACTTTTACTTGTAACAGTATTTCTGCATTGTGCTGTTGCTCTTTTATACTAAAGTAAACGGTCTGAACACCTCTGTGTGTTTATTGTGCAGCCTGCGTGCGTCTCTAATCCATGAGGCACAGTGCTGCTCATGACTTTCTCAGCTTTAATGATGTTTCCACAGCACTATCTTTCAGAGATTATCTCTGACAGCGACTTAATTATAGAGCTCGACTCACTTTGCAGTAGCAAAGTCCAAACAGCTTCAGTCAGAGCGGAGACGCCTCTGCATTTTAAATAAACCTGACCAGAGCCAGCAGGAGGTGAATATGTAATCTCAGGACGTCCTGTGAGGTGCATGGTAAATTATTGAATTCTCACTGCTCTCTTGTTGTGTTTTCCAGGTGTGTCTCCCCTCCTGTGTCCACATGAGTCGTGTCTTCGTCTATGGCACCCTGAAGAAAGGGCAGCCCAACTACCACCGCATGTTTGACAGCAACAATGGAAAGGCTGAGTTCCTCTCCTCGGCCCTCACCACTGAAAGATACCCGCTGGTGATCGCCAGCAAGTACAACATCCCTTTCCTCCTCAACATCCCCGGGCAGGGCCACAGGGTCCACGGAGAGATCTATGAGGTGGATGACAAGATGCTGAAGTTCCTGGACGACTTCGAGGGCGTCCCCACCATGTATCAGCGGACTCTGGTCAGTCTGGAGGTCAAGCCGACAGAGGGGGAGCAGACGCCGGCGCCGGGAGGCCCCACCGAGGCGTTTGTGTACAGCACGACCACGTACCAGCCAGACTGGACCTCGCTGCCCAGCTACGAGAGCTACGACTCACATGGAGATCACGGGCTGGAGTATGTGACCAGAGAAGCACGAGATTGATGAAGCTCTGACGCATTTTTGCCTCTGTCTTTATTTTATTATTAGGAGATAAACTATGAGATATAATAATCAATCTAGAAAGCTTTACACATTTTGGCAAATGGGCCTATTGTCGTAATCCCTATAGTTTTAGGAGTAGGTTCCTTACCTTTAATTGTCTCCACCATTCTAAAAATAGCTTGCACTAACAATTAAAGGTAACTACTGGGCCAATTTGCTAAAATGTTGAACTATCACTTTAATCATTGTGTAATTCCCAATATACTGTAGGCTATGTCCTGTTTCCAGTTCTGTTGAGCAGTGGCAAAGCAATTTTCTTTGTTAACTGCAGTGTAAATATTTGCTGATCCATCATCTGTAAAACGTCTAAACGCTTTCTGTTGGTCTCAGCATCTCATTTCCCTTCAGGTCTCTAATTAAATTGAGTCATTTGAGGCTTAACGCAATGTGAACGCTGCACTGCGGCTACAGTGTCGAAGCAAATTTGCAAATTTCAACAACAGAAAACAGAAATAGAGAAGTTATTAACTTGTTGAACTGCATGTGCTTGTGTGCAGCCGTGTAACTCCTCTTCTTCTCCCTCAGGCCAACCTACACATCACCGTCCATATGAGACGCTGGAGTAACTGAGCAAAGTGTGTTTGGTGATGATTCCTACCTGTGATTCCACTCGTTGTTTTTCCATGCTCTTGTTTCTCTTGTTCTCATCCCATCAGCGGTTCTGTAAATGATGAAAACCATGTATAGAATAAAAAGCCACCAGTTTCTAGCTTGTCTCATCTTTTTCTTATGAACACATTTTTTCTCTCAACTTTATTTAAAATAGTAAAATCCAGAAAACTGGAGGAAATACATAAGGTTTTTTTTTTTTGGCAGTGACTCGGTGAAATCTCTGTTGGCGTTGGAAGCAGTTTGAATGCCATTTGTCCTTTTTTAAACAAAATTACAGGAAAACAAGAAGGAAAAACGAGAGAAGAACATTTCACAGTGTATCAAAGTACTGTACAAATAGTCGCCTTACAAAAAGGAAAACATGGATGTTTTCTAATCACGTCCATCACATTTAAATCATCAAATTATATATAGATTGTCAGACGAATGAAAAATACTCTCCATGAGTGTGTTCACATGCAGACTGCCACACGCTTTATTAAATCCTGGCTTTTGTCTTCTTATATGTACATTTTAAAACTCTGTCACAAATGTGTGATTCTACAGGAATATTTTGAATATCACTGAGGAAACAGAAAAAAGTCATACTATCCTATATACCATGTCTTTAAATGAGATTTATGATAAATATAAGATCCATACTGTAAACAGGAATGTTAGTTTTGAATATTAAATCTGTGTGTGTGCATGTGAACATCACTCAATGGCACAAACATGAATTCTTGGTCGGGAAATGTCTGGCATGGGGAAAGGAAGTAAAATTACATTATCTAATAGATCGTGAACGACTTCCATCGCAGCCTCTAATCAGACACTAGTGGTGCAGAAAGGGAGGTGAAGTGGAAGCACCTCTGAATGATGTGTGTGTGTGTGTGTGTGATTCATCCATTCAGAGGTATCAATTAGTGGAGCAACATAATTCTGTGTCTATAATAAAGAGTTTTTTGTGGTTTCTGTGCTGCCTGATGTCCAGATCTCCACCCAGGTGAGTGTCGAGTGAGGAGGAGGAGGAGGAGCCGAAGGTGCAAACTGATCAGTAAAGGTCTTTCCTGGTGCTGGACAGGGAGTGAGTGGTGGAGCAGGTGGCGCTGCGGATCACCTCCATCCACCTGGAGGAGAGAAAGAAATCACACACAGGAGGTTTAGCAGACTGTGGATGAAATGAAATATAAATGTGGTACAGACAGGATTACTGAAGTTTGTGAGAGATGCTCTGCAATCTGACATGCTCTAAATTGTCAAACTATTGACAATCATTTTAAAAATCTATTTCTGACATCCTCGGTATATCTGTTGTTAGTCCTTCGCCATATATAGCTATTTTTGGCGTGCCTCCTGATGAACTTGTAAACACAGCTTTGCAGCTTTTTGCGTCCTTGATTTTGCACGCAAAAAAAATCTTCTCTGATGGAAATCCTCTGAGCTACCTTCATTTAAATCCTGGCTTCATGATTTGGATCCAGAGCAGGACTCCTACTTGTGGTATTTTAGTTTTTTTTTAGTTTTGATTTTTATTGTACATTGAAAAAACATGTGAAATGAAATTTTCAGATGTGTCATGTTTTGAAGCCAAAATTAAAACGGATAAATCGCTGTTTTTCTTGAGAGACTATCTTTCATAAAAATGCATTTTTCTCAGCTTTCTAGAAAAAAAGTGGTCTTTTTGGTGCAACCAGGCTCTATTCAACTTAAGATGAATCAAGAATGGAAGAAGGTACAAACAAATGTTTTTTCCCTAATTAAATAGAGAGTCTCCTCTTTCCTTTGAGCTATTTGGTGTTTCCAGAGTCATAGTACAAAATATTGTGCCCTGAAATGCTGGCACAAGTCATTGACCATTTTATAAAAGGGTTGGCACTCAATGAGTTAAAAAAAAAGAAGTGAAAACTCAAAACACTGCACCTTTCAAAGGTGTACTCGCTCTCCGATCTGAAGTAGTAGACGTGCGATTTGAAGTGGAGTTTGAAGACGTAATCTTTGTGGATGTTCTCCGACTCTGACGGCACGGTAACGGAGTAGCCCAGCAGAGGGAGGCTGGCTAGAGGGTAGTCGTCCTGCAGGAGGAGGAAAAATATTTGTTGGTTTTTATCCTTTTTGGTTCACTTTTTATGAATAAAATAATGAGTGTGTGGTTTCCAACACACTGCTGTGGATCGAACCTGGTGTGATTTGTAGAAGAAGAGGCTGAAGTTGGTGAAGACCACCCAGAGCTTCTGCCAGCCGTTACTGTTCTTGAACTTCCTCAGCAGGTTTCCTGACAGCTGGTTCTGGACACGCAGGAGAGCAGAGAAATAAAATCAATATACAAGTACAATACAAGTAACAAAAGAACACAGATTTTTATTCTTGTGTTAAAAATTAACTCTGGTTTATTTAGAATGTATTTGCAATTACTGTGTTGTTTGGTCAGAATAGGACCAGACTCTGTGCGACAGAGTTTTTGCTAAATGAAAATGAGGTCAGGAAGTCCATCATGTAATCGCTAATGAGGCCTCTGCAGTACCTCTTCACTCCAGCAGGTGTCACTAAAGGGCAAACTGTGTGTCCACTGTCCAGACTACTGTTGTGTGGATGGATGGAGATAAGAGACAAACAGAGGAAGACACAGGGTAGAAAAGACGGAAAAAGACAGAGGGGGATGCTCATGAAGGACCAGGAGACTGTGACCTTCGTAGACTCTTGCTGCTCAATTGTATGCATAAATGGTTGGGGGGAAAAAAAAAAAAGGAAAAGGACTACGGAAAATACCAATTTTGTATTTTTGTACTGTTGATTCTGATGGAGGATGCCTTTTCCAAACAAATGAAAAAAAAGCAAAAGAGGACTAGAGAGGAAAAACAGGAGTGTGATGTTTGTGGAGAGAAAACGAGACAACACAAGGACAAACCTCTACAGCAACGCTAAAGTCCACCATGGAGACGCTGGTGTTGCGGTGCCAACAGACGTGCACAGTGGTGTTGCCGCGGTGACCCTGGCGCTCCAGAGACGAGCGCGAACCGCAGAGCTCCTCCTCCGACTCCTGCTCCGCTCCGCTGTCCTCCAACAGCTCTGGGCAAGGGGGGGGGACAACAGTTAGGTCAGATACACTGGTTACCATGAGTAGCTGTAAATAACTCACCAGTGACACCTGTGGGTGTCACAAAGTAACAAATTGATACAGCTGAAAAACTGGTTGATGACTGATGGATTGCACGTGAACTTAAAGCTGCAGAACAAGCTCTGCAACATCTTGAGGTTTGTTTTGCTCCACAAAATCGACTCATGTTGTGTATCTTGACCCGATTCCAGCTGGAGGTGAACACTTTCAGTCCGCCTGGCTTCTTTTTCCAGTCTTTTTGCTTTTATTCTTTCCAACTGAACTATTTATAGACATGGATCCATTTATAAGGCTCCGATGAGGCTTTGTTAGAACAGTCTGGCTTTATTGAGTATTGCCACTGCTTAGTCTCACCTTTTAGCCTCACAAACCCACCCAGTAGATGCATAAAATGTAAAGATCTATCTCACACTAGTCTAAGGATGTGTGTAAAAACAGTTCCATATCATTAGATATTGAGCTTAAAGGGATACTTCACCCAAAATCAATAATTCGCCAATTTTCTACTCACCGTCATGCCAAGGAAGAGTTCAGAGAACTTTTGGAGTTATCAAAACACTAACACTGGGATCTACTACTACTGTACTACTCTGAAGTATCCCTTTAACTCTAAGCGTGAAGTGAAACCTGTTGAGATATTTATAGGTTCATCAAAAGGTACAGAGCAAAGCTCAGCCCAGACTGTGATCAAAGGTGCAAAATTACCTTTTGTTGTCACTTGTAAGCCAATACTCTTAAAATGTATGACTTAAAAAACGTTCACAGCAGGTGATTTAGCAGAGGGACAATAGAGACGTCAAAGCAAAAGGTGGCGAGACGGAGGCCTCATTGAGCAGAGCGACAGGCATTTAAGATAAAGAATGAGGGAAAAAGATGATGAGGAATAAGGCGGCGACAGCTGGGCAATGGGTCCCCATATATCAGGTGACATTAAAAGTATGATGAAAGACCACCTGGGACAGTTCAGTGAGATGAGCTGCTGAAAGTTAAAAGGGAGAGAAGAGAAGAAAAGAAGAGAGTTGTGGGAACTGGAGAGGTGGTGTAAAAACACACACATGCACTTACTGGCGTCAGAGAGGCTGGTGGAGAGCAGGTCGGTGTCGGGGCTGCTGCTCTGCTCCGCCAGGTCGATGGCCATCCTGATGTCCTCCACCCACCGCTCCATCTCTGACGCACAGCTGGACACAACAGACAGGGACGAAGAAAAACAAAAGCATTTTTACTCCGTGTTATTAAATCTTTGTCATCAGTGAAGCAGCCACTGAATGGAAACTAGACCACGTGGTCCAATTTAATTAGAGGGCAAACAAAGTGTGTGGAGGTCCCGTGGAGAGGAGATCCATTTTTAATGAGTCTGACCTGCATTAAACTTTAAAACTGTTATTCTTAGCGGCACATCGCTCCTATTCATTATGGATGATTTGATGGTTCTGTGATGAGACATTTGGCTCTTTGTTTCCTGTCATGTTTCCACTTTTCATTTAATTCACAATGATGTTTTCAAATACCATTTCATTACCATCATGATACAACAACATGTTGATTCTGATTGATCTACGAATACACTTCATTAATCCCCAAAGGGAAATTCATTATCTGTGTGTATAAATGTGTTTGTGTACCTGGCTGCCACCACCACCGACTGCCGCTGTCCAAACAAGGTGAAGGAATGAGGTACGCCCCACTCCTCCTCACTTTCTCTGATCTGCAAACAAAAAACCCACACTTTTTGGGAAAAACTCATGCAAATCTTCATTATATTCTACCGATACAAACTATAATAATTATGTAGACATGCTGAGACAAGAGAAGAGCCATCGTACCGTCATGCCATAGAGAGGCAGCTGGCCGTGAACTTTAAACTGGTTGGTTGGAGTCATCCCTCGACTGGTGTACACCAAGGAATCGCTGAACTGAGAAGGAGGACAAATAGATGGGTGGAAGGAAAAGAAAAATGAGCGTTTTTTCTTTTTTTTTCTTTTAGCCGTCAGTGATATTAAATATTCTCAGATCAGCAGCTGTAAGTTCGCACCAGGAAGAACATCCTCTGCTGAAGGCCCTTCCCTGAGAGTTTGCTGAGGCAGCCAAGCCTGATGAACTCCTGGAAGTCAAACATGAGAGCAACATAGGGAATGAGTCAGTCAGTTTGGAAGGTTTCACAACCTCAAGAGCAAAGGTGTATACAATATTGTAAAAAGAAGTCCAACCCTGCCGCGGATGGCGAGGTTGTCGATGCCGGTCAGATCTTTCTTCAGCTCCAGGAGCTTCTGGAAGTTCTCCATCTTCATCATGGTGCCTTGAAGCTGCAGCACCATCTCTGAGATATCAGCCAGGGCCGCTGGAGAGGAGGTGGGAGAAGTTTTAACAAAAAAGCACCTTTTTCTTTTTTTACCTTCAAGCTCTTTCGAATGTATTCCTTTATTTACCTCTACAGTCCCTGAAGTCGTCGTGGGTGGGCGGGTAGTGCTTGCAGAGCCTCTCCAGGATGAGCTTGTAGTGCAGCAGGCGGTGGAGAGGTCGCAGGAGGAAGATGTTGAAGGGCAGGTAGCAAACCCTCTGCTGCTCGAAGTCCCGACACAGAGTCTCCACCTTCCGACTGGTCCTGAGGATAGAGGGAAAGAAAGGGAAACTGAAATGTACAAGTCTTAGCGTGACCGTTAAAGGACCACAGACTTGGAATGAGGTTGAGATTTATATTTATTATTTATTTTGCTTCATGTACCTGTGTCTGATGTGTTGTTATTTTGTTTAAACTTATAAAGGGTTAAGTTGCTATTGAATTCTTTTCATAAAATATTGTTTATTTTGATTCAAGTTTGACAGCCTCTGAGGTTAACCTTTTCACAAGTTCATGTCTTGCTGCATATTATGAATTGAAATTGTATTTGTATTTTAAATGTATGATTTGTAAATAAAATAAATAAACAGGATCTGCAAATAAAGCTGGCGTTTTCTGCACCGTGCGTCTACCTGCAGGCCCGTTCCAGTTCAACCAGGCACTCTGAATGTTTCTGGAGATGAATTGTCAACTGCTGCAAGATGCAAAAGAGAGAAGCGTCAAAAAAAAGGGAGACAGGTTTTGAGAAAGCTCCTCGTCCTGCCTCCATGTGAGCTGCTGTCGTCTATATTTACCCTCAGCCCCTGGATGTTCTTCAGTAATATGTCACCAATGCGTTGGTAGTCTCCTTTAATGTGGGCGTTGGAGCGACCCTCCCTGTCAGAGACAGAAAGGAGGGAAGAGCTGAGATTTATTCACATGTAGTAGCGTTTACTGACCAGTAGATGTCAGGACAGAGTCAGGTTTCCCACACACGAGTGGAAAATCTTCCTCAAGCCCATTCATCATACCAGCAAGTACAGTTGGATCATCTCCAGGACGATGGTTTATGTGTGTGTGTGTGTGTGTGCGTGTGTGTCCTCCTGTCTGTCATTACATACAATAACAGACAGGATTCCCATAGGAGGAAAGGAGGATTTGTGAACATTAGTTCCCATGCAATGATGTCACGTTAAAAGACAGCAAAGTCTTTCCATGTCAGACTTAAATGTGATTTAACGGTGACGAACAACATGTTGAATTCAAATCTTTTCTCTTGGTTTGACCTCAAAATGTCGGTTTCATGTTATTGTGAAACATGAGTCTTTTTGTCTCGGCCTGCATTTGCTTAAGCACAATAGCAAATTGCTCAACTCTAATCTGGGCTGAAAATGCCTTTCATTTCTGCCATCCCTCCCAACATTTGTAAAATATTTGCAGGGCATTTGAACTGAAACATGTTACACACTTTAATTATTTTCATGAAAAAAAAGCTTTTTGCCTGAAATGAAAGATAGATGTCAATGCACACATCTGCATTGTGTATCATTTTACAAATGTGAATGTTTGTTGTGAATGGACAGTGTTTTCAGTTTTTCTGAATGGGAATAAACAGACACTGACCACTGTGCCAGCCGCTGCTCCACCTCCTTGAGGAATCCCTGGTGGAACTTGTAGACCGGATCGTAGCTGGCTGACATCAGATCCTTCACCGAGTTGGGAAACGCTTCGTCTTTCCCCACAGAACTCTGGAAGGACTGTGATGGACACACAGGTAAAAAATATATAATGTTAGTTACATGATGCACCTAAATCTTGCCACATATTCATTGTGGAGTGTTGAGGATAAATGACTAAATTAGTTGGCCAATCAATTACTTTGATAATTGATTTATTGGTAATTTATAGCAAAAAAAAACAACTCTGATTCAAGCTTCTTTATCTTTAGAAAATTGTGGCAGGCATTTATAGAACAAATGATAATTTCATTGATTAATCTATAAAATTTTTAATTCCATTAGCCTCCGTAGTGCATCTCATGGCTCTGCTCCGCCGTTCTAAAAATAGCTTGCACCAACAATTAAAGGTAACGAACATACTCCTAAAACTATAGGGGTTATGGCAATGGCCAATTTGCCAAAATGTTGAACTATCCCTTTAAGTGTAAGTGTAGTAACATTAATTAAGCTTTCAAGTAAACAAACAAACACACTCCTCTGCATTTAAGAAATAAGAAGTGAATATAGCTTTCAAACTGAGCCCCACACACACGGTATGATCCCACAGACCCCTGGGGGGGGTTGGAGGGTCAGAATGAGTGATTCGACTTGAGAACACAGTGACATTTGTTTGCACCAAGGAAATCCATCAGCAACCTCACACACACACACACACACACACACACACACTGATCCCCGTGGCCCCAAGCGAGTAAACTACCACCCCTGACACAAAGGTGTTATATTCCCTTTCAGAGTAAATCCCACACGATTATGGCAGCCCGTGCACGCGGGATGGCCGTCCAGCTGTTGCACAGCAGGACTCGCTGGGGGGGAGAGGAAGGGTGATGGAGTGAAAAGGCAGCGGGGGAGGGGGAAGGGGAGGAAGGGAAGGGTGTGGGAGCTCAGGCCTCAGCAGTGCCAGCCAAAGAAAATATTTAAGAGGTTCTAAAAAAGCGCCAGCGCACGCCTTCCTCCCACATCAAAGAGGGTGGAAACTACTGTTGAGAAGAAAAAGAGCTGAGAGGGAGAAAAATACACAGCGGAGGAGGAATATGATATAATTTCCCCCTCAACACCGAGGTTAGAAGTCATGGTCAGCATCATAATATAAGCCGATGGGGTCTGCAGCAGACAGGTGCTTGAATCTCAGTGGTTTTTACATAACACTCATTTGTTGGGACTAAAAGGGCAAAAAACTAAGTTTGACCCACATTCATCCCAGGATCCAGGTTCCAGACATCGTGTTTGTCACTGCAGAGTGTTTTGATTTCAAAGAGCTGGGAGTTTAACGTCTATTTAGTGTAAAAGAATAAACAGGATACAAGTTTTATCGCTCAGAAGGAGGCGAATTATAACAGATGTGTTGCTTCCTTGGTGAAAAACAAAAGGGTGAAAGTCATTGAAAAAACACAAGGAACTTTAACATGTTCCCTTTGAAGCTGTGTTTCCATCTGTCATCTGTCCTGCACCAGAAAAATGCTCATAAATCCTCAGATGTCGAGGCCTCGGTCTCCGAACTACATGCACATAAAAGCCAATCTTCAGGGTGGGACTAGAAAACACTGGCACGGCGCATTCAAAACGGGTCTCGTAACACAATGTGATATTGATGTCAGATGACAGAAAAGACCGTCAGCTTGTGATTTTGGTTCACAATAAAAAGAAATAAAGACAGACTCGGCTTCCTTGTTCTGCTATATCCTGGTTTTTGAAAGACCAAACTGAGCTCATTCTCCCAATATTGAGACTGTAAAAACAGCTCTTGCATCACACAAACCCACTCCTGACTCACTGTCTCAAAACACCCAACTTCTCTTCGCTGTCCCAAAACTCCCAGCTAGCTCTGAAATAACCAGCAGAGAAACAGTTTAAAGAGACCAAACTTGGCCCGTGGTCCCTGTGCGTGCCATGCAGGGCTGTGTACTTTAGGGAATGTGTTTACACTTGGCCAGACAAGCTCCTGGTCTTAACACAGATGGCGTTACGTGCGTCTCCCTCCCTCCCGTTCCCAGCCAGAGCAGCAGAAGCAGCAGAGGTGTTTACAGATCCTCACCTCTGTGACGACCTGCACGTCTTTGAGGTAGGTCCGCTCCGTGGTCAACAGCTCCTTGGCGATGAAGTAGGCCTTATCTGTGGGAAACTTCTGGACACAAAGCGAAAGATGAGATCGATCCAATCCTTCATCCGTTTAATCTAAACACCGATAAATCCCCCTTATCTTCTGTAAAGAAACGATTTAATCTGTTTGGACATTTATTTAGTCCTCAGCACAAACTATGCTGCTTATGGAGGAAAAACTGTCGCGAGCTGCTCAGTGCTCCGCTACGGAGCCTAATGGGATTTCATGGTTTCCCTCATCAAACTCATCAAATATACAATCCAACATTCCGTTATTATGTCATAGCGTGGTGAATGTGCAGGTCACGACTTGTCCACCAGAGTTGTGGAGTTGTTGGATTGTGTATTTGATGAGAGAGAAACCAAGAAATCCCATGAGCCTCGATAGCATAGCTCTGAGCAGCTTGTGGCTCTGCTCCGCCGTTCTAAAAACAGCTTGCACCGACAATTAAAAGTAATGAACCTACTGCTATGACTACAGGGATTATGGCAATGGGCCAATTTGCCAAAATGTTGAACTATCCCTTTAACCATCTTAGAGATTTCCATGAGTACATTGAATGCAGCAGTCTCTGCTATTATAGCTTTTCTATTATTGGATGGACTGAATGATAGGTAGGGTGAGGTGCTTATGATTAGAGGCTCTGACACGCTACAGCGTGGGTAGATGGAGTCAAACGAGTCACTGCAGGCAGTCCTGATGAATCACAGAGTAGAATCTAAAACTTTCCACCACCACCCCCCACTTATCCATACACCCACCTTCCTCCTCGCCTCCTCCTCATCTTCGTTGCGGACATATCCAGCCTCGGTGAGCAGCGGGCTGGTGAGCGGCGACAGCTGACGTCCGTCAGGACTCTGACCGGGACCCAGGACACCTGCGCCGCTGCCCGTCCCCTGTTCGTTCGCCGAGCCATTGCCATTGACAACCATGTGGGGACTTCCCAGCGGAGAGTCATCTGACGCAGGACTTCCTGGGGGGAGGAAAGGAAAATAGGAAAATGGAGAGGGGGAGAGGGATGGAGACAGGAATAGCCCAGAGTGAGATAAGAGAGATGGTAGGAGACGATAAACAGAATGTTATTTTATGCACAATATGAAAACTGTTCATCTACTTTCATGAGATTCACTGCCACTGTGTTTCCATCTTTCTTTTCATCTAATTCTCACAAACTCATCCTCATTCTTTATTCAGGAAAATGTTTCTCCATGTACTCTGCTGTGTTTTCATATTCAGTATTTTTAGCATTTAGAGGATAAAAATAAGAACATATTCCTCTAAATGCAGCCGCCAGTAAGTGGCAGTGAATTTCATGGTTGGACAATCCTGCACGATCAAACTTAAACTATGAGTCAGGACCTAAAATGAGCAGCTGTTATGTTCCAGCAGGTCGACACATGGAAAAAATAAAAGCTACAATCCCTCGACTATGAGCGAGGCTACATCTATTCTGCTGATCTATTTGGGTGCTCGGCGACAAACACGGAGTAAAAAGGCAGAGAAAGGTAGAAACATGGTTAGTGGGGATTAGTAAGGAGCAGCGATTATAGTTTATTTACATATCTGTGCACTGTAGGGGAAAATAATGCAGCCAATTACTCTCACTATAGTTTAATCTGTTTTTTTATTTGACTTGCTCTGATGTGTTTTCTACATTCAACCCTAGCTGAAAAACTATTTGTATTACATCTATGAATACTTTATCAGTCTTTCCACTTCCCTCACAATGCACTATAGATATGATGTTTTATTGCTAGGAGGAAGTTTGACTAGTTATGATACCTAAAGTTCCTAAAGTTATCTGGTCTTCATTTTACTGCAGAAAAAATGGACTTATGCAGAAGAATAAAGAGTATTATCAACTACTACAGAGGTTTAACTACATGGTACTAAGTTGCGACTGTATACTTGCCCAGGTGCAAAGTTTCCAAAGAGTCCACTGTTATACACCAAACTGGATCATGGGTAAAACCATGGCAACCACTGAGTGCAGATCTGTGACGGGTGCTATAAAAGAACTTACCACCGTACAGAAAAACAACTAAAAACCACTACGACAAAAAAAACAAGTGCAACAACGAGCTAACAGACGACAGCAAACACAGACAAGTGGAGTCGTGCATGCACACTGAACTACACACAAGACAACAACAACACACTACTCTACAGGCTAGCTACCACAACACAAGACACGGGTAAGGGTGACGGGGTGAGGGAGGGAGGGTGGGAGTCGGACACCGGTTCTGACTCTACAGAAAATTCTCGAGTCCCTTTTCTTCCAACATACAAAGTTGTAGTTTTTTTTATTGACACTAGTGCTCACAATCAGTTACAGTGTTAAAAAGAGAAATGACGGGTAAAGAAAAAAAAAAGAAAACATCCCGAGAAGTCAGAGGAAATAAAAAAAAAACTCAGCAGGAGATGAGAATCAAAAAGGACAGATGTGCAGGAGTACAGGTGTTACAAGAGTGACAGGAAACCAGTCAGGCCATGTGACGAGTGTGCGTTAAGAGGACAACTGACTTTTCTTTTGTAAAGGAATATAAAGACTATAAGAGAAAAGCCACAAAGCCAGTCTATCCCTTCAAAAGAAGTCAGTCGCTCAGTAAAAAGTGTGCGATGTAAACAGAAAGAGAAGCACAGATGTGATGCTGAAGCGCCAACGTATTGATATATCATCTTTAACACTCTAATTCCAAGAAAACAGTTGACATTTTGGGAAATAAGCGTGTTGAGTTTCTTGTTGAGGGTTAGATGAGGAGATTAACACCACTCATGTGTCTGTAGGGGTCAATCTGGTTAGAAATATTCCACAAAATGTCCAACTATTTGCTTTAAGCAGCCCAATATCACCCAAACACGATCACATCACCACAGTGTGAAAATCGCAGGAGAAACTACAATCATTTAAATTTAACTTTTAAAGTAAATCTAAAAAAAAAAAAAGGTTTGGCTGTGATTAAATCCCCCCAAAAAGATACAAATTACTAAACAAAAAAACACAAGTTATCAGTCTGTTACGGTTTTACAGTTCATTGAAATGACAAGAAAAAGCCTCAATGGAAGTGAGTTGCAGGAAGTGCTACTTGTGACAGTGAAAGAGACGACAAGGTGGACTCAACTCCAATAATCAAGTATGTATGTGTGTGTTTGTGTTTGTGTGTGTGTGTGTGTCCATCATCTGACAATACTCAGACTTTCACACCTTCCGTATTAATGCCATGTCTCTCAATATCTTTTTTTGTTTGTTTTGCACTTACATTTGCTTTAAGCTTCACTTTACTTTAGTCTGTCTACCTTCGCCCTCTCACTCTCTGTTGTAAGAGCACTGGAGTTGAGTCAGGCCTTGTGTCGTACTTGTGCGCAGCGAGGAAACCTGGGGCCAAGCACAAATGGTTTCTGAATATTTCAAAAAGACAGGGTGCAGGTTAATTAATCATAAGGATGCAGTAATGAAAAAGGCATGGAAACTGTAACATCCCATGAGAAGTAAGGAGCGGTTTTTGTGTCTGAGAGAATGTAAACCTAAATATTTTCTGTTGTACTGCACCGGCGGCTTCTCGAATATTTGAAACCATTTCGTACCCCGTGACAGGAACACCGAGTGACAAAGTGAGAAAAAAAGCAGAGCAGCGTGACAGAAAAGCAACGGGACTTTGCCTGGTTAACATGCATCCAGAGGAAAGAAAAGAAAAATGGTGAGAAAACAGTGTCCCTCCCAAACGAAAGGGAAAAAAAATACACATGCTTAAAAAACAGTGCATTTACAAAGCATGAACATTTGTTTCAGGAAGAAGCAGTAGCTCTGAGGAAAGGCAAGGTTGTTTGACTTGATGATAAAATCTTAACGACATTTTGTCCAAGTTTAATAACCTCATAGCTCAAACTTGTGTGTTTTAAAAACTGCTCAAAGGTAATTACTGAATAAATAATCACTGGAATATCTGTATTACCCCAAAGCTTTAAAGGGATAGTTCAACATTTTGGCAAATTGGCCCACTGCTATAATCCCTATAGTATTAGGTTTGCTATCTTTGTTAGTGCAAGCTATTTTTAGAACGGTGGAGCAGAGCCGCAAGCTGCTCAGAACTACGCTATGAAGACTAATGGGATTTCTTGGTTTCTCTCATCAAATTCATCAAATACACAACCCAACAATGCCAAAATTAAAGGTAATGAACCTACTCCTAAAACTATTAAGATTATGCTTAAAATTGACTATTTTCACGATTCTAATTTTGCATGCTGAAATTTGGTTATTAGGATTTGAGCAATTGTGAGATAACTGGACATGGATATGTGAATCGACACTGATTCCAGTCCATCCCTTGTCACCAGTCTGACTTTTAAGAAACCTTTTGGGGAAATACAGACACTCAGTGCTGCAGAAGTTTCCTCTTATCAAATGAAATTAAATTAAAATGTGTCGTTGTGAGCAGTGACAGCCAGCAAATGACAGTGATGGGGATGTGAGGCCAGCACACCTTCAATCAACAGCATTGTAACAGAAGAGAAAACGGTGGAAAGTAACAGTGAGTTTCCTTTGTTGTTGTTGTTGTTGTTGTGGTGTGGTAGTAGTGCATGCCGAGGGCAAAGCCAAGCAAAGCAAGGAGCTGTGGATGGGTCACAGCTTCCAGTCTGTGTCAATGTGTAAAATCGTGAAAAGAAAGAAAAAAAATTATAGAAAAAAAATAATAAAGACCCAGCGAAGCAGTGTAGATGATGCATCTGAAGTAGAAATGTAGACACACTGAGCTTCAGTTATTATCAAAAATACAAATATAAATGTTGTTTCCCTAAAACTTTAACTTTGAAATCTATTCAAATTCCGTGTCTCCTGCTAACGGTGAATATAAAAGAGAAGTTACTACAAAAGTTCCTACCACAAACATCCAAATTACAGTGCAAGGTGCCCACAACAGACAGACAGAAACAGAAAGTATGAAAAAGTGCTCTGAAGAAAAGGACTTTTAGCTCGGTCAAAATAAACCGAATACGAAGGCAGACTGACCATTAGCTACAGCGCTCCTCCTCCAACAGATCCCACCAGCTTATACATGAAAACACGTTTCTCTACAAGTCGAGTGTATTTTTCTAAGTATAGTCCATTCTCTACCAAGAACATTCAAATATACTGTACAATTAAAGGAGACTATCTCTCATTTCATGTTAACTCTGTGGGCAGACACAGTCCAAACAGTCGCACACTGCTCCACCAACTGTGTCCATTGTTCCCATTTAAACCTCCATCACTTCCCATTGAAGCCCAGCTATCACCTTAAAGCCCTTCTATTGCACCAGACAACAGTCAAATAATTAGAAAAGTTTGATTTTAGACAAAATGCTACATCAGGGAAACTACATTATGACTACCAACATAGTCGCATTAAATTGGAACTATACAACAAGGCAGCAGATCCTGGTCAACTGGTGCCGCCTATAAATCCATTCATATCTGACTTCAACATCTTAATATCTCAACATTTACAAAGGTGAGCTACAATCAGTGAATTCCTCCTAAATAAAATAGACTGGCAGTGATCATCTCAGTGCTATCACATGATTACTGAGAGGAGGAACTGTGAATTTTCTTCCTCACAAGAACTACAACACTACACATGAAGGTTTTCCTTTAAATTCTATGACAATATAAACGACTAAATCTGTGTTATTCATCTGCACATGCTCCCGTACAGTTTTTCCTTTTCATTATGGCACATGAGGAAAGTTTTCCTTCAAAACATTATCTGTGATCACTCTTGAACTCTTTACAGCGAGCTGGCAAAGTTGCCTGGAGGCTTTTTAGTTGATTCTCCTTCTTTGACAAAGCGCCAGCTGAAGTCTTTACCACATGTAACGTTAGACCCAGATCAGCCCCGTGCTCGACGGGCTTAATATATAAAATCCAATATAAAAACTGTCGGGTTTTAAAAGCAACAAAAGGACGACTGCTTCATCTAAAAGCTCACGATATGTAAAAAAACGTCCACAGTTCAAAAATATGTTAGTGCCTTTGCTCAAAATGTGCATCACAGCTAAACTAGTGTAAAAAGTTTCAATATTCAAATATCAATGGAATGGTTTTCAGTCTTTATAAATCTAGTTACATGATAGATTTTTGAAAATCCTCCTTAAAGATGAAACCATCTTTACATTTATCAGATTAAATGAAGATATTATAATTCCTATAAACCAGGATTAGATGCGTTGTGCATAATGACGGCTAATCTGAGGCTCAGCTCTTTCTTGTACAAATCCCTAACAGCTAAAAACCCGACCGCCTATATCTTCCTCATTGAAGCGGTAACACCCCTCCTCCTCTCCCTCTCCGTCCTCCCCCTCCCCCATCTGCAGACTCCCATAGGAGAACTTCCTACGAGGCATCGGGGACGAGTGCACGCCGTTGGAGTTGACCGAATTCAGGGAGCTGACGGCGGCGGGGTTGCCGTACATTAAAGGGTGACTGTACGCGCTGCTGCCGGTGTCGGACTCGGTGTCGCTGGTGTCGGTGCCGCTGCTGGTGGAGCCGTCGATCATCTGGACCGGCTGGTTGAGGTTGTTATGCAGGTTGGGTTTCCCCTGACGGCCAAACAATCTCTGCACCGTGTTGGATCTCGCCTGACCCGGAACGCCGACGTGGTTGCCGTTAGTTATGATCATCCTTCGCTCCGTCGGGGCGGAGCAAGGGGCTTGGGCGTGCAGCCCGGGGCGGTGGGGGTGGTGGACGGGGGTGGACGTGAGCTGGCTCAGGATGAAGGGATCGGTGTCGGATCGGTTCCTCATGTTGTTGTTGCTGTACGGTTTTGGAAAATGCGGCGGGGTGATCGGGGAGTAGCTGCCGTAGTGGTTTGGCGGGTGGGACGACGGCGGTGGCGGGACGGTGGGGGTTTCTACCGGGACCGCCCCAGGACGTTTGCTGAAATAATGCCCGCCATCGTCCCAGCGCGGGCCCGAGCGTGGCGATGGAGCGTGGCCGTTGGTGGTCTCGGCTTGGCTGAGCGAGTTGGTGCGGTGGTGGAAGCTGCTGATCACCGGGCTGGAGCACTGGCTCCGAGTCCCGGTCCCTAACGGTCGACCGATCGCGGCCACTCGCTTGTCACGACCCTGAAAGATCTCGTCCAGCAGCGTGCTGTGGAGGGGGAGGCGGCCGTGGAACGAACCACCGTTTGACAGAATCTCATCGTCCGTCAGCTCGTGACTCATATTAAACTGGTTCGACACTGGGGCCTGATCCGCTGTGTTTCTGTTACCCAACATGCCTTGCTGTTGATGCTGCTGCATCAGCCCCTGGTGATTGGTGTGGTAAAACCCATTAACAGCCCCAAACAGACTCCCAACTTGCCCCCCGTTACGCATGCTACTCGCGTGCTTATTATTATCATGATACCCATTCGGCCTGTCCTCATTGCTGTCATTTGCATTGCTGTGGCCCCTGGGGGCCCTGCCGTTCTTTGTCACATCACATTCACTGTCTATGTCGCTGCAGTCTATGTAAGGAATAGAGGAGCTGCTGCCTTTGTTTGCCCTGCAGGATGGACCTGGGTTGAGGAACTGCTGCTCCGGCGCTGATCCGCTGCCGTGGTGGTTCTGTCTGGACTGAAGCGGGTCCGTGGGTATGTCTTGGAAACCGTTGGCGGCGGCTGAGACCAGCACCGGCTCCTCTAAATTGTTCGGCTCAGCTTGATGGCCCAGTCTGGCTGAGTCGGGCTGGTCTGCTAGCGCAACGGACATGGCACTCTGCAAAGTGAGAGATCAGGAGGAAAAAGGCGAGGATGGGTTAAAGTGGAGAAAAGGAGAGAACTCTTTCAACAGAATCACTGAATTTGAATAATTTTGTTATTTACGGGAACAGTTTTAAGAGCGACTGCACATTCGCACACACTACGACTCCCTGGAGCTGCACTGGACAAAAACAGTTTTGTGTTTTTGGCCTGAGAGCAGCTCCAGATTTAAACGGCGAGATAGAGACGTAATAAAAACAGAACCGTAAAAGAGCACAACCTCTCCAAGCAAAATAAAAAAGAGAGAGTAAAATGTCATAAACAAGACTACAGGGGAATATAGATCAGTGATGGCTGTTAAACGTGTATTACCTCTTTTGGCACTTGTGATCTGAAAGAGGATGACTGGGGGGACATGCCGCTGGACAGGATCTTACTGTGCTTCCTGAAAAGGGCAGAGAGCAACGACAGAAGCTGAACCATGTGCAACTCATCAGCAAAGAGAGAAATGTGATTACTGGTTCGTGTCGCTGCGATGCGAAGGATTCTGGGAAGTTCGTCTTCTGCTCTCACGCCACCGTGCTTCTAGGACAAAAGAGGGAGCTTCACCTTTCAAAGGGAACTTTCTTCATCTCCGAGTCTTTCACATAATCGATGATCTGCTTCTGAGTTCGGCCGCTGCAGCAGGTACAAGCACAGAGAGAAGCGGGTGGTTAAAAAATAAATCAATCATATGGTCAACTCCAATCCTCGTATTCTAGCCTCTCCTGACCTGAATCGAAACGAGGACCCTCTGGTGAAGAGGATGGGCTTGGGTTTGGGCTTGGGCTCCTCGAAGAGCCTGAAGAAGGCGTGATACTCCACGCAGATCTTCCAGAAGATCTTGCAGCAGTCCCTGCTCGCCATCGCGAACTCCAGCGTGTCGTGGTGAGCGTTCTGCTGCAGGATGCAAAAAGCAGACGTGAGCACTGATGGGGATGAAAATGGGGGACAGCCAGAAGGGGATAAGTGTCATGTGGACTTACAGCCGGGTCCGCTCTGAGCTTGATCAGGAACCTTTTGCGTTTGAAGCTGAGTTTGCGAATCTTGGACCAGTTGAAGGCGTTAATCTTTGTGTACCCCTGAATAAAGGAGATGAGAAATGAGCAGCTGGTTGATATTCATGGAAATTGATAAGGGATGACTTCATAATTCATTTCATGTTAGACATACACAGTTTCAGCCTCAATTCGACAGCTTCTGATCACACAATAATATATTCTCCACGCCCCAAAAAACGACAGTGCAGTGCATTCCTCCTCCCCGCTGAGCTGGGTGGAGGCTCACCACAAAAACCTCACGGGCCAATTAACCAAGCTGTCACATCAGCTGAATTTTTCAAGATTGCAGCGCTCTTTGAAAACTCAAAAATTGGGCAGGCTGAATGTAATTGAGGTCATTCTGGTCAAAAAGAGGGAGCATCTTCTCTCTGGCTTTCGGAAATGTAACAGAGGAAGGTGCCAGGGAGTGTCTGGAACGTGCCGGCAGCAGCTCCATTAAAACGTGAAACGCTGATGGAGGAGCTACGTTTTGTGCTCCGACTCAGTTAAGTAGCTCTCTCTGACCTCGCCTCAGTTGATGTTTCTGCATTCACTCAAGAAGAGCTTCCACCGTGACTTGAAAATCAAGACATTGCTAAATAATATATCTCTTTTTTTTTCTTCTTTGGGACTATTTCAGGAATTTACAGCTCATACCAGTGAGCTGTAAACCGAGATTTGCAGCCTTGTGCTCTTCTCTGCAGCACATATTTCTCCACATTCAGGATTCCTGGGTTGTTAATCCACGGTTTGATGATGGGAGGAAATGATAACAGTAAAATCCCTCTCCATTACTGCAAACTCAAATATTATAATCATTTTTTTAACTAGAGGACATTTTTTTTAGAGTGAAGCAATATGTACGCTGCAGAAAAGACATAAAGGGACAGTTCAACATTTTGGCAAATTGACCAATTGCCATAATCCCTATAATTTTAGGACTAAGTTTGTTACTGTAATTGTCAGTGCAAGCTGTTTTTGGAACGGTGGAGCAGAGCCGTGAGCTGCTCAGAGCCACGCTACGGAGGCTTATGGGATTTCTTGGTTTCCCTCTCATCAAATACACAATCTAACAACTCCAAAACACTCTGGTGGACAAGTTGTGACCTGCACATTCACCACGCTATGAGATAATAACAGAACATTACGAGACAGAGTTGTTTTCTAGGCAAATGCAGAGACTGCTTGCTGAAAAACTGCCCTCAATGGAAACGCGCATCAGTGTTTTTGTATGAATTTACCTCTAAAACATCTACAGTATCTCATAGCGTGGTGAATCACTTGCACTGACAATTAAAGGTAATGAACCTACTCCTAAAACTATAGGGATTGTGTCAATGGGCCAGTTTGCCAAAATGTTGAACTATCCCTTTAAGTAGCAGTGCTAGACTTGTACCACTTTAACTAATTTGCCTTATTTAGCACTTGTAAAGAGGGTTGTACCTGGAAAACCAGCACCCCAGTGTGAGCCACAGACAGGCTGAGCTTGGTTCCCTCTCTGTCCTTGGCCGGGTGCAGGCGGACGCCGTACATCTCCAGCCGCCGAGCGATTTCCAGAAGCTGGTAGTCCGACTCTGCTGGAGTTTGCCCACTGCGGAGGAGAAGGATCAATCAGTCCAGTGATTATCCATCAGTCGACATGTTAATCAATCAGCAGGTAAAGACAATGGATAAAGAGCGGATAATCAATATCCCTCTCCAAGTGTGTCAGTGTCTGAGATGTTTGACCTCACCCAGACCAAACAGGCTGATCATGAAGCAAAAAACAACAACAACAAAAAAAACTATCTTAAAATACACACACAGGGTCGGATGGCGGTGGCGGCCGCTGTGGGAGGAAAGAAATCCACCACAAAAGAAGTTTGTTTCCTTGCAAAATCTGAAAATAGCTTCCTGTTTCCTGTATGAGCTGTTGAATTAGCCACTTCCTTCCTGTGTCGGTGAGGGAGAAGCGAAGCGGGTGGGAGAGGGCGGGAGCCGGCAGGAGCCCACAGAGAGCGAAAGGGTGTGTGGTGCAGAGTGTGACCGTGACGAGTAATTAACAAGGTGGAGGTTTGGTTTTTTTTAGGAGAATTAACAGTTCCAGGAAACACAGAAACACGTGCATCATGGCATCATGGCCGACTGGAATGAAGCTAAAGCACTAAATTGAGAAGATATGTGTGTGTGTATTTGTGTGTGTGTGTGTGGTCCCATGGGTGCCAGGTTGCAGGTTTGCAGATGAGATTAAAGGTGTGTGTATGTGCGGTTGTGGCTTAAGAGATAAAAATCCGTGCAGTTGTGTAATGGGTGTGTGTGTTTGGATAAACAGATAAATATCTCTGTGGGTCTGATTTACGGCACTGTCAAAGTGCATGTGCTGTGTGTGTGTGTGTTTGTTTATGTAAAAATAAAGAGAAAAGACAATGGCTCCTGATGACTTCAATCTAAAAACTGATCCCCAGTCAGATTAAAACTCGGCTCAGTATTGTTTTCTAAACGGGGGATAATCTCCACCGTTTCCAGGTAAACACTGCTACCGTCTCAACGACCCACATGCTGTGAACATCGTGTTTATCACCACCGAAGACATGTATTTATATTCTAAAGTACATATAAGCCTCATTGTGGTGATTGAAAGAGGATTTGCTGTTTGCTTATATTGCATTTGGACATTTTATTCACTAAATGCACTAAATGTGTGCTGATTGCATCACACAGTAACTCACACGTGCTTGCGGTGGCAGTCGGTGATCTTGTCTCTGATGGCGTCCTGGTCGGGCAGGTACTTGTTGTGCAGGAGGTGCTGCCAGCTCTGGGTCTCATCAAAGTCCCCGATCTCCGCTGATGGAGGGACAGGAGGGAGGGAGGGAGGGGAAGGAGAGAGGATGGACAGGTTTGTTTGGATGACTGAGGAGTTTTAAAGACATTATGTCCCCTTTCCACGAATTAAAATAGTTCCCCGGTGTCTTAAAGACATGTCTGTGACATGCTTTGGTCAAAATACCACAAGGATCAAACATCACAGCTCTTTTCTTCCTCTCAAAACAGCCCTGTTCAGAACGGCTGGTTTCAGTGCCTGTCCCTTTAAATGCAAATGAACCAATGCTTGCCCCGCCCCTTCTACCGGTCCCAGGTAGGGGTGGTATTATGCAAATTTGAAACCAACCTTTGAAACCACATGGATTTCAACCTAGGGAGCCTGCAAATTGCAGATTTTTTTGTCAATTGTCACATTTTGGAGGTGGGAAGGCAAGACAAACACCCAAATATATGTTAAAGAGCCTTCAATGGGTGACATTTCCATAATATGTCCCCTTTAAGGAGGAAATTATGATTCCTATCTGAGCCTATTGTACTGTAGATGAAGCATCTCCATCTGTTCAATACCAGCCGATAATAACCCTTCATACTGTACCACCCGCAGGTGCACACACATACACACACACCAGCACTGATGGTTACCGCGGCAACCGTGCGATATCCTTTCGCAGGCTGTGTGCAGTGCAGGAGACTGAATCGAATCCATAAATTCAATAAGTCCTCCAGACACGGTGCTGAATAAGAGCGGTCCCTGAGGTGAGCGCGAGCAGCAGGTATGGAGATACAGACGGAGGGAAGGCTGCTGCACGCTGAGGAGGAGCTCGCACACTGTGTTCGCCTCATTCAAATATCATACATAATGTCAGTGGTTTTAAGCATAAGGGAATACTGGAATTTTATGGAGAAGACGAGACAGAGAGGCATAGGGATCATGGTCTTTTTGGAGTTGTTGAATTGTGTATTTGATGGGTTTGATGAGGGACCAGCTCACGGCTCTGCTCTGCCGTTCTAAAAATAGCTTGCACCAACAATTAAAGGTAACAAACCTACTCCTAAAACTATAGGGATTATGGCCAATTTGCCAAAAATGTTGAACTATCCATTTAAATCAGATCATCAAGAGCTGCTTTAATATCCTTAAGTGAAATATAGTACATGATAATTGCGCATCCGCTGATTAAAGCTCTTTTCCAAAACATAGCTGGTTTCATCAAGCTGCTGAAGTGATGGCAGACGGAGGTGGATTCATCCGGACGAGACAGGACATGTACAAAAGGAGCCACAATTCCCACCTTCTACTTAGAGTTAAAAAGCAAATGACAGATGGATGGAGGGGTGTTGTCTGTTCTCTGACAGCTCCTATTTGATCACGCACAATATACACAGACCTGTGATGTGTGTTTCAGATGGGATGTAAAACTTGTGCGCATGTTGTGTTTGTTGCACTCACACTGGATAATGTGGGAGACCATGAGAGCGGCGCTGGTGTCGTTGCAGATGAGACGACCGCAGGCGAGGTCACGTTTAATCTGCAGGGCGAACAGATACCTGGAGTGAGAAGAAGAAGAAGAAGAAGAGAGGCGGGGAGAGAGTGAAAGAGGAGAGCAAGGAAAGTGACGACAGGAGGGGGTTAATAGGTTAATGCATGTTCTATAAACTTCACAGCTGACAATGCTGAGAGCAGTTCCATTACCATCAGTCTCCTGGCATTTATCCGCACTCACACATTGCTGATGCACTGCATCTACTGGCTCCAAACTATTCCCTAATTGAGAAAATGCCCTTTTCTGTTAATCATTATGCAGTCTGCTCCTTGCAGAGTGATCCGGTCCTCGTAAACAGAGTCTGACTGACGCACACGCCCATGTACGTGTTGTGTTGCCAGTTCATGACGCTGCATTTTGCTGAGGAGGCGGCGTCATGTCGGACTGAGTTGAGCGGAGTGCGTTAAGACAACTGACTCAACTGCAGTTTACTATTACCTGACTGATGTGCCTGTGTTTCTCTTATTCCCTTTTTATTGGTCTGTGTTCCTCTTTAACTGTCTATTTCTGTCCTAGTTCTACTTTTAAAATTGTATTTATTTAATTATTTTTACTGTGGCTGTTCTAGTTTTATGAGTTGTTTGGTTATCCAGCAATACATCAGTGACCTGTTTTCTGTTGTTTTTCTATCAGGAAAAAATGTATTCTTTACTTTGTAAATGTTTTAATACAATTGTATACATCCCACATACAAAACCCAATAAAAAACGGTGTAAAAAATGATTAGACACACAGAAATACAAATCCTCTATCTCCTCCTTGAGAGTAATACAGTAGAGGTGCGATTAATGGCCCATACAAGCTTTTTATACGATATCCAATTCAGGCTTTGTGTAACTGTGCGATTACCTCGGTTGAGAAGTTAATGAGGCTGTGGTGTTGTTTTTATCTTTTGCTTCCACAGAATGAATGACGAGCAATTTCACCGTTTAAGAACGCCGCGTCGATTTGATGTGAAATATACTGCAGCCTCACTATGTTCACATGAGTGCATCAACAACACAAAAGGCAGGAAAACACCGTGATATGTTTTTCTAAATCTTCCTCCACGTTAAACCCAGCCTCCGTCGTGTCAGAGCGGCAGTGTCTCGTTTTAATAAAAGACCACTGACAAGTCTGTATGTGCACACATTACCCATCAAAGGAAACACTGACAGCACCACAACACAGTCAGAGCTGAACAAAGGGAAAGAAAAAAGAAAAAGAAAAAAAAGGCTGAGCGCCCACTTCCTGTTTGATGCTGCTGGCACATGGTAAGAAAATATGAGATCAGTGGAATTAACCGTCCAGCTGAGAGGACAGATGAACTGGTGATGATAGTCTGTTGTTAAATCAAACACAAAATAATTCAGATTTCAGTCCTGGTTGATTCAGAGATGTTTACGGCTCCTGGTGGGAAACAGCAGGTGTAAACTGATAACCGCAGTAAACGCCGGCCGAGCAGCTGTCTGTTTACGCTGATTTTTGGCGATCAAAAATCATCATTACTTATTTCGCGATAAAACGACTCTGTTTAACACTGGATTACATGCTGCATCACTTCCAGAGTGTGTGAAAGAGCGTTGGGGATGTGATTTCATGAAAACCTTCAGGATTAAAGTCTCTATCAAAGAGATCTCCTCGCAGATGAGAGGCACAGCCGACACTTCCTGCTCTTCTCGTCTTTACTAAACCCAGCTGGGCAGCTGGAGGGAACCGCGGCACCATGGGAAAATGTGGGAGGTCAAGTCTGTCTCCTATTTTTGTTTTGCTTATGCGACTGAGAAGTGTAGGAATCCCTGATTATTTTACTCTTAATGAGCGAAACTAAACAGATTGACGTAAATGTTCGCTGGTGATTAACACTTTCTAGACCTGAAGCGGTAGGTGAGAATCAGTTGTGTATGACATCATCTCAACTGTCTGTTTAAATTATGTCAATTGTGTGATACATTTCAGTCTTTTTACAGTAAAACTTCTTGTTTCCCAAAAGTGGTCATGGCATCCATCTCCTTTCAACTGGTTTGGAACGGCCAATGTTTTCATGAGCCTGGTTCCCAGATGACACACTAAACTTTCTGATTTGGGTCCAGAGAAGGACAGAAAAAAAGGGAAACTTGTTAGATGATGTGGCATGTGGATATTAATGTGTAACAAATGGAAAAGTGGCTGAGCAAGGACGGGAGGAAACACAAAACACAATGCAAACATATTGTAGCGAGGCCTCTGTTCTGTGTTCGGGAACAGCTGCGGACCAGAGATGGTGCTTCTAAACCTGAAGGACTCGCACCATCTGGCCAAATGGAAAACCCAGAGCAAAACAACACGTCTTTAAGTTTAAGAAGAAGCTCTCTCCTTCTCCCTCGCTCTGTGCAAAAGGTGTGGTTTCAGTGTGGACCAGACCTACCGAGTCAGCTCCTCCATGAGCTGCGTGTGGTCAGGAGGAAAGAACTTCACCACGAAGCGCAGGATGGTGTTTTTGGGCCCTGGGAGGAGGAGAAATGACGGGTTATGATCATTTTTGGCGGAAGATGGCGTGGCTTATTTTCAGTGGCAACATTTCTGTGCGTATTTAAATACTCACGTCTGATCTGTTTCAGTGTGGGCTTCAGCAAATCCAGCCACACCTGGAGACACAGGACGGAGAGAGAGAGAGAATGGTTTATAACTGTGATGCTTTGATAACAAAACTGGTTGATTTTTGATGAAATAGAAACATCAGAATCCAAAAAAAAAATTAAAGGGATTTTGGCAAATTCACCTTCCGCCATAATCCCTCTAGTCTTAGCAGTATGTTCATTGCCTTTAATTGTCAGTGCAAGCTGTTTGAGATCAGTGGGGCAGAGATGTGAGCTGCTCAGCTAACGCAACGGAGGCTAATGGTATAACTAAATACACAATTCAACAACTCCAAAACGCTCCGGTGGACAAGTTGTGACCTGCACATTCACCACGCTATGAGATGAAGCAAATGTTCTGAAATGTAGTTCCAGTTATGTATTTACCCTGAAAACAACTCCGTCTCATAACGTCACATATTACTTTACTTGAAGTTGTTGGATTGTGTATTTGATGAGGGAAAGCCTGGAAATACCTGGAATGCAGAGCTCACGTCTGCCAAGCTGATCTCAAAACAGCTTGCACGACAATAGGCTATATGCCGCTGGCTGAAAATCCAGGAAGTGGTGGTACTTCCTGGTTGGTACTACCTGAATTTCAGCCAGCTCCTTTATGTCCTGTCTTACATGGCAAACTGAATAATCCAGGAAAATTTCTGAAATTCAGAAAGTACCAACCAGGAAGTACCACTACTTCCTGGATTTCAGCCAGCGCGGCATATAGCCTATTAAAGGTAATGCACCTATAGACTATAGAGGGATTATGGCAATAAGCTAATTTGCCAATATTGAAATATGCCTTTCAAATTGTATTTGTATTCGTACAAGTAGGTATAGTGCTGTTTGGTGATTGTAATAGATTCTGCATGTGTTATCCATGAATTAGGAGGCACACACTAACCTATATGGCACAATATCTGTTATGTATCAGATCATTTGTTCTACTAGTCCACTATAAACCTGCTCCTATGTCTGAGCTACACACTGACTGTTATCCTCCAGCTATGTTTTCCTTTATTACCAGCTTTATCACACACTGACGGAGGCTGTGCAGCAGCAGAGAGAGACACCAGCATCCACAAACTGCAGACACACCCTTGGGCTTTTTTTACACCGAGTGAGCAAGTGATTACAACCAGCTGCTGTTTCACAAGACAGGTAGAAAGACAGAGCGCGGACAAAAATCCTCGATGTCAGATGTGGATGAAAGAGAGAGCAAGGCTCTCTGCATGGGGGCGCGTGCGTTGCATGTGACTAATCACAACCTCTGAGTGCAGATTGTGCACACATGTGATTTACAGTGAAAGTTAACACGTGGGAAAGAGAGGGGGGGGAACCTTCCTTCTAAGCACCGTCTCAACCACAGGGAGAAAAATACTCTTGATTCTCGATTGTGCTGTAAAAACACTGTAGATGCTAAATGTAGATATGGGGTTTTTAAACCAGACAGCAAACAAGGAAGCAGTCTGTCATTAAGTTGTACCTGCAGACAAATGTAATAAAGCAAAAGCTATTTATTTACACTGCACTGAAAAGATTAAAAATATGGGCTTATTGGTGGGAATTATTCAATCCTATATTCACTTTCGCTGCTTGTCAATCTACAAAAACAAAGAGTGTGGGAGCCCATTGCTGCACGTCAGTCCCCCTCTCTGTCTGTCTGCCCAACTGTCAGTTAAATGTGAAAATATGGAGGACCACAGCAGACACGTCAATTAAAAAGAGGAATTTCAAAAGGATTTGAAAAGCCAACTTTAAAACTGTTATTTAAAACACCATTTAGAAAATGCACTGTTGGACTCCCCAATGAATAACCAAATTTTCAAAATAGATTTCAAAATGCATTTTGAAAAACAGAAATAAATAAATGAATTTGCAAACTGAATAAGAAAATACAACTTTTCTATTTGGATTTCCATTTTCCTAATTGCATTTTCAAATCCGATTTGAAAATGGATTTTCTAAATCAACCTTTGAAAGGCAGTGTCCCCTCTGATCCTCCATGTGAAAAAAACAAAATACAAGTGTGTCTCTGTTACCGTCATCTTCCGCTGGTCCTGGTACTCCAGTCCAAAATAGTCTCCCTCTGTCAGGTTGAGGTGGACACACACCAGGTCGAACAGCACTTTGCCCGGGGAACGTTGCTGGAGGAGGAAAAGAGAGGTGGAGAGATTTATTTATTAGATAAACAACTAAAGATGCCACTGTCACACAGAATCTCATCAGAGGGAGTGCTGATAATCAAATCTTTTACTCGGGTTATTCTGAGGCTGGTAGCACACATACAAAAAAGAACCTGATGCCATTTCCTCTAACGAGCCTCCCCACATTTAACGAGCTGCTGACCTTTGACAGCGATGTGAGGTCTCGGCCTCAGGTTTGGGCTCTAATGAATCGCTGGAGGCCGAGGCTCAGCTGGGAGTGTTCAGAAACAACCCCGACGCTCCCGGGAAAAAGTGTGTGTGACTGTGGACTATCAGCTGTGTTTAATGATGTAGCTGTTGTACTCAGTGCTGGTATGTTTACATGTACACCACTGTTTTCTCTGGCTCCCGCTCCGCAGCACCGAGCAATCTCCTCTCCAGGATCTGGGATTTCTTCTGCAAGTATGAAACACCGAAAAGCCGCGCCAGACCCGACACGGGCGATGGAAGCAAACCCAAAATTAGCACTGAACAATTTTCCCCGAGGCGGTTCAGGCTAAATGGTACCACCCTGTCAGTCTGCAGAGCTTCTCCGAGACGCACCGTGCTATTACGCACTCAGCGAGTCTGATGAGGCTTTCGTGAAGTTAATACGTAGTTCTGAAGATGTGCGTTACTGGGCTTTGACAAGGAGCATGCATGCAAAAACACAGATCTGAGACCAGAGCTGTGTCATAACCATTAAATAAATCCATGGACAAAACGTGCAGGATGATGCTGAGTGCTGTGACTACAGTTTGGTTTCCTGAGCATGCAAGAACAAGAAATATCAAACAAAAGAGATCAAACACACACAGTATTACACACAGATACACTTAGTAAAATACACGTTGAACAAGTAGAAGTGTCAGACTATTCATCTATATGTTCAAGCGTGGTGAATGTGCAGGTCACAACTTGTCTACCAGAGCGTTTTGGAGTTGCTGGATTGTGTATTTGATGAGTTTGATGAGCGAAACCAAGAAATCCCATTAGCCTCTGTAGTGTAGCTCTGAGCAGCTCACAGCTCTGCTCCACCATTCTAAAAATAGCTTGCACTGACAACGACTATAGGGATTATGGCAATGGGTCAATTTGCCAAAATGTTGAACTATCCCTTTAACATTTAAACGGGCTGCACAAATGTGTCAATATGAGAAATTGCTCCAATTAAGTTTCAGAAAAGTGTTATGCTTCTGTTTTAATTTTATATTTCCTGTGTGGAAATTCAATATATGTTAGATTTTTATGAAGGAAGTGTGAGCTGTTGATGCAGGACACACACAGGATGGAGGATCAAACTTCACAATAGAGGCACAGACTGTGGAGAGAGCTGAGAGGAATCAGAGCAGTGAAGGCCAAGTCTGTCACCATCTGGCTACCGTGTGTGTGTGAGTGTGTCCATCTGTTTCTGTGTGGTCAGACTGTCTGCAGGGACACACCCACACACTGTACTGACACACACGTGCTCGTGCACTCTTCCCAGGCCTCCAGAAACCCCGGTCACTGACTGAGTGTGGACTTAGGAATGTTACAATTATAGATTACCATTATTGTCAGAGAAATGATCACGGTGTTACGATTATCACGATTATTAATTCATTTCACAACACTATCATATTGTATCTATTAATATATGACCAATTATTTGAAATATTTGGGCCATAAATTGTCATCTATACCCAATGTTTACATTTATTTTAATCGTTGTTTATTTTGTTTTCAACATTTAAATTCCTACCAATTCAATGTACGGTATCTTAGTTAAATAGACCAGTATCTGAGCATTTATCTTTATTTTGCCGCACATCTGCCTTCTGATTTTTTTTTTTGGAAGTGACTGTAATTAAGAATCTTTCATGAATTCATTAATTGTGGCATTTGATACCACGATTAAGTGTGAAAACAAGTAATGGTGACATCCCTAGTGTGGACATGGGAGTTTGGCTGACAGATGCCACTGTCATGCACAAAGCTCCAGGATCTCTGAGGTTTGGCCGAGATCCACTTCTGTGCTGCGTAATCTCGGTTTAGAGGAGGTTAAGAGGGAGAAGAGAGGCTGCAGGGGAATCGGACGGCAGGAACAGAGCCAACGAAGAAAAACAATCGTCATCATTAAGTGTGTCGTTTGCAAAAAGTTGTTTGGAAACCGCTGCACAAAAGTCTGCTCTGTTTCTTTATCTGACAAGTTGCTGACAAACTGCGATAAACTCAACCTTTATCTGGTCTTAAACTCTTGCAAAACAACAGGGATGGCTTCATTCGTCACCCATCTCCTGGCCTTTTTGTCAACAAGTCTATCCAGGGACGGGGTAGAAGGTTGGGGAGTCGGCGATAAGAACGGGATTGAAGCCAAATAAAAAAGGAAAAGAAGGAATCTGTACTGTTGGAAACAGGTCGCAGCTGGTCACAGGACTTCATGAGACCACGGCTGAATTCCAAGTAGGCAAAAGCAATTTCCTTCAATATCAGCCCCCCCCTCCTCTACAATAACTAAAGAAAGCCTGAGTGAATGCATTAGGGAGAGATCCCATGTCACATTCAAGTAATGTAAGACACTGGAATGCAGCAGGACACTGAAGGACTGATGCTGAAATCTTTAAATATCAAAACCAGTTATAAAAACAAAGGCTTCACGCACGCCTGATGTTGCATCTTGTTTCAGCTGTGTGAGGATTAAAATACCTTCACATGTTTTCTTGGTCAACCCGTTACGTCCTATTTCTGTTATTTTATTCTGATTGGTCCCATTATTTGCATCTGTTCTGTAATTAATGTGTTTGTATTCTAAAATGCCCAATAAAACATGCTCTTTGTTTCATTTGAAGAGTCAGACGACCTAAAAATCGTCAACACTGCAGCAAACCACTCGAAAACAAACACAGTAGCAGGGGTAGCTCCAGCGAGGTATGAGCTTCGAATTCCGGAGCTACATGCAGTAATAACACTGTTAAAAATCCAAAACCACATTTCAAGTTTTCAAGTGGTTTTGGTGGTTTTATTCCAAGCAGCAGCGTCGCGCTCTCGCTTGATAGTTTCTGTGAGAGAGGAAACGAGAGAGGGAAGCGGGACCATGGGAAACGAAAGCCTGAGCTGATCATTTACCAGCAGGGGCAGACGGACACCGAAGAGTCAAAACACAGTGCAGACCTCCAAGCTTACACCTGTACTTAGAGCTGTCCGAGACAGATGTGAACACCAGGTGTGAGCTGAGCCTCTGTCAGGTTTTCAGAGTGAATTTCTAAGCATATGTGACAGGTAGTGGTGCTTTGGATAATAGAGTTGCATTAGGAATGAATGTAAATGCTCCTCCCTAAATGAAAGTGGCACTTGAGAACGGAGCCTGTTCTCATGATCTGCTCCAATCTTGGCAACGGCTCCAGCAGAGGAAATGGACACCAGGTCGAGGTCAAACATGATATATATAGGTTTTGTTTATAATGAAATACAAGAATAAAAATAGTCCGGAGGTCACAGAGCGAGGACGTTAATGACAAAGCAACTCAGGGAAATCTCCTCCGCAAGTTTTACATTTTGAACGTTTGGCGGCCTAAAAATAACCTAATGTAATATGTTGTGTATGTGTGTTGAGATTCTTCAGCTGAGCAGAGCAGACTGTGGGCCCCATGGATCGCAGACTGGGGTCCTTTCAGTTCAAATCACAATCCCCTCATTCAGCAGCTTCCATCAATGAGCCTTTCTTAGTCTGCCAAAAACACACACTCACTTACACACAGGAGACAGATTTTTGGAGCGTGATTATTGTCTTATCTAGATGTGGAATGACGCTTCACACACTGAGGGCCTTCTCTGCTGCATATGCATACAGTGAAACATTCACTGGCATGTGCACTGGCAGATGCACAATAAAGACTCTGAAAAAAAAAAACATGGTGAAGTCAGAATTTCCTGACTCCAACTCAAGACTGTAAACACAACCTGCAAAGGCCAAGGTCGCATCTTTAAAGGCAGTGTCCAGTTACACACAGCTGTCCTCACACCAACATGGCTCTTTTTTTTTTTAGATAATTAGAGGGCGAGCAGGTTTTAGCAGAAAGCTCTAACAACCAACTGTCCATCAGTGAACTGAGCAGGAATCTGGCTCCGGTCCTGGCGGTCATCATCCAAAATGTCCAGGCCAAAAGAAGAAAAAAAACCTCTCAGAGGACAAGTCTTGGAAATAGCTTCCCAGCTCACCACAACGGCCCTCCTGCTTGTTACAGCATAACTGGAGGCTCCTGTTGTTGGTGACGGCCGGGTATCGGCCCATGGCTCCAGCGCTTCACTCGGACTGTATTTCCTTTCCTTTACGGTCCTGACAACTGTTGCTGTCTTGGGTACACAGTTGAAACTGAGAGGCTTGAATGTTTTGTTTACAAACTGCAACGAATAAAACTCTAGACTCTACCTTTAATGGGGAAAGTGCAACATGTGTTTATCGATGGCGGCTAAAATGCTGGTTATTCCTTTTTTCCAGCAAGCGAGAATCCCTAAAAATAAACCAATAAACGAGAGAGGGCCTGACTGCAGCTGTGGTAACGGCTTCCTCTTCTTGTTTACCTTTTATGAAATGATTCATCGGCCGGCAAACTACACTCAAATTATAGTGGAGGCCCTGAAACAAAATGCATGTTAGGGGTCTGTGAGTTACAACTTAATGTAAAAATATCCATTATGGTTAGTTAGGCAGGTTGAGCCCACGCTGCCAGAGTTTCTGGTTTTTCTTACTCACAATAAACAAAGCTGGAGCAGCATGTGTCAGCAAAAACAAAAAACAAAAAAAACACAACTTAAATCGATTTAAATTGCTCCGTTTATTATGGGATACACACAGCTCAACTTGTGTCTCTCTTGCCCTCTGTTTTTTCTAAGGATCTCCTCTGGCCTCCCTCCATCCCCGGCCTGTCACTGACACTTGCCATGAAGCTGTCAGCGTGTGTGTTTACCCATCAGTCCGTCTCCTCTGCCAAATTGACTCTCAGTGTTACTCGGCAAAATCACCAGCCAGCGAAAGCACACACTTCTTCTTCTCCTCCTCCTCTCTCTCTCTCTCTCTCCTATTAATCCTCTCTTCCTCTCGTGCTTAAAGGTCACTGCCCGGATAAACTGGGATGTGGTGTATCAAAGTAATCGCTCTCTTTTTTCTTACATCTCGTCTCCTTTTGACCCTGGAGGCCAGCGCCGAAGAAAACCTCTCTACTCGTCTTCTAGTAACTGCTTCACTGAGGCCAGTGCTCCCTTTATGTTAGAGATGAGCATTTAATGAAAACGCATAAATAACAGAATGGATGGAACGATCTGCATCTTACTCCTGTTCTCTCTGAATTTACCAAGTAAAAGATTTATTTCACCTTGAATCTATTATTTTGTTTACCGTCCAACATTTTCCCCTCAACCCCCACCCCCTTTTTCCTCAGATCCCGTCTTCCCCTGCGGTCCAGGGCCAAGTAAAACACTCACACCATCTGTGGTGCGGTGCTGAGGGTTTACAGAGAGTCCCTCAGCATCACTGACGCAAACGACCTATGATATCCAAAGGACGTAGCATTTCAGGTGTGATGGACTTTGTAGCCTACATACGGCCTTTAGACTGATCCGGTTTGATCTGGTCCACTCCACAAACTCCAGACTCCCGAGAGGAAATTTATTCGAGCACCAAGACTTATTGAGCTTTTCCGGAAATTCATTATTCCAGACATGCATGACAAAAGAAAAAACGCCTTGGAGCAAATTGGCATCAAGTGTGTGCGAGAGGGGGGTGGGGGTGTTTGAAAGGTACCACTCCTCTCTACTCCCGCTCAAGTCTGCAGGACTCTTGACTAATGTCAACAGGGATAGAAACCAGATGGGTGAGACTGATGATAAGAACTCTCCACAGGGGAAAAGACAGGGGAAAAAAAACAAAGTCAAAGCTGTTCAGTTTCTTCTCTCTGTCCCCTGCTGTGAATTCCAGCGGGGGTCTTTGCAGCAACAGCTCACGCTCAGGCACAGAAGAAGCCTGTGATGTTATGGCTTTGAGTTATCACTTTAAACTGTTTTTTATTCTTTCCATCGATTTAGCAGCACCTCTCCTGAAATATTTACCTTCCCAGCAAAGAAATCCGTCAGTTGGACAAACTGGGCAGCCACAACTTCAGATGCGTGCGATAAAAGAAGAAAGAAATGGGTGTAGGAAAAAGTGAGATATGAGAAAAGATAAGATGAAACTTATCGCGGAAATATGAAAGCTTCATACCAGAGAGCGTGCTGCGTCCTGTTGGGAAACACCAGGTCAGTGGGCCGAAAAATCAACAGTCAAGAGCTTGAGTTACAGTGACGTGCAGTGCTTCACTGTAACACTAACGCCCAGAGGTGAATCAGTGTCTTAAAGGGATAGTTCAACATTTTGGCAAATTGGACCATTGTCATAATCCCTATAGTTTTAGGAGTGGGTTCGTTCCCTTTAATTGTTGGGCAAGTAGGTCCAGTTCAGTCAGTGCAAGCTATGGGATTTCTTGGTTTTCCTCATCAAACTCATCAAATACACAATCCAACAACTCAAACGCTCTCGTGGTTATTGTGACTTGCACATTCACCACGCTATGAAATAACAAGTTCGAGTTTGATGATTTGATGAGTTACCCACACTCGATTTGATGAGTTTGATGAGAGAAACCAAGAAATCCCATTAGCCTCCGTAGCGTAGCTCTGAGCAGCTCACAGCTCTGCTCCGCCGTGCTCCGCGGGTCAATTTGCCAAAATGATGAACTATCCTTTTAATTTTTCCTTTTACGCATAAAATCTACTTTACTGCAGAATTAAAAGTGCTGCTTTCTTTGATCCTGCCTCAAGCAAATGCATCAACAAATGGTAAATGATAAATGGCAAAGAACCCCCCCCCATGCTGTTGCAGGCAGGAGATGAAGATGGAGAGGAAGAGGAAGACACAGAGCTTGGGTGCTCCTGTGCTTGAGGGAGAAAAACGCACAAACTGTCCTCCAATCACGTTCTCTCGTTGGGATTAGGTTAAACAGCTTAACCCGCTGAGCAGACGTCACGGCCGGTTCCTCCTCACGACCAGAAGCGACCAGAAGGGACACACACACACACAGGCCAAACTGTGGTGTTTCAACAGCATGTTTGCAAAAAAATACCTGCTAACATTGTGTGCAGTGACAGCGAGGCACAGTGGGAAATCAAACTGACAGCACACCTGATGGGGGGAAAACGATTAAAATGCCTCCAGGCTGCTGCAAGGACAACGGCGTGCGTCTCTGTGCAGTGTGCGTGTGTGTCTGTGTTTGTGTTCCGGCTCGAAGCACACTTAAGGCAGACAATTAAAATGAGCAGCAGAGGGGGAATACAAGCACAATGTTGTACCATTAAAAAAAAAAGCAAAAAAGCAATTAGCGTCTTGTGTAGGACAGCGGTGGGTGTGTTAGCGCTGCGCCTCGTGCAATTATGAGCTCAGTAAATCTCGCAACAGGACGGCTTTTGTTTCCTAAAAGCCTCCGGAGCTCCATCGGGACGCGGAGCGATAAAATCCAATATCTTACTCATTATATTTTGTTATCAAATGCAAATCGATAAGAAGTTAACATTGTAATTGTATTGATTTTTTTTTCTTCTAATTATTAACTTCTCAGTTTTACAAACTGTGAAGTCGTGTGAATGGTTGTTGGAGTCTTTTAAATCTAGCCACTTCATTCATTCACAAACGTCCTCCTGTCTTCTTTTATACTTATTCACTTTTTATCTCCATAATCCACTTGGTTAATTATACACTTTTTTAAATTATTGCTTTCGGTATGGATTGGATTATTACACTATATTATACTATTTATGTAATTATTTCTCCAAATCCCAAAGCAATTACCGCTTACGTTCCAACGTGTTTTATTTATTAAACGTGCCCAAAGTTCATTCTGAATTTGGTAAGCACTGCTTTAAGTACTGTGCACCACCTGCTGCTTGGAATGCACTGCAGAAAACTCTAAAGTTCAAGAAGCTCATCAACCTTGGATCCTCGAAAACTCATGTGAGAGAAATTGGAACAGCTTCATACCGCACTTGTTCTTGTTTTAATGTGAATCCGGAGCCTTTAGTCCTGTTGCCTCTATCTTGTAATGTATTTTGTCTGTGTTGTTGTGTGATTTACTTGTAATTGCAATTTTTCTCTGCTGCTGTCTTGTCCAGAGGTCATTGTGTCTCAACGGGACTGACCTGGTTAAATAAAGGCTAATAAATTATGGCGGTGCCTTTTTATACTTATTCAGTTTTAATCCCGGCAATCTACTTGCTTTTTAAAAAAAAATTCTTGTTTTATGGTGGAATGCAAACTTTAGGGAGATCACAATACCGATATGGAGCGGTGAATAATATACACGAAGAAGACGAACGACTTTTGAAAAGCTTTACGTCTCCCGCCCTCATTTGACCTCACAGCTTGTAAATTAAAAGTCACACGCCTCAGCTTGGCAAGTGTTTTTGTTTGTGTGTGTGTGTGTAGCTGAAACAGATGATTCACAACACAATAAAAAATGGTGTTGACACACACAACGGAATGATTAAACTATGCCTGTGGCAAACACAGTTGTGTGTGCGGTTGTGAGGCTGCGTCTGCACAGATGATTTAGAAGTGAAGAACAACATTTTAATCATACCACAGCCCCAAAATCCTCAGCGTAATTAAAACTGGTTCTCACGCTGACGATGAGAAGACGCGTCCATTATCTTATCAGATCTCTCACAATCTCTGCAGACACTGTAAGAACGGTGAGATTCAGCCATGACGAAATAGTTTGACACAGAGAAGCGTGAAGACTGAGAGAAAGGAGGAGGAAAAGAAAAGGCTCGGTGAAAAATAACAGGGAGGTGGTAAAAGGTGAAAACCAAAACTACTTTTTCCTCCCAAACATCACATTTCAACCGACATTCCTCTGCTGGTCTCTCAGAGAGACGGACGGCTGGAGACCAGGGGACACGGCAGGGGAGACGCCATTGAATTCCACTGAGGCTTCTGGAAAACATCCAAACGGAGATGAGGAGGGAGCAAGGGGAAGAGGTTTAAAAACACTTCAACCTTAAAAAAAAAACCAAAACAAAAAGTGCTGTGTGCTTCCACACACTCACACTCTAGACTAAAGAGGTGCGAAGCAGCAGATCCTGGTCCAGATCTGCGACAGAGATTGAGTGGAGCAGCTCTGCAGCCTTTAATAAGGAGCCATGGTTCACACTTAGCAAGGGGGAGAAATCTCATTTAGGATATTGGAGCTGACACTGGGGCTTTAAGACGGTTGCTAAACTCTTAACAAGCCCACTTGTGCATTTCTTTTCTAATCTAAAGCGCTGGATCCCACACTGAGGACGACAGACTCCCATGCTGAGGACTGATTTAAGTACAGCTCCACATGCAGCCTTAGAAATAAACCAGAACACCCATCTGCCTCCGCCACTGAAACTAGTTTCAGGTTACATCTTAGTTTACTCAGTCTTATCGAGATGACTACGCACCAGGCTCTGCATTGTTACAGGCTCACACACCATTCACACATCCTACACAGCCCCTTCCCCCGTTTTGCTTATTACTCATAGAGGCCGTTTAGTATGTGCTATATCTACTATCATGTATCATGAATTATAAGCTCTTAAGCATTACATTGTACTGTGATTGTATTTTTTTCTCTTCTTTTTATTTCATTTTAAAGAGACCCAGAGATGTTTGCTTTTGGTTATAAAAGAGTCTCATATTAATGTAGATGAATCTACGTTACCCACACTTGTCCATTTTTGATATTGTTTTGTCTTTATAGTTATTTTGATGTTACTATTTAGTGGTCGTCTCGCCCAGCATTTCATGGTTTCACGGATGCTGCCGCTAGTTGGCATCGTTTATGATCGGAGCTGATCGTCTTCCAACCTCCGACTTTCCTTCTTGATTAATGAATTATTTATTTATTTAGTATTTCACCGTGCACGCGGAGGATCATGGGAAATGTAGTGCGAAAACACTTTGCTTTCTGAAACTCCTCGTAGTCCCTTTAAGGTACCGTGCCTATAACATCTGGCAAGGGGACTACCAATGTAAATCAGCCTTGGCTGCAACTGGGTACAACACCATCCCTGTTAGAAAGAAATGCTGAACATTGTACTCTGTCCTCCTGAAAAAAAAAATTAATTGGATATTGAAATTGAAATAGCGTTGACCTTTTACCTGCAAAATCTAATCTGTTCATCCTAGAGTTCTAATGAATGCTTGATCTAAACTTAAAGGCAAAAGTGTAGGATGGACAAGCAGAAAAAAAAATGTAATTAGCACCAGCACCTCCTCCCCTTTCACCGTCTACCCTACTGGTGTCTATATCCTGGACGTCGAGGGAAAACTCAGACACAAGCTAAATATTCTCCTCCATCATCGAGCGGAGATTTACAGCGGCAGCGACAGCTTAATAACTCTCCCCACGTATCCATCTCTCGCGCACCGGAGGAATAAAAAGGAAAAACGTTCATTTCTGAGTGACATTTCCTACACTCCACAAATTAACTTTTTAGTTTCCAGGTGGAAGAGAGAGAATCAAAAGTCAGGCTTCATTAGGAAAAACAGATCTGCTGCCTGGAGCTACTACACCGCCGAGTCCAGCAGCAACTGTACAGCTCCTGGTTTTCAACCACAGCCAGATTTCATTTATCAAATACAACAGGAGCTACAAATAAGCTCTGGCTGCCTGCCAGGGCGTCTGGTGGCCATGATAAAAAAACAACAACTATCAATTCGTGGTTGCTGTTAATTTTTCCATTGTGTTTAAAACAACACCGCTGAGGTATCACGGTGCCAAACTGGAGCACAGGCTGTGATGACAAGGAGGCTGACATATTATGATAGGGTGTCATGCATCAATGTAAAAACAACTTGTTTCAAATACAGGAAATCATTTATGTAACAAATGCGAGGACGGAGTGACAAGACAAACTTGTGGAAATAACGGTGGAACTTGCAGCTTGAGCCTCCACCTCCCCCCACCCCCCTACCCGCAGCCCCAGCAGGCTGCTCCAAACCAATACTTGTAATCCATTAAAGCCACTAAATTGGTACGGTGGTTTAGTGTAGCACAGTGAAGCGGAGGTACAGTGATTACCCTAAATGGGGCCCATGCGCTTCCAGTGCTGGCTTGACTAGCCTCCTCACTGGGGACCTCATTCACTGCAATTATAAGAAGAGAAAAAAAAGGAAGAAAAAAAAAAGCCCATGTGCAGCAGCCAGGCAGAGCAGAGTTGGCTCGTTCACCGGCTGCCGGCGCAACGCAAAAGGCTTCTGTGGGAGACGGATGTGTGTCTGTATGCATCCTTCTCTTCCGCCCATGCTGCAATCTCTCTCTCCTCCCTCCATGGGGCCCTTTTCATTTCTCCCCCCACCATCATGCTCTCTTTCAGACATGCACAATCTTTCTGTAATTGTCTCTCCATCAGCGATACTCACAGTAATAATCTCCCTGCCTTGTTGTTTCCCTCCTTCCTAGCTCGGAGGCAGCTCTGTCTGTCTGTGGCCCTGTCTTTGAACTCAGTGGGTCTAAACGCTTCCACGTGGCTCCGTGTGCACACGCCCACCCCAAAGTAACAAAATGCATGTTTCTGTTGAACCGCCGCAACAGTAGCACAGACTGCACATACTATTCAGTATGATATTTATTCATCCCCATGGGAAAATCATCTTTTCCTTTGCTCCACGGGAGGAGGAGGAGCAGTGGGGTGGGGTCAAAGTTTAGGGTCAGCTAAGGAGGGAGAAAGAAGGAGAAGAAGTAGCTGAAGGGAAAATCAGTCCACAGTCACAAGTCCCTCTCTGAGATCCCTGACCGCAGGAATGAGACGAGCGAACGCCAACCATTACATAATACTCAACGGTTCCTCTGTGTGCAGGAACGCTGCATCCACATGTTTCTGAACCTCTTTGTTGGGACCCTCAGGCTTGTGGCATCTCAAAAAACCGGGGCGATCGAATCAGAAAATGTGAGCGTCAACATGATTTACAAATTCCCATGATGCAGTTCAACAGTTCTGTGTAGGTCTGTGGGAGAGGCTCAGCACTAAATAAACATACATTATTCAGTCACGTTCATCCGGCATTAACATCAATAGGAGTCTCATAAAGGGGCATTATATCTGCAAATCTCATCTAACATTCATTTCATTAGAGCTATAATTAACTATCCTTAAAGGGATAGTCCAACATTTTGGCAAATTGGCCCATTGCCATAATCCCTATAGTTTTAGGACTAGGTTCGTTACCTTTAATTGTCGATGCAAGCTGTTTTTAGAACGGTGGAGCAGAGCCGTGAGGTGATCAGAGTTACGCTACGGAGGCTTTTGGAGTTGTTGGATTGTGTATTTGATGAGTTTGATGAGGGAAACCAAGAAATTCCATTAACCTCCGAAGTGTAGCTCTGAGCAGCTCGCAGCTCTGCTCTGCTGTTCTAAAAATAGCTTGCACTAACAATTAAAGACAACGAACCTACTGCTAAAACTATAGGGATTATGGCAATTGGATTATGGGCCAATTTGCCAAAATGTTGAACTATCCCTTTAAGAGAGTGGAGAAAGCTGGGCAGGTTTTAGCATGCACACATGCACTCATCATATACATGAACCAAGTTTGATGAGGAAACAGCATCATATAGATATTCCATTAACACACACTGAGCAGGTCTCTGTGGATGATGGTGATGAATGAGGCCTGTCAAAGATACTGTTAGTTCTGTTAGTGCTCCAGAGAAGCAGAAACAAAGAAGGGAGGAGATTATTAGGAGGATGAGAGGAGGTCTGGAGATGGGATGGACGGAGAAGAGAAAAGAAGAGGGGTCGTAAACTCCCAGAGATCACAAAGCCAACATGAAATAACTCTATTAAACTGCCTTTCACACATCACCTCGGTCAGCTCTCACAATGTGAATAAGATGCACAAACACCATCAGAATTTGAAAAAGAAAAAGGGCAATTTCTATCTTTCTATCTTCATTTGAGGAATAAAAACTAAACTGTCTGGTTCTGTGCATCCTGTTTCACTGCGGGGAGCTGCATTAATACTAATGTCTTCAGCCTCACCATGAGCAGACTGCCATTAAAATGCTAAATAGATGAATTCAGCCCCCAAGAGAGCAGAGTGAACTGTGTCTTTCTGTGATTTCATTGCCTCTTTTGTCTTTGAAGACACTTTTTCTTTTCTTTTTTATCCAGGTGTGACTGTCTCACTGTCTTCCTTTCTCATTCCTCTCATATCTGCCCTTTCCACAGGCAAACGGCGGCACAAAGCCTCATCCATTTGAAATGTCAACTACTCCACATTGGAGCGAATGAGCGAAGCATGTGTGTGTGTGTTTGTGCATAATGTGGCAGGGGACTTGTAGCTCATTTATCAGAGGCCTCGGGGAACTGCTAGTCCATCAAATGAAGTTGTCTATGGAGCAGTTCAATCATCCTAATCCTCACCAACACAACCCCCCCCCTCCCTCCCTCTATCTTTCCCCAGCTCTGTTTTTAGACAAAAGATCAGGAACCATGTGGATGACGAAGCCGAAGCCACACAATCTAATCACCCTGCAAACACCCTCGCTGATCTTATTGCACCCGGACACGCACGCTTTCTCACACACATGCAAACAACACACGCACCCCTTCTCCTCATCGACCCGCTGCAGTTTAAAGCTGCAGTGAGAAAGTCCATCTTGATGAGGGTGTGTTGGATGGTCTTGCATGGATTAAGGTCAGCGTGCCAGCGTTTTAAGGCTATGGAAAGAGAAATAGGAAGCAGGGGTGAAAGCTCTGAATCAGCAGGACTTACGTAGAGATAGTAAACTACAGCTGCAGGTGCCGCCATGACGTGTGCTAAAGGTGAAAACCACCAGGCTGGATGTTGTTTCCTGCGTTTTCAAAGCTGAAAGCATCAGAATACTTTGTTTTTCCCTGCTGCAAGAAAAAAAAAACAACCAAATCTGAATACTGGTTTTTCCCTGCTGCAGAATTAAAAAACAAACAAACCTTGCTGCACCTCTGGCCTCTCCCTTGTTCTGTTTCACTTCAGGATAAGACTGTTGCTATTCAAAACCAACGATGCATTACCTTTCTAACTTTGCAGCCATCCACTTATTCACCAGCTTTATCTTTTAAGAACAAATCCTGCCACTGTCACTGCAGAGGAAAATACCTGAAGTAAGTTGTCAGATTGCTTTGTTCACGTTATTTAACATGGCTACTTTGGGTTAAACTGAGAAAACACGGCAGGACAGCAAATCTTAAGTTAACAAAGTCCAGTCACTTGTTCCTTTTCTCTGAGTTTTATCCATCTCCACCACACAAACCAAAATGGTTTCTCTTGGAAAATTCCCCTCAATCACTGACGCCGTGACCTGAAGATCAACTCAGAGAATCTGGGGCAGGAGGGTTTACATGGAAGGGCAAATCAGTCTGCAAAGCCCCCCCCCCTCCTTCTGATACACACTTAAACAGAGCATCTTGAAGTGATTACAACTGTAATGAAAACCAAATATCAAAGTTGTATTCACAGATGTGTCTGTTGGAGGAAAAGGAGGAGGTGGCGTTGTGTTCTGGGCTGTGCTGCTGTGGAAACCGATGTCCGACTTTTCGGCTCGGCGACCGGCTTCACCGTCAGCAAACTAGAACAGGTGAACAACTGTCTCAAAGCAAATGAGTAACGTGCTTCCTCCAGTATTCACCAAGCATGCAAATACACACACACACACACACACACACACAGCGTACCCACTCTACCTTTAATTATTTACCAGGTGGGAGTGACTGACACTGCTCTGCACTCACACACTCCTCTACCATACTGCTTCCACTCCAAATTAATAATGAAGCCTCCAAGAGAGCCATACTGTGCACTAATGCAGTCTTGTTACGATGTTTTATTCATGAAATCTTGACCTAAACAATGAAAAGAAAGAAATGACAGTAAACAAAGAAAAGTATGACCAACGCTACGCCTTATGTAAGAAGCCTGTTGTAACATCTACTGCGAGGAGGAAAAAGGCTGTGTTCGATTTAAATGGTATTCAGGCTCGGAGCCTCTAAAAGCAGCCGACGCTCTGGAGGATCTCCTTTTGATCGAATGTGTTCCATGTTACTCCTCATGAGGATCTGGGAGTCTGTTGGCGGTGCTGAGGGAGGGGTTCACATTCCCAGTCTAAACCCTGAGCATGTCGCTGATTTTATTAACACCAGAAACATAAAAGGGACTTTGATGGATGAGAAGCCTGAGCTCTCACTGTCAACCACCTTGGATCCAATGGATGCAACTTTATCAATGTTGCACTAGTTTGTCTGGATGTTATACTTCTTCTATGCTTCATGTGTCGTAATGTTTCATAATTTTACATTTTTATCTCATAGCATGGTGAATGCGCAGGTCACAAATTGTCCACCAGAGCGTTTTGGAGTTTTTGGATTGTGTATTTGATGAGTTTGATGAGGGAAACCAAGAAATCCCATTAGTCTCCTGAGCAGCTCGCGGCTCCCATTCTAAAAATAGCTTGTACTAACAATTAAAGGTAAAGAACCTACTCCTAAAATCATAGGGATTATGACAATAGGCCAATTTGCCAAAATGTTGAACTATCCTTTATGTTATGTTACCGTTCACCTCCATTGTGTTCGCTGAGCAGCTTGCGTCTCTGCCCCGCAATCTCACAACAACATCATGCACTGACAATTAAAGGTAATGAACCTATACCTATGACTATGGATTATGGTGATAGGTGAATTTACCAAAATCTTTAACTATCCCTTTAAAGCTGAATTTAAAGCTGGATTGATTGACCCATGACCGACTAGATAGATATATACTGTATACTTTATTGATCCCAAGCTGGGAAATTACAGATTTTATTTTCTATTTGCATCAGCTGAAGTAACACTGACTAACCAATGGAGAACCACCATGTCTGGACCAAAGCTATGAGCCGTGTGGGTTTAGAAACTAATGTGCATAATCACCTTGGTGCCTTTGGTCACTTAAGCCCTTTAAACATTACAACCAGCCCACAGCGTGCCAACAGCTAGCTGAAGTGTAAAGTGATTTTAAAATTTACTGCGCCCATTCTGCTAGTTTAAAGACTGTTTACCTCCCTGCAGAGGGAAAATGCCCAAACAAGTGCCAACAGTTGTGTAGGCCGCAGGCTCTCTTGATTTACATGTTAGACTGCACCGACTGCACAAACACAGTAGACGGCCTTGTAACAGGAGAAAGACTGATTAGGTGGGTCGAGCTCAAAAGACAACAACTCCTGTATTTCACCAAACCTGTGATCGGCTGTGAAATCGGCTGTCATTCATTCGGTTGGCTCACTTCCTGTGCTTTTCTACTCGCTTCTCTCTTTCTTTTCCTCTTTTCCTCCCATCTTCACTTCTCCCTTCGTTATTATTCCCTGCCCGGGTCCTCACACTGGTGCTCCTGTGACAGCAAACAAACAATCCCACCCAAGCATGTGTGTGTGTGTCCGTATGTTTGTGCGACTGTGTGGGGGAGTGCAGTGCTAATATATTGTGGTCATGCTGCAGTTGTCAGCTGATGTGCTCTCTCCTGCTGCGGTCTGAGCAGTGACGTCCAAAGATGTTCCACAGAGATAAGCTATGTCCGCCGTGTGCGTGAAAGATTGAGGATCAGAGGGGATGGAGGGGATGGATCCCTGCTGATGGGTGGAGAACCACAAGCTCTCTGTTCATACATCAATTTAGGATTTTGAAAAATGCTTAAAGGTATAATATGTAGGAATTACCCCCATCTAGCGGTGCGGTTGCATATTAGAACGTATTCTTGATGTTGCATTCACATGAGATCGGGCAGACAACAGACGCTGCATGTAACAGGATAAACAAGTGTCTATGTAAACAAGTGGTCTGTCAGCACAAGGCAAACCAATACAAGTGTGACAATATGTTACATACTGGGGCTTTAAAAGGGATACTTCAATACTTCACCCAAAATCGATAATTCACCTATATTCCAAGGAAAGGTTTGGAGAACTTTCAGAGTTATCAAAACGCGTTTGGAGTTCCGAGGTGTGGGGGGGGATTGGTGGATTATTGATTCAGGGTGAAGTATCCCTTTAAAAAAAACCCAAAATAAAACAGACCACTTCCTGGTTGCTTTCTGTCAAACCGTCCACGCAGCCACAGACACATCCTCAGGCACTGACACACTAACAACCACATACATTCTTGGCATGTTTGCAAGAAGCCAATTATGAACCGGCAGCTCTGGATGTTCAACAAGCGGGCCGAGACACTGACTCTCCCTGGATTCTTTCTTAATTATCATCATAAAAACTCTCCAACCGAAAAAAAATTATACAGCAGCTGGCGTTTTTTTTACTAAAGGCGTGCAAATCAGCGACGAGGCCATGAAACTTAAGCTCCCCCCGTCAGCTTGTAACAGGCATTAATCCAGAATACCCAGACTACACCCACCACAGAGGATGACATACCAGATCGCCACAGCATCGATGTCATTAAAGCTGCTGGCGGTGCTGGGGGGGGGGCTCTCAGAAGAGCTCTTTCTCTAAACAGCATTAGGAAGTCAGAGAGCTGCCGTGGACAAACTCGCGCTTTATATGCGAGCGCATGCTCTCGACATGCTCGGGCTCACGGAGAAATTCCCGTTGATTCAAAACACATGCAAACACTTTAGATCCCTAATCAGTGTGACTAGTGACTGGAATCTATAAACAATATAGAGTTACATATGTTTGTATAAGTGAGGAGATGAATGGGCACAAGGAGGTAATGATGAGGAGGATAGGGACAAGACATTAAAGAGATAAAGACAAAAAAAGGGTTGAAAGGCTGCTGTGTGTGTGTTTTTCTCCATGAGGCTGTAGGTGTGGCGAGCTTAGACAGGAAGTTGGCCTCTCTCCTACTTCCTGCGTATCTCCAGGAAGTGGAGATACCAGATAAGGCTCAAGGTGAAAGGGAAGATCGCCTCTCGCAACCTCAAACAGCTGTTGGATTGCATAAGGCGAACGGAGGGAAATGTCTTTGAATGGGCGCATTGATAAGCCACAACTGGAGGCTTTTATTACACATAAATGAAGATTTGCATCAGTCATTGATGTGACGGTGCAGCAGCAGCAGAAGGAAGCGGATAAATAAAAAACAGGCAACAGGCAGACAGACACAGAGAAGCAGCGCAGGGAGGAGCAGCTCAGCTGAGCCCTGAAGGCATCACCATCACCTTTAATTTGTTGCCAAAACATTTACGATGTCATATTAATTATACTGCGTTAATCTGGTCTATTGATGTGTTGACAGACGGTGAAACAGAACAGGTTTCATGAGGTGAGATGCTCATTTAAAACCATTCATCATGAAAATCCCTAAATTAGATCTGCATCATCATCTAACAGCTCAGAACCACACACACACACACACATACATTACTCACCGATATCTGAAAGACTTCCTGTGTGTCATCCAGCATCTGCACCCGTATGGACACCAGTCTCCCTGGAGGCTGGACAGGAGGACGCAGGCCCGGCTCCAGGGTGGACACCCCGAAACTTTCGGGCGCGCCCAGCCTGTGTCCGGCCGTGGACGGCCTGTCGGCTGGTTCGACCATCGTGACGCGCTCACGAGCTGCAGGGGCCTCTGCTCACGTCTGCAAGAGAGAGAAGGAGAGGGAAAATTCAGTTTGTGTCTTTTTATGTGCAAAGCCAGAAAATCTCCTCAGTCTGTGATTTGGAGTATTTTAGATTTTTGGCTTCTTAAATACATAGCAGGCCCTGGAGCTACAAGAGGCACGCATTCCTCTAACATCCAGGCTCTCATCCTAAATAGCACAGTGACATCATTTCCTGTGTAATGGTAAAATTATACACACAATTCCCTTGTAAGGTATTCCTGTATTTCTTCTATGGGATTGTCACATGCTTTTTGTGGTTTTTATCTGGTGAAAAGAATAAAAACAAAACAGAACAGATCAGTGTTTCCTCATTTAGGAGTGGATTTCACAATTAATCGCGATATTAAACGCCACATTTATTTAATCGTAAAGATTCCTAAATATCGTTATTTTCCATGTCGGAACCATGAATCATCACCACCAAATACACAATAACTGGGTTATTATGTTAATGTCAATTTTCCTAACGTAACACTGAACTGGTAGGAATTTATATGTTGCCACCTCATTTGTAAGAAAACATATATTATAGATACTTTAAATAATTTGTTTATACAGTTAGTAATGCAATTATATTTGGACTATATTTGATTTTACACATTCATAGTGTCATAATCAGTGGGCGTTGCCAGGTTTGATTCTTGTCAGATGTCACGCTCGAGTGCTAGTGGAAAAGGACCATAAATAATAACCCCCCCTAAAGCGTCTTGATCCGCTCAGTCTATCAGTATACAGTACATATACGTTATTAAAGAGCGGGGAGGATTGCCACCACGACTGGTTCAAAAGGTCTTAGCGGGAAACACTGTAGATGCTTAATCAACCTAATATAAGAAAACAAAGGTTAAAAGCTGCTTACTGGTCTCAAACGTGGAAAAATACAGATTGAAACTAAAGTTGGAGGCTCTGTTCGGTGAGGGAGGGAAACTTTATGCTAAATTAGTTCAAGAAATGTGCAAAAAAGAAAAAAAAAATCTCACCACATTTATTCAGTCTGGGTTAAATTGGCCTTGCACAATGTTAGAAACCACAAGGGGATTTAGTCAGTGAGTGCGAAGAAGCAGGCGGACAAGACAGACATGTCTCACACATTGCTAGACGCTCACACTACACACACTGGATCCAGCTACATATGCAGGTGGGATTTAACTGCGTTTTCGACAAACCAAACACAGAGCTCTGTCTTCGACCAGTTCAGACTTGAATCAAAAGCTTCAGAAGTGGGGCAGATGAGATACGGTCTGAGAACACACAAAGACATCCACAACCCCCACTTTTTTTTTTCCTTTCAGCCTCAAACACACACACAAACTTTTTCACCGCCCCCCTCCCACAGCTCACACTTGATAAACTTCAGCCTCAGACAATAAATATCCTCTCAGACGCTTGGTGACATCAGGGCTGAGGAATGTTTTAGAAGATAGTCGGGGGGTAAGGCAGGGATGAGGGTAACCCACTGCTGATCTGCCCTGCCACACAAACATTTGTTTTGATCAATAAATCAATATTCACTCATTAAACACAGGTTTAAGCCTGATGTTTTTTTTTCCAAATATCAGCCTGTAAAATCCATTATGAACAGAGCTACAGTAGAAAAATGAGCCTTTCTCCCCCTGAATGGCAATAAACAGTCACTTCTGAATGTTCAGGAGCAGATGGGTGGTGCATTGAACTGAGATGACCTACGTGATGGCAAACATCCACCCTGCCGGTAGAAGTGCCGTCGGCGAGGCATTCTCCGAGTCCAGCATACGGTCCATATTTGAAGACCACATTAAAAGTATGTTATCAGGTTGATGAGGATGTCCCCGGTCCAAATCCTGAGAAATGCAGCTTTCTCTTGCCCAAATCTGGAGAATAAACTTGGTGTGTAATTAGTGGTTTTCTGCAGACTATCCTCAAATCCACTGAGAGCTGGACACTTTTCCCTGCAAGGCTATGATGGGAAGTTTATAGTGGAGTCTCTGTGCACCATCTACTAGGGAGGAGGTGTGGGTTCAGAGAGAAAACTGATCTGTGACTGTTATGATGATCGATTTCCCGGTCTCTGGCTCCAGCGGTTTCAGTATGAGGATTTGCTATCTGTATATCATGACATTAAAGGGATTGTTCATCATTTTGTCAAATTGTCATAATCCCTATAGTCATAGCAGTAGAATTGTTACCTTTAATTGTCGGTGCAAGCTATTTTTAGAATGGCGGAGCAGAGCAGGGAGCTGCTCAGAGCTACATTACGGAGGCTAATGGGATTTCTTGGTTTCTCTCATCAAACTCATCAAATACACAATCCAACAACTCCAAAACGCTCTGGTGGACAAGTTGTAACCTACACATTCACCACGCTATGAAATAATAATGTAATATTATGAGACAAAGTTGTTTTCAGGGAATATGCAGAGACTAATTGCTGAAAAACTGCCCCCGACAGTCCACGTTTCTGAATTGTTGGATTGTGTAAATTTGATGAGTTTGATGAGGGAAACCAAGAAATTCTATTCTTTTCTATTTGCCAAAATGTTGAACTATCCCTTTAAATTCATTTGGGCGTCAGAAAAAACATCTAAATATTCATTCTAATGTCACATTTGTGAATCAGTTGAATAAAGGAAATCACAAGCAATGTTTAAAATTTGCATAGAAACTTTTTTTTTTATCAGTTCACCTTTGCGCTCTCACACCTAACTTAATCTCTCCCAGGAAGGTTATACAACAGACAGAGACACAGAGAAGTCATTATCTTTTACTAATCCCTCCACCTGTACTACACAAACCATCAGCTCTCTTCACCTCAGTGACAAAAAGCCCGAAACTGGAAATTGGAGCCAGGCCAAGGAAGTGACCTGACAATAAAAAGGGACCCGACAGTCAGGTTACTCATTACACCTGTGGGAGCAGTCGTTTCCCCTCCTGCTCTGAAATGAAGACTTCAGTTTATTAGTAGTTCAGCATTGGCACAGAGACTGGTGCTTGAATAATGTATTCCCTGAAACCCTACACCTCCTTGTCACACTTCAAAGCAAAGCGCAGAGCCAGTTTTATAGTTCAACCTAATCATTCACTAACAGGAAGGTGCCAATTACCCTGACAAACATCACTAGATCATCTTCTCTCAACACAAAGTCATCAACAACAACGTTGCAGCTACTACCACTGAGTTTTCCCTCATAAACAACAAAATCATGAATGCTGACTGGACTGATTTAAGACTTTGAGAACAACACGCAAGCTGTTGGATCCATTTCTCAGCGACATAAATCTGAAAAGAGTGGAAGTTTGGAAGCAGAAGTTTCCTCATCTCCTCTGCAGGGGCCGGGAGGAGGATTATACACAGAGTTAGTTAAGCAAGAGAGGAATACAGAGCGAGCTGGCCGCACACGCACAAAGGAGGCTACTGTGGGAGCTTCCAGCAGCGGGACCAAGGCCTCTCAACCAGCCTTTGAACTGGTGTTAGTTGAAAGTTTCCCAAGAGCTTGTGAGGGAGGGGAGAAGCCAGGCCCTGGGAAATCAGCTGTGAGTGTGTGCTGTAGAGGTTACAAATCTGGTTTTTAAATCTGTGTTATCAAGCGTGACCATTGATTTTGTGAGCCTAATCAAGACTGCAGGTTAAATTTGACGTTACATTTAATTTAAAGGGGGAGGGATATTCACATGGTGGTTGCATAACGATGCTGGGAGAGCAGTTTCAAAGAAATACAGAAACCGGAAAGAAAAAACCACTATCTGCAGCCTGAGCAGCACAGGTGAGACTGGCATCAAGGCTACAACACAGAATCCATGGCCCTTGGTTGATTAATGGCTGTACCAGGTTGTATCAAAGTGACACTCTCCACTGGAGCCAATGAGCCACTCTACTGCCCTCGGGGGGGATTTCTATTGTGTGGTTTAGTGTGTGTGTGCAAGAAAGGAGTGCGCAAAGCCAATTCTATTGGCATGGTGGGTGTGATATTGATTGCAAAAGTGAATGGGAGGCAGGACAGATGATAAAAGCATGGACCTTAGGACCTATGCTGCAACCACCATTAGGAAAATGTATGAGGAAAAAGATGCTGATCATAGATGCAGCCTCCTCCGCTGACCCTACGCTCTGCCCTCACGCCAAAGGGGAGGGGGCCTGTGCTCCCCGGAGATCTATAAAAGCAAAAAAGGGATTTGATTGTCAGCTGATGTTGACACCAGATAGGTGCCATGCATATATTCCCTCGGGGCTGGGTGGCGGGGTCAAGGTTTGCCTGCGACAATAGCACCCGGCCGGCTTTTGTCAAGAGAAGCAGCCAAGATAAAGCACATAATGCAGAGTACAGTTGGCAAAGTGCAAACGCCTGAATGTAGGTTAGCAGAGTAATCCCTTAAGGCCACAGCAAAGGTGTCAGTAGGATAAGGGCAACCTGCTCACACTTCAAGATCCGGTTCTGTTGTATATGCACTGCTGGTTGTGGTAGGGTTTGCTGAATGGATATGACCACAAAACACAAGGGAGTTACTGATGAAGATGCCAAAAAAGAAGGCATAATGATACAGAAAAATCCAAAGTATTTACTAGTTGAAACAACAAAACTGTAAATTATGTTTACAAAAATGTTACCACCTATGAAAATGTTTAAAGCACTTACTGGATAAGGCTATTCTTGTCTGTCACTAAGCTTACAGTAGGAGAAGCTGTGCTGGTCCTGGACCCCCTGAAGCTCAGCCGATTAGGAAAATGAACAGACCGGTTGTTATCGAGACGAGCTTCTACCTATCGAGCTGGTGTCTGAAGAAATCAAGGCGTTTAGTCTTAAAAAACACAACAAATCTGGGTGTAAAAAGGCACAAATATGCACAGAGTGAGGAGCAGCAGGCAGGCTACGTGTAAATCGCTTGATAATCCGGATAGCATGATTTCCTTACCCCCCTCTTTCCTCAGGATCCTCAGATTGTCCGTCACTATAAGAGCTCTTATTTTCAGCACACACGGTAAATCCCACTCAGCGCGTTCCCTTCAGCTGCGGTTCACTTTGGACACGGTGCTCCTTCTCCGTGGGTCTCGCTCCCTCTTTCTCTCCACGCAGCTTGAACCGCTCCCTCTCAGGTGGGACGTGGTTTCTGTGCGGTGGCCATTGAAACAAATGTGGGAAGCCGAGCATTGAGCTCTCCACTCAAACAATGAAGAGCGAAACACACCGCCTCCAGCACGAGCACCCCGGCACTACACTTACAAACCAGGCGGAGAGAAAGTGCTGCCGTGGCGGCACGACAGCGTCATCACACGGTGGACTGGGGAAACAGAAATTTAACATTAATAGGACTCAACCATCCAACTGTTACCTATTTAGATAAAGAAATACATTAATTATGATCAAACTATTTGCCTTACTATATCTGCTACTGCTGTATTCGCATGCATCATTAACAGTCATTTATAATAAGTTTGCAGAATACATTTTTACATATGACCTGACATTAACAGGAACAATACGCCCTGGAAATTACAATTGGCACAGGCTACGGGAAGACTGGGAAGCCCTAGTATCCTAAATTATAACCAAAAGTACACCACTAGCACTTATGTGGCCAGGTATTGGCTCAGTGGCAAGTCCTGAGGCAACGTGCGAAACAAAACGGAATGTGGCCCGTACGGGGATCGAACCCGCGACCTTGGCGTTATTAGCACCACGCTCTAACCAACTGAGCTAACCGGCCACTGTATACTCCAGAAAATATGTTCGGTTTTATACAAAAACAACGAAATCTATTCCCCCAGTAGGAAAACTACCGTAGATGAATTCTTCCACTTGCTCTTATTTATTCAAGTAGTGTTACCTTGTTCCGTTCATTAAAAAAAACCAAACAAGGCCTCGATAGAACAAAATGTGCACTAACTAACGTTACATTATAATTTACAGAAACTAACCTAAAATCAGGAATTTGACCGACGACGGCTGCCGTTGCACAGTCCAAAGAGCAGGGTCCGTTGCCATAGCTACCCTAGAGAGAGGGCGAGACTGCTCACGTGACCCAGCAAGATGGCGACCACAATGCAGAATGGATGTGAATGTGAGTACTACGTATTATTAGCTCATCGTTAGATTAATACATTCGGGTATCTTTTCATATTGTTAATAAAAAATAAACACCGGGACAGTTTCACTGAGTTATACTGCAAACGGTTTCCTTCTAATGTCAAGCTGGCTCTGTTTTATCCTCAGTTCAACCTGGCAACTAAAGTAACGCTGAGCGAGCCCGCTAACGTTAGCTCTGTGCCAATGTGAGCACTATCATGTATTGTTGTTTATCGTTACTCAGCTGTTTTCACCTGAGCCCGGTTAGCTCACCACAGCCAATGGTTGAATACTTTAACCTTATTCTCTTTTTATGTCTATGTGTTCTGTTTTTCAGGATTTAAACTAAGCGGATCCGTTTTGCTGTAAATTTGGATCTGCTGGTTAATTGTTCATCATCATCATATCAACGAGTGAAGATGGCCCTAAATGTCTTTGGTAAGCAACATACTACCTTAGCTAATGTACTTTAATATCACCGTGTTAATTATGTGGCTGCTGGGTTGTTTGTTCAAAATCCAATATTGTGAGAAACAAACATCAATGAATATAAAATTATGCATCTATTACATATCATATAAATAGGGAGAGGCCAGTAGAAACCCTGTAGATCCTCTAGTCATGGTGCAGTATTTATAGAAATGTCACTTAATGTCAGAAGTATACATGCTTCCTATTCCAGTATAGTCATGACCACTTTATAGAATAAAATAAGTTATGCAACAGACTATTGAGTGGCTAAGTGGTGCTTATGTAGTAATACCATAGTAATGATAACATTTGATTGTAAAACACATAACAATATCAACACTGACTGGTCTTCCTACACAATATGCTTTTATCATTTTTAATATAATGCACAGGGAAAATATGACGTACTTTTTTTGTAATAGAGTATTTATATATTGATATAACCACAGTTTGTATCAAGCCTGGTTGGTACCAGGTGTTAAACAGGTCTCCCCTGTCTTTCCTATTGAATTATTCTCAAGCATGGCACCATATTTACGTATAGTTTTTATTGTGGAACCTCAATCTCCAAAGAGTCTGTGAATTGAATTTTTCTCTAAAAATGTCCCGAGATCAAAGCATAGAACTGTTTAATTGATGCACAAATGTATTACTGCAAACTTGGTACTTCACACAGTGCTGTTGAATTTGCTGAATGACAACAGTCGATATGTTATGTCTGCTTTCTTATGAGTTTGTCTATCAGCAAGGCTGTGCTGCCTTGAGACACTGACCCAAGTTATTTTGAAGACAGGATACTGGGGCGACGAGTGTTGAACAGATAAGGCTTGTGGAGTGGACAGAGTACACCGAGACAGGAAACAGGCTGTTAGTTTTATGCATACAGACTATGGAGAAGGTGGAAGACGGTTTATTCCTGAATTTGCAAGATGCTGGCAAAATGACAAAATGTCAGACAATCATCATTCCATTACATAATAACCCCATTTCTTATTATTTCCAGTGGTAGAAGCAAGGAAATTGGAGTAATTTGAGTTGTTTCGTAAGTCTAGCAATGACGCAGACTTCTTTTTAAACCTAAATTGCAGTTATTATAGTGTTTTAATGCAGTTTGGAAGTAGGAGGCATGAAGAAACCTGCACCAGATAAAGTACAAATAAAATTACAGTATTGGAAGAAGGAAAACAGTGTGTTTCAGTCACCTAATACATTTATTCAACACACATTGCGAGTGGTTACCTGAACCACTTTCACAGCGAAGGAATGAAGGAAAATTCAGTTGCTCCTGCAAAGTTAAACCAAACCCCAAATGAGTGCCTGGGGGCTTAACTGCTTTTGTGCGAGGTGCATATGACTCTAATATTAATGTAGGTGTTGTTTATGGTCTGCTGCAGCTGAAAAAGCAACTGCTATACTGTTGATTTCCTTCTATAATTGATTTAAATGGAGTTCAGTGTGGGTACAGCAGCAAAGAGGGGAATACACATCGCACAAAGAGATCATTTATAAGCCATCCTGTCTGCAGAACAATATTAATGAGTCTTTCACAGCTTTTTGCCCCTCCAAGTGGATTCATTTATTAAGCCAGTGTTAATGCACGGTGCTGTTTTTGTTGTTAAAGAAATACATCCGTCATCAGTCTGATGCACACAAACTAGGGGAAATAAAGTAGTTAGAAGCTTTGACATCATATTTCTTGCTGTCAGCGTGGTTTCACCTTGAGAAGCTTGTGATTTCTCCTAATTCCTTGTTTTCTTACTGACAGTTCATGTACCAAACCTGCTGTTGCTTTTCAGCTTGTTAGACTGCTTTTTGAAATATCTCTGTTTGCATGTCTAGCTCCTCCTGTCATCTATTATTCAACAGATTTGATATCACAAAGAATATGATTTGATGCAATCCTTAACCCCATTTTATCTGGTTGATGTTTAATCTCAAAATTGACACACAGTGCAGTCAGATAAATAAATCAGCATTGGTCACGATCATATGTCGTCCACTTGAGGGCGCTGTCGCTGTGGAAATTGAGTTTAAGTGATGTTACAGCTGTTTGATCTATTGTTGTGCTGTTTCTGTTCTCAGATCATGATGAATACAGGCCACCGGTGTGGAAGTCTTACTGTAAGTATCAAAGGAACATTGTGTTAATATCCTGATTATACACTTTGTAAACTTTAACTGCTACCATTGTTTTCTTGACAGTATTTTACGATTAGGATTTTCATTCCCTCATTATATGCCCCGATTATTTCTTAAAGGAGGTAAAATGCCTTTTACTGATGAATCATTGTGTTTTCTGCTTCAGTGTACCAGCTCCAGCAGGAGGCTCCTCACCCACGCAGAGTCACCTGCACCTGCGAGGTGAGAACACACTTCCTCCTCCTCACGATGCCCATGTAATTCTTGAGACATTTAGAAAAATAAGCTTATGATCAGCTGCCTTTTTTTCCCAGAGGATGACACATGTCTTATATTATATAAAGGGTAGGTAATGACACCCTCTTTATTGCAGAATACATAATCCAATGCATCATTGAACAGTAAGAGTGGGTAGGCCGTATTAAAATCTAAAATTACTCAAACAAGCTCTCAAAATCAGAGCATGAAGTAGCTGACATAGATGACAGATTATGAATAACAGAAGTGTTTGTCTTGGATGTGCTGTCACTTTTTTTTAAAACAACAATCCCCAATTGTTTTGGGTGAACACATCAAAGTGGAGGTTGAATGGCAAACAGAGGATTTTAGCACAGGTGTCATTCCAGTTGTTGTGAGAGCAACCGCCCACACCGATGTGCAACCCGAAGCGCAAACCTTCACTAAAGCATATTGTATTTTTAACAACAACACATACAATTTCTCTTCTTGGCAGGCAAATGTGATAATAACCAAGTGGAATAAGGCTGGTGTGAATTGAGCCTCGAGCAAGCTGAAAATTCTTTGTATGCGTGCGTGTGTCCATTTATTGTGTGTTTCTGCCTCCTCGGAGAGTGTATTTGCTGACTTGGCATGTCGCGGGGCTGATTGTTTTTTGCTCGACTTCAACAAATCCATTGTCTTCAGGGAAAGCATCTGCTAAACCATCTATAGCCACGATCCCAAAATACTAAACACAGCACGCATTAAAGGGATAGTAGCATTATTTTAAAGTGGGGTATGATCTACAAATAGCCCCTAAGTACTTTAATTGCAGTAGAAGACTCTCTGCACTCCTCCCGTTAGCAACGCCAGCCCATAGCCCTGCCCAGAGATTTACAACATACATTGTTGTGAATGGACCCAAATAAGGTTGTGCCGATTGGCGATCTGATCGTCTATCGGCGATTGGAAGGACGATCGGCGATCTTTTGTTTTCTTGGCGATTTTACACACTTTTTTATTGATCCAATGCGCTGTCAAATCTGTTTGTTTTGTTTTAATGAAGCCGCGTCTCTGGCTGCTTCCAACAGACACTCTGTCAAATGACAGTGTTTCACCAATCAAATGCAGCCACTGGCAACGTCCAATCAGACACAAAATCTCTGTGGTAAACAGAGTGGCCACTACGCCTCAAATTTGAGGAAACACGTTTAGCTGGTGTTGTGGCTGTGATCAGGCTGTCGACGCCAGCCCTGTTATGTCACAGCCCTACGAGGTGTTCACTGATATATATCGTTCCGTTCATTGATCATAGCGCTCTTTCTCTGTTATTAGCCGCCACATAGAGAGAGAGAGAAGCGCGCATGCATGCCAGCAGCGCACGGTAAAAGCGAAACTCACACGCTGCCGCCGTCGCCCGAGCACGTGGAACGCTCCGGTCTCATACAACCCCACTTTAAAAAAATGCTACTATCCCTTTAACACTTTTTGCAAATATATGTCACTTTGGGTTAAAACTTGTGTTTACTCAAGTTTTGGGCTTATTTATTTATTTATTTATTTATTTATTAGCACAAATATATAAAAAATGTATATATATATATAAAACAGCATGATAAAAGAGTAGAACAAAAAAAAAACATACAATGTATTCAGTAGATACAGCAAATGTGCAGGAGAAACAAAAAGAAAAAACCCTAAGGACTTGTCAAGTAAAGACAGACATTCAACATAAAAAAAATAAGATTTACAGTTATGTGGAGAACGACATAAAACAGAGAAAAGAGGGAGAAAGAAAGAAAAAGGGATGTTGTGTGGTGAATGGTGATGTAGCGGAAACAGGTGGTTTATGCATTACTCAACTGGGCCAATAGAAAATGAATTATTTGTTTATTAAATGAGTTTATGCTTGTGCAGTTTCTAATATGAAAAAATAACATCTGAACATATATCAAAATAAAAAATCTGAACATCTTTATGTAAATGCTGTGGTTGGTTTAGCAGCAAAGGTTGTGTCATAGCCTAGGGCACCCAGTATGGGGGGGTATGGGATGTCGCTGGTGTCCATTAAATGCCACGCACCAGCACGTCTCCCCATAGACGGGGGCAACCACCAGATGTGCGTGAGTAAGGTTTGAGGCAAACCAATGGGGATTAAAGATGGGGAAGGGGGGCAGCTCTTGCATCTGGTGTTTTTGTGAGAGTTAATCTGTAGAAGACAGACCTCTTAGGATGTCAGGGTGTGTGCACTGCATTGATGCTAAATGAACAGCTGTTGGTTTTGATGGCCCGGTCTGGTCAGGTAGTCCGTGCTGACCCAGTTAGAAGCAGCAGGCTGCCCCCCCCCCCAATTTTCCCATTTTGCTCCCACCAGCCCCCATGTCGTCTGCTGGGAGTTCAGCCATATGCGATTTAATGATGCACCAATAAGCACTTATCTATGGCTGGTACTTTTTAATGTGTGGTATGTCAGAAACAAGGACAAAGACAGAACTGTCCTTTGGCTGGAGGCGGAAGAGGAACATCTGAGGGACATAAGAAGTTTTTATAAGACACATGGGGAAGCTAGAGGAGAGATTTGATAGGACAAGTGTCTCAAGTGGGATGTCCAACTATTGGTCTAAAATTTCCAAATTCAGGGATAAACAAACTCAAGTCTTCTGCTGTGGCACACCATTTCACCCTGCACCCATTTATTTCATCATTACATTCAAAATAAATTGTGTGACTGGAAAATGTTTGTATTTTCAAACAGCTCTTCAGTGCAGTCAAGGATGTGTGTTGAGCATTAGTGATGGGTAATAGGCTCCAGTATTGCTGGATGGTGTCCAGAGGTACACATGCATGGCTGATAACAGAGGTAGCCCACCTCCTCACCTCTCCACCCGCTCTACTTTCTCTCCACTCAAGTGACAAACCTGTGCAAAATGGACTTCACCACACACACATACACACACATAGGATCCAAATTAATATTCACCGCTGTCTGTTGGGCCTTGGTTGATTTATTGGCTCGACAGCAGTTTTGTTGAAAACAACACAACGTTCGGCTTTTTTATCTGACTCGTGCAATATCCTGTGCGCCCACACACACTCTGGTGGACACAGGCGCACGCCGGGTGTGAAGCGAGCAAGAACCTAAGAATGTGTGTAAAAATGTCAAGAGCACACAGTTTGTATCATCCTAGGGCCAGTGCCATTTCACGCTCTGTATTGTTTGTGTTTTATGAATGATCTGCTTCAGTACTATGAGATATCATGCAACATGCTATTTTTTAATTTGTTGTCATTGTGTTGTGATATTTAGGTCTTTGAACTGTGTAATCACTTTAAATCCCATATTTAATTTAGTTTTAATGGAAGGAATGGAAAAAGGAGTCTTGTGAGAGTGAGGAACTTTTCTCATGACACTAAATCAGTTTGTTTCTTACATTATGTTCTCTGTAGGTGGACAATCGGCCTAAATACTACGGGAGAGAGTAAGTTGAATTTCCACATCTTAGTCATCTTAGTAATGTTGAACTATCCCTTTAAATAAGGGATCGTTCAACATTTTGGAAAATTCGCCTATTGTCATAATCCCTATAATCATAGGAGTAGGTTCATTACCTTTAATTATCGGTGCATGTTGTTTTGAGATCAGCGGGGCAGAGACGCGAGCCGCTCAGTGAAAACAATGGAGGTGAATGGTACAGGTCCCCTATCACTCAAAACTCATAATGCACAATCCAACAACTCCAAAACTCTCTTGTGGACAAGTTGTGACCTGCACATTCACCACGCTGTGAAATAATCATGTAACAATATGAGACAGAGGCAAATGCATAGCCGGAACTACATTCCAGACAGGTCACAACTTCTCCACAAGAGCGTTTTGGAGTTGTTGGATTGTGTATTTGATGAGTTTGATGAGAGGGCAGGGGACCTGTACCATTCACTTCCATTGTGTTCACTGAGCAGCTTGCGTCTCTGCCCTGCTGATCTCAAAACAACATGCACCGATAATTAAAGGTAATGAACTGACTGCTATGACTAAAGGGATTATGGCAATAGGTGAATTTGCCAAAATGTTGAACTATCCCTTTAATCCAGGGTTGTTGCCAGTTCAGTTTCAGTTTAAATCCTAATTTGTTACTCCTCCTCCGTCCAGATACCATGGGATGATCTCAAGAGAGGAGGCCGACCAGTTACTGAGCCAGGCCGAAGGCAGCTACCTCATCAGAGAGAGTCAGAGACAGCCTGGCACATACACACTGGCCCTAAGGTACGAGAAGCTGTTGTGAGCTGTTGCTTGACCTCCAACACCTCGCTTGCACCCGTTTGTGTGTCAGGACAAGACGGAAAGAAGCCGCGCAGGCCCCAGGTGTTGTGAGGTGTGAGGGTTTATCTGGCCGTGCTCCGGGGAAAGGCAGCAGTCAAACTTTAAGCTGCTCAGAGCTGCTCATCTCTGAGCTCACATGGCTCCACACACCACCCTCCAGAGAGCCTTTCCTCGTGAGGAGAGGAGTGTGAGGGAGTGAAAGTCTGCGATTTCTGTCCTATATCTTCTATATGTGAACACCGAGTGGCACCACTCTGCTCCCATGGCCTATTTACAGTACCTAGTGAGCAAATAACTTTATTTTATACGAGCGGTCTGTTTTAGACAAATGTGAGCCACCCTTTCCTCAGAGTAGGTGTCACACTTTTTAAATGGGCGCATGGCATAATTTGAATTTAGTTTTGGGTCAGTTTGCTCTATTCATAGTCTCGTCATTCTTCCACCTGCACACATCTCTCTCTTCGCTGTTTCTCCCTTCCCTGTCGTTATAATTACGTTCCATAAATAAACCTTCATAAACTAGGGTCCCAGTCTGGGTTGGCAGAAAAAGGAAAGGTTGGGTTTTGGGTTAATGATCCGATGGTGGCGCTTTATCTCATAGTGCTTTCATTGTGGTCCACCGAGGAGCAGATAATGTGTTGGCCCAGTTCGGGGTCCGTCTCTCACAGATGTACCGTTTTATTTTACTCTTTATTATCATACTAAAAGCCTGTAGTATTTTTTAAAAGTGCATATGACTGTAAATTGTGATCCTTGGTTACAACTCAAGAGAAAAGATGTGCTGTAATGCAAGAAATAAAAGTCAGGGTTTTTTATAATGATGGGTTTAGTTTCTCATCTTGATGAATCAATGAAAATCAATGAAAAAGGAAATTGATGAATAACAGTATTAAAAAAACCAAAAAAACACTGCTGCTTATTTTTGACATCTCTTCTTCCATCACTTCCCAGGTTTGGGAACCAGACGAGAAACTTCCGTCTCTACCATGACGGGAAGCACTTTGTCGGAGAAAAGAGGTTCGAGTCCATCCACGACCTGGTCACAGATGGCCTCATCACACTCTACATCGAGACAAAGGTCCGTGTCTGTCCGTCACTTCCTCTCCAGCTCAGAAACAAATATGAGGAGTGAACAGCAGAGATGGGGCCCATTGATTGGGGCCGAATAGTCGAAATCTCTGAATGTTTAGTGTGATTATGGATGATTGCTTACCATTTAGCCCATGTTTGCCAGGTAAAAGAAAATTGCTCAGCTTACCACATAATACCCCTTGATCACTAGTTGTATACTTAATCACATGAATCCCCAGGTTCCTTAAAACCCCTCAATAAAGAAGGCAATTTTACATTTTTCTTTTTGTTTCCAACACATGGTTCAAATTAAGTGTGTATTTGTTATCCAGACAATAAGACGGCACCGAAGGGAACAAAACATGGTTGAAAAATGAAGAGAAAGTTTTAGTTTTCCGCTCTGTCATGTCAAACATATTCTGTCACAGGGTGGGGGGCAGAAATAATCCAATATTCAACAATGAATCTAAACCTGTGATTATAAAACTATGTTAAATGGGATGTTTTATGTTACCCCTCTCCTCCAGGCTGCGGAGTACATCGCAAAGATGACCATTAACCCCATCTACGAACATGTGGGCTACACCACCCTGAGCCAGGAGCCCACTCTGAAGAAGCACCTACCGCTCAGCCCCGAGGCCCCCGACGGCCCCGCGCCGGCCAAAGACGAACGCAACGCAGAGGAGAGGGTGAGAACAGCTCTTGTGTACATACTGAATGCAAACAAGATGAAGAGAAAATAACAGTTCTCGTCACATTTCATCGCCCCTCCCACTCAGCTTTGAAAATGTAAAGGGGTAGTTCAACATTTTGGCAAATTGGCCCATTGCCATAATCTCTATTAGTTTTAGGAGTAGGTTTACTATCTTTAGTTGTCGGTGCAAGCGATTTTTAGAATGGCGGAGCAGAGCCATGAGCTGCTCAGAGCTACAGTACGGAGGCTAATAGGATTTCTTGGTTTCCCTCATCAAAGTCATTTAATACACAATCCAACAACTCCAAAACAATCTGGTGGGCAAGTTGTGACCTGTACATTCACCACGCTATGAGATAATAACGGAACATTACCAGACAGAGTTGTTTTAGAGGTAAATGCAGAGACTGCTTGCTGAAAAACTGCCCCTGAAGGCAACGCTCATCAGTGGTTTTGCATGAATTTACCTCTAAAACAACTCTGTCTCGTAATGTTTTGTTATTATCTCATATTGTGATGAATGTGCAGGTCACAACTTGTCCACCAGAGCGTTTTGGAGTTGTTGGATTGTGTGTTTGATGAGGGAAACCAAGAAATCCCATTAGCCTCCATAGCATAGCTCTGAGCAGCTCGCTGCTCTGCTCCGCCGTTCTAAAAATAGCTTGCACCAACGACTAAAGATAACAAACCTACTGCTATAACTATAGGGATTATGGTAATGGGCCAATTTGCCAAAATGTTAAACTATCCCTTTAACAAAGTACTCATCCTTGTGTTGGCCCAAAATACATCAGCTGACGCATCTTCTTCCTCGCTGAGCCACAGATAGGTTTAATGATGTCACCTTTTAGAAATAAATCTTGTGCCACTAAATAATATGGATTGGCTTTTAGAGGCTGCTTAATAAACATTTAGCAGAAATTATACACAACAACAACAATCTATCTTTAATACTCATCATTATGCAAGATATAAGGATATTGTTAATGGGTAAAATAATCTGTGCAGGAACTCTGCCCAAAAACATCCACTGATTAACATAAATTTTTGGCAAATTGACTTGATGCTTGCGGGGTTTTGATAGCAGGGAGGGGGGTTGTATAAGAAATAAAGTAGTGTTGACACAGAGTATTGGCCAAAGACCAAAGAATATTCTTGTTAGGAAACCACAGTCTGAAATTAGCCTCATAAAACAAATTAAATCATTCATCAAGTCTGTCAGTACGCTGCTTTTAGTACGAGTCTCAACTGACAGTGGAAAATGTGAATGAACCTTGGGATGATTTAGAGGATGAAGTGATGACTGAGCTGGAGATGTGTCTGAATCAAAGAGACGCAAGGACAAAGTGTTTTCACGTTTTTGGTTTCAGATCAGCAAAAGAGGGGATCAGTAACGTTGAGAGAAAAGGATTTATGCTCTGGGCATTATGCAAACTAACTTAAAATCACTGGACCTTACCTGCATAAATTAATATTACATAAAGTCCTAATGCCGTATTCGTTTGCATTACATGTCCAGATTGTGACAAAAAGTATCACATAATGTATAAATAGCTAAAAGTTGGGGCTCGTGAATCATTGATTTTTTTGTGCAGAAACCTTGCAGCCAGTTTGAAACAAGGGCAAGGGTGAGGGAAAAGTTTCTGCATGCACAGTTCGAGGACGGAGGGATGAGTTAAGGAAGATGCTGAAAGAAAGAGAAGAAGGAGGAGGAGGAGGAGGAGGATGGATGCAGAGGAGAGATGGCCTCCAGCCAAGGGCTCTGCAGTAAAGTTACATAACAGTAGTTTGCCTGCAGAAACCTGGTACCTCCACCAAAAAGCTGCTTCATGAGAGGAGTTTATGAACATCCATTAAGCTGTTAGGTGATAAGAGTTAGTGTATTTATTTATTTATTTATTTTTTATGTGCCCATATTTGGAGATGTGAGGATTCCATACAACGCAGGGGCTAATTCTGATGCTAATGTAAATTTCAGTCCTGCAGCTGGCTGTTTGTGCAGGTAGACGCAGTTTCATTCAGACATCTGCTGCAGAACCCCCACACTTCTGTATAGTAACGCACACACACACACACACACACACACACACACACACACACACACTCACTCACAGTCAAGACCAACAGGCTCATAACAGAATCGGTTTAGTGTACGGAGTGTGTTTATCTGCCTGCCACACCAGTGTTGAGCCTCCTGAGGCCTCGTATGACCTGCAGTGCATGACCACCTGCACTGCACCTCATACATCACTGTCCATGTGTGTGTGTGTAAAAGGGGGGGTGGTCCTGTGTACGTGTGTGCTTTTCATAATTGGGTGGATTTGCAGACAAAGCAGTATGACATTGAGACCGGAGGTGCCTCTCTCTGTAGGGAAGTCAGACGTCCAAGAAATGCATTTATCACATGTTCATACAGCTAATCACAGCATATCGTGGGTTAAATGCAGTTTTACGATCCCTGCGGGGGTCATAAAGGCGCCGCACTGGTGATGGCTCTTGAAAAATTAATTTTTAAGGTGTCATTATGAGATGAAAAGACGGCGACAAAAGATGTTTTTCTGAATTAGGTTTTAAATCACCTTCGATCTGATAAAATCTGCAGGAAAAAAAAAAATCTTCTCCCTCTTTCTTTTTATGGTGTCTTATTTTGAAATCTGCTCTTTTGTTAGTCGCCCACATCCCGAAACCCCTCCATTCCCATGCACTGAAAACAGTCATTAAATAACCATGACCAGTCATAAATATTCCCTCTGTTGTGTTATATGAGCTTAAGGATTAGTGGATGTGGATATGTGGCCAACAAAATCTCTTCTTTTCGGCGATGTCTTCTTAAGATTGCACAAAAACAATATTTGCGTTATTGTATGCCAGCGTGAGAGATGAAATCACAGGTTGTTGTAACAGGATTTATTGTGCGCCCGCTGCTTGTTTACTCAGCCCAAAAATGTCAAAAGAACGCAAGACTAAACATCTTTTCACCAGAAAGGCAGAAACCTTCTGAAGTGAAAATTTTGCCTTAAACTGTTTTTACATAATGTCGCTTTTGTGATCTGAAATAATATAACAGACAGGCAGGGTCTTTGATTGAAGAGCTGTGCGAGAGGAGAAGAGATTGTGTTGTGTTGGTGAAGTTGAGACAAACAGAACACACAGAGAAGATGAGCAGGTGCTTGTTTACAGCGGGAGTGGAGGATTTAAAGGAATTTGGGGGGAAACATTGGGAGAAAAAACAGACAGTGTTGCAGGTGGAATGACAAAAGGATGGAGAGAAACAAAGAGGAACAGAAAGTGTGAACGAATAAATAAAATAACAGCATGATTCTCAGCTCCTTCTTTCTCTCCTGGGACAATCGAGGTGGCAGAATTGGTGGCGAACAACAAGGATCCCTCCTTCCTGATTGGCTGTTCCCCCCTCTCGGTGTGACCTGTTAAATTCATCCATTACTGCTCCGTAGCTCAGCCTCCCCCCTCCTCTTTTTTCTCTCTGTCCCTCCCTCCTCTGCTGGTTCTGCCTGCTGAGTGTGTGTGTGTAGAGGCAAAGCGGATTAACGCACACACTCAGCCATGTGGGCTGAAGCGCTCACCTACACGAGACAGAGAGACGGGGACGCTCGCTCTGCCGCATCAGTCTGTGTCTGACAGATTTTTAGAAAACAGAAGATTTCCTGAATCCCAGTGGTTGAACTTTTTTCCTCTCTTCTTTGGAGCCTGCAGACAGATTCAGTACTACTGGCTGGCTTTTGTTTTTTATTATGAACTGAATTGCAACACGCAGCCCTGTCAGTATGGAGAGCTAATCTGATTGGCTGATCTTTGTGGTACTAAAAAGCGCAGGATTGGTCCTGTGTGAGCTCCTCGGTTTAGGATGTTGTTGTTAACGTGTTGTTGTGGCATGTTGACTTCTTCCTGTTTTGATTAATTTTTTTTATTTTATTATTATTTTAAATTGGTTTTATATTTTTGGCTTGCTTGATTGACTTACTGTAATTATTGATGGGATTCAGATGTTATTCTAAGAGCCAGTTTTTGATTTAAAACACCCAGACTGAAAACTGCAGGTCCCACAATGCCGAGCCGAGAGTCGCACGTCATTAAGCGGGGTAAAAAGCAGTCCCGTAGGCGAGCCGAGAAGGATTCAAGTCAGAAGGGTTCTTTGTTTACCGCCGCCCTCGGTTTGAACGTCAGCGCCGGTTCGATTCCCTCCCTGCCCTCCTCCGGCAGCGCGTTGGAGCACGGCGCCAGCTCAGGAGCTCATCTCCACCGGGCAACGGCCCCCCCTAAACCCACCTCCCCCGCTTCCACCTTCTGGCAACCAATCAGATCTTTTGCCCTTTCGCAGCTCACGTCGCTGGTGCGGCGGGCCACCCTGAGGGAGAGCGACTTGGCACCCAAGTACGAGAAGGTCCACAACTTCAAGGTGAGACGCTCCTTTCGTTTCCCCCAGTCCTCCACTGTCTGTGTGTGTCTGTGTGTCTGTGTGTGTGTGTTGAAGGATACCAGAGCTGCTGATTCAGCACATGAGGACTTATTCAAATTTGCCTCAGAGAGTGTTAGACACACACACACACAGTTATGCATTAACATATTTCAGATTTTCATATTACATGCAGCCATTAGTAAAGAGCACAAAGGTCAGAGCCGTGGTGTACTAAGCTCAAGGGAACACACATGTGCACACGCATACATGCACATAGACAGAAAGGGCACGGTGATGTGATGGACATCATTTGCATTTCATTATATCGAACCAATTTGTGCAATAAATGGGCAGATTAAAACTCTGTTCTCGCTATATTTCTCTAAGTGCCCTTTCAGCACATCCATTGTGTCTCCATCACTCCTTTGTCAGTGCCTGTTATTGCTGCTATTCAGGTTTTACGCCAGCCTGTCTAGGTTATATGAATATTTATCTCACTATGTTCTCAGCATACCTGGTCACATGCACCATTTTGCCACATTTAGCTCATTTATATTGTTTTGTCTGGCCATATCGGCTCACTTTAATGTTTTTTAAAGGCATAGTTTAACACATGGCCCATTGCCATAATCCCTATAGTTTTAGGAGTAGGTTCATTACCTTCAATTGTCGGTGCAAGCTATTTCTAGAACAGCGGAGCAGAGCCGTGAGCTGCTCAGAGCTACGCTACAAGGTTAATGGGATTTCCCTCATCAAACTCATCAAATACACAATCCAACAACTCCAAAATGCTCTGGTGGACAAGTTGTGAATGTGCAGGTCACAGCTTGTCCACCAGAGCATTTTGGAGTTGTTGGATTGTGTATTTGATGAGCTTGATGAAGGAAACCAAGAAATCCCATGAGCCTCCGTAGCGTAGCTCTGAGCAGCTTGCGGCTCTGCTCTGCCGTTCTAAGAATAGCTTGCACCGACAATTAAAGGTAACCTACTCCTAAAACTATAGGTATTATTATTATTATTATTATGGCAATGGGCCAATTTGCCAAACTGCTGAACTATCCCTTTAAGGTAGATTTATATTTAAAATTTGTTTGTTTTGTTTTTTTATTTCTTCTACCAGGTTCATACATTCAGAGGCCCACACTGGTGTGAGTACTGTGCCAACTTCATGTGGGGTCTCATCGCTCAGGGAGTCAAGTGTGCAGGTAATACACACACACATCAGTTCATAATGCTGTCTGTCGGTAATCTTTGATTTCTCCCACATGGATACGCCACAGTAGATCAAATTTCTGCTCCTTTTTCGCCTCCTCCGCCGTACACGACACGTTGCACCTCCTCTGAGTTAGACCGTGACTCAAAAGTGGGACAGCAGGCTAAAGTTAGTCACTTTTAATGTTGACTCATCCGCAGTGTATAATGGATTCGAAATGTTAAAAGATTCAATTTGGTGCCAGAGAACAGACTGGCAGTGGGATTTTTACAGTGTGTGGGTGACGAACCGTGCCTCCGCACTGCTTCTAAATGGAACTTGTACTGTCCAATGGAGTGTTTTATTCTTTGAACCTCAGACTTTTTAAAGGACTAATTGTCTGAGCTGGAAGCAGATTACATTTATGACATAAATCCACCTCTGTATTCCCTTCTGCCAGACTGTGGGTTGAATGTCCATAAGCAGTGCTCCAAAGTGGTGCCCAACGACTGCCAGCCCGACCTGCGGCACGTCAAGAAGGTGTACAGCTGCGACCTGACCACGCTGGTGAAAGCCCACAACACCAAGAGGCCCATGGTGGTCGACATGTGCATACAGGAAATCGAGGCTCGAGGTGAGAGAGACAGCGAGTGTGTATATGTGTATGTGTGTGCCTGTGTGAGTCATTGATTACATAATGTCGACAAAAAAAGCTTTTAAGTATTGTTTTCTGCAACACCTACAAGACTGGCATACGTATGCAAGACGTGCATGTGCGTGTCAGCCCGCCCTCTCAATGCTTTGATGCACATGCGCAGAATAAATGAATGCATGTGTGTGTGGGGCTGTACATATATATATACTATATATATATAGACTGAGAGAGCTGCAGTTCCTCCCCCATGAGACCTGCGTGGTCACAGGGGAACTGCTGCAGACAGGGTTTTATTGACAACGACTCACAAGCTGAGTGAAACTAATATGTGGAATCAATAAAGACACCTGAAGTGAAGTGATTGAACTTGACTGGAACAGGCGAGACAGCTGAATACCCCCCTCCCCTGTCTTCCCCCCCTTCCCTGTCTCTCTGTTTGTTGTTTTCACCTTCAGTTTCATTTGCTTAAGCTGTTCGATTGGCACAGCTCACTACTATTCCCATCCATGATTAACGTGTAAATGATTTTTCCTTGTTTTTTCAAAGAATTGCTTAATTGTTTTACCTAAACATGCAATAAAACAGTAAAAATGCTCAACACGTTTCTTGAAAATCAAACAGAGGGGATCTCCACGGGAAGAAGGAGACATGTTTAATCACAATCCAATTCAAGTTCATGTTGTATTAGTGGTTGTTGTTGTTTCAACTCTCCTTGTCTGCCTCCAGGTCTCCAGTCGGAGGGTTTATACAGAATATCAGGCTTCAGTGAGCTGATTGAAGATGTCAAACTGGCCTTTGACAGAGGTGAGTGCGGAGGAGATTTATCCAGACAGCTGACAAACCTTCATCTTCTGTGTTTTTGAGGCGAATCCCTACACAAATAAGAGCGGTTATCTTTTCCCATCAATAAAATATCAATACAATCCTCCGGAGGAATTCTTTGAAGGCAGATCTTTCATCTCGCGCCCTAATCCTGAGCTTTCCTTTTCACAGAAAGCAACTGATTGTTTTTGTTTTCCTCTCCGCAGACGGAGAAAAAGCGGATATTTCCTCAAATTCTTACGAGGACATCAACATCATCACAGGAGCCCTCAAACTCTACTTCAGAGAGCTGCCTATCCCCCTCATCACATACGATGCCTACCCACACTTCATAGAAACCGCAAGTAGGTCTTCATGCTTTTTGTACCTCATTACATAAGGTGTAAGAATGAATAGAGCAGCTGACGTTTGAAGGCAGCATAGACACTATTATCTGGTATAAATCTGTAAAAGAGGTCAATTTTATGTCACTATTATATAATAGTTGTGTTTGTCTATTCTGTTATATATTTTCTTGTGTGTTACAGAGATTACAGACCCAGAAAAACGGCTGGAGTCTCTCCACGAGGCCTTGAAGCTGCTGCCGCCGGCTCACTGCGAGACGCTGCGATACCTCATGGCTCACCTCAAAAGGTCTGAATACAAAAGTCGCCATTATTGAAATTATGAGCGTCCATTCTTTGTGTTCCATCTCACGTTGCCCCCTCCCCCCGTCGCTCTCTCCGTCCAGGGTGACCGAGTACGAGAAGGAGAACCTCATGTCCAGCGAGAACCTGGGAATCGTCTTCGGCCCCACGCTGATGAGGGCCCCCGACCTGGACGCCATGACGGCGCTCAACGACATCCGATACCAGAGACTCGTGGTGGAAACTCTCATCACCAACGAGGACGTGCTGTTCTGAGAGGAAGAGGAGGGAAGTCGATCGAGGAGACGCATTCGTTCCTCTTATGAACAGATGGGAGAAAAAAGTGACCTGTCGACTTTCGACACAAAAATGAAGGAGAAACATGCAAGATACATGAGACTGGCATCTTGCTCAACTAGAAAAATAGGACATAACTAACTGTTTTCTGTGTGGAGAAAAGGAGCAATGAAGGAAGTGGCTTTTTGCAAAGAAGAAATAAAATAAAAAAAACTGTGGAGACTCAAATCACACATTGTCTTTGAGGGAAGAAGTAGATGGATGGATGCAGTGTTTCCCCACATTCCTCACAAGCAAAAACACCATCAAATAAACTTGAAGCTTCTGGATGAAACTAATTACTGGAACTTATGAATGCTGGGAAGAACAATTTAACAACCTCACTTAGAAATAACCTCAGAAATAAACAGCTGTCATCTTTTTAAGCTGGGAGAAAAGAGGGAAGTAGCATTTCACAAACACTCCTTTATGTTTATGTCGGGGGAAACACTGCAGGCCGTCTTTAAATGTTGATGTCCTCATTCTTAAATGGATGCCTTGACATCTGCCACCAGAACAACCATGTGTTAAAGAAGTGTCACCAAGAGAATGCAGCTTTCTCGTTGTTTTTTGTCCATGGTGACAAGGTGTCCATTTAGTCCTCCATCAGAGAAGAAGAAGAAGAAGCACTGACGTCATTACAGTAGACAGCTGGATGAATGAATGAAAGAATGAATGGGGGAAAAAAGTGAATCATTCGCCCATAACGCGCACTCATTCCGCTCAAGGGAACTCAAGTGACTCGGACCTATTGTGTTTTCATTCCTCTTTTTTTTATGTTTTTCTTTTCTTTACAGCTCTCTCTTCTGCTCCATCTACTGATGTGTAATTATGCAGTGATCCTACACTAACAACATCGTTTTTTTTTTAGTCACTAATATAGAGAATCAGTGTCAGCTTATCTTTTTTTTCGTGTCATATTGTAAGAAATGATTTCCAGTTTTGTTGCTGTGTAATTACACCCAGTGATGGAGCTGTAAATTAAATAATAACATTTTCCTTTCTCTGTTTCTGAACCAATCCTGTGATCTCTCTCTTCTCCTCCTGCCGGCTCTGCTTCTGAACATGAAAATTAGACTTCGGCGTCATGCAGGTCGCTTCAAATTTAGCCTGTTCTCCACAATAAATTGTCTCATTTTCTCCAAATTTACAAAAACCATCGCACGAGTAGATAACTGGCAGCTTATTTTCTCTTCAGATTCTCATGTTGACAGCTTTAGTTGTCGAACATGACACCAGGGGCAGACACGGAAGAGAGGGACACATCGTAAGTGACTTGAAACATAAATATGTGAAACAGTGCTTTATGTTATTTTTGCTTTTGTTTTTGTTTTTTATAAAGCAGTATTGTAAATTAAGAAGTGTTATGAAACTGATTTTTCTCTCAAAATACTAACATAAAATTTGTGATCGCTTGCCTGGATGCAATTCAACAGATGGAAACACACTTTACTGGCCTCTGGGGGGTAATTGAAGGACTCCAAAGTGGAGTTGCACTAGTACCAACTGTGGTGGTTTGGACACCAGATTATTTGAAAGTCTAATATCATGTCCCATCCCTGAAATTAAAGCAAAGGACTTAAATAAAACAGAATCTCATAGTGTTAATTACTCAGTTAGTGCTTGCAATTAAAGGGATGCTGGTGCTTCCTCTCTTCAGTGTGCAGGGGTTGCCAAGGAGGCCATACTGTGACTCCACTGACATCCCGCTGCAGCCATTTAAATGTGAAATTGTGAGAAATAATAATGCTTATGTAAAGAAGGCCAGTTGGATTTTTTTTAGGCAATACATTTTTGATTGCAAATGCCATACAGATGTAAAGGATCAGGTACTGGCTAAACATAGCACATTGAAAGGTTTGTTCTAATGTTTTGACCATGCCCTGATGTGATGGAAGAAGTATAGAAACAGGTGGGTGATGATGTTTATCTTATGTCATATGAAGGAGTGTCTTTGCCATGTTTTTCTTTTTCTTGTATTGAATCTAGTGCCATTTGAAAGGGGCAGGGGGGGCAGAACAGATGCCTTCTGCATGAACCCCCCCCCCCACCACCACCTCACCTCACACTAACACACTAACCACTCTCCTCATTCATTTTCACCCCCATTTCTGTCGGGGGTCCCACTGTGTTTCATTTACAAAGCAGTGATAAGCCTTCAGGCTTTTAGACCCATTTCACAAAGTTGATGGGTGTAAAAATCAAATGCGCCCATGCTGGGTTTGGTGTGATAGAAAGTGACATCAGCATTTTTCTAGCAAACCTTGATTATGATTTCATTATCACCTGTTCTTTATTTTTTACTGTAGTGCTGACTCCTCACATGGTGAAATCTAACCCTACTACTACTAACTCATCATACTAATCTGATTACAACTTGTGAGCCTTCAGTGATCTGTGACACTTGCTTTTGTTTTTTTTTCTTTTTAAATAATGATTATTATTCCTGTCATTGCTGTAAAGTATTTTCTATATGGGTTATGCATGGTGGAATTAAATTATTAAATATGGCTTTCAGTTCCTAGATGTTTGGATTCATCCATTCTTTACACACAATTAGGCTACTTCATGTATGGTCATTATTATTGATTACATTTAGATGCATTTTTGTATATTGATTTGAGGTTGTGCAACAATGTGTCATTACATACTTAGGTTTCGCAAAGAGAGAGAGAAAAGGGAAGAAAAACTTAAATATGATGTCGTTTATTAGGCTATTATCCTAATGTTTTAAGTCATTAATTGTAATGAATGAGGTCACCACCTTTCTGTTTTTAACATCACGTGACCTGTGCCGTAGGTAAGAGCTCCTCCTATTGGCTGCTGCTAAATTGCAGACGCCGCTGTGTCTGAAGGTCAGGAGCACCTTGACAAAGCTCAATTGCTGCAGATATTGCCTGAATATGCTATATTTTCTAACTAAAGCACAGTATATTATTCAAGTTTTAGTCGAGATATACAACTTTTCGGGGTTTACGGCAACTTTTGGCGAGGAAACGACACCAGACGAGGAGATTCACCGACCACCTCCTCTTTTTTCGGCTTGCTTTGCGGGTGGATGGTTGGAGAAAAATGCAGCGAGAATATCTCCAAAACAGTGACAGACATGCTCGGGGTAAGTCATCCGGTTACTATTATGTGTATTTTATGTGCCGCCTCTGTGTATTTTTCGTGCCATGCCGTGTTAAGTTACCAGCATCGCATACTTTACAGCTAGCTTCAAAGCTAAATGGCAGAGGGCCGTAGCATCTTTTAATTACGTCAGGTGGAAAGCATTGTTGCTATGAGAGATGCCATTCACAAGCGAGCCACTTTGAGATCTAAATCTACATTTTGTTCAATTTGTTAATAGTGTTTAGATATTAAAAACACGTTACGTAATCTGTAAACTTTGGGTATAGTACTTTTACTACTTTAGTACTATGTTGTTGCCCTCTAGCGAACGTTTAGTGCAGTTACACTCGTTTTGGTCTTGTTGGATTGTGCGTTTTTGTAAACGATGAGCTTGTTTTATTACTTCAGACCTTCGGGTTAATTGTTTCTCACTGTGCCAACTGTTGCTTGTCAGGGGATCTATGATAATATGATTAGATTTATTATGCACACTGTCAACATTTGGGCATCCGGTGGAGTTGTAGCTGCCAGGTTTGTTGTCACGCGTGCTCCGGGGATTTTTACCTCCACTTGATCATTGACGTCATTGTGATCACATGAATTTCAAGTGCTCTTGGTTGCATGATAATAGTTTTTAAGTGTTGTTGGAGTCACCTAAAGCCGCATCCTCACTGCAATGTGAGTGTTAACGACAGTTGTTATTGGAGTCACGTCATTCATTTATTGTTTATGTGGGAGGGACATTGCACATTGATGAACATATTAAAAGAATAAAATATGTAAATGTGCCGGAATTTAGCTTCGATGCTAATTTCCATCCGGTGTCCCCAGACATAAAAACAGTATAGAGACAAACATTAGCAGTAACAACAACCACACAGTATTACAAAGAACATAAGAGGCCAGGGGCCTCATCTACCTATCTATCTAAATTGATAAATCCCAAATTTGGCGGAGAAAAGGTGTATCCACAATGATAAATGAGGCCCCAGGTGGTGACCTCTTTGTGGTTGTGCTCATCCTGTTATCACAATGTGAAAATTGCAGGAGCATTGTCTCCCTTTGCTGGACAATGAGTGAGATTACAATCAACATGTTAATTTTAGCTTTTGTGTTTGAGCTATATCAGAGATATGGAGCCACTCAATGTATCTGCTGCTGTTTTGTTTGCTTCTAAGTCACACTTTCACAATATAATAGGGTCTATGTCTCGGTTATTTTGATGAAGAGGTTATGTAGTTGCACTTTCCTTATAAATACAACCTGTCACTGAATTATACAGGCCTCGTTGGCGCAGTAGGCAGCGCGTCAGTCTCATAATCTGAAGGTCGTGAGTTCGAGCCTCACACGGGGCATGTGTTTTGTGTTTTTCACGGGGCTGTTGTTTTTTTTGTATCACAGCAATAAGTGTTAACTGAATGAATGGTGCCTGTGATTACCTTTTGCTTTTATGTGATCTTTGTCTGCTGAACTGTTGGGGGAGGGTTGCTGCATAATGAGCCAGCACATGCTTTTGTGCATGCACACACACACACACACACACACACACACACACACACACACACACACACACACACACACACACACACACACACACACACACACACACACACATCCATCCATAGTGTGCTGGCAGGAATTAAAATTGGTTATCAACTAGACAGAGCAATGTGATGTGAAATTTCAACAACTAAAACTAATTGATTTGTGTGAACAGATTTAGGACTGTGCAGTTTGCCCTCCCCCTCTGCTGGACAGTGAGGGGAACTGCAGCTATTGTGTGTGTGTGTGTGTGTGTGTGCGTGCGTGCGTGCGTGCGTGCGTGCGTCTTTTTTGCTTGAGATTATTTTGGATGCTGTTTTATGGGATGGTTGCTTAACAAAACATACATGCGTCACATGTGCATACTTCCGGGTCCTATTTAAAGGCCACCTCTGTTCCAGTGATGCAAGCCTCGTTGGCGCAGTAGGCAGCGCGTCAGTCTCATAATCTGAAGGTCGTGAGTTCGAGCCTCACACGGGGCATGAGTTTTTTTCAGGCAGTGAATGTATTTAGCACACTCTCCACTGAAGCTAAAGTTTTGCTTTCCGCTGTTAGTAGTTAACAAGTGCATCGTTTCAGTCTAACATTTGTAACATAATGCAAATGAATGTCTTGTTCTTGAATTTGTGTCTTGTCATAGGCCTAATGTTCAACTGTGCTCTCTATTTTCATCTGTGTTTGACTAGAGGTATCTGATCTGCATATGGTTGATGCTTGTTGATTGATTGATTGATTGTTTTTATTTCGTATGAAGATTGTATTGTGTGTTATGATTACTAGGTCTGGTCTGCCATAGAAGTTGTTTCTCCAGAGATCATGTAAGACTTACACTTTCAACACTTTTGAGTGAATGATTGTGTCAGTGGCATTAGGCATTAAACTGTTGCAGTCTTGTTCAGTGATACTGAACTCGTGTGTGGCAGTGGATGATATTTCAATGACGTCACAATTTATTTCATTGACGTCACAGATTTGGTATTTTGGCGTCCTCCACCCAGGAAAAAAATCCCCACTGCACCACTGGTCCCTCGCAACAATCTGTTTTACTTAGCAACAATCAATTTTTTTCAGTTTTGTGATTCCTGATGAATGGGTTGGGTGCCTGTTCATTTTGGAAAAAAAAATTGTAAGTCCAGCTGCCTGGAATGGTAACTTTAACTGCTTTCTGCTGTTTATTATTCGTCCTATACATTTCTTTGCTGTTGTCTGCTGCTGCAACCATGTAAATTTCCCCACTGTGGGAAAAATAAAGCATTAATTTATCTTAAAACTAAACAAAATTTACTAGCAAGCTAGCCTGACTGGAGAATTTAATAACTGGGATGAAAAGCTGGTCCTGTAGCTAATGCAAATGTTAAGATTATATATATATAATGTTTATTTCAGTTGGTCAAAATAGTGCTGGAGCCCTATCAGGGGTGGGAGATTGTATAAAAGTGAAGCTTTTTCTTGCACATGCAAGCCCGGCTAGCTCAGTCGGTAGAGCATGAGACTCTTAATCTCAGGGTCGTGGGTTCGAGCCCCACGTTGGGCGCAGAAGTTTTTTTCTTGCATTATTCTCTCCTGTTTTGTACACTAGCCATATTGTGTAGCTGTTTTCTACATATGTGGTGGGCCTAAACAACTGCTATTTAAATCATCGTCATCCATGTCGTCTTTGGAGTGACCCCAGGCTGCGTGTGAACAACAGTCTTTATGTGAGACCAAGTGTGAATCTCTTGGGAGATGGGGTGTGCCTGGGGGAGGGGGTTGGGGCAAGGATTGGGGCGTGGGTGGGGCAGGCTCTCGAGTGCTAAACAGCTGGGGCCTGGGGGTAGGGGCTTTCATGAGAAGGACAAAAGGCTTGTTCTGTGTCAGCAGTGATCCGCTGCTGTTCTTTGTAGTTAAGAAATGAGGCCGGGAAGGTGGATATGTAAGCATTGGTGGTTCAGTGGTAGAATTCTCGCCTGCCACGCGGGAGGCCCGGGTTCGATTCCCGGCCAATGCAACATCCTTTTCATATTTTGGTATTCATATACCAAGCAGTCATTTTTATATTTTTGATAAAGATTATAGGCACAGATTGCAACATGCGTGACAGTGAGGATGGTGGAGGCCATTCTGAACACCACAGATCATCCACTTCATAACATCTTGATGGACCAAAGAAGCAACGGTGGACAGCTCCTCTTTCTTCTTAGTCGGACAGAGATATACAGAAGATGTTTTATACCCAGAGCCATCAGGCTTTTTAATTCTTGGAAATGATAGGTGAGCTGACAGACATTTGATAAAACAATTCGTATTCATATTCGTAAGGGTTCACACACGAGCAGACAAATCTGTTTTTTTCTGGACTATGCAGAGGTAGGTAAAGTAAGAACTCATGTTGGATTTACACATTAAAAGCTGTCAATTAATGATTTAAAAAAGAAAAAAGGATGTGCACTCCCCGTCGGGGAATCGAACCCCGGTCTCCCGCGTGACAGGCGGGGATACTCACCACTATACTAACGAGGAGATATTGTCCATTTGAAACTCCTCCCTTTTTAACTGTTAGAGCACAACGAAGGCAGTGCTATTGTAGCTGGGGCCCTCTAGTGGACATCCTGGCTGTCCATTGTCAGATGTGTGGTAGCATTGGTGGTTCAGTGGTAGAATTCTCGCCTGCCACGCGGGAGGCCCGGGTTCGATTCCCGGCCAATGCAACATCCTTTTCTCACATCTGTTTGCCTTGCTGAGTTGTGGGTCAATTACAGTTTTGATCGACATTCACAACTGCAAGTTTTAGGGTGCTTTCACACCTGCAGTGTTAGTGCGCACTAAATTTGGTCCCATTTAGTTCAGTGTGAAAGCACATCGCACTCTAAAGCGCACCAAATGTATGTATGTATATGCATTTTCTTGGAAACGGGTCCCAGAGTGGAAAAATCTGAAAACTAGAGATGACCCCAAAAATTCGAAGCTACATTCGTTGCCATGGTAATCGATCATGAAAGTCTGTGATCGTTTTTGTTTTGTTTTGTTCCTTTTTGACACCGCTGTTTACATCCCTCAAAGCCGCAATTTTTTTCCACAGACAGCGTCAGATGGCTACTCAAACATGCGCCGATAAGTTTTTTTTTACTTGAAGCAAGTCAAGAGTCGATATTCCTGTGTTTATGACACAAACGGTAGCTCCACCTGCACCTGAGCATGGCAACAGGGTCTTGCGCAAGACTTGCGCAAGACTCTGAATTAAATCTAGTTTTACAAGCATGTCGGCTTGCTTGAAGTAAATAAACTTCTCGGTGCATGTTTGAGTAGCCTTTTGACGCTGTCTGTAGAAAAAATTGTGGCTTTGAGGGATGTAAACAGCCTAACCAGCGGAACTTGCATCCACTCCCATTCATTGCTGCCGTCGCAATCCGGCGACAGACACAACTACGCAAAACAGGAGCGATTAAACTGAAAATCGTCACATTCCTTCTTTTAGACCTAAAATGATAGGAATTGGGGGTGGGCGATATGATGATATTAGATCGTGAAGTGATTAGAGCATGTAGACGATCTGCCAAAGTGCAGAGATCGAAGGATCGTCTGGGGCAAAGTTTGCTAACAGAGATAACCACAGTTACTTTAGTTTGCTTTTTTATTTGACCCATTTTTTGATATACTTAAATCCTGTTAAAATGACTGTGTTGAAAAAAACAGTTATGTTTTCATTGATATTTTACTTTTATGTTTATTGAAAGCTACCTTTTATGTTGCAAGAGTGCACTTTATCAGAGTGTTGTTTATCTTTTAGTATGTTTATGTTGTTTGCAAATGTTGGCAAAATTGCAACTATTTAGATTGAAATCTGTTTAGAAAGGTTCTTCGGCCTAAACTGTCTGTTTTTCTTTTTTCGATTTAAGACCGTGATAAAATCGAAATCGTGACTTTATTTTTAAAAAATCATCATATGAAATTTTTGCCATATCGCCCACCCCTAATAGGAATATACACCCCCAAGTTGAATTTGCCTGGAATTGCCCTTTAAATCGATTTTACGTCCGCAAAGCTTCCATTATCAAAATATGATATTCGGGACAGCCCTACTGAAAACGCCGACCCACTGTTTTGTGTAGATACCCTAAACGGAATGATGATGTCATACCCCCCACCGCTTTAACCTGTAACCACAAGATGTTGTGCTTCTCATGCATATTTGTCACAGCTTTGCAAATTTGTTGTTGTATGTCAGGTCCAAATAGGAAGGTGAACTCGACAGATAGTGGAATAGGGGTCAAGTAGGCTTTTTTCAAATGAATTTCAGTGTGGTTTATGACCCTCTAGATGTCATCCTCGCTCCACAGGTATTTTCTTGATGCACGTCAACAGCCTTGTCCCAGCAGACTCAGCTGTTCACAGGTATGCTAGACCCGTGACGTGAGTGGTGAAAAAACACCCAGATGTGAGCATTGGTGGTTCAGTGGTAGAATTCTCGCCTGCCACGCGGGAGGCCCGGGTTCGATTCCCGGCCAATGCAACAGCCTTTTCCCCTTTTCTAACCAAAATGCTATCTATTGACCAGACTGCTAAAGCCTTATGGTGCGTTCAGACCAAAAGCATCGGGAGCGTCAGCAGCATGGGCAGCAGACGCTTTCAACGCTCTGTTCAGCCCCAGCGGCCAAAGGGGCGGGACTTTCAAGCAGCGCGGAAGATGTGTCCACTCAAGCGCTCTCAATTTCTCCCTCCTGGTCTGCAACTGGCTGCCGCCGCCATCACCACGACGCTCCTCATTTGCATAAAGTTGAACTTCTCTCAACTTCTAATTTGATGCTCCCGACGCCCCTCAACGCCAGTCTCCATTGACAATGAATGACTTCCGGCCGCCAAAACGCTCCCGACGCTTTTAGTCTGAACGCACAGTTACTCCATGCCAAACAATACATGCCCTATGTGAGGCTTGAATTTATAACTGTTATGTTGAGAGATTGACACACTGCCTGCTGACCCAGCAGTGGCCCAGAAAACATATTGCATCTGCATAGATTTTAGGGGTGTAACGGTACGTGTATTTGTATTGAACCGATTAGGTACGGGGCGTTCGGTTCAGCGCTGAGAACAGGTGAGTTTCGGTACAGAAGTTGTGTGTGTTCACAGTCCGCCTGCAGCTACACGTGCAGCCCGTTTACGTTGTGGCTATCGCTAATGCTAATGCTAATGCTACCACTACCACTAGCGAGTAAACAGAGGCTTGAAGACCCTTCCTGCTTGTAGGAGTGGAGGTGGGGGCTGTGTCTCATGTCTCCTCTCTGTCTGTCTGCCTGTCCCTCTGTCCGCCCGTCCGTCCGTCTGTCTCTCTCTTTCTCTGTGTTGCACACGAGCTCCAGCAGCTGTGGATCTGCTGCAGATGCGCTAAGAGCAGGCGCATGTCACTGCTGTGTTGACACTACGCACTGTGCCGTTGTGATGATCCACGTTATTCATTCATTCATTCATTTATTTATTTGTGGCCGTAAGTTTATCCACCTTTTTCCGAACGTCAAAAATTTGAGCCTGTTTTGCCGGTTTAGCACTTCCGGTGGAGTTTCCATGGTTTCGGTAGTTGCGGTAAATGCACGAATTTCTTTTCTTTTTTTTTCCCAATGAAAATCTGTAAAACGCATGGATCATCACACCAGCCTTTAACAGTGGATATCACACAAATTGACATCCGTGTTAAAAGCCAGCATTAATAGATCCATGCGTTTACCGCAACTAACTTTTTAGTTATATTTCACTGCCGTAAAGGGGAGGAAAATCACCTTTCATCAACATTTTATTTATTTATTTTATTTTATTTTACTGTAGAAATATGGAGAAAAATTAATTTAAAACAACCTCTATAATAAAATACATTCACAGTATGCTGACATTTGACCTTACCTAACAGTATTTCCTTCATAGGTGTGTTCATCATTTCTTTTGCATATTGTTCCTGGCGTCTCACTCTACTTCTGGTATAATTTTGGTGGCATTTTACTGTAGAAATCTGGAGAAAAATAACCTTAAAGTCACCCATATAACAAAGTTTATTTGTTTCAGGGACAATGTACCTACAACATAACATTAGTAGTTGAGTAAAATAATTACATTTGATTAAAACATGTACATTTGGTTTAGAAAAAATCCTAATAAACAACAAGAAATTCATGTTTTGCATTTGGTTCTCTTACTGTACCGAAAATGAACCGAACCGAGACCTCAAAACCGAGGTACCTACCGAACCATGACTTTTGTGTATCGTTACACCCCTAATAGATTTGAGGGTGTTTTTTTTTTTCAACCATTTTTTTTCCATATTCAAGGCCTCGTTGGCGCAGTAGGCAGCGAGTCTCATAATCTGAAGGTCGTGAGTTCGAGCCTCACACGGGGCATGTGTTTTCCTGGGTTAGATTATAGATAGTTACGGTGCCTTCACGTTGGACATAATGGAATTTTCACTTTGCTTTACTCACACAAGTTTGACCCCCGGGAGTTTGCTTACTCGCTTTACTCAAGTGATTACACAATAAACAACCTGCGCACATTCGTCCATTGAGATTACAAGGGCACAAAACAAAATTCTCCCTGTTGAATCCCGGTCTTCCACGTGACAGGCGGAGATACTGTCCACTATACTAACGAGGAGGGGAACTGAGTGAATTGCTAGATCTTTTGTGTCGACAAATCAATTCCGGCGCCTGTGATCGGTCAAAGAAGTAACTGCCCTCTGAAGTGGCAAGAAAACTGCTCCCTGCTGTTCTAATTTTGAGTTGGTCCAGTTTGCGTTACCAGGGGTTGGGAATCACTGCCTTACCCCTCGGTCCCACTGCATGTGGAAGCCTTCCGGGGCGCTTGGGTGGTCGCACTGAGGGCGAACTTCTCCTCTCTCCTCGCAGTCGCCCATACTTGTATTCATTCGGTTTTCCACACACCCGTGTCATTTTTGCTCCAAGTCTTTTTATTTATATTTTCATCAAGAGTGTAAATGATCAGGAATAATACAAATTTCCACACACCCGTGTCATTTTTAACGTGTGTGTGTGTGCAGATGCAACTGACAAATATTTAGGCAACAACTTAATTAATCATCATTTCATTTATTTTATTTTGAAAATCGACCGGATTCTCTCGCCTTTTCTGTGCCCTTTTCGCCGCGCGAAAAATAGAAATGACCCGATCTGAAGCGCTCCACAGCGCGAGATGTGCGACCAGGCAGACCGATTAACATGTGCGCCTATCTGAAACTGCCTCCGCTCCAGGGCGCTGCGCTTCAGTTCCACATCCAGTGAGACCGAGTTGCTGGAATATCAGTTTCCGTACTGTAGTGGTTATCACCTTTGTCTCACACGCAAAAGATCCCCGGATCAAAACTGGACGGAAACACTTTTCAACTTTATGTCACTCTGAAGCCAGCCCCCAGACACAGAGTATGGACGAAAGACTCCGTCTGTATCCGTATGCATATTTAACATTGATCATAAATTGGCCTTTGGTCGACCTTGGACAGACAGAGGTCATGTGACCCACCATATGAGCATTGGTGGTTCAGTGGTAGAATTCTCGCCTGCCACGCGGGAGGCCCGGGTTCGATTCCCGGCCAATGCAACAGTCTTTTCTGGCCCAAATGATGTATGAGGCAGAGCCTCGTTGGTGCAGGAGGCAGTGTATCAGTCGAGTGTAACTTGATTTTTTTTTTACTTCAGGGTTGCATTTGAAGGTGGGAGATTTGTGTGTCTGGATTTAGTTTAACACATACAGAAACTATGGCTACAACTTCAAAACTCAAAACTTTGTTACACATGCATGCACAAAATATTTTTACACAGGCACAATTTTTATTTTTTAATTCCACATGTGAACAACATTTTGCAATGTGCAAAAGCTTTTTGACTCTTATTTGAACGCATACAGTACTCGGACGAAAGCAGGTTGGTTGTTATGCCTTTATTAAGTAGGGTTAGTTATACAGGAACAATAAACTCTCCCCGTCGGGGAATCGAACCCCGGTCTTCCGCGTGACAGGCGGAGATACTGTCCACTATACTAACGAGGATGGAAAATTGTGTGAATTGATTGATCTTTGGTAGGGGTGTAATGGTACATGTATTTGTATTGAACCGATTCGGTACGGGGCGTTCGGTTCGGTACAGCGCTGAGAACGGGTGAGTTTTGGTACAGGAGTTGCGTGTGTTTACAGACCGCGTGCAGCCTGTCTACGTCGTGGCTATCACTAATGCTACAGCTAATGCTAATACTACCGCTACCGAGTAAACAGAGGCTTGAAGAGCCTTCCTGCTTGTAGGAGGAGTGGAGGTGGGGCAGGGTTTGAAATTAACTTTTTGACTTGGCTAGTAGGTCAAAAAAGTTACTCGCCAGACAGATCTTTTACTAGCCAAAACCAACAAGTTGCTTATTGTATTTCGACATCACTAGTAGCAGTCGTAGTAGTACCGTAACAGTCATCCTGTTCTTCTCAATCAATTGTGCTGTGTAGATGATGGCCTTTCAGCTTTTCTGGAATGACAGAAATCCCTATGCAGCAATAAGGAGACAGATTATATTACTATTACTATTACTATATTATTATCCAGGGTTTCTCATTAATTAAGGAGACTGTGGCCTTATTGCTGCACTTGACATGTAAAAAAGAAAAATGTTTTGTGTTTTATTAATTTGAGAATAATTTATTGAACTTATTAGACAGCACTTTACAACAGTATTATATATTTTTTCATATTTTGTATTATGGTTTAGTAAGTTTATAAGTTGAGTTTAATAGGTTAATAAGTTTATTTGTATCAGGAACAATGTACCTACAACATAACATTAGTAGGTGAGTAAAAGAATTACATTTGACTAAGTAAATTTGATTTAGAAAAAATCCCAATAAACTACAAGCAAAATCATGTTTTGCATTTGGTTCTCTTACTGTACCGAAAATGAACCAAACTGAGACCTCAAAACCAAGGTACTTACCGAACCGTGACTTTTGTGTGTCGTTACACCCTTAATCTTTGGTATTGACAAATAATTTCAAAGAAGAGAAGTCTTTGAACTTCTGACTTATTTACCTTAGAGAAGTAAATTACAGTGGCTGAGCAGGAGCTCCTTCCTTAGCATTTGTTAGCCTTCCTTCTTTAGCATAGGGTGAGCACCAGTTTCCGTAGTGTAGTGGTTATCACGTTCGCCTCACACGCGAAAGGTCCCCGGTTCGAAACCGGGCGGAAACACTTTTCAACTTTGTCACTGATTTGACCCTTCACAGTCCAGTGGCCCCTTCCTACTACACAGCTCTACTCCGTTCAACTAGAGTCCTGGAGTCCCTGGGAGGAGTGCTAAAAGTGCTCTGACTGGGGACTCCATTGTTCTACTGGGGGACCTCAACGCTCCAGTGAGCAGCGACAGTGTTACTTGTGGCGCGCTTCCACTGGAACGTCTGGTGGCTTCCTGTCACTGATCACCACCTGGGAAAAATCTATTCCAGGGTACTGGAGGGGAGAATTTGTCCGATAGCCAAACCTTGGATTCAGGAGGAACAATGCGGTTTTTATCCTGGGCGTGGAACGCTGGGCCAGCTCTATACCCTCCACAAGGGGCTTGAGGGTTCGTGGGAGTTTGCCCAATCAGTCCACATTGGAGAAAGTATTTGACCGTGTCCCTCGTGGCATTCTGTGGGAGGTGCTCCAGGAGTTGGGGGTTGGAGGCCCTCTGCTGCAGGCTGTACAGTCCCTGTATGGCAGGAGCAGGAGCTTGGTTCGCATTGCCGGCAGTAAGTCAAACCTGTTCTTGGTGCATGTTGGCCCTCTGGCAGGGCTGTCCTTTGTCACCGATTCTGTTCATCTAGACGCAGCCAGGGGCCGGAGGGAGTCTGGTTGGGGAATCACTGGATTTCGTCTCTGCTTTTTGCAGATGATGTTCTCCTGTTGGTTCCCTCGAGCCAGCATGCTCTGGGGCGGTTTGCAGCCGAGTGTGAAGCGGCTGGGATGAGAATCAGGACCTCCAAGTCCGAGGCCATGGCTCTTGACCGGAAAAAGGTTGAGAACCAAGGCCTCGGGGGAGACCTGGAGTTCCTGCCTCATGTGGAGGAGTTTAAGTATCTTGGGGTCTTGTTCACAAGTGAGGGAAGGATGAAGATTGGAAGGCGGATCGGTGCAGTGGCCGCGGTAATGTGGTCGTTGTATTGGTCTGTCATGGTGAAGGAGCTGAGTCGAAAGGCAAACTCTCAATTTACCGGTCAATCTACGTTTCTACCCTCACCTATTGTCTTGACCGAAAGAACAAGATCCCAGATACAAGTGGCCAAAAAGAGTTTCCTCCGCAGGGTGGCGAGGTGCTCCCTTATAGATAGGGTGAGGAGCTCGGTCACCTGGGAGGAGCTCAGAGTAGAGCTGCTGCTTCTCCACATCGATAGGAGCCAGTAGAGGTGGCTCAGGCATCTGTATTGGATGCCCCCTGGACGCCTCCCCCGGGAGGTGTTCCGGGCATGTCCCACCGGGAGGAGACCCTGAGGAAGATCCAGGACACGCTGGAGCGACTATGTCGCTCGGCTGACATCATTTTAAAAAATTAAAGTGACAGGTAAACAGTGTTTCCCACAGGTTTGCAAGGTGACTGTGGCGGCAGTGGACCATCCGACCGGGTTCGGCGACTTGCGAACGTAACGATCCTCGAGGTGGCGCTATTATATTAGTGTCACTTTTACCACACACGCACTGCTGTTATGCATGCGCCTCTCTGTGTGTGCGCGCGACAAAGCCAATACGGCAGTATGGAGCAACGCAGACGTTCATGGCGGACGTAATTCTTTTGTGGCAGCCCGCCACGAATAAATGAATGTGTGGGAAACACTGGGTAAAAATTGATTATGATTGAATTTTTCTACCCGAAAAATTCTAGCACAACCTCTGCATCTATGGTTTTGTGACTATCTATTCATATATTTGAAGAGCTCTTTTCCAAAACGCTATAAATCCATTTTAATAGTTTTCCAGAAAATGACATTTTTTACCTAGACCCACCCATTTTGTTAATATTCAATGTATCCTGTTTAAAATGATTGTTGGCTCAGTCTGAACATGTTGAACAATGATTATTAAATCCAACAACAATATTGTTGATTAAAAATTAAAAGTTTATAATTTTCTTTCCAAAACGCTATAAATCCACATTTAAAAAAACAAAAACTGATGGTTTCTGTCTTGAAAAGCCAACCAACAAAAAAAGAGAACATCACTGAGTTGCCCGCACATCTCTGTGTGTGTGACTCTGTGTGTGTGTCGGGGGGGGGTTTACTACCAAAGAACGTCTCTGCTACTACTAGTCTGTCAATGGTTAGGCTACTTAACCAAAAGTCAGATTGAAATTTTAATAGTCAAAATACAGACGTCATGACATGAATCCATGTTGCTGTAAACAAAAATACGTCTTTGCTGTTAAAAAAAAAAAAAAAATTCGGATTCGGAGGACAGCCAGCATTACAGGCGGGGGCGGGGTGCCTACAGGTTTATTACGGGGGCACTAACGGCCCAGTGTCCACCACATAAACAGATACAGTAATTAACACAGAACCCAGAAACTACTGAATGAATGACTGAAAACAAACCTCTGTTCAGCGCACCGCTGGACTGCATCATGGATGTATGCATGGAGCGCTGCGCTCATAGAATTCTGAGGAGAGGGAGGAGATGTCGCGTTTTGGCTAAAAATAGATCTGGCGCTTATCGCGGTTTGGAGGGAAACTGCACCTTGCGGTGCCTTTTAAACAGGGAAATGTAGCGATTTGACGTGATACGTTGACGGAGCAGTGAATAGGCTCAGTACACAGCAAGATGGCGTGACAAACTCATTTTTTTAAAATTTGGCGTTTATCGCGTTTTGGAAAAGAGCTTTTCATTTGTCGTTGTAGTTTTCTTAAAAGGAATGTTAAAATATTGTCTCGACTTGTTCTCGTGAACCTCATATCGTTTATCATGTATTAGAGCTCTGTGTATTGTCACACCCCTTAACGAAGCTCTTGTACACACTGTAGGTAGAAAGTTGAGTGTCAGGCTGTTTTTGTTTTTCTCTAATGATCAATAGGCAAAAAATAGCTGGTTAGGCTGAATTTAGTGCCCCCTTCAAGGCCCCCACATAGGCTACTCGGGCGTACATGTGTCCGCGGACCTCCGCGCGTACTGGAGGTGTACCCAAAGTGGACGTCCGCCAGACCCGTCCATGCAAAGCTCAATATTTACGACCGCGCGTACGCGGTGTCACGCAATAGACTGCTCGGCAGGAAATCTTCATATCGACCTGTTTTTATTGTGACGCTGTACGCCCGACTATGAAAGCTCAAATGTCCGCAGACAGTGCGCACAGAGTCCGTGCTGCGCACAGAGTCCATGCTGCGCACAGTACGCGCACAGTACGCTTGAGTATGTGGGGGCCTTTAGCCGACCTTGGTCGAACAGAACACACACGCAAACTATTTTTTATTATTCAAAGTTTTGTTACACATGCGGAGAAATGTGCACCGTGAACGGAAGGGCTCCGGCTGTGTCCCTGGCTCTCTGTTTTTGACTCCTCTCGTGTTGTACGCTGCGTTAAAGGACCACAGTGTGGTTTTCAACACTCTGTCATTTAACTCATGTATCAGAATAACAACAGTCTCAGATCACCAGTTGTTATTTCACTGATACTGAAAACATGATTTTATAAAGATTAAAATTTTCTTTGATTTTGTCTTAAAAAACAGGCCTTTAAAAAAGGGGGTTGTCTTATATTTGGGTCAATACGGTAATAATAATAAACTCTCCCCGTCGGGGAATCGAACCCCGGTCTTCCGCGTGACAGGCGGAGATACTGTCCACTATACTAACGAGGATGAAAACAAAGTGTATCGATCAATCTTTTGTATCCATAAATCAATTGACCTATGATAGGTCAAAGAAAAGAAGTCTGTGAACTTCTGACTTATTTACCAGAGAGAAGTAGAAAAGTATATGATGAAGCAGGCGCACCTTCCTTAGCATTCAGTAGGCTTTCTTCAGCAACAGTTTCCGTAGTGTAGTGGTTATCACGTTCGCCTCACACGCGAAAGGTCCCCGGTTCGAAACCGGGCGGAAACACTTTTCAGCTTTGTCACTGATTTGACCCTGCTTATACACAGTCCAGTGACCACTTCCTACAACACAGTTGCAGCTCTCTCGGTTCGCCTCAGCGTAGGTCATTTTTCCATTACAGCTGAGTATATGGAATCAAATAATGGTTATTGTACAGCATCTTTTTTTACCCTTATTTGATCCCATACAGAGCATTGCTGGCGCAGGAGGCAGCACATACATCTGAATGTGCACCAGTGGTTGCATTAACTGAATATTTTCCCTCATTGAAATTTTTTGAACACTTGACACACTTGAAATTGGTAAATTTGTGTGCCTCGATATAGTTTAACACATGCACAAACTATTCCCATAGTAACAAATACACAAACTATTTTTACAATTTAAAAACTTTGTTACACATGCACAAAATATTTTCACACAAAAACAAAACTCTGTTACACATGCACTAGGACTTTGATTACTGTAAGTAGGGTTAGTTAGGTTTTGTCATAAAACAACAAGAAATTCTCCCCGTCGGGGAATCGAACCCCGGTCTTCCGCGTGACAGGCGGAGATACTGTCCACTATACTAACGAGGACGACTATAGAGAGAACCGATCGATCTTTACAATCGGCTAATCGTTTTCTCGGCACAGAAGAGAAGTCTGTGAACTTCTGACTTAAGCTTGGTTTATGCTTCTGCGTCACGGCGACGGCGGAGCTACGGCCGTCATCGAGCGTTCGAAGTTCTGCGTTGAGGAAACGCGTTGCTCTGCAATTCACCGCCAAGTGTGTGGCTGTGTATTTGTGTGGTTTCGGGGGGCTCATATGGTTTTCGTGAGGGAACTTGTTGCTTCCAGTCACAGTAAACAATGGCAACTGAAAAATAAACGCTTTTATTGCAAAATGGTCGGTGTCGACGCCATAGCTACTAGGGGTGCAACGGTACAGGTAGCCCACGGTACAATATGTACCTTGGTTTTTGGCCACGGTTCTCGGTACGGTTTCAGTATGTGTTTTGTGCAGAGAACTTTTTTTTTCTCCCAAAATAATGTTTTTTATATTATATTATTAGTCTACTACTATTTATAGTATTTCCTTGTAGAGCTCTCTCTCTCTCTCTCTCTCTCTCTCTCTCTCTCTCTCTCTCTCTCTCTCTCTCTCTCTCTCTCTCTCCCTCTCTCTCTCACACACACACAAACACACACACACACGATATGTCTGTGAACAGCCCCTCCTCCTTCTGCACACACTGCACACACTAGACTGAAGTCACAACAGAGATTGCGCTATATTGCCCTCATGGAAGACCTTTACTGTGCTGGCAGCCACCACAGTCTCTCACTGGGAAAGGAGTTAGTCTGTTGTGTATTTTTTAACAGCCTTTCTCTACCTCTTATCCCTGTCAGGTATAACACATTTCAACTTTATGCCACTTTGGCCTGTTTATACACAATCAAGTGGCCACTTGCAGCCCTACTGCAGCGTTTCCCATTGATGGACCCTTCGCCAACTCCTCCCACAAACGGCTATTGTCCAGTCCTACGTTAGCAACCGTAACTATAGGCCTGGCAAGCTTTCAGCAGTGAGTCATTACATTTGTTTTTGTAAAGTATACCCCAAATTTACAATTACGACAGATGTACATAAAAGGGAACCCCAAGGAAGCAGAACTGCTTATAAATAGGGGACTCGACAATCATCAGTAAACAACAAAGATGTGCTCTGTCCCACAACCCTTCCACCCCACCCTCCCATATACCCCTGCACACACATAATCACAAAACACCCCGAGACCCGCGGCCTTTGATAGCCATCTATTGGTACACGCAGTCATTGACCTATTCTATACATAAGCACCCACATCTTCATACAAGGTATAGGGATGGGTCCCGAAATCCGGTTCCAGAATCGGAACCGGAACCGAACTCCCAGGATTCGAGAATCGTTTAAAAATGCACATTTCGGTTCTTCAGGGTGTGCAACTACAGAGCAGAAATCAAAGTAATGGAGTAATGGATTTTAGAAGGCGTAATTCTATAAGGCGTCTTCTAAGATCAATGTTAAAAGTTGGCTGGAAATTTGAAAATATTGTCATGTATTATTATTAGACATTTCTGTAACAAACACCAGCTATAGCAGAGTCTTATAGAAAGGCACTCTTGAAATGTTGTTCAACCCCCCCCCCCCCCAAAAATTGATTAATTAATTAATAATCTGGTGAAAGCACCGCGGCTCACAGAAGTCTGGAGGCCTTGAGTAGTACACGTGTATGTATTGTGGGAGGCTGGTGAGTGTGTGTGGAAGGTGCAGCAGCAGTTTTGAGAGAAAAACAAAGTAAAAAAAAAAAAAACGACGCGTCAACTATTAAATTAGTTGGCGACGATTTTAGTATTCGTAGTCGTGACTAGTCGACTAATCGTGGCAGCCCTAATTTGATCCCGTACAATCCTCGGACTACAGCAGGTAGTAAGTAGGGTTAGTGCGAGTTTGTCATAAAACTGAGTAACAATAAGTTCTCCCCGTCGGGGAATCGAACCCCGGTCTTCCGCGTGACAGGCGGAGATACTGTCCACTATACTAACGAGGATGTGAATGGGCAGAGTAGATCAATCTTTTTTTTTACGGTATAATTTGGGGCTTTTTATTGCCTTTAATTGGTACCACAGTGGAGAGATAGACAGGACATGGGGAGACATGCAGAAACGGGCTGCCCGATACAGGATTTGAACCGGAGCCACCTGCAGTGAGGACAGTAGCCTCAGCTGTACAAGGTAAGCTAAACGCTGCCCCACGATCGATGCGTTCTATCTACAAATAATTTCCAGGGCCTGTGATAGGTCAAAGAAGAGAAGTCTGTGAACTTCTGACTTATTTGAAGTAGAGAAGTAAAATACGGTAGCCGAGCAGGAGCTCCTTGCTTGGCATTTGGCAGCCTTCCTTCCTGAGCAATTATTGGCCACTTGTTTCCGTAGTGTAGTGGTTATCACGTTCGCCTAACACGCGAAAGGTCCCCGGTTCGAGACCGGGCGGAAACACTTTTCACTGATTTGACCCTGTTTATACACAGCCCAGTCGCCACTTCCTACTACACAGTTGCAGTTCGGCTCGTTTTCTCTGCCTCCCATTTCCTGTCACACTCTCAACTGTCCTGTCAAATAAAGGCATAAAAAGCCCCCCCAAAAAACTTTTTAAAAAAAAGAAAACTGTCACCACTATGTAGTGTGAGGCAGGATGAAGGCACTGATGTTGCATTCAGGTGCATTTAGGTGCTGTCAGGCACCTGAATGACGCCCTCGGCAAACCAACCGGATGTCATTTTACTCAACGAGAGAAAGACGGCAAAACGTGGGTCAGGTAAACAATACGACATCACCATGACAACATATTGTCACGCCTGTATTGTTTTGCCTCGTGCTGGTGGACCACTTTGTTAACATAAGCCGTTTTCCCACTAAAATTAGCGGGTTGACGCAGGTTTTTTAAATGCGGGTCGACCCGCTAACAATCGGCATTTGGCCCCTTTCCCGTTGACCAAAATAAGCCGAGTCTGACCCCCCGCCATGTTTCCCCACTCTCATCCGCGGTGCGAGAAGCACTGTCATCCACTACGGTCATGCCACAGCCGCCTGCCGCAGAGGGCGGAGGTCTGTCGGCCGAGGCAGACGAGGCGTCTGGCCGACCTGCGGAGCAGCAGGACCGCGGAGGACAGCGAGTCCGCCGCGGCCATATGACGGTTTGTCAGCGGCATAACAATTCAGTTAAACACACTGTAGTTTCTTTTCTTTTTTTTCCAATTGTTTTCGGTCAGTGTTGTTTGATCTTTTGATCCCAGTCTCGAATGCGAGCAGGGCTTCGTTTTGGTATGTGCTATGAGACGCGACCGGCGCAATGACATGGCGTCACGTAACGCTCAACGTCGTCACGTAAATTAGCGGGTTGACGCGGGTCTGGCGTTCCCACTGCAAGCCGAGCTGAGCCGATTAAACCCGCGTCGCTTGCCGAGTCGTGCGTCGACACGGCTCGGTGCGCCTTTCCCACTGCCACCAAAACCCGATTGTTAGCGGTTTAAACAGGGTTTTTGGCCAGTGGGAAAGGGGTAGTAGACACTTGTGTTACATGCAGCGTCGCTTGTCTGTCTGAGGTCATGTAACTGTAACCGCACTGCTAGATGGGGTTAATTCCTTTGCCACTGAATCAACAAAAACTTGGAGGTTCAGATACATTACCATGTAATACATGATAATGCCAAGGTTCCAGGGATGGGAAATATCAATGCCCTGTTTTGAGGTCTGTAAGCATACATTGTTCTCACCTGCTCAGCTGTGACAACTTGCCAATCAATCTGCTGCCCACACTTGTGCCAACTAGCGTTAACAATGAGTGGGTGACAAAGAAGTTATTGGAGGATGCGGGCATCGATCCCGCTACCTCTCGCATGCTAAGCGAGCGCTCTACCATTTGAGCTAATCCCCCTTGTGGAAACTTGAGATCCATCCCAAACACATATTTCCAGTTGTCTGAGGTGTGAGCAGACTCTTGCCCATTGACTGACTGTTGGTCATCTACAAAATATGATCCGCTCTGGCGAAATGAGTCGGAAGTCGCAACGTTCTATTTTTAGAGAATCAGCTGTAGGGGAGCGCCGGGTCGATTGAGACACGGGACGATTGATACACAAAATGCCCAGGGGAAAATGACAATATGATCACTGTGTAGCCATAAACATGACTTAGCACAGGGAAATAAGTCAATGAAATGAAAATGCAGTCATCCAACAACTCGTACAAAAGAAGAAAGGTGAGTTTAATCGAAATGCGGATCTTGACGATCACGCACGGGACAAAAATATTTATTTGACCTATTGTGAGAAATGATGTCACATTTTGGCAATGATAAGTAGCTATGTTGTCTGATATGCTTCATAAAAACAGGAGTATTGTCAGTAGTTTCTGTTTAAAATATGCTGTTTCAACCGTCCCTCCTCTGTGTCTCAAACGACCCGCATAGGTGGGGCGTTTGAGACAAAGGTCAACTTACATTCAAAGTTATAAAACAGCGCGATCATCCAACACGTGTTAAATTATACTTGTAACTAAGAGAATACACATGTCAGTTGTTGATCACATGATAAAAATGTTTGTGTACATAACGTCATCTTTGAAGAAGACGTTAAAATGAAAAGTGTATCAATCGACCCAGCGCTCCCCTAAACATGGAAAATCTTCTCTTTTTTTTTAAACGATTTTTTTTAGCTAATTTCAAAGCAATGACATTAAAAAACAATCTCCCTAAGGCTAGGTTTACATGAAGACGGTGTGAACAGAAGACGCAAAAGTGGCGTCGCGTCTTCACTTTTTATTTCGCGTCTACACGAGCGTTCTCGGGAGAAAATCTGTGTGCATACGGCGTCTCGTTCGCCTCAGACGAATCGGAGCATCCAGAATTTCCAGGAGTTGAGAGCAGATCCTCTTCTGCTTGCCAATTGTATGTGTACATCAGGGTTTCCGTTGTCCGGTAATTACCGGACTTTGGCCGGTAAAATCTGCCGAAGTCCGGAATTTTGTAACCCCGCCGGTCAAAATGTCCGGTGAAAATATTCCTTCCGAGTCCGATCACGATTTGAATTTTATTAAAAAAAACAAACAAACAAAAACGAGTGGAGAGAGGCTTCTCTCTGCATAATCGCATCAAAACAGCACAAGTGAACCTGGGGGAGAGGGGGGAGGGGGTCACTCCACTGATGCGCATTTCAAACTGTGCAGAGAGTCCGGAGACACTGCACACATCAGCTGCTGCAGCACATTTCACACGCAAAAATCTGTACAAAGTAAAAGAACAATTACTTTTTCAGTTTGTAGAGTTTTATTGCAAAGCAGCAGACTTTTTATTATTGTTATGTCAAGTTGCAGCAGCCGCGATTATGAAATGAGCCGGTTCATGTTTGCAGTCTGAGAATTGGCCTTCAGCTTCTTTATGTTGTATGAGCGCAGGCTTGTGCAATATTTATTTAGAATTTACATGGTCACTTGACAGCATTAACAGTAAATTACGTCCGCCATGAATAGATGTTTCAACCAGCGCAATATCGTTCTGTTCAGTCATCTCTGCATAGCGCTCTTTCTCCGCCGTCGGCACACACAGCGCACATGCATGACTGTCGTGCCCGCCCCGGTATCAACAAACCAGCACCACCCCCCCACCCGATGTTTCGATCGCGACCCCCGCCACAGTGTCAGATAATAGACTATTTGACCGGAATTTCAAACATTTGTCCGGTAAATTGAAAACCTGCCGGTCACGTTGTCCGGTAACATTTTTTTCTAGCGGAAACGCTGGTGTACATATTCTGTACATTTGAAAAAAACATTCTTGTACATAAATTATTGCGGCCAAAGTAGCCTGCAGGTCTGAAGGGTGGATGTAATCTGACATGTTTGTTTGTATCATGACGTCAACACGCCTACTTGACGTGAGCAGAACAGCAGATCTGAGCCAGTTTTGCGTCTTGGCCTGTCTAGGCAGAGACGCTGCGCTGGAGCGTATTCAACTTTTCCACTTTCAAGGGTGGTTTGAGATTTTTGCGTCTTCAAGCCCCCAAAACGCCGTCACCGTATAAACGAAAGGCACTTCCGATAAAATATTCTATCGTCTTTACTCGCAAGCGTCTTCGTGTAAACGGCCCCTAAGTTTCACAGTACAGATAATTGAGAAAAAAGGCACGTAGATGATGATTAAATTTGACTTGCTATTTAAACCTTCTGAAAATGAGCGTTGCATCGGTGCAAAACATGAAATATCTTCTGAACCGTTCATGATAGAGACGAGCTGTAAACTGCACCTGAATTGTGGGATTCTCCGCTTTCCGATGGTCATTGAATGGTGCCTATCTGACAAAAGGGACAGGTACAGAACCAGATGCTAAACCAAGTAGCATCGACGCTAACAGAGCATAGCATCGATGCTAAACAGAACGTAGCGACAATGCTTAACTGAACGTAGCAACAGTGCTAAACCGAACGTCGCAATCAACACAACACTGGCACGTTTTACAAAACATCAACAAAACATGACAACTCCTGAACCGTTTATGATAGAGACAAGCTGTAAACAGCATCTGAATCGTGAGATTCTTTGCTTTCTGAGGGTCATTGATGCATGGTGCATCTGTGACAACAAGGGACCATATAGGGTGCGTGTAATCCCGTGGTACAAGAACAGATGCCAGAGTCACTGGCAAAACTTTAAATTGAATTTTCTCAGGTTTTAGAACGGAATAAGAGAGTAGGAGATCCTAATTCAAATGGCCACATCTCGAAAATCATCAAATGTATGATTTTGACATGGGTATCATTTTAAAGCTTATTTTCTAATCTTTCCATTGATACCAAAATCTCAACTTTGAAATTTGGGTCACTGTGACTCATTTTGATGGATCAGGTCACAAATAATAACTAGAAAATTTCCTCTCGGGAAATTTTGAAAGGGCACCGGGAGCTACTGCCGTTCTAACCATCTCTGTCAACATGGGAATCAAACCCACGATCTTAAGGTCAAGACAGAGCTGATCAGACACATGATCATCTTTCTATAAGCACTGATATGGAGGAGCTGTAATCACATGAAGTTACCTGTGTTAGAGTGAGAGAGATGAGTGCGCGCTTACGCGCGCATTTGATGTGTTTGTGTGTCTTCAACTGTAATCACAGGAAGTTACCTGTGTGTGTTAGAGTGTGGGAGAGGAGTGCGCGCTGGCGCGCGCATTTGTATGTTACCTGTGTGTTTTTAATGTGTGTGTGTGTGTGTGTAACTGTAATGACATGAAGCTGGTTCTAGAGTCTGTGTGTGTGACTGAGCTGCATCCTGTATCAGTCTGATTTAGCTGTGTGTCTGTGTTTACAAACATCTTAACGAGCTCCAGGTGGATTGTTTATGGAGTTAACGACCCTGGCCTGAGGATCAGAGGTTACCATGACAACTTGAGCTGGTTGCCAATGACGATAGGGGCCCCCAGGCTGAGGCAGACAGAAACGTCGAGAAAAAGACTGATTTTCTGCCTCTGCACTGGTCTCGCATTTAGGCTTATTCTGACAAAACGGTAGCTCCTATCAGAACAAGACATGGATCAACGGTGCCCTAAGGCCTTCCTGAAAATTTTGGTACGATTTGGTGTTTCTACAGTAAATATTTTGGCAAAACGGGCAGTTTTAAAACATCGGTCCGTTCTGCTCCTCTCAGAAAATTTTTGTATTGGAGTCAATGAGGCAAAGAGACAGACATGGACGCACTCGGAGGCTGCTAATTCAAATTCTGTAAGTCTCTCTGATATTTTGAACACACTGTGGGAGACACAACAAGTTTGTCTACAAAACTGTGAAAAATTATGTGTCTACAGTGTAAATTGTGTCCAAGAGGAGTGTGGAAAGAGAAAGAATCAGGAGTTTTTCTGGGCTCTCTCCCCACTCTAGCTGATGACATCACACACTCTAGCACGAACATTCCGTGCAATACACACCCATTATAATCTCATGATTTCTCCAAAAATGATCATGGTCATTGATCAGGGATTGATCAAAAACTATACAACCTATCAAAACGAGGAGTAATACACCAATACACAAGACTTGTGTCTACTATTTAAAGTTTAAACGGAGTCTCTAGGTGAAAGTATGCCTGAGCAGTAGACAACAGTTGTCAGTATGAAAAATCCGATGATTTGTTCGTTTTTTGACCTTCTCCCATGCATTCTCTATGGGAAATTTTTCGCAGTTTTTCGCGACTTACGTCGCGAAAAATTCGTAGACTGCTTAGAAAAGTAATAGCAGCTCGATCCCGATCAGGACGCACGTTTTGATATATAATATGTCCTGCAACTCTTCGAGTTGCAGGACTAGTAGCGAACCGAAAATCGTCCGGAAGATGAAAAAAAAAAACTAGAAAAAGAAAGCATTTCCTGCAGAAAATGCGTGTGAATGCAGAATGCAATGCCGAATGAGCTGAAGAAATTGTTGAAACAATGCTGAATGAGCTGAAGACATTGTTGAAAGAAAGACAGAAAGAAAGAAAGAAAGAAAGAAGAGAGAAAAAGAAAAGAACAGAAGGAAAGAAAGAAAATGGAAAGGGTAGAAAGAAAGAAAGAAAGAAAGAAAGAAAGAAAGAAAGAAAGAAAGAACATGGAAAGGGTAGAAAGAAAGAAAGAAAGAAAGAAAGAAAGAAAGAAAGAAAGAAAAAAAGGACAGAAGGAAAGAAAGAACATGGAAAGGGTAGAAAGAAAGAAAGAAAGAAAGAAAGAAAGAAAGAAAGAAAGAAAGAAAGAAAGAGAAAGAAAGAAAGAAAGAATAAGAGAGACAGGGGTAGTAAGAAAGAAGGAAAGACATTGGGGTAGATACATGGAAAGAGAGATATATACAGAGCGCAGTAGAAAGAAAGAAACAAACAAACAAAGAAGTAAAAAGACAGAAATGGGGTAGAAGACAGAAAGAAGAAAAAGAGAGGGGGATGATAGATAGATAGATAGATAGATAGATAGATAGATAGATAGATAGATAGATAGATAGATAGATAGATAGATAGATAGATAGGACACATGTTAAAAGCTGTGTACTATGTCCGAGGCTCCACCTCTAATTGTACTACTATTGAAAGAAAGAAAGAAAGAAAGAAAGAAAGAAAGAAAGAAAGAAAGAAAGAAAGAAAGAAAGAAAGAAAGAAAGAAAGAAAGAAAGAAAGAAAGAAAGAAAGAAAGAAAGAATAAGAGAGACAGGGGTAGTAAGAAAGAAGGAAAGACATTGGGGTAGATACATGGAAAGAGAGATATATACAGAGCGCAGTAGAAAGAAAGAAAGAAAGAAACAAAGAAGTAAAAAGACAGAAATGGGGTAGAAGACAGAAAGAAGAAAAAGAGAGGGGGATGATAGATGTGTACTATGTCCGAGGCTCCACCTCTAATTGTACTACTATTTATAGAGGTGGAAAGGTTAACCCTCCTGTTGTCCACCTGGGTCAAGGAATGAAGGAAGGGAAGTAGGAAGGAGGGAGGGAGGGAGGGAAGGAGAAATGGGAAGGAAGGAAGGAAGGAAGGAAGGAAGGAAGGAAGGAAGGAAGGAAGGAAGGAAGGAAGGAAGGAGAAAGGAGAAGGAAGCAAGAAAGGACAGAAGGAAGGAAGGATAAAAGTTAAGCTGGAAGGAAGGAAGGAAGGAAGGAAGGAAGGAAGGAAGGAAGGAAGGAAGGAAGGAAGGAAGGAAGGAAAAAAGGTAAGCTGGAAGGAAGGGAGGAGAAAGGGGAAGGAAGGAAGGAAGAAAGGAAGCATAAAAGGTAAGCTGGAAGGAAGGACAAAGGAAGGAGAAAGGGGAAGGAAGGACAGAAGAAAGGATACAAGGTAAGCTAGAAGGAAGGTATGAAGGAAGGAAGGGAGGAGAAGGGGGAAGGAATGAAGGAAGGAAGCTGTAATGTATAACTTGTAGTATGAGAGAAGAGGAGAAGAAGAGGAGGACAAGAAAGGGTTAGGGTTAGGAAGGAAGGAAGGAAGGAAGGAAGGAAGGAAGGAAGGAAGGAAGGAAGGAAGGAAGGAAGGAAGGAAGGAAGGAAGGAAGGAAGGGAAAAATCAAATCTCTCCTCCTCCAGACAGACAGAGAGAGAGACAGGCTGTGTGGAACAGTATTGTGTTTACAGTACATTCGTGTATTTGTGTGACATGTGTGACTGTGTGTGACAATCTGTGTGTGTCTGTCTGTGAGCATTTGTGTGTGTCTGTCTGTGTGAGTGTTTAATTCATTTCCTAAGGACATCCTGTCAGTCTATTTTATCATATCTCTGTGTGAGGCTGTGTGTTAACGAGCGGGCAGGCAGCACCTGTACCTGTTCTATTTATAGACATTGATAACGAGCTGGCTGCTACAGCTGGCTACTGCACAGAGCAGAGCAGAGCAGAGTGGGATTTGAGCTCGGTGCAGCCTCCGCAAAACAGCCTATAAACAGAGAACCGTACCGCTTATCAGAGTATGGACATGATTAATCCGGCAAGGAGACCTTCCTGAGCTGGCTGTGTGACTTACATGTTCGTACGACAAATAGTTTTCTAACCGTGGCAGTTTAGAAAAGAGGGTCATTTCTCCTGTTCTCAAAAAATCAGCTCCTACTTTTGTATTGGAGTCAATGAGCCACTGGAGCAGGTCTATCTGCACAAAGAGGCTCATGCAGACAATTCTGTGAAACTGTCTGCTGTTTTGAGCACATCATCAGAGACACGACAAGTGTGGCTACAAACCTTGAAAAAATCAAGTGTCTAGAGTTTAATTTGTGGCCGTGAGGACAATTTATCCAGAAAAAAATCCAGACTGGTTTGTCACTCTCTCCCACTCTAGCGATGATGTCACCCACTCTAAGCTCTGCTCGTTAGACGCAATACACAACCATTATAAAGTTGGATTTTGTTGAAAATCTTAATGATTTAAAAACTGCCACATATCTGAAACAGTTGAAGATATCAAGAAGATGAGTAATGCGGGAATAGATTAAAAGTTTCTCTACAGTTTAAAAGAAAAATGGAGTCTGTGGGAGAAAGTATGCTGGAGCCTTAGACGTTCAAAGTAGTGCAAAGTAGTACAAAGATTTTAAAAGTTTGAAGACGTTTTCAATGTATTCCTATGGGGAAAAATTTGCAGAAAAAGTTAAATATTGTAAAAAGTATAAATAGTATGAAAGAGAAAAGTAATAGCATACATGTCCTGAAAAAGCTGCACGTTTTAATATATGAATTGTTGAAATGGCACAAAGTATGAAGGAGGAGTTAGATGCCGAAAAACGGCGGAAGTCACAAGAATAAGTATAAAGAAACAAAATGGCCGGACAGAAGAACAATAGTGTGAATGCATTCTGCATTCACACTAACTAGGAAAAAATCCACAGAATAACAATAGTGCCCGGCTTTGCCGGGCACTCGTCCCTACAGCTATTTCATAGCTGTTGGGTCGAGTGCCCTGGCGATGGCCGGTGCCCTAATTAAAGAGTTACCAGTACATGACACAGCTTTGATGCTATGTTGTACTCTGTACAGTGCTGTTGTTGTTGTCTGTGCTGTTGCTGTCAGTACTCTTGTGTCTCCTTCTTTGTTTATGTCTAGCAATATGCTGTGGCTACAACACAAACTGTCCATTAGGGGACAACTATAGAGGGATTACCAGCCTACGTCACAGACTAGTCTACTGCGCATGTCGCCTGCAGAAAGAGAGCAGTAACAGCCGGGAGGCTATGGGATCATGACTTATTGTGCTGTTAGTTGCACTAATCGTTGTGATAAAAAATAACAAAACTTGCAAATTTTACAGAAAACGTCAGCTCGCTCCCCTTTCAAGGCAAACAAGAGAGAAAATAGTACATTGTCGTTGCCATGGTAATCGATAATGTCCCCTCGGTTGGTGTCCCCCCCCCCAATCTGACGTTGCGATGGTGGCCGTCGAAGCTTCGATTTTGCGGCACGGTGTCAAGCGATGTCGCTGCAAAAGTTCAATGTTTTCAACTTGACACAATTTTTGTGGCATCGCGTCACGTGTGATGTGTGAACGCCTTTCAACTTGACACAATTTTTGTGGCATCGCGTCACGTGTGATGTGTGAACGCCTTGCCGGATGTGATTTCGCATCTTTGCATTGACTTTACATGTAATCTCTACGCACAACAACACAACATCGTGCTTGGTGTGAACATCCCTTGAGCATTCGGTAGCGTTCCTTCCTTAACAATTCCTGGTCCTCAGTTTCCGTAGTGTAGTGGTTATCACGTTCGCCTCACACGCGAAAGGTCCCCGGTTCGAAACCGGGCGGAAACACTTTTCAACTTTATGTCACTCATTTGACTCTGTTGCCACTTCCTACAACACAGTTGCAGCTCTACTCGTTTAGCCTCGGCTCAGTTTAGGTCATTTTTCCATTACAGCTGATTACATGGAATCTAATAAGGGTCGTTGTAAAAGCGAAACATCTTTCTAACCCTCTGTACCTGCTATATACAGAGCCTCGTTGGCGCAGTAGGCAGCGCGTCAGTCTCATAATCTGAAGGTCGTGAGTTCGAGCCTCACACGGGGCACGAGTTTTACACAGAAATTCATTCAGATCTCAGGATGTTGTGAAAACTCATGCGGCAGCACAAAGATGAAGTTGAGAATCTATAATTAACACACTGGTAACACTGCTGCTGTACACAGTGAGGTATAGTTTGTCACACCCCTAGTAACGAAGCTCTTGTTCACGCTGTAGGTAGTAGAGAGTTCAGTGTCACCATTGTCTTTAATGGTCAACAGGCAAAAAAAACTGCTGGTTCAGCTGAATATGTTGAACAGAGGTCATGTGACCTTGCACGTGAGCACTGGTGGTTCAATTTTCTTTACAACCACAAAACTTTATCCAACATGTGAACATAATTGCGCAAGTGCAAAAATCATTTTGACCCATATTTAATACCATATGTCCAGTCCTTGAACTACAACAGGTGGTAAGTAGGGTTAGTGCGAGTAACGAGTTCTCCCCGTCGGGGAATCGCACCCCAGTCTTCCGCGTGACAGGCAGAGATATTGTCCACTATACTAACGAGGATGGGAATAAAGAGAATAGATCAATCTTTTCTTTTTACGGTATATTTTGGGGCTTTTTATTGCCCCAATAGGGGCATAGGGGCGTTCGGTCCAGTGCTGAGAACAGGTGAGTTTCGGTACAGAAGTTGTGTGTGTTTACAGTCCGCCTGCAGACACGTGCAGCCCATTTACGTCATGGCTAACGCTAATGCTAATGCTACCGCTACCATTAGCGAGTAAACAGGGGCTTGAAGACCCTTCCTGCTTGTAGAAGGAGTGGAGGTGGGGGCTGTGTCTCCTGTCTCCTCTCTGTCTTTCTGCCTGTCCCTCTGTCCGCCCATCCGTCCGTCTCTCTCTTTCTCTGTGTTGCGCACAAGCTCCAGCAGCTGTGGATCTGCTGCAGATGCGCCAAAAGCAGGCGCATGTCGCTCCTGTGTTGACACTACGCACTGTGCCGTCATGGTGATCCACGTTATTCTTTCATTCAATTATTTTTTTGCGGCCAAACCGTTGCATCGTCAGGCAGCCATTGTGGCATTTGCCCACATTGCCCTATGGTCAGTCCGTCACTGGCTTGAACTGTTAGTGCTGCACTTTACATGTAAAAAAATAAAAAAATGTGTGAGAAGTTTTTTTTTAAATCATATTTTGTGTTTTGTTTATTAGTGGATATTTTATTCATTGTAAGGCTAATTTTATATGTTTTGTTAATTTGAGAATAATTTATTGCACTTATTAGACAGCACTTGACATTTCTTTCATATTTTGTATAATGGTTTAGTAAGTTTATAAGTTTATTTGTATCAGGGACAATGTACCTACAGCATAACATTAGTAGGTGAGTAAAATAATTACATTTGACTAAAACATGTACATTTGGTTTAGAACAAATCCTAATAAACAACAAGCAAATTTATGTTTTGCATTTGGTTCTCTTACTGTACCGAAAATGAACCAAACTGAAATCTCAAAACCAAGGTAGGGGAGAGCTGGGTCGATTGATACACTTTTCATTTTAACGTCTTTTTCAAAGATGACGTTATGTACACAAACATTTTTATCATGTGATCAACAACTCGCATGTGTATTCTCTTAGGCTAGGTTTACACGAAGACGGTGTGAACAGAAGACGCAAAAGTGGCGTCGCGTCTTCACTTTTTATTTCGCGTCTACACGAGCGTTCTCGGGAGGAAATCTGTGTGCATACGGTGACGCAAAAGTGTGTACAAATCCATTGGTAATGCATGCAGATCCTCCTCTGCTCGCCAGTGTATGTGTACATATTCTGTACATTTGAAAGAAACATTCTTGTACATTAGTTATTGCGGCCATAGGCGCCGAATCCGTGGGTGCTCCGGGGCACGAGCACCCACAGAGCAGGTTGAGCACCCACGGGGGGCACGCCACCAGATGCGCATTTCTCCGTGCCGCGCCTCGGCCCCTCAGCTGTGTGTCTGTGGGTATGTGTGTGTCATGTGTAGCCCGTATGTGTGTGTAGCCTGCGTGAATGTGTGTATTAATCTCTGGCGCGCTCTGTTAAGATGTTAAGACGTCAACACGCCTACTTGACGTGAGCAGAACAGCAGATCTGAGCCAGTTTTGCGTCTTGGCCTGTTTAGGCGGAGACGCTGCGCTGGAGCGTATTAAACTTTTCCACTTTCAAGGGTGGTTTGAGATTTTTGCGTCTTCAAGCCCCAAAAACGCCGTCACCGTATAAACGAAAGGCACTTCCGATAAAATATTTTATCGTCTTTACTCGCAAGCGTCTTCGTGTAAACGGCCCCTTAGTTACAAGTATAATTTAACACATGTTGGATGATCGCGCTGTTTTATAACTTTGAATGTAAGTTGACATTTGTCTCAAACGCCCCACCTATGTGGGTCGTTTGAAACACAGAGGAGGGACGGTTGAAACAGCATATTTTAAACAGAAACTACTGACATTACTCTCGTTTTTATGAAGCACATCAGACAACATATAGTGTACTCATCATTGCCATAATGTCACATAATTTCTCACAATATAAATAGGTCAAATAGGCAAAATATTTTTGTCCCATGCGTGATTGTCAAGATCCGCATTTCGATTAAACTCACCCTTCTTCTTTTGTACAAGTTGTTGGATGACTGCATTTTCATTTCATTTCCTTATTTCTCTGTCCTAAGTCATGTTTATGGCTACACACTGAACATATTGTCATTTTCCCCTCTGCATTTTTCCCTCACTTTGCTGAATATCTGTTAATTCATGTCATAAACATGTTTTGTTCATTAAAAATAGGCATGTGGTGTATTAAAAATATATGTTAATTCAAATCGGTTGTTGTTCATTCAAAACAATTCAACTATTCATTTGGTGATTTATAGGAGATATTAATCGCGCAATGTGACCACAATTACTACACACGGTGGCGTGAGGGACATTTGAAACAGCTGTATCAATCGTCCCTCCAGCGACTACTGACACTTAAACCTGTTTTGCCTCTAAACTTCAAAACCATGACATTGCATACATTAGGACCTGCTTTGTATGAATTCATTTGTTGTTAGGTCATATTATTATTGCATTAAACACACAATACAACTTTTGATCACAAAAAAACTACCGCACGTAAGATTTTACTTTCCGTAGTCAAAAACCGGTTCGCGCTAATAACTTTTGAATGGCGTGACATCATTTCACAAGCTTTCCTAGGATTGGTAGGTGTTGAGTGCTGAAGGTAGTGACGAAATCTTACGGCTCAAGCTTGTATGGTTTTCAAGGAAATCGCTGGGTATCAATCGTCCAGTCTCAATCGACCCGGCGCTCCCCTACTTACTGAACTGTGACTTTTGTGTATTGTTACACCCCGAGGGGACAACTACAGGATATGGGTCTTTCTCCGGTGAGTAGCAGTGTATTGTTGTGTCAGAATTAGGGCTGAACGAAGCTTTGTTCGTTGCCATGGTAATCAATAATGAAGTCCCCTCGGCGTCATGCAATGTCGCTGCAAAAGTTCACTGTTTTCAACTTGACATGATTTTTGTGGCATTGCGTCACGTGTGATGCGTGAACGCCTTGCCGGATGTGATTTCGCATCTTTGCATTGACTTAACATGTAATCTCTATGCACAACAACACGACATTGTGCTTGGTGTGAACATCCCGTGAGCATTGGGTAGCCTTCCTTCCTTAGGAATATATGATTATAGGTTTCCGTAGTGTAGTGGTTATCACGTTCGCCTCACACGCGAAAGGTCCCCGGTTCGAAACCGGGCGGAAACACTTTTCAACTTTATGTCACTGATTTGACTCTGTTGCCACTTCCTACAACACAGTTGCAGCTCTACTCGTTTGGCCTCGGATCAGTTTAGGTCATTTTTCCATTACAGCTGATTACATGGAATCTAATAAGGGTTGTTGTAAAAGCGAAACATCTTTCTAACTCTCTGTATCTGATATATATAGAGCCTCGTTGGCGCAGTAGGCAGCGCGTCAGTCTCATAATCTGAAGGTCGTGAGTTCGAGCCTCACACGGGGCACGAGTTTTATACAGAAATTCATTCAGATCCAAGGATATTGTGAAAACTCATGCGGCAGCACAAAGATTCTATAATTAACACATTAGTAACGCAGCTGCTGTACACAGTGAGGTATAGTTTGTCACACCGCTAGTAACGAAGTAACTTGTACACGCTGTAGGTAGTAGAGAGTTGAGTGTCACGCCGTTTTTGTTTGTCTTTAAAGGTGTACAGAAAAAAACATTGAATTTGAGCCCACTCTGGGTCATAAAATTAGTGTAAAAACTCATCTATCAGTAGGGTTGGGCACCGACGTTTCCAATTAGGAACCGGTTCCTAACGTCCGGTTCTGGAATCGTTAAGAAGCTGTTTGCATTTCGATCCTTTTTATCGGTTCTTAAATATCCGTACTAGTTTATTTGTTTTACTCTGCTCGCACTAGCTTGAAGTAATTTGACCTGCCCCGCACCACGGCATCTATTTTCACAACCCTCCCCACTGCTATTAAACGTCCGGGAGTGGGCTTTTGGGCAGACAGAGGCGTTGCCGGTAGCTTGTCAGCTACTTGCGGAGCTCGTAAAGAGTGGGAGTCACAGCGCAGCAGCTGCGGTGGCCGCCGCCTTTCTCCCTGGTCCTTGCTCTCAGTGAAGCCAACTCTGCTCTGCTGATGCACAGGCAAAAAAACCTGCTGGTTCAGCTGAATGTAGTGCCCCGTTTCGTCAATCTTGGTCGAACAGAGGTCATGTGACCTGCATGTGAGCATTGGTGGTTCAGTGGTAGAATTCTCGCCTGCCACGCGGGAGGCCCGGGTTCGATTCCCGGCCAATGCAACAACCTTTTAATTATACGTTATCATGCTTTCAAAGCAGATTTGTAACATAAGTCTGTTTGCCATTTAAACGATATTACTGCTGGAAGAGAAAATGACAGCAATGTTTGTGTGGAAGTGGCAAAGACGCTTGAGTTGCACCTTGTGCCGTTTGCCCTACATCTGCACCATGCATTGTTGCTTTGTAGAAAAGAACAAAAGCCGTTTTCCCACTAAAATTAGTGGGTCGACGCGGGTTTTTTAAACGCGGGTCGACCCGCTAACAATCGGCATGTGGCCCATTTCCCATTGACCAAAAAAGCCGAGTCTGACCCCCTGCGGGGAGATCAGACAGAGCAGCCATGTTGTTGCCCCGCTCTCATCTGCGGTGCGAGAAGCACTGTCATGCCAGAGCCAGCCGCAGTGGAGGTCTGTTGGCCGAGGCAGACGAGATGTCTGGCCAACCTGCGGAGCACCTGGACTGCGGAGGAGAGCGAGTCCGCCGCGGCCATATGACGGTTCGTCCGCGGCACAACACGTCAGTTAAACACACTGTAGTTTGTTTTCTTTTGTTTCAATCGTTTTCGGTCAGTGTTGTCTGATCTTTTGATCCCAGTCTGGAATGCGAGCAGAGCTTTGTTTTGGTACGTGATATGAGACGCGACCGGCGCGATGACGTGGCGTCACGTAACGCTCAACGTCGTCACGTAAATTAGCGGGTTGACGCGGGTCTGGCGTTCCCACTGCAAGCCGAGCCGAGCCGATTAAAGGCGATTTTAACCCGGGTCGCTTGCCGAGTCGTTTGACCTGCGTCGACGCGGGTCGACGCGGCTCAGTGCGCCTTTCCCACTGCCACCAAAAGCCGATTGTTAGCGGGTTTAAACGGGTTTTTTGGCCAGTGGGAAAGGGGTAAAATATAGATCATGCTATCTGTTTGTGTTTGCCCCAGACTCTTGTCTTTTCTCAAACTGCAGCTACTAAAAATGAATAAATTTTGTCACACGCATAGCTTCACCATCTTTTGGTGAGGTTCAGACTGCAGTTAAAAGTGGCCCAAATCAGATTTTTGGAGGGTCAAGTGACCAGGTCAGAAAGCCCCCTGCTCTATTCCAACTCTAAACGTTCAAAGTCGATTACAGTAAATGTTGACAGGGAGTCGTGTCAGTACAACTATGACAATCGATGTCTGAGGGTTCTGACAGTTAGTCACCCATTGTTGTTGTTACATTATGTCCATAGACTGTTATTGTGGCTCAGGTTACAGGTAAGATTGGTGGGGGATATGACATCATCATTTCATAAAAGATCCTTTTTGAGTGTCCACATGAAAACGCTGGGGTGGCCTTTTCAGATTTTCACACTACCGTTTTCACTCCCCGAAAATGATGTTTCCATCTGGATGAAAAACGTATGTGGACGGGTCTTAGTCTTCCCTTGAAGTTCCCTGCTGCCTTCTTTGGGGATGGGCTTTGAAAAGCACTGTGTCATCAGCCATTCACATAGTATCTGAATGTTTTTCAGATTTGTGAGTCTCATCATCCGAACCTTGTGTTGCACATGTGGTCGACAGGAGAGGATGAACTTGCCTGACACACAAACCAGAAGTGACGTCAGAGGTAGGACATATTCTTTTGTTCTCCCAATGGATTATTTAATAGTGTTGAGTTGATTTCAGATAAATACTTACTGGAGTTTTTCTTTTGCACAAGTTTTTGCTTTCGCCCGGATGCAAAAATGGCATGGAATCAGTCAAATGGAGAGTCTGCTTTGAAAAAGAGCGAGAACCCACTGGATTGTTAAAGGGCTGAAAGTATGAAAATAATTTGCCAATGGTTGAAGCAGAAACTTGTCCATTGACTGACTGTTGGACACCTACCAAATAATAACTAAATAGTTACCAGTACTTGACACAGCTTTGATGCTATGTTGTAATCTGTAAAGTGCTGCTGTTGTCTGTGCTGTTGCTGTCAGTACTCGTGTGTCTCCTTCTTTTTTATGTCTAGCAATAGGCTGTGGCTGCAACACAAACTGCCCATTAGAGGACAATTATAGGACCAAATATGGGTCAAAAACATGTATAATAAAGTTTTATTGTTGTAAAAATATTTTATGCCTGTGTAAAAATATTTTGTACAATTTTCTTTACAACCACAAAACTTAATCCGACGTGAACATAATTGTGCAAGTGCAAAAATCTTTTTGACCCATATTTGATCTAGGGCTCACGATTATTTTGATAGTTGACTGGTCACCGACTATTTTTTTCGATTAGTCGACTAATCGGATCATCTGTAAATTGAATGTAAAACATACGTCTGAACGCACCAGCATGCAGCTTATCTTATATATCCATCATTAGCTTTCAGCTTGAAGTGTTTAAGGTAGGATATGCTAACTAAAAATAAAGACAATTAAAGCCGCAAGCGGCGATGACGGGCCCTCGCTCGACCCATGCGACCGCGGGGGCCTGAGGCGCGCGGAGGCGGTGGTGCGAAGCGAAAAGGGCGAAAAAGCGTTGCGGGAGCGGGAAAATGCAATGTGTTGTTCGTCCACCAGGTGGCGCTACGATGCCAGATGCGGGTAGGGGTGTTCAGGGGCTGACCCTGATCAAACGTGTGAAGTTTCAAGCAAATCGCACAATGTTGATGCAAAACACTGCATTTCCTGTTTCCACAAGGGGGCGACATGAGTGAGATTGCTTATGAGCACATGGAGACGTTGAGGGAGGGGCTCTGATCATGTACAGAAAGTTTGAAGCAGTTTGGATGAAGTATGTTGGAGAGAGAGCTGCTTGAATATGCATGGCGATGGATCAGAAATGTCGGCGCCATGTTGGCCACGCCCCTTGACGTAGAGATCTGAGCTGCACATCTAATGATCAGCATGGCATCTCGATGGTCTGTAGCCAATTTGAAGTGAATCGGACAAAATCCCAAGGAGAAGTTGATTAAAGTACTAAGTGTGGAAATCACGCCAAAATGGCGAGTAAAATCAAAATGGCCGACTTCCTGTTTGTAATAGACCAATGGTGCAAGAGACTTTTTTGTTCGCCTTGACAACTTACACATGTGTACCGATTTTCATCTTCCAACTCCAAAAAAACCCCTATGGGGAGGGGTTTTTGAAAATTTCAAGGGGGCGCTGTAGAGGCATTTGGCCCCGCCCACAAGCGCCGCTCTATCAGATCAAAGACCATCCCACCCTCGACCTGTGTATCAATTTTCATGATGATACGAGTTTATTAAAGCCATCAAAAGGGCAAACGTAATTTCATGGCGAGGGACAACAGTCGCCCCGTCGCTACGCGGACGCCATTGCTCGTAGCTTCACAGCGTTCATGGTGTAGCTTCACCAACTAGTTCTGCATGTTTTAGAAGTGGAATGAAGTTGATGGGGTCAACTATGTGCCATCAGTACACGTTAAAGGAAAACCTGGCCACTTCCTGTTACCACCGGGGGGCGCTATGAGTGACGCAGGAAAACAATACATCGGAACGTTCAGGGTGCAGCCAGCATCATCTCCACCAAGTTTCAAGCTGATCGGATAAAAAATGTGTGAGTTATAGGTGTTCGAAGGTGAAATGGCGAGGAAACGAAAAGTCGCCAAAATTCTCATGGCTCCAGAAGCCACGCCCTTTGACCTAGAGACTTATGCCGCACAACATTTGTTCAGGATGACATCTCGATGCTCTGTAGCCAATTTGAAGTCAATCGGACTAAATCTGTAGGAGGAGATAGGTCAAAAAGGTCAAAATTTCAATTCAAAATGGCCGACTTCCGGTTTGGATTTCACCATGACACTAAGAGGCTTTTTTGTGTGTCTTGCCATGTTCTATAACCCCACCAAATTTCAAGCCTCTAGGTGAAACGCACAGGCGGGGCTGATGTTTTGAAATTTTCTAGGGGGCGCTATTCAGCCATTTGGCCACGCCCATTTCCAACGACTTTAAAATATCCAATTTTTCGCGAGTCCTGATGCGCATGCCAAAATTTACGCATTTTGGGGCATGTTGAGGTCCCCAAAAATGCGATCTTAGGTGGAGGAAAATAATAATAATAATAATAATAATTAAAGCCGCAAGCGGCGATGATCGGCCCTCGCGCGACCCATGCGACCACGGGCCCCTGAGGCGCACGGGGGCCGTGACGCGAAGCGAGAAGGGCGAAAAAGCGCTGCAGGAGCGGAAAAACGCAATGCGTGGTTCGTCCACCAGGTGGCGCTACGAAGCCAGATGCGGGTAGGGGCGTTCAGGTGCTGACCGGGATCAAACACCTGAAGTTTGAAGTGAATCGGACAATGTAAATGTAAAACAGGTCACTTCCTGTTACCACCAGGGGGCGCATTTGTATGAACCCAGATGTGGACAGGTGTGTTCAGGGGCGGAGGCCCATCAAATATGTAAAATTTGAAGTCGATCGGACAATGTAAGTGTAAACCAGGTCACTTCCTGTTACCACCGGGGGGCGCATTGAGTAAAGTGGGCGTGCCATACATGGCAGCGTTCAGGGTGGAGCCGCCATCATCTTCAGCAAGGTTGAAGCTGATAGGATGAAGTATGTGGGCGTTAGAGCTGTTAGAAGGTGAAATGGCGAGGAAACGTGAAGTCGCCAAAAATAGGCAAGGCCGCAGAAGCCACGCCCTTTGACGTAGAGATCTATGGAGCACAACGTTGGATCAGCATGTCATCCCGGTGACCTGTATCCAATTTGAATTTGTTCGGGCGAAATTTGTGGGAGGAGTTAAAGATTTTAATGTAAAAAATGGTCACTTCCTGTTACCACCGAGGGGCGCTTTGAGTAAAGTGGGATATTGATACATCGGGCGAATCAGGGACTCACCGCCATAATTTCCTACAAGTTTGAAGTTGCTAGGATAAAGTATGTGGGCGGGACAGCCAACCGAATTTGGGTGGCGATCAAGCCCAACTTTGGCGCCCACTGGAGGCCACGCCCTTTGACGTATTGACCTACGGAGCACAAGCTGTACTTAGCTAGGTCTGAAGATGTTGTCTATCAAATTTGGAGCGTGTCGGGCGAACCGTTTCGGACGAGTTAATTTGGCGCCAAAAACGATCAATTCAAAATGGCCGACTTCCTGTCGACATTTCACAACGACGTTAAGAGGCTTTTTTGTACATCTGGGTGAGATACATATGTGTACCGAATTTCGTAGGTCTACGCCAAAGTAAGCGAAATTCCCTATGGGCTTTTTTGAAATTTGTAGGGGGCGCTATTTCGCCATTTCGCGTCGGACATGCGCCACCACCACATATATCGAATTTCGGAAGAAGCCGGACGTCCGGCAAAAAGCTCATGCATTTTTGAGTTGGGGAAAGGGGCGAAATTGGGGTTTGAAGGTGGAGAAGAATAATAATAAACAGCGCGATTTCAATAGGCCTTCGCTGGGCGAGTGCTACTCGCCGCTCGGGCCTAATAAACATAGCAATTTCAATAGGGCCTTCGCCGGCCGACTTGCAGTCGCCGCTCGGGCCCTAATTAAGATGATAGTTCATGAAACTGTTAATGAAATATGCAGCTTGTAGTAACAAACAATTCTTTAACTGTAGCATAAAGTTGAGTAAAATAAGGATAAGGCACTGGCCTAAACAACACCAAAATAAATACTGATACTTAAGGTTTTTTTTTTTTTTTTAGGTTTTTCTTTCCTTCATTTGTCTCTGGCATCAGACATAGCCTACAAATCAAATGAGGGAGGCACCTGAAACTAAGGATTTATTCACAATAATAAAGTTTTGGTCTCACTCAAATATCCTAATAGGCCTAACAAAAGTGCTCAGTGTAAATAATAGTCGTTCAGTCAAAAATAGATTATGAGACAATCGTCTTGTGTAATGTAAATGTTCCCTTTTTACTGTCACAGAAGGAGAAACGTGGAAAGACTCCACCAGAAACGTTCTGTGTGAAACTCTGTTAAATGAAAACAAGTGAAACTGAGGTGCAGCTCAAACTCTGCACGGTGCAGACTGTGATGAGAAGCTACCGGAAAATCAATAGTTTTACGCCGGGAGAGAAGACTTCCTCGTTAAGATGAGCGCTCATTAAGTGACGAGGACCGCTGTGACCAAGCGGTACCGTTACATTATTCTCCAACACCGACTCTCAAAGTCCGCAATTTTATTTTTAAATGACAAACAGCTGTTTCTCAGCCGGTGATTTAAAACGATGGGCCGGCGGTACCACTCTTCCAGTACCGCTTCTCATTTCACATCACAGGAGAGCAGTGACGTGCGGTGAGGTTTGTGGTTGGGGAGGCACTGACTTTGAAAGTCAGATTTACAATCGTAATTCTAATAAAATAGCATGAATATGGGTGAAGGGGTCTTCACCCCGCCAATGCAAGTCCACAAACGTAATAAAAATCAGCAGCTTTTAATAATCCCACAACAAATCCCGCTGCTGACTCCGTTCCGCTTTCACACGTCTTTAAGAACCACGGGTGTGGACAGCAGGGGGGAGGGAGAGACGCGTGTAATATCGTATGTTAAACTGCTCAAACGGGCAATCGAGGGCTTCAAGAGATTTTGTACACAAACAAGAACTTGCAGAAAATATAAATAGACTGGTTCTACTGGTTCTCTCGCTACGGCACCGTCAGCAGCTGGACTTGGTGGACACATTAACACTTACTCCCGTTGTTTGAAGCAGACCCCATAGGTCTGGCGTCACTCTCCCAGTTTGTATTAATTCTTGCTTTGCTTGAAATTTAAAAATTCCTTAGCTTCAAAATCAAATCCTCCATTTTCCAGCGAGCAAAAAAATAGATTGTTGTTGTGTTAGCAACAGTAATTCAGGTATTATATTACTGACTTTCAGGCTCACTATCACCCCCATCAGTGCGGCACCGATACTGCCTGTGTCAAGGCTAGCTTTTTCCTTGTGGATTTTTCTCCGATCAAAACACTTAAACTAAACTTAAACATTACATACATACGTGAAATACATTACCAAACACTATGACAATTAAGATGTATAATAAAAATGTTTTCAAAGCAGGATATTGGAAACATACAGCGAAATGGCAACCAGCACAAGCCAAGTGCACGGGCACAATCCACTTTGTGAGGGATTGAGCTATATGGGGTGAGGCACGTCGCTACGCTGCCGCACCTCTCGTCTCTTCGCTGTGTTTGAACAGGAAATACTGGATTTCAGCGATTTTGACTACAAAAATGATCAAAACTGGTCGGAACCGCACCGAAAATGCATTAAAAGCATAGGCCAGTGGAAAATATTATATAATATTAATATTATTATAATATTTTATTTCTTTTTTTCTTCTCTCTTCTCTCCCCTGACTGCACGTCCTTGCAGGAGAGAGAGAGAGAGAGATGGGCGGCGGCGGCAGTGGTGGTAGTAGGGCGGTAGGAGGGGGCGGGGGGGTGTGCCGCACACGGGTGCCGCTGCCGCTTGATAACGGACAAGTTAGAAAGAGAAAACCAAGAGAACACCGACATGAAGTCCTACGCCCGAGTATGTGGGAAATGTGTGGGCATGTGTGGAAGGTGCAGCGGCAGTTTTGAGAGAAAAACAAAGTTTAAAAAATAACGACGCGTCAACTATTAAATTAGTTGTCAACGATTTTAATATTTGATGTAGTCGTGACTAGTCGACTAATCGTGGCAGCCCTAATTTACAGCAGGTAGTAAGTAGGGTTAGTGCAAGTTTGTCATAAAACTGAGTAACAATAAGTTCTCCCCGTCGGGGAATCGACCCCCGGTCTTCCGCGTGACAGGCGGAGATACTGTCCACTATACTAACGAGGATGTGAATGGGGTGAGTAGATCAATCTTTTTTTTTTACGGTATAATTTGGGGCTTTTTATTGCCTTTAATTGGTACCACAGTGGAGAGATAGACAGGCAGAAAAGGGCTGCCCGATACGGGATTCGAACCGGAGCCACCTGCAGTGAGGACAGTAGCCTCAGCTGTACATGGTAAGCTAAACGCTGCCCCACAATCGATGCGTTCTATCTACAAATAATTTCCAGGGCCTGTGATAGGTCAAAGAGGAGAAGTCTGTGAACTTCTGACTTATTTGAAGTAGAGAAGTAAAATACGGTAGCCGAGCAGGAGCTCCTTGCTTGGCATTTGTCAGCCTTCCTTCCTGAACATCTATTGGCCATCTGTTTCCGTAGTGTAGTGGTTATCACGTTCGCCTAACACGCGAAGGCCAGCCGCGTATAGCTGTAGAAGACTTCATGACCAGAAGTAACCTCTTGCTGTCTTCTCATATGAACATAGATTCTTTCTGATGGTGTTTTATACAGCTACAATAGTAAATAAAATGTAAATATTTGCTCCAGTACTGATTTACTTTCATTTACCATGATCACTGATGATAAATATATGATTATCAGCAACAGAAATTAAAGAAAAAATGTTCAAATCAATAATTTTCTGACACATCTCACACATTAAAATTATGTTCTACTAAATGTATAGGACTGCTCTGACTTGAGAACCCCATTGAGATGGGTCCTGCTGTCCCAAGTGATGATTTTATCATTATTAAATATAATTAGATTCTCTTATTCTCATAGATACAGTTTATACATTTTTTTCTATTTAATTTAATTTTTAATATTTTTTTTTAATTTTAATTTATTTTATTTATACATACAGTTTGTTAGTATTGTTTGTTAGAAACATTCCTTTGATGGATAAAGCATACAGTTCAGTATATCATTGAAAATGTCTTGACTATTTAATTTTCTACCTCCATGACAAATAAAGACCACTGCAGTATTTTTCTTTTACATATTTAATTGTTATTGAAAACACAGCCAGAACAACACAAACACAACAAAGTAAAAAAACAAAAAAAAAAACATGCCCAAACTATAATACAACCCCAGGCGGCCCCGGCCTACACTTTGAAAACCACTGGGCTCATGGGTGCAGTTTCTGGGGTGGATGCCCCCAAGACTGCAGTTCTTATTTTCTTGTAGCATAAGCTTTGCTACTGTGTTTTGTCACAAGTAGGCCTACATTTTGTACAATACTATCACTAAAATAAAGATACATACATATAACCCACAAATAACTTTGACTAATAATATAAGTGATACAGTAAATATAATTAGTAGTGTGTGCAAACATATATACAATATTAGTGCAGTGCTCAATATTATCAAATATTTACAGTATGTGTGTGTGGGTGCATATGTGTTTGTGTGTGTTGGTGGGGTTGAGGGTGGTCACTTCCTCTTCTCTGCAACCCATCTGTCCCTTTCCGTCACATAAAAGGCAGACTGCTGGAACTCCATCCAGGTCATCTCCTTGACCATGCCCTGAGCCTGATACAGGGACAAGACCCTGGAAGGACAGTATATATACTTCCCTGGCACCCCGGGGAAGCTGGTGTGCACGTGTGGGCTGTTCGGGCCCTGTTTCAGTGGAAGGTGACAGAACCTGCACAGCCGGCCTGTTGGCAGCTGCACCTCTGACTTCCGCTTCGCCCTCTCATCTGCCACCTTCTTCCACTCTGCCCCCCTCTGTCTAGCAGCATCTATCTCTCGCTTAAAAAAAGGAGAGGCGGCAAAATCATCAAACGGCATTCGGGGTTTGTGAGGCCTTCACTTGCATAGGTCTTAAAAACCTTTGTGGAGCAGTAGAAGTACTTCACAGTCTTTGTTTGATAAAAAAAATGAATGGAAGAGCCATCACCCAGATACCTCGACTTTGGCTGACCACAGGCTAAGCAGTTCCTGATCTTCTTCTGTGGCTGCTGTTGCTGCTGCTGTGGTTGTTGCTGCTGTGGTTGCTGCTGCTGTTTTGCCAGGATGTCTGTCACGATCTTCTCCACTGTGGCCCGGCTCAGTGCCTCCTCCTGAGGGGGAGCCACAGCTGGAGGGTTCACAGTTGCAGGAGGAAGGGTTGTGACAGGCACACTGACCGTATGGCTGCCAGTGGTCAAACTTTGCCACAGCTGCTGGGTCTCCAATACCTTCTCTGGGCTGGTGTTCAGTGAAGACTTGGTATTTTTTAATTTAGCCAGATGCTTGACATATCTGGAGATATGCTGCCATGTGGTAGGATGAAGGAGGCTGTTGGGGTCGGTGCACTCCTCTGTACCATTGCAGCATAGTCTGCATCCACCCGCTTCAATATATCTTTTGATCCATGGTGTGTGATCAGAAGCCCATCGATGGCAGCTCTCATTGGATCAGTCCACCGGCTGTGGTCCAGCACTTGAATAAGACCTCCTGTCTTAATGGGTCCAGTGCGGGTGGCCCGGGGAGAGGAGGGAATGGGCAGTGGTGCTACATCTGGAAGGCGTGAAAAATAAAGCATGTGATTATTATTGTGTCAAATGCTTAATGTGATTATTAAAAAACTTTAGACATCAATTGCAAATTGTAAATTTGTAAGATTTGCAAGTGTGAAGAGTTGTATAAAGTCTCAAGATGTTTGATTGACGGATGACAGAAAATTTGTTTGAAACAAGTGAAAATCATCTGAAAACAAGTGCATTTTTAGTTGATGAGTCTTATTTTAAGTGGAAAGAGTTTAGTTTTGACTAGAAATGAGACAGAAATAAGAGATGAGACCTAGAAACGAGACATTTTGACAAGAAATAAGACAAATATTCTTGGAAAGATTTTGTGTTTTTGCAGTGTGACCCAAAGTGGGCTCAAATTCAATTTTCTTTTTTGTACAGCTTCAAGATGTGAAGTTTGTATGAGGGATGGTAGGTGAGCTTTGATTTGAGTGACCTGTGGTCATGGAGGCCTGAGAATCATCTTTGACTGGGGAAGACGCTGGTGGCTGGGGAGGAGGCTGGGGAGGAGGCTGGGACTGAGACACAGCTGGAGGCCACTGCTGAGAGAACAACACTGGTGGAAGTGGTTCATCTCGGGCAGTGCCACTGGCATTCTGAAATACAGAATCAAGTCAAGTATTTAGTGAGTCAGTTTGTGTCAGCCAGTTACTGTAATGACAGTGAGGAGGCAGTCTGGATTACCTGAGAGTCCGTGCTCCCCACAGCAGCCGGACATGGATGTGCTTCCTCCTGGGCAGAGGGCTGCTGCTGTGTCTCCATGGGAACTGAAGCTGAGGTGCTACCCTGTGTTTTATGCTTGTCCCAGTTTAAAACAACAGGACGACAGCCTGGCTCCACATACCCCAGCCCAAATCTCTCCCCTGTGTCCCTGTTTGAGACCTGCAGAGCAGGATATTTGACCCTCCCTGTCACCTTCAAAGAGGACTGGTTGAGTTCTGCGATCAGCAGGGGGTCAAACACGGCTGGCAGCTCCACATCAGGCTGCTTCAGGTCCACCAGCCTCTGGAAATTCCAGCGCACCACTCCAGTCATGGCCTGGGCCTGGAAAAGTTCTGAAGACACTCGGTTGCCTGTTACCCACTGGGCTTGGTGGTAGTGGAAGCCTTCTTGCTGGGAGGTGCCTCTCACGGGGATCCAAATAGGTACGGCAGCCCCTCGCCCTTGGTGTAATTAAGCTGCAAGGTGCCGCCATACCTGTAGAGGATCCCCTCTCCCACCTCAGGGTCACTCAAGCAGCCTCTCAGGATGTGGACTCGCTGAATCCTCCACAGTTTCAGCATGGAGGGCTTGAAGAGGAGCACGTCATCCTGGTCTTTTGCCAGGTGGAAGTGTTGCAGAACGTCTTCAACTCTCTGAAGCAGTTCTCTGGGCTTTGGTATTTTGGTCCGGCAGTGCTCTCTTATGTGCTGCTTAGTTGGATTTGCCGGAGAGATTCCACAGAAGCTGTATGCCTCTTTGAGCTTCTGGAGGTCACTCTGGTCCACAACAACAAAAGCAGCAGAGAGGAACTGGCAGAAGGAACTGTAGAGAGGATGATGTTCTGACACACACTCTCTCGTAAACCGCCGCATGCAGTGGAAGAGGTCTAACTTAACAGCTATGTCTCTGTTGTACTTGGTCCTTGAGGCACTGCTGTTCAGTAGGGATCCAGAGGTCGCCTCTGCCACCATGGCCTCTGTAGTCTTCCAGCAGTCCCAGAGGAGGTGCTCCTGAGCCCCAGGGTCCAGGACCTTGAAGGCAGCACAGCAGTCCCTACAACATGAAAAAAATGTTGTTACATCTGGAGAAGATCTTATTCACAACACATTTTGTACAAAATGAGACTTGTTGTATGAATTTGTCATTTATTTATTCATAATTTGTATAAAATGAGCAGGTTACACAGTAAACTGTGCAAAAGGGATTCAAAAAGCCTGTGACCAGAAAACATTTAGTCTAACTATAAAACAAACTATATAATGTCAGTCAATAAAGAGAGCACAACAGGTTATAATCAGAGTTTTGAATTAAAACTTGTGATGTATACCTGTCCACCCACTGGTAGCCTGCCTTCTCCACTCCAGCAGCAGAGTACCGTCGAGCCAGACCCTCATACATGGGATGAAGAGAGCGATCACACTCCGACTGCAGCATCACCCAGGACAGGATCATCCAGTTCTCATTCATGATGGCATATGATGACATGGTGCCAGACGACAGAACGACCTTCCTGGCCACTTTGCGGGTATGATCAGATCTCAGGGCCTGACCAAAAGTCCCCTGTAGCAGCAGAGTCAGCAGCTGCTCCTGCCGCTGATATTCCTGAATCAGGCACTCGACCAGGTAGTGTGAAGAGATGGATACTCCACACCAGCCATCAGCATCGGAGTATCCACCGAAAGGAGCAGGGGTGTCTGTCTGCCTGAGGACTCCGGTGATGGTTCTCTGACCATATAATCCTGCCTCAGCGTCCCTGATGTTCTGAACACTGAGCAGGTAGGCCAGGTGAGCTCTCTCATATTTAAGTTGGAGGACCTCTGTCAGCTGCTTTGCCATGTCTTCAGGTGATCTGCCACTACGCCTCATCTCATCCATTACAGTTTTACAGATGGCCTTTCTAAATGTGAGGAGAGCTGGCACGATGTTAGTAAATCTCCTCGGCAGCTTCTCCAGCCATTGGGGCTTGTCAGCATGCCAGTACTTCCTACAAGTCTTGCAGGTGAGCCGAGAGGCTAAAATGTAGTACTGGCCGCTGGTGCCAATGATGACTCTTGGCCTTCCAACACCGGAAGAAACTACCTGAGGGTTGGGACATCCATGAAGACAAGGCAGGATGTAATTGTTCCTCACTCTCTCCATAATTGAGTGCTCTGGCTTCCAAATGAAAAATGGATGGAGCTGAAAGTATTTTGCTGAGGGGAGCTCAGAGATGCTATCTATGAGCTCGGGCTGAGGCGGATGACGCCACAGGGACAGCATGTTCATTAGGTGGCGTACTGGACGGGAGCCTGGCCATAGCCCCAGCGTTTCCATCTCAGACTTCATCCATAATTTCTGCTGTTGAGAGCAGTTCCACTGTGCAACATCCTGATCATATCCGGGGACAGAGGCTGCGGGCTGAGTATGTGAGGGATCTGAGGCTGCAGGTTGTTCAACAGGTGGGTCTGGACACGGCAGAGCTGTAAAACACAAACACAATACAAAAAACACTAAATACAAATTGAAAAAAGACAGCTCCACAGAGATGACAAACAATAAAAAAGAAATTCTGAAGAAAGAAATACCTTCAACATGGACTGTGAGTTCTTTCTCTTCCACAAAGGCAACAGTCTGCGATGATGCATCTACTGTAGGGTGGTGAAACATAAACCAGAGAAGCAAATGAAATAAAGGCATCGCAGTAATGAACATTACTTACATATTTTTTCGCACAACACTTAAGAAAATTAAATATCTACCTTCAGGAAGAGATGGGGCTGCTGTTATCCCTGGCTCCACAGAAGAATGGTGGGAGACAGGCTTTCTGTGTGCTTTGAAAACCAAAGAATAAAAAACAAACAAATCAGAAAAAAATATTGCCATTACATAACATTACTTAACACATGAGTTCTGGTGATAATGCAATTAAAAATGAATCTGGATAAATCAGAATGTAACTGATGTTTATGTACAGTATAATAGGGCTACTAATGTGAAAATGTCATACTTTGTATCTCCACATCGGGTACTTGCTCCTCTATCCCAAGCTGTGTGGCGATGGCAAGGAGCTGAGGGGGACAGGCAACGGGGCCTTCACTGTGGCTACGGGATAAATAGAGTTATAAAAATGAAGCATAATATATTTGGAAAAATATAAAAGATGGATTAAAGTGAGATATAAGTAAATTAATGAATACCTTTGACAGAAGAAATAGTCACAGTGGGGTCCTCAGGCTCAGCAGGTCTGGAAATAGTGGCTGTTGGATTTGTGCTATGTGCTGTTGAAAGAAAAAATCAGTGTCATTTTCCCCACAAATTCTAATTTGATATACTTCATGCATCTGTCTTTACCTGTTGTCTCTGTGGTTAATTAGTACAGGACGAAAATACCCTGTTTTTAATTTTTATGAGAGCCACTATTTATTTGAAATAGAAAAACAGGTCATTAACCTCTTTGAAATAGGTAAAGCCCAGACACATTATCTATAGTAAAAACTACAGCTGAATCAAAGATGTGGCATGTTAACCATTATCTCAACTAGTTTTTCTGAGTCACCATGGTATTTCACATGCCAAATCCTTGAACATCTTAAAAGCATGCAAAAAAGGAAAACACTTACCATCATCGCTGACATGTTATTTCCTTAGGTTAGTGGGAGAACAAAAGAACACGAACATCAGAACAGGCCAGAACACGGCCAAAATAACAAACTAGTTGACTGAGAATCGTAATGTCAGGAGGATTCTGTTTTCACCAGAATCCTCCTTCCACACTGATGATGGAGAAACCTGTGGCTGAAGACACAGCTGTGGCTCTGGAGACTGCTGCAGGTGGACCTGAAAGCACCAGTAACATTAGACTTTTATCATGTACAGAACAGGGTGTAAAGAAACTTTTATTTATTTATTGATTTTTTTAAAACAATTTTCTCTGTTTAGAATTATAAATTAGCTCCACTTACGTAGTTCAGTGACAAATTTAGATGGTGACAGATTCAACATCTCTCTCTCCAGCTCCTCATCCTCCTCCATTGCTATGAGATTAAACAGTAACATTAATAATGTATTAAGTACATTAAATGTTCACATACAACACGTGTTTGCATATTTGTGTGAGCTCACTTAAAGATTTAGAAGCAGGTATGGAAGCAGCTGATGTAGTGGAGGCTTCTGCAGGTGGTGGACACGACTCAGCCCTTTGTTGTTTGAGCAGGTACTGCTGCAGGTTATACATCTTGCTATTTTTGATGCAGTTGAGTCCTAAGATGAAGGCAGCATATCCGTCAGCCCTACTCTCCCAGATCTTTCTCCAAGTGTCCTTGGCCCTGACTCCAAAGCCAACAACATTGTCACCCTCTGAGGCCACTGGTGCTGCAGGCTGCCTGGAGAGTAGGTATGTCCTCAGGTCTTCAATTTCATTGAAGCTCCTGGCATAGTCTAGAAATGAGAGAAGGCTGTCCTTGCTGTGTCCCTGTGGGTTGAAGCTTCCATCTCTCTCCTCCTGGTCTACTTTGTTGATGAGGTAGATCGTATAGCCAACATCATTCTCCAGGAGCCAGCGAAATGATTTTCCCTTGTACTTACCAAACTGAAGTACATACTCCCCCATCACCTCTTGTTTGTCAGACACATCCCCTCCACGCAGAAGGACCATGGTGAGAGCATCGGTCTTCACCAGGTCATGTTTCTGAGGGGGAGACCTGTCCTGAAGCGCAGGATTCGTTTTGATCCTCATGGCTTCATCAGAGGGGTCCTGCCGTAGATGGCCCGATGGACCCTTCCTGAAAGAGACCATCATCCTTCCGGGGAAGAAGTTGACCTTCTTCATTATTTCCTGTACACAGCAAAACACCATGAATATTAGATAGATATCTTTATATTATATTACACAGACAGTCAGACAGATATATAAAGTGAATATTAATTTATAGTTGTAGGCTATGTGTAATAATGTGTGTGTATGTGTAATAATATTCATAGTTATTTTGTAGCCTGTATTCAGATGTGTAGTAGGCCTAATCATCAGCTGTTTCCCCTCGGCTGTGATTGGTTCAGTGTGTGTGGTAGTGGTGATTGTTTGTGGTTGTCATGGTCATGAGGCCGGTCAGTAGTGTAAACTGATAAAGTCCGTCTCCCTTTCTCCATTCTGTTTGGCTGTTTTCCTGATCAAAAATACCACCACAACGAACCCTCATTCTACAAATGGATGGATGGATGGATGGATGGATGGATGGATAGATAGATGGATAGATACTAGATAGATGGATAGATAGATAGATAGATAGATAGATAGATAGATAGATAGATAGATAGATAGATAGATAGATAGATAGATAGCATAACAACAGTAATAAAAGATAGCATAACAACAGTAATAAAAGATAGCATAACAACAGTAATAAAAGATTGCTTTCACCATAGCAGTTCAACTTTACAAACTCACGTCTTTTTTTATATATATATATAAACTCACATACATACTGTAAGATGTGCGTTTGTCTTACAGTAGTGTAGGCTGTGTTACGTACAGTATGTGGCCTAGGCTACTGTAGGTACCGGTATGTATACTAAAATTGGATTATCAAATTGACATATGTTAATTAAACTAGCCTACAACATGATGTTCATGGTGGTAGTGTCAGCAAGAGACTATTAAATGATGGATGAGGCTTTGAACAAATAAAAAGCTAAAAGCACAGGTGACGATAGATAACACGAACGTTACAACACACTAAAAGCACAACCTAGTACGGACATTAATCACATATTCTATGCAGTCTTAAAAAACGTGAGTTTATATTTTTAAATAATACTCCGTTAGGCTAAAACGAACACAGAACAACCTGTCAAGGAATAGTTTGCTAATACGTAAAATTACGTTAATGTGACGTTACTTTAACAAGCCGACTTACATTTGTTAAGTTTGACGTGTTGTTGTTGTTGTCGTCGTCGTCGTTGTTGTTGTTGTTGTTGTTGTAAAATATGTCGGACGTTCGTTGTCGGCTCTCCTCTCTATCTCCCTCTTCACTCTCACTCACTACCTAAGGAGTCTCTTACTCTTACCAAAAGGTGGAAACAGCGCCCCCCAAAACCCGCTTGTGGCCAAAAATATATTACATCCGTAGTGATAAGAACTACCATAGAGAATGAATGGTAAAAGTTAAGGAAGTTAAGCTCTACTATTACCGGCCCCGGCGCGAAAGGTCCCCGGTTCGAGACCGGGCGGAAACACTTTTCACTGATTTGACCCTGTTTATACACAGTCCAGTCGCCACTTCCTACTCTACCATTTGAGCTAATCCCCCTTGGGAAAACTTGAGATTCACCCCAAACACAGATTTCCAGTTGTCTGAGGTGTGAGCAGAAACTTGTCCATTGACTGACGCCGTGTTCCCACCAAACGCGATAACGCGTGTTCGCGCGTCAAGATTACATGTAAAGTCAATGCAGAGACGCGATTAGACGCGTCATCGTGTCGGGCGATGCGATGGACGTGATAGCGCGGCGCAATGGACGCGAAAAATCGCTTCCAGCGCGATGAACGCTTCATCGCTCAAGTTGAAATTATTGAACTTTTGAGGCGAATTCGCGTGAAGACGCGCCACGACAGCCTATCAGCGTCACCGACGGGCTCCGTACGGAACTTGTGTTCCCTTGGCAGTTTAATCAGAGCGAGTCTATTGACAATAAAAGTTATCTGGTTTAGTTTAGTTTATTATTCAGATCCCCATAAGCTGCAGCAAAGCCACAGCTCTTCAGTGTTGCTTTTCCGGTGCTGTTACAAACGTTTCTGTTTGAAGATTCGGACGTGAAGGCACATTATCACTGCTGTTTTCAACCAGCGGGTGCTGTGAGCCGGCCACCCCGTCCCGAAGCACTCACAAGCGGTCAGTCATGGCTGAGATAACCACCGTCGCTTCACTGTTCCTGACCCTGTAGATGGGACAGGAACAGCGGTGCAGGTGTTTGGCCGCAGCGGAGACAGCTCCGTGATAGCGGTCTCGGCTGCGGGGTCCCCGGCGCTGTGAGCCGGCCACCCCGTCCCCAAGCACTCACAAGCGGCATAGTGTCACGGAGCTGTCTCCGCCTGCTCCGACCTGCACCGCTGTTCCTGTCCCATCTACAGGGTCAGGAACAGTGAAGCGACAGTGGTTATTCCAGCCACGGTCGACGAGAGAATTAAATAGTGGGAGAAATAGTGTTGTTTGGGCGGGCTCATCGCGCGACGTGCTGCCGGGACGAGGCGTTTTTAACATATTGGACCAGCGTCAAAACTGGAGCGTCTAGCGCGACGCGATTTCATATGACGCGCAAATAAATCGCGTCCATCGCGTTTGGTGGGAACACGGCGTGACTGTTGGACATCTACCAAATGTGATCCGCTCTGGCGAAATGAGTCGGAAGTCGCAACGTTCTATTTTTAGATAATCAGCTGTAAACATGGAAAATCTTTTTTTTTTTTTAAACGAAAGACGAGCTGTAAACTGCACCTGAATTGTGGGATTCTCCGCTTTCCGAAGGTCATTGAATGGTGCCTATATGACAAAAGGGACAGGGTGACAGAAAAGGGACAGGGTAGAACATTGCAATCAACACAATGCTGGCACGTTTTACAAAACATCAACAAAACATGACAACTTCTGAACCGTTTATGATAGAGACAAGCTGTAAACACCATCTGAATCATGAGGTTCTCTGCTTTCCGAGGGTCATTGAATGGTGCATCTGTGTAGTGCTGCACGATTAATCTAATCGCAATCGCGATGTCAAGCCGTGCGATTACGTAATCGCACGAGAGAGTGCGATTGGCGATTTACATAAATGTGCGACTGCATGACCCTGTAAACGGGACTTTATCTCCTGTAGTGTGTGGAGGAGCCGTCTCTGGCCTCTAAACAGGCTGAATGACAAGAGGCTTCACTCTGTGACTCGGTCTCAGCACCTGGGCGCGTTTGTTGCATAGCGGAATGAAATGAAGGGAGTGAAGCCTCTTGTCAGTCAGTCAGGGTGCACTCACACTAGGCAATCGTACCGTGCCCAAGCCCGTTTGCTCCCTAAAGTCCGGATTCTATTGCTAGTGTGAGTGCAAGTGTTCCGGGCCTGAGCACGGTACACTTCCTCGGCCCAGCACGGTTGGGAGAGGTGTGCTTGGGCACGGTACACTTGGCCAGAATGCACACACGTAATGTGCTGCGGGCTCGTTATCCACCACGTGTCTGCAGCCGCGTGTAAACAACAGTCAATAAATGATTACGTCCCGCTGTAAACATCACTAGTTGACGGCGCTTTGATTAAACTTTATATTACCATGACAACCGGTCAAACAATGAAAAGCGGCATTCTCTCTGCAGTCAGAGCGTATCCGCCGTGTTAATATATCAACGTGATGACGTCTGTGTCGGAGGCAACCGTGCTTCAGCACGCTTGGGTTCGAGGTAGTGTGAGTGCAGGCCAGCGGGGGACAGGGGAGGGGGGGCATTCGGGCTTCAGCACAGCACGGAACAACTGGCCCTAGTGTGAGTGCGCCCTTAGTCAGTCATCCAGGATCTTTGTCTCTGTGAAGGGAGGCGGGGCCGCTACCACACACACACACAGTGCAGCATGTGTAGCCTCGTAAACCAGCCTCCCCCGGAAATGGATTTAATTCATTTCACAGGGGGAGTCACTCTGGCCTCATCCCCGTTGAAACCGTTTCGCCAGAAATCGGCCGTCTACCGCGCCAATAAGCGTCGCCGCTGTGATTGACACAGCACGTTGGCCAATCAGGGCCTGAAAACATCACTACATGAACTGGACTCACCTACAACAAACATGGCGGAGCGTCAAACAGCGGCGTAAAAACAGCAGTAAGGGAAGTTCTAAATGAAATACCATCAATTACAGAACTTAAACAAGAGCAAGAGTCGGCGCTTGTTGAGTTTCTTGGAGGAAAAGACGTTTGTGTTTCGGCGAAACGGTTACAACGGGGATGAGGCCAGACTCCCCCTGTGAAATGAATTAAATGCATTTCCGGGGGAGGCTGGTTTACGAGGCTACAGCATGTGAGCCTGAGGAGCAACGCAAGGTAACGTCAGTTGCCAACTTATACTCCTTTCCCACTGGCCAAAAAACCTGTTTAAATGCGCTAACAATCGGCTTTTGGTGGCAGTGGGAAAGGTGCACTGAGCCAGATCTACTAGCCAAGTGGCTAGTAGGTCAAAAAGTTACTCACCAGACAGATTTTTTACTAGCCAAAACCAACAAGTTGCTTCATTATTGTATTTCGACATCACTAGTTATATAGCAGTCGTAGTAGTACCATAACAGTCATCCTGTTCTTCTCAATCAATTGTGCTGTGTAGATGAGGCCTTTCATCTTTTCTGGAATAACAGAAATCTCTATGCAGCAATAAGAAGACAGATTATATTACAATTATCCAGTGTTTCTCATTAATTAAGGAGACTGTGGCCTGTCACAGGCTCTCACAGAAAAATAAATAAAAATAGGCCTATATTTTTTCTTTTTGATGAGGTAGCAACATGACAGTGCAATGTGACAGAGAAGACTTCCATTCTCCCGTTTTTTCCAAGGGGGCAGTTGCAGTGGCGGCCTTAGACATCTGGGGGCCCGTTTCAATATTTCATATGAGGCCCTACCCTGTTAAACATAAAATTATTTGCCAGCTATGTGCCCATGTGTCGCTGATGCTTCCCTGAATGGACGCAGTAAAGGCACTCTCAGGTGCGCGTAACATATTTAGTGTTAAAATCACTATCAGGGCAGGAAACCAGGAACTAACAGAAAAAAACGAGGACTGAAGTTGCTTTCCATCAAAAACTACAGGCTTTACCAATATTCTGAATATAAATTGACATCAAAAATAATGAGAGCAAAGTGCTCCGCGTTATTTCAGCACCACGACCACGGACAAAGAAAGGACGAAACATGCGGGCAGACAGCCGTCTACAGGCGCTGAACGTGTCGGTGCTGGAGCAGCCAGTGGAGGCAGACAGACAACTGTCACCTCCATTATTAAAATCTGTAAATAAACTGCGAATGTCACATTTTAGTTGTGCTCTTACTGTTTTCTTTCTCTGCTGAGTTAGGACGTACTCATAGATCGTCTGTTTAGAGGCATTTTAACCCGAAGAAAAAAAGAAAAGAGGAGGAAAGTGATTGACAGACGTCAATCATCAGGTAGCGCAACTGTGCGCACGTCAGGAGGAAAGCAGGAAAAACAAAATGACATTAGAAACACTAAGAGAAAAGGAATAATAGTGGGAGAAGGAAAACCAGGATCTATTGATAGTTTGCGGGCCGTTTTCAAAGGTAAGTCTACGTTATTATTGATATTTCCTTGCGTATTATTAATTAGGAGCGATTACCGTCACGTGTGGCATGATACACGCATCAGTGGTTGTAGAGCGGATCAGGGGTGTGTGACCACACGGTAGACAGAGCTGTTTGTGTGTGTGGTGGTGGATGTACAGTAGGCCTGTGTGTGTGTATGTTAAGGTGAAACCTAGGTGATGAATTATTGTACTGTCTTTTACTTGGTGGCTGGCAGCTGGGGGCCCCCCAGGGGGCTGGGGCCCGTTTCAATTGAAACGGTTGAAACATAGGTAAGGCCGCCTATGGGCAGTTGTCGGTCTGAGAAGTGAAGCTCGCTTCCGCGTTCAAAAAAACTGCAATCCCCGCCGATTCCTGTGGGGCCTGGTACCGGAAGTGAGCAACTCTCCATAGACCCCCATGTTAAAATCGCCGACTTTACAGCTTTCAAAAACATATTTACAGCCTGGTACCACAACGTTTTTTGGTCTCAATCGATAGTTTCTACCACTGTACACACTCTGAGGGGGGTGAATTTTTTTTTAACGCTACCATTTTACTGTTATTCGGATAAGATTCTGGCCAATCAGGGCGCGGAAACATTCAGCTACAGGTCTGGAGCGGCACAGAGACAGGCTGCTCGAGGCCAGTGGGCGGGTTCTCGGCCGGCCAATCCAACATGGCGCTGTTCAAACCGCCATATTTGAGGCATAAAAACGACTTCACAAAACCAATGGGTGACGTCACGGATGCTACGTCCATTCTTTTTACAGTCTATGGTTTTTTCCCAGTTTTTTTTTTTATCCCTCCCACAATCCCACCCCACTCAAAGGAGAATAGTATAATGTTTTCAACTTGACACGATTTTTGTGGCATCGCGTCACGTGTGATGCGTGAACGCCTTGCAGGATGCGATTTCGCATCTTTGCATTGACTTTACATGTAATCTCTACGCATAACAACACGACATCGTGCTCGGTGTGAACATCCCGTGAGCATTGGGTAGCCTTCCTTCCTTAGAAATTTGTGCTTATAGGTTTCCGTAGTGTAGTGGTTATCACGTTCGCCTCACACGCGAAAGGTCCCCGGTTCGAAACCGGGCGGAAACACTTTTTCAACTTTATGTCACTCATTTGACTCTGTTTATACACAGTCCAGTTGCCACTTCCTACAACACAGTTGCAGCTCTACTCGTTTAGCCTCGGCTCAGTTTAGGTAATTTTTCCATTACAGCTGATTACATAGAATCTAATAAGGGTAGTTGTAAAAGCAAAACATCTTTCTTACCCTCTGTATCTGATACATACAGAGCCTCGTTGGCGCAGTAGGCAGCGCGTCAGTCTCATAATCTGAAGGTCGTGAGTTCGAGCCTCACACGGGGCACGAGTTTTATACAGAAATTCATTCAGATCAAAGGATATTGTGAAAACTCGTGCGGCAGCACTAAGATGAAGTTGAGAATCTATAATTAACACATTAGTAACGCCGCTGCTGTACACAGTGAGGTATAGTTTGTCACACTGCTAGTAACGAAGTAACTTGTACACGCTGTAGGTAGTAGAGAGTTGAGTGTCACACCGTTTTTGTTTGTCTTTAAAGGTGTACAGAAAAAAAAACATTGAATTTGAGCCCACTCTGGGTCATAAAATTAGTGTAAAAACTCATTTATCAGTAGGGTTGGGCACCGAAAAGTAGCCAGGCTAGCGCCGCCTACCGGTCCCGGCAAATTTCATTTTCCTCAACCATGTTGTCAGGAAACTAGCAATGCGTTTCGGTTTTCTCCGTCCGTTTTGGCGGACGGAGCAAACAAACCAATCAGCGAACAGATGGGTAAGTGAAGGCGATGACGTTGAACTCAAGCACTCAAGATTAACCTATGAGCTTCACCGGTGTATAGCACACGTGATCCCCAAGCAGCAGCGATTAGTTGAAGCAAATGTAAGCAACCGCCTCCCGGAAGCAAACAAATCCCTACGGCTCGTGTTCAGACGCTATATGAAATGTAATGAAATTAGCGGCTGATGCATCAGGCTAACCGAAAAGCAGTTCCAATTAGGAACCGGTTCCTAACGTCCGGTTCCGGAATCGTTAAGAAGCTGTTTGCATTTCGATCCTTTTTATCGGTTCCTAAATGTCCGCACTAGTTTGTTTGTTTTACTCCACTCGCACTAGCTTGCACCACGGCATCTATTTTCACAACCCTCCCCACCGCTATTAAACGTGAGTGAGGGAGTGGGCTTTTGGGCAGACAGAGGCGTTGTGTTGCCGGTAGCTTGTCAGTGTGGAGCTCACTCCAGGTGCGCGCACTGGGCTCCACAGCGCAAGATGTGCGACCAGGCAGACTTGTTAACATGTGTGCCTATCTGAAACTGCCTCCGCTCCAGGGCGCTGTGCTTCGGTTCCATGTCCAGTGCGACCGAGCTGTCACCTGGTTCCCTCACACCTCTGCCGGCTTTCCCGTCAACATCAGCGCCCCACCCCGTGCCGCAAATAAAGTAAACATTTCTTGACCGCACGTAGTGTACAGGCCTCCTCAGCCTGAGAAGCCAGACATGATTATCTTCTTAAACTAAAACTGTTTTTGATTTGCCATCATGACTGCTCCAGTGTTTGTTTTATTTTGTTGCATATACATTCACCTGTTCTGCTCTTTGTATGTTAGACTGCTTACCAAGTTTCAGTTTTATAGTTACAGTTAGGGACCCTCCCTTTTAATTGAATACCATAGTTGGCATTGGCAAAATCAATTTTTGGAGGCCTTTTGGAGGTCTTACAAGCTGTGTATGATATATGTTTGAAGTCCAAGCATGCATGCAAAACTGGCCTGTGTGAAGAGTTTAACTCTTTCACTGCCAAAGACGTGTTTTCACATCTTTGATCATCCAAGCGTGGTCTGCCAAGGACGTGAAAACACGTCTTTGCATTTTTTTTATTGCAATGCATTGCTGAACGTCTTGCCCTACTCCTCTGTGAAGATCAGACTTGTACTATCAAAATAAAGTGCAGAAAAAACATTTGGATTAACAGGTATAAGAAAATATAGCGTATTTCCCCCCCTCATGGAGCGGTGCAGTGTCTGACTGCAGCGGGGCTGCTCCGTCACACACCGGCCACCGGTGAGAGGGGGGCGGCGGCGGCGGCGGCGGCAGCGGCGTTCATGGTCACAAATTGTCAAAAGCAATTGGGACATTTTGAAAAGTGATAGTGTTCTTAGAGAAGCTCTTCCAGATTCTCCGACTATTAGCTTCAGAAGAGCTCCTACTCTGAAAGACAAACTTGTTAAGAGCCATCTCCCTCCTGTATCACAGAAAACCTGGCTTTCAACTTTAAAAGAGAGTCATTCTGGATATATACATTAAGGGTGCACTCACACTAGGCAATCGTACCGTGCCCAAGCCCATTTGCTCCCTAAAGTCCGGATTCTATTGCTAGTCTGAGTGCAAGTGTTCCGGGCCTGAGCACGGTACACTTCCTCGGCCCGGCACGGTTGGGAGAGGTGTGCTTGGGCACGGTACACTTGGCCAGAATGCACACACGTAATGTGCTGCGGGCTCGTTATCCACCACGTGTCTGCAGCCGCATGTAAACAACAGTCAATTAACGATTACGTCGCGCAGTAAACATCGCTAGTTGACGGCGCTTTGATTAAACTTCAAGATATTACCATGACAACCGGTCAAACAATGAAAAGCGGCGTTCTCTCTGCAGTCAGAGCGCATCCGCCGTGTTAATATATCAACGTGGTCTGTGTCGGAGGCAACCGGGCTTCAGCACGCTTGGGTTCGAGGTAGTGTGAGTGCAGGCCAGCGGGGGACAGGGGAGGGGGGGCATTCGGGCTTCAGCACGGCACGGAACAACTGGCCCTAGTGTGAGTGCGCCCTTAGGGCCACTCATTATCCAGGGTTGAATGAAGAACTCGATTTTTCTCCTTTTCTGTGGGTGTATTTTGTGACTATTGGTGTGTTTTGCTGTCCTTTAAGATTGACTCTGATGACGGTTCCTCAGTCTTTTGTTAGGCCCAATATTTATATTGTATGCATTTTTTGATTTGTTGAATTGACTATGTAATGCTTAAATGTGCAATGCTGATTTATCGACTTTGTGATTTTTTTTTTTTCTTTCTGTACAGAGTATCTCACCCTCTGCTTTGTCATTGGCCGGTCTTGCTGTTCAGGTCATGTGACCACCTACCTGCTCGCACTGAGCAGCTGTCTGTAATTACCTATTTAACTGTGAATTGAGCTGTCTGACAAACATTTCACTCTTGTCCTGATGAAGGCCAGTTTGGCTGAAACGCGTAGACACGCTTTTAATAGAATAGCCATGTATCAATAAAGGCATTTTAAGTAATCTTACCCTCACAAGTGCCTCAGTTCTCTGTTTGCAACATTTCTCCCTGACTGAAGAGAACCTGAGGGATACACTTTTTTGCTATACCCAAGCAGCACTCCATGCACTGTGTTCCTGTTCGAAGATTTACATACATATATTTACAGCATAAACATAACTTTTTTCTGTCCTCCACCCATCTCTGCTTCTCTGCCTCATAGAAAGGAGAGGCCTGAAACTCCCCTGCTTTCGCAGCCTCTGGCCTTTTTCTCTTTTCGTCCGCTCTCTCCTCAGCCCGTTTTCTGGCAGCTTCCAGCTCCCTTTGAAAGAACTCTGTCCCCTGGAACTCTTCAAAGGGCATTTTGGAGTCAGAGAGTCCATCAGCAGCGTAGACCTGGTGCACTTTCTTGGAGCAGTAGAAATAGCGGATTGGCCCCTGCTGGAAAAAAAAGTGCACCGATGACCCGTCACCCTCATAACGGGACTTCGGCTGTCTGCAGACGAGACAGGTTTTTGTCTGCCTCTTCTTCTGTTCCTGCTGCTGCTGTTGTTGCTGCTGCTGCCTCTGTTGCTTTTCCAAGATGCTCTCCATAGAGTCTTGAGACAGAGGTGTGGAGAGAGCAGGTGGGTTAACAACAGCTGGCTTCAGAGTGACCACAGGCACACTGGCAGTCTCACTCCCCTCCGACAGAGCGTGCCACAGCTGCTGAGTCTACAGGAGTTTCTCCTGGCTCGTGTTCAGGGAGGAGCTGGTGTTCAGCAGTTTTGCCAGGTGATTCACATACCGCGAGATGTGCAGCCTGGTCGTGGGGTGCAGCAAGCTGTTGGGATCGGAGGCAGACTGAATGTCTGCATACTCCTGATCCACACGCAGCATATCCTCCTCCCCACGATGCTTCTGTAGCAAGTCATTGATGGCAGCCTTCATCGGTGGAGTCCAGCGTGTGTGGTCCAGCACAAACACACGCCCACCTGTCTTGATGGGACCGGTGCATGCACTCCGTGGCGATGACCTCAGCGGCAGTGGGAGGGCATGTGACATTTCTGGAACATAATAAAGCAATAGGACATCCTCAGTTAATCATGTTATTAAACATAAGCCAAACTTGTATACACAAAGAATTATGTCAACTTACCCTGTGCTGCTGGATGATCCTTATCATCTTCTGCTGGCATTTCATGTTGCAGCAGCACACCAGCTGAGAGGACAGGGCTGACGGATGCAGGTGCTGGTGGAGGAAATGTCAGGCCAGATGACAGTGTCTGACTGGAGGAGGGTGCTGTGTCTGGGGCTTTGACAGCAGAGGGTGTCGGCACAGGGGACAGAGGTGGAGGAGAAACAGACCGGTCTCTTTTCTGTGTCCGGTGTTTGTCCCAGTCCAGAGGCACCGGTCGACAGCCTGGCTCTCTGTATTGAAGGCTGAACTTCTCTCCAGTGTCTCTGTCAGAGAGGCAGAGAGCAGGGTACTTCTGCTGGCCTGTCACACTCTGGGAGGCAGAGTTCAGCTCAGCAATCAGTGCTGGATCAAACACAGCAGGGAGGACGACACCTGGCTGCTTTAGGTCCACCAGCCGCTGGTAGTTCCAGCACGCCACCCCTGTCATGCCCTGGGCCTGCAACAGTTCAGGGGAGACTTGAGTCCCGGTGACCCAGTGAGCCTGGTGGAAGTGGAACCCCTCCTGCAGTGATGTACCTCTGACAGGGATCCAGAGGGGCACTGCTGCACCTTCCCCAGATACGTGGTTGAACTGCAGGGTGCCGCCGTACCTGTACATGATGCCCTCTTTGAGTTCAGGGTCACTCAGGCAACCACGGAGAATGTGGACGTGCTGGATGCGCCACGTCTTCAGCATGGATGCCTTGAAGAGGGGGACGTTGTTGCGGTCCGTTGCCACGTAGAAATGTTGCAGCACTTTCTCCACTCTGTCCAGCAGCTCCATGGGCTGGGGTACTTTGGTCCTGCAGTGCTCGCGGATGTGCTGCTTGGTGGGGTTGGGTGGCTGGATGCCGCAGAACTCAGAAGCAGCCCGGAGCTTCTTCAGGTCATCCTGGTCCACCACAGAGAAGGCTGCTGAGAGGAGCTGGCAGAAAGTGCTGAACAGAGGGTGATGCTCAGAGGTGTCCTCACGGGTAAAATGTCTCATGCAGTGGAACAAGTCCAGCTTCACAACAATGTTGCTGTTGTAACATGAGCGTGATGCACAAGAGTTTGCCAGCGGTCCAGAGGTGGCCTCAGCAACAAGGGAGGGTGTGGTCTTCCAGGCGTCCCAGTGGAGATGTTCCCCAGGAGCAGAGTCTGGGATCCTAAACGGAGCACAGCAATCCCTAAACACCATAGAAAGCAAGATGGAGTGCAATTCAGATTAATGAAAGAAACAATTTATGTTAATTGTATATCAGTGAAAAGACAGTATGGCTGTTCTCACCTGTCCATCCAGTGGTAGCCTGCCTTTTCCACTCCGGCGTCCATGTACCTCTTTTGCAGTCCCTGGTACAAGGGACTTCTCAGTCTCAGACTGAACCATCACCCAGGAAGCAAAGAGCCAGTTCTCGTTCATCACAGCGTAACTGGACATAACGCCGGACGCCAGCGTTACCTTCCGTGCTACTTTCCTGGTGTGGTCAGATCTGAAAACCTGTCCAAAAGTTCCCTGGAGGAGTTTGGACATGGCCGGCTCCTTACGTCTGAACTCATCCAGCAGGCAGTCAGTCAGGTAGTGGGCTGACACAGAGACCCCATTCCAGCCATCTGGATCCTCGTACGACCCAAAAGCCTGTGGTGTGTCCTCCTTCCTCAGGAACTGCGCCATGGTCTTCTGTCCATACACCCCAGCCTCAGCATCCCTGACACTCTCGATGGCGTGCAGGTACGCCAGGTGAGCTCGCTCATACTTGAGGTGCATGAGCTCGTTCACCTGGTTTGCCATGTCTGTGGGGGACTTGCCAGTGCGCCTCAGCTCATCCATCACAGACTTGCAGATGGCCTTCTTGTAGGTCAGGAATGCAGGCAGGAGGTTGGTGAAGCGCTTGGGCAGTTTGTCCAGTCACCGGGGACTGTCAGCAGACCAGATCCTCCGACAGGCCTTGCAGCAGAGTCGAGAGGAGAAGATGTAATATTGGCCATTGGTGCCAACAATCATCTGGGGCCTGCCCACGCCAGCAGAGACCACCCGAGGATGACGGCAGTCATGGAGGCATGGCAGGATGTAATTGTTCCTTAACCTGACCATGATGTCACTCTCGGGCTTCCAGATGAAAAACGGGTGCAGCTGGAAGAAGTTGGGAGATGGGAGGTCAGCCACTGTGTCAATGAGCTCAGGCTGCGGAGGTAGACGCCACAGTGAAATGCTGTTTCCTGGGTGACGAACTGGGCGTGACCCTGGCCACAGTCCGAGATCCTGCAGCTCAGTCTTCATCCACAGCCTCTGCTGCCGGGAACAGTTCCGGGTGACGGTGTACTGCTCAGGCCCAAGCAGAGTAACGGGGACAGTGAGCTGTGTTGGAGGGACTGGATAAAACAAGGAGACAAACAGTAGAAAAATCATTATAGTTGGTGTGAAAAGCTTTGGTAAAATGAAATGATTATAGCAGAGTTGCCAAAGAGTTTTCTACACACTGTCTTACCATCTTCATCTCTGTCCTCAAAAGTCAGGACCTTGCGTGCAGCAGTGAGAGCAGGACTTGTGCTGGGTCCTGAAAAAAATATAATCTTTCTGTTATGCATTTGTACAGGATATAATCATGGCAACATGTTGGCTAAAGTGAATGAAATGCTTCATGCAATTAGCAGATATGTCGTTAAATGTCAGCTGTATACTACAATGTGAACTGACTTGTAGTGAACAACAAAACAATTATAATCATATTTAATATGTTATATTTAACTCAAGTTAACACATGATTTGTTTACATGGACTGGATTTCTGTGTTTTTACCGTGAGCTGGAGATGCCTGCAGTTGAGCAGTTGAATTTGAAGTTAAATTGATTAATTACATGGCAGGCAACAAATCAGACGACACTACTCACTAACCTAAAGGCGGGCTTACACTGTACGACTATTCGTCTGTTCACATCTCAAACTGCACGATCTTCCCTCTTCAGTCCTATGTCTCATATCAGTCGTAGACCCCCACTAATTGACCCTTCGCGGACTCCGCCCTAAAACCGCTATTGACCAATCATACGTTAGCAACCGTCACCTGACCCGTAACCATAGGCCTGGCAAGCTTCATTACATTTCCTGGGACGAAAAACAAAACGTTTGTAGAGAAGGATATTGTTGTTGTTGCTGCTACTGCTGCTACAGCGGCGGCGGCAGCAGCAATATAGAGATGTTCAGATACGATCTGACTTTTTTTTCGACTTGAACAAGTGTAAATATGGGGATAACCATACGTTCACCTCCGACATGACAGCTGTACCAAAGCCGTACTTTTGGGGCTTTTACCTGGGCTTTCAGGCGAGGGATCCTCCAGGCAGGGGCTGCTTTCACTGACTGATACAGTGGTGGGAGAAAAAAAAACTGCAGATATGTGGTTCACAATCGCCCAAAAACTTGCAGTTTGACAACCAGTGAGATGACTCGGAGTGAAAGCTTGCCCGGCATGGCAACAGTAACCAAGGGGGGCGGGGCTTACGCGAAGGGTCAATTGCATGTCGTTCTACGATTGCTCCCCACCACGATTACCCTGCGATGCCGCTGCGATTTGTGCTGCTCTATAATTGCTCGATTGTAAACCTCAAATTGACATTGGTTCCTGTTCCTATAGCAGAGTCCATGGTGGAAGATCAGACACAGACAGGCAGCGTGCATCACCTCCGCGGACGGTGCTGCTGGAAAAAAAATAAAACAAAACGGGCCGGCGCTACTCTCCAGTCAGCTGACGTGTAGCTCACCTGCGGGCAGCTCAAATGCAGCTGTCAGAAGAGCCTCTAGTTCTCTCTCTAGCCTGCACTTTGTTTAAAAAAGTTGACCATGTGAAGATCTAAATACCACCTGAACAGCGGTCAGCTGAGCCAGAGCGCAGTGGACGTGGCTGCTGTGTAGGCTCGCTATTTTATACTGTAACGGCGAGAAGAAAAAAAAAATTGTCTGTGTGTACATTTGTCAGGCTGATCTTCCATCAGGGATTGCTGCATTTCTGATCATCACCCGGTCACCCTGTTTGTCACAGCTACAGCTGTGGATCAGCTGTCACTCCCCTGTCCCTCCTCTCTCTGTCTGCCCGTTCTAACTCCATCTAACCAAGTTCAGCATCTGTAATCAGGTTCATAAAGGCTCTTTGCTCTGTGCTAAAACAATCTGCCCACGTCGATGCCCTTGTGTTTTTACACGCAAACCAGGATCGAAAAACAGGAGCTGTGTCTGAGCAGGACTTTGATGGTGATGAATAGACTTGCAGGTCCATGCCTGCGTTGTTTTCCTCCCTTGTTTACAGTATTTTTATTGCACTGATGTGGGAGAAGTATAGCCTAAATAGGCATGTTAAATTAATGTTAAAGCTGATTTACAGCTTCTTGTTGATATTCCTGATGTTTATGTGTGATTTCTGACTTCTATGCATGCTGTTGTCAATTAATACAGATTGTTGCGAAACCTTCCCTCCTCCTGTGATTTTGTTTATGACGGAAAAAATATGAATGACGTCATCAGCGACTAGTCGACGTCGACTCGACTTTCATCACATTAGAGTAGACTTTAAAAAATCTGAAGTCATACAACCCCTAGTCCATAGGACAGTTAATACAACTCCAGCATTGGGCTGTATTATTAAAGGAACGGGGCCAGAACGTGGCCAGAACACAAACATAATAGTTAAAAACAGGCTCAGGTTTGGAGGGCATTTCATCATGTAAAAGAATGGTACTCCAGTTCTGAAACCCTGAATTTAAGAACCTGTCTTTGCTCCTGACGGCACTCCTGGTGTGGTAGCTGCTGCTACTGGCACATCACCTGGTTACACACAGACAAATTAATAGAGGAGACATCAGATACAAAACATAACCATCATCAATTATGACATTTAATGTGGAAAAAGGTGTACTTACAGCTCTGCACCTGTAGCTTGGAGGGTGTTATGCTCAGCATTCCTCTCTCCAACTCGTCATCTTCATCCATTACTTTGTTGTGTAGAAGTGTGTATAAAACAACATTTAGTTTGCATTAAAATAAGCTGTAATTCATCACATGTAAAGTATATTCCTATATAGATATATATGATACAGATTTAAAGCACTATTTCTGGCCAGACAAGAGAACTAACTTTACATATCATGTACAAAATATGAACAAAATCACTTACCTGTGGGATTGGCTGGGGCACTTGAGGCACCTGTGGAAGCAGCAGTAGTTTGTTGCCTCTTCCTCAGGTACTGCTGCAGTTTGGCCATGCGTGTCCTTGGGGCGCAGTTCTTCCCCAGGATGAAGTTGGCGTAGCCATCAGCCCTGCTGTACCACACCTCCTTCCTGGTGCTCTTGGCCCGGGTGCCAAAGCCAACGAACTGGTCATCCTCCGCAGGGCCTGCTGCAACACCCACTTCCTTGGCCTCATACGCCAGAAGGGACTGGATCTCAGTAAAACTGAGAGCATAGTGAACGAAAGATCTCAGGCTGTCCTTACTATGCCCCTCGGTGGTGGAGATTCCCATGGCCTCCTCCTTCTGGACATTCTTGATGAGACACTGTGTACCCAATATCACTCCACCTGAAGGACTTCGCCTTGTATTTCCCAAACTGCAGGATGTAGTCTCCAAGCACCTCCGTCATGTCGGAGGCGTCGCCTCCTCTCTGACGGACGAGAGCCTGAGCGTTCTGCCGCACCAGGTCCTCCCTCATGGGTGCAAACTTATCCTGCAGAGTGGGGTTGTCCTTGATCCGCCTGACTTCAGCAGACGGGTCCTGGAGGAGAAACGCAAGTGGTCCCTTGCGGAACACAACACTGAGTCTCCCAGGGAAAAAACACACGTCCTGCAGCTACCATAAAAGAAAAACAGAATTTTAAAGCAGATATCAGCGGAATGTTTGTCCTAAATAGTCCTTTTTTCCGTCAGCAATCACTTACATGGAGTGTTTCAGCCGAAACACGAGTCTCTCCGTCACTCTGCTGTAAACCGAGGAGAAAATTTTTCTTGTGGGATACAAGTGTCATCCAATGAGGAGAGAGAACGGCATGAAGGGCTGTGTGTGCAGCCAAGGGGTGCGCGTGAATGTGGTGACGTAGGGACGAGGACCAATAGATGCCTGATGAGGGCGGGGGCTGCTAACTCATGGTGCGTTCAAGGAAACTCGTAACTTGTGTTCCTCTCGTAACTTCCGACCCGTGAACCCGTACCAGATCGAACCGGTATGACTTCACAGGTCGGAAGTTACGAGAGGCCGTTATAGTGCACTTTCACAGGCAACAGGACGGTAAAAACACGAGTTACGGGTTACCTGGAACGCTACAAAGTCGTAGTTGTGACTTGAAGCCGGAACTTATGGTTTCAAAAGCCTGTCTGGAACGCAGCATTAGCCAAAACGACTGGATCGCTGATATCTGCTTTAAGTTTATTTTACATTTGAAGTTCTGACATTTCAGGTTTGTTTTGCATCACATTCATTTTGTTATTCTATTCATTTAACAACCTGGCCTTTTAAGATCTAGTTGGAGGAGAAGTGGAAAACTACCGGTGTAACCTGTTTCAGTGTGTATTAATGAAGAGGTTAAAAGAATATACGTGTGTGTGAGAGTGGAAATGTGGCGGAAAAATGTATTTTAACAATACTGTAGTCACACTTCAGTTGGCTTTGTAAGTATAGCTACCAAACGAGTTATCATATAAGCTGTATACACGATTATATGACGTGTCAACATCGATACTATTACTACTAGATGTAAAGTGAAATGTGAAAAAAAAGTTCATATTCATTCATGAATTGACACCGTAGTCTCGTAGTAAACTTTGAACCAATGACGACAGGAATAAAGCTGAGCTAACCTCAAGACACGCCCATAACTTTACTAAAAAACAACAACAACAACTGCACACACGAAAATATAAAACCATCATGTTTCATTGTTTATTCTGCACAGCGTTTACTATGTGCGCCTTTTTATTGAATTAACGGGGGGGGAAAGGTGACAGATCGGTATTTTACAGCGGCAGTATCATAACTTAATAATGTTAAAGGGATAGTTCAACATTTTGGCAAATTGGCCCATTGCCATAATCGCTGTAGTCATAGCAGTAGGTTCGTTACTTTTAATTGTTGGTGTAAGCTGTTTTTAGTACAGCGGAGCGGAGCAGCAGGCTGCTCAGGGCTATGCTATGGAGGCTAAGGGAATTGATTTGATTTGATTTGATTTGATTTGATTTGATTTGATTTGATTTTTATTTGTCTCAAACAAGCACATCAATAGACAGACAGTGTAAAAAAAACAAATAAGCAACAAAAGAAACAAAGACATGATACTGTGCAAGTTTGAGAAGGGGCTGAAAGAAGCAAAGCTTATCAAGTTCAGCCCCCCCTTACAATGTGATTCATGTCATACATCTATAGTTCCATACAATCTATAAGATTAAAAACATATTGCTTTAATATGAAAAAAGGCATGACTATAAAATTGAATAAAAAGAGTAAAATTAGCTGTCCAGTGATTTATAGCTGACCAATAGTGTGTGTTTGTACTTACTTTTAAATTGTTTTAAGTTTTTGCACATTTTTATATCCTCATTTAGTCTATTCCACATTTTTACACCACATGAAGAGATGCTAAAGCTTTTCAGGGTAGAATGGATGGTACATTGTTTAAAGTTACAGTTTCCTCTTAAATCATATGTGCTTTCTCTGACCGTAAACATTTTTTGGATGTTTATCGGTAGCAACCTATTCCAGGCTTTAAACAATATCTGACCTGTTTTGTATTTGACTATGTCCTCAAATTTTAAAATACCTGATTTTAAAAACAATGGATTTGTATGAGCAAGGAACCCAGCATGATGTAATGATGTGATCCTTATGGCTCTTTTTTGTAATATGCAAATCCTTTGTAAAGTGCTTTTATATGTGTTTCCCCATACCTCAACACAGTAGCCTAAGGTCGATGAGTGCATAGTACAGCATTTGAAGTGACTTCTGATCTAAAACATGTCTAATTTTACCCAGAATTCCAATACTTCTGGATACTTTGGAGCACAAATATTTCACGTGAGATTTCCAGCAGAGCTTGTGATCAATTAAGACACCAAGAAACTTACTTTCATAGACTCTTTCAATTTCCATATTTTCAATTTTCAAACATACCTCTTGTTTAATTGGTCCGTTTCCGAATATCATGAATTTTGTTTTGTTTGGGTTTAATGATAATTTGTTTTCATCAAACCACCACTTTAATTTTAGCAATTCGCTTTTGACCATCAATAATAGCTGCTGCAAATCTCCCCCTGAGCAGAAAATATTTGTGTCATCCGCAAAAACCACCATTTTTAAAATATTTGACACTTTCCATACATCATTAATATACAGTATAAATAGTTTGGGCCCTAAGACTGACCCCTGTGGGACACCACAGGTAATGCTCAAGCACTTTGACTTATGATTACCCAGCTGGACAAACTGTTTCCTGTTGCTAATATAACTTTGTAGCCAGGTGAGTGCAACTCCTCTGACTCCATACCTCTCCATTTTTCTGAGCAATATCCCATGGTCAATCGTGTCAAAAGCTTTCTTTAGGTCAATGAACACACCCACTGTATATTTTCTTTTATCAATATTTTCTGTTATCTCTTCCACCAGCTCTATCAGTGCCATGGAAGTAGATCTAGATGATCTAAAACCATACTGACTATCATTTAGTAGGTTATGTTTATCAATAAAATCATCCAGTCTTTGTACAAATAATTTTTCCAGTACCTTTGAGAACTGTGACAATAAGGAAACTGGTCTGTAATTTGTTAATAGATGTTTATTGCCTGCTTTGTATAATGGAATCACTTTAGCCAGTTTCATTTTATCTGGGAAGATGTCTGTTTTAAACGACAAGTTACATATATGAGTTAGTGGATCGGCTATTCCCTCAATTATTTTCTTTACCAGAGTTGGGGTTTGACACGCCCAACTCCAGTGACATATCAATGTCATTCCAATCTGTAGAAGTTTTGCTGGTACATTTATTTACAATAGCAATAATTTCCGTTTTGTCAACAGTTCCCAAAGACATTGAATCTGTATTTCTCTCACCACATTCTATTTCAGCGGGTTTCTTTACAGGATTTTTTATTTCTTTAGCCAGATTGGTTTACTTGGTTTCCCTCATCAAACTCATCAAATACACAACCCAACAACTCAAAAACGCTGTTGTGGACATGTTGTGAGCTGCACAACCACCACGCTATGAGATAATAATGGAACGTTAAAAGACAGAGCTGTTCATGCAAAACCGCTGATGCGCGTTGCGTTCAGGGACAGTTTTTCAGCAAGTAGTCTCTGTATTTACCTTTTCCCGGCCAATGCATCCCCCTTTTATAGCATTTGCAGTGCATACCAAAAACTTTCCTCTTATTGTCACTTGTTATATAAGAGTCATGGCATGGGAGGGGCAGGCGTTGCAATTCTTTCCATATTTTTGTTAATTTTTATCATTTTACAAAACGGGAAAATGTGGTCGAATCTGATGATCAATATACCAGAGACATCTGACGTCAATCGGAGGAGGCGCTAGAATCGATAAACTGGAAGCAGCGAGAGTTGCTGTAGCTGTTTCTTTGTTAACTGCTGTATTGTATGTGTTATGAACCCATTTTATATGTATATAATGTTATATATTTAGGTAGGTTTATGTGTAGAGAAGAACAGGGCTGAAATACAAAGATGGGTAAATAGTCAGCATTTTATTCTCCCCTTTATCTGCTACAACCCGACAGGTTTTATGTTTCATACTACCTGAAGGGGTTTATTTCTCCATAAAAACCTCTGAACTATACATTATCCCACTTATTACATGGTTTAAGAGTAAAATGATTAATTTGAAACATAATGTTAATCAAAATACAACTTTCATCGATTTATAATTGCATCATTTAGCGAATCTGCAAGACTGGTCACGTCCGCTGTTTTGCTGAGCCTCCTCCCGGTCGTGTATTTGAAGCCTTTAATAATCAATCAGTGGATCGATGAATTACCATACACGTGTTACAATGTGTGTATTGCGTGTAGTCGTTTTCACTCATTATCTACTCACCCTCATGTCGACTAAGGGCTGGGAGAATTTTCAGAGTCCTCCGTAGCTTCTCTGAGTTACAGGGGGTCTCGGCGTAGCAGTGCATGTCCATAAAACAGTTGCAAATGGACACCAGCGGTCTCCGTCACAAAAAGACACACTAAAAAACATCCAAATACCATGCTGCTTGTATGTAATGTCCCTCTTGTATTGAAGACAAAAATGCGAAATTGTCCCAAAAGAAATTAAATAAGTCCATATTTCAAGCTTGTTTGCAGCGGAAGCTCCTCTTCCTGGTCCGCCCAAGTCTCGCGAAATTTGCGTCGACGTCATTGCGATTAACAGGTTACAAATGATTTATCTAACATCACAATTAGTCCAAAGCTGTTCAATGACGGTAAAAAATGAAACATAAGGTAAATATCCTGCATAGTTTCTCTTTTCTGTGCTGCGATGATCAGAGCGCCATCCCTAGCAGCGGTCTGTTATACTTGACGACGGTCATTATACAGAAATAACGGACCATAGAATGCAGCGGTCAACTAATCAGAGAGCAGCATTCAATAGAGCCGTGTAATAATTAGGCTATACATAGTGTTGCTTTAATTCTTTGATGAAGAAGAACCTGAGCCAGAACGAAAAGCTCTTAATTTACCATCTGATCCTATTTCTGACACACTGTAAAATCCTGAACAAAAACATGGAGCTTGAACTGCAAGTTTATCCAGCCATCCCCATAGTTCCTAGAGTCCTCACAGAGCATTTTGAGACTTAAAAAACAGCGCCACACAGGTCATAGTGGCCAAACATATATCACATCCTCAGTGGTGAAGTATTACCATGAAAAATGAACTGACCCTTCGCGAACTCCTCCCACAAATAGCGATTGTCCAATCCTACGTTAGCAACCATCACCTGACCCATAGCTATAGGCCTGGCAAGCTTCATTACGTTTGCTGCTATGAAAAACGAAACGTTTGTAGAGAAGGATATTGTTATTGTTGCTGCTACTGCTGCTACAGCAGCGGCGGCAGCAGCAGCAGCAATATAGAGATGTTCAGATATACAAGTGGACATTTTTTTCAACTTGAGCAAGTGTAAATATGGGGATAACCAAACATTCACCTCCGACATGACAGCTGTACTTTTAGGGCTTTTACCCGGGCTTTCAGGCGAGGGATCGTCCAGGCAGGGACTGCTTTCGCTGACTGACACAGCGGTGGGAGAAAAAAAACAGCAGCCAAAGCTGTATGTGGTTCACAATCGCCCAAAAACTTGCAATTTGACAACCAGTGAGATGACCTAAGTCTTCTTGGGTTGATAGACGGTAAAGTCACCAGCCCTTACTGCTGCTCTGTACATTGTCCAGTCGTGTCGTTGAACATTATGTTTTATCCTCCGGCGCGAAATTTGCTGATATTTCCTTTGAAATCGATACCAAATATTGCCAGGAGCATGGCTGGGAGTGAAAGCTTGCCCGGCATAGCAACAATAACCAAGGGGGGCGGGGCTTATGCGAAGGGTCAATTCCGCATTTTCTTTTCTTTCTTTTTTTTTTTGAGACACTGGGTTCAAGTGGCACCCTTGAATTCGTGGAGTGATCTTATTGATTTGATGGTTAGAGGAAATTAGCTTTTTGGGCCTTGTTGGCGCAGTAGGCAAGCGCGTCAGTCTATAATCTGAAGGTCGTGAGTTTGAGCCTCACACGGGGCATGAGTTTTCCTGGATTTAGATCAAGATAGTTACACCTAACAGTGTTAGAAGGGAAAAGAATAAAGAATATATAGCTGAATGTAGACAAGGCTATTGCTGTTTTTTTGTGTCTTATCTGTTTCAATCTTATTACTTCCACAATAAAGCCTCTGCTGATGTTTGCTGTAATAAATTTCTTTCTGGAAAAGCCTGTGCTATTTACTGTGAAATTCAAACATTTACAGATTAATCATACATACAACTGAGCTATAATATTGCTCCACAATTGCTGAATGTACAAATAAACAGCTATTTGCAAATTTAAAAGATGGTGTCGTCTTCAGAGCATGCATCCAAGGGACCAAAACAAAAGGATAGTCTCACATTTTTTTCAATCCTGTGTTACTGTCATGCAATAGTCAGGTGGCATCATGTACATTAAATATTAACATTGGGGGATTTCAGTGTAAGTTACGGGAAGCAGATTCCACAGTCCTCCTTCGCAGCACGAATCGATTCCTAAAGAAATCTGTTTTATTTGTCTTTCAGTGTGGACCGTCTCCATGGAAATCAAGTGAAATGTCATCATACAGTGTGTGTACCACAATCCTGAAATACAACCTTGACACATCTGTGAACATCCAGGATGCACTGGACAGAGACTGACAGGAAATGACAACGGTCAGGAAATAGGTTTTTTATTTGTTTGTTTGTTTTTATCTTAATTTATATGATTCTCTGTTATTTAATTTGGAACAACTTGATAATTGCATTTTAATTAGAATCACATGCCAACTCTTGAATCCATATTTGTTAACATCTGAAGTATAAATTTGTCTCGTGCATGTTAAATTAAAGTAATCAAAATTGAGGAACAACTGGAAACTAACATACAAACACATCTCCCTCCTATGTTGTCAATAGTGGTTTTGTTTCCCTGTGTAAGATTGCTGTAATTCCTGTAGGGACCGACACTGAGCGCTGAATAGAAAGCTGCAATGCCATGCGTACTGTAAGGCTATGTATTTTGTGTATCATCATTACTCCTTAAATTCTGCATTCAGGCTTAACGTTTACAGAAAGCAAGGCTGATGTTTCTCTGTTTACTTTCTGTGGTTTCATACTTGCGTAACCTTTGGAATCAGATTGAGTGGAACTTTCCCATCGCTCACCCTCCCCTACAGGTACATGTGATGGGTTTATGAATAGCTGTGATGCTGACATGTTTGAAGTGCTCTGACAGGTGTGTCATAACTCTTTATTTCCTTTTGCTCAGGCAACACATCAGTCATGCCAGCTGTTGCTGTTACACAGTGTGTTTAATCTGAGAATCTGTCGCCAGAAGGCAGGCAGGTCACAGGTAGATCAAAATCTTGGTGTTGCAATGTAAGAAATGTACGAAGGACAGATACCATAATTTATGTTTTGCCTCTTCCCTCCGGCAGAATTTGACCCCACAGGCAAAACGAGCTAATCCTTCACGAGGAGACTGTTCACCTCTATGTCACTGTCAAGACTTGTTTTGCATGACATGTCAGCAATCATTAGCTTGTTACTCTATCCAAACAGAAAATGTATGTTAAAAATTTGCTAAAATGCACTTCACTGTATGGTTTGTAAAATGTCAACACATAACTTGAAAAATAATCAAAGAAAGCACAATAGAACAGATTCAAAGACTCACTTTGATGCTGTTTACTTTATATCTTACAGTTTACATATAGTAGCACCTCCCAAACTGTGGTGGGGTCAAAGAAAGAGAAAATAAACAGATCCCATGGTGCCTTCAATGTCTTAGTAAACGCTGTAAAAACTGACATTCTCACTGTGTGAACATTTTGTTCAAGGATAAGTGCTTTGAAAAGAGGCCCGTTTTTGTTATGTTACAATTATCAAAATAAAATGTTTCGATAAGAAAGAACGATTTGTATATGAATAAATTCACCTTCATAAAAAAATAAATAAAGGTCACCCTGTCATGGATGAATACCTACGTTGTGTAGATTCCGATTTATTATTGGGAGTGTGAACGTCACACAGGGGCAGAGACGCGCTTGCGCAGTCGCTGTGTTTGCATTCCCCGTCCCTCCCTCCTCTGAGACTGACAGCCCGTTAGCCGCTGCTGTTCACCGGCAATGAGACAGCAAACACGGGACTCGGTAAGACGCCTCGGGATGGACTTAGCGAGCACTTTTTGTCGGATATAATCCAGACAACACTTGTCTATTGATTATACAAGGGAGTTTATTCTCAATTGGACTCATTTTTTTTGCTCCGGGGCGGGGGAAAAGGGAGACCCGACGTCCGGGGAGAGGAATGGATGCGACGGCTGCTGTCCTGCGACATTCACCGGCCAGCTAAGAAGCGTCCACACCGACTTTGTAGTCCAACCCGAGGGAACTTTAACTCACCAAGGGCTGAACTTGTATCTGTATGCTTTATTGTGAATACTACTGTTTGTTAAATAATCGTATTCAGTAGTGAAGACGTACACCAAGAGTGTGGCTAATCCCGACACAGCTTGAAGCTAACCAGTGGCTGGCTAACCACACTTCAATTTCGTTGTTTATTTAATTTGCTTGATTGAATATAGCGGCTTTTGTTAAATACTGGTGTTAAGAAGAAGAGGAGCCGCTCATAACAGCGTGCCCTGCCTAACCTCAGACCGGAACATTTAGCTTGGTTTTTAAAGGACATAAATCATCTGACTTCTCACTTATGGCTCGTTAGTATCGCGGTACTGCAGCTGACCCAGCTAGCTAGCATCCGTGTTAGCGCAGACAGCCGTCAGCCACCTCTTGGTCATCGTTAACTCATCGGCCGTAAAGATGCACCACCAGGACTTTCCCGGAGATCCGCCCGGGAGCGGCAGCGGCAGCAGGAAGACGTCTTTCCACTTCAGGAGGGGTAGCAGCGGCGCCTCCGCCGCGGCCGGCGGCGGCAGCGGAACCACCGCGGGTGACGACAATCCAACCCAGGTAGGATCATCCTCTCCCGGGCTCCACCACCACCAGCCCCAGTCCCAGTCTCAAGCTGCCGGTGCTCAGGTGAAGAAGAAGAGCGGTTTCCAAATCACGAGCGTCACCTCGGCTCAGATCAACGTGAGCGGCAACAACAGTTTGGCCGACGACACAGAGAGCTACGACGACATGGATGAGTCACACACTGAAGACCTCTCCTCCTCTGATATGCTGGACGTGTCTGTGTCCAGGGCCACAGACACAGGTGTGCCAGACAGGAGTTCCTCCGATGAGACACTGAACAGTCTCCATGGGGTGGACACTCCTGGAATTGTGTCGCCCAACGAGCCCCTCCACCCTCATTCCATCCCCCAGGGGTCTCAGCAGCACACCTCTTTGGTTAATGGAACCATGCATCACTACTATCCCCAGCAACACCCCCAGCCCCACCATCAGCACTCTGACAGCCTGATAGGTGAACCCCCTGTGCCCGCTCTTCCCGTTGCACCTGTGGCTACTTCCAGCCCAGCTCTGGCCGCCAAAGCCGGGTCCAGCCAATTCCAGAGGCCGCCACCGTTGGACAACACTAAACAAACCCAGTCCTCGGCCCCTTTTGCTGGTGAGACAGCCATGGATCCGCACCTACAGGGCGGTGTGAACATATCTAATGTGTCTACCGCTGCTGCAGTTCCTTCTGCTGGGCCTGCAGGTTTTGACAACACTAGTGTGAGTGGGCAAGTCGCTCCTGTCACTGGAGGAACCGGCTCAACTGCTGCTGCTGCTGCTGCTGCTCCCAACACTCAAACTCAGCCCACCCAAACCCAAGCGGCTACTGGCTCTCGTTTTAGGGTGGTCAAGCTGGACACTAACTCCGAGCCCTTCCGTAAAGGGAGGTGGACGTGTACAGAGTATTATGAAAAGGAAGTGTCACATCCTGCTACGTCAGAGGCGTCGAAAGGCGCAGAATTGACTGTAGAAAGCGAGACTAGCGCCGCCGGGATCAGCCCGGGCGTACCTGTTGTGCAGCCACTGCACACGCTGCAGCCCTATCAGACTCCCACCCAGGATTTCACCAGCCCACAAGCCATGCAGAGCCCCCCACAGGCCCTGGCTCAGACCACCCCTCTGACCTACGTGTCGCCCCCAGAGGTCATTGGTGGAGTTCACATGCCAAAACCAGTGGCCGCGACGCCACAGGTTGCACCACAGTTGCCCTACGCTGTGGATCCTCACCAGGTTCAAACCCAGGGAGGTTACGCCGCGCCTCAGCTCCAACCGGGGGTCATGACCCAAGGGACTGTCCGTCAGCCGGACTTCATCCAGCCCACTGCCCCCTTCCAGACTCAGGTCCAGCCTCCGCTGCCGCATGTCACGACAGGAATCTCCATAACGCAACCACCTGTTAGCGTTACCCAGCAGTTGCCCCATCCGGGTCAGGTAGCCCAACCCACCCAAGCAGCTTTCGCTACAGCACAGCAGCAGACCCTCCCCTCTCAACCCCAAATCCATCCCCCCCCTGCTGCCACCCATGGGACCCCCTACATGCCTCTGACCGCACTACAAGCCGACCTCCAGCCCCTGCTCACCCCAGGCGCCAACCTTGCCCAGGTTTCCGGAGGGGTGGGCTACACAACGAGAACCTCCCAGCTGGAAGACGCCCAGAAGCTTCTGCTCCAGCACCAAGGCCTGCTGGCTCTGCCCAGGTTCGGGGTAGCGACGGGCGGAGACGGGTCCGCGGAGGCCGGCGGGGCCGCTGGAACGCTGGCCCACATGGGGATGTCGGCGGAAGCCAGCGCTTTCATGGCTGCTGCTGCTGCAGGACTCAGGACTCAGCATGTTGAAGGAGAGGAGGACAGGTAACCAAAGCTGTTAATTATGATTATGATTATCATATTGCTGATTTTGGTTAATTGTTGTTCAGGCGAAAGCACAAACTCTTTCTCTTTTGCAGTAATATTGAAACAAATTTCGATTTTTACAGAAAAAAATTCAGTGGAGTACACTATGCTTGTCTTGTCACATCTCTGAGGCAGCCGAGCATGAATTACAAAGTCCTCTTTTTTTTTTTTGACCGGTGTAGCTGTTGCTCTCCATGTTACATCATTCTGCAAATGCATTTCTGATTTCTGTCATTTAGATTTACAATTTCAACCTCACATTTCTTTGAGGCCCTGTCACATGACGCACTGGACATCGTCGTCGTAGCAAAAATATCAGTGGCTGGAATAGAAGCAGTGGAGCTGCTGAGTCACTGAGGGAGCCAGTGACTCAGCAGATGCGTCGCCTTGCTTGACCCCGTAGCATCACACACATCTACCTCCATTAGCACGCGGCCTCTTTTGTGTCAGTAAGGCCACGTTTCCCCTCACGCTATCCTTCCAGACTCATTAAGTCTTTGCATCCCTCTCTCCACCTTCTCCCCTTAGGTTTGGTCTTTTATTAGACACTGGATCTGTTGATTTGCATCATCCCGAGGGAGCTGCAGAATGGTTTAACCCTGTGTCGCTGTTGCAGTAGATTTGCTGTTCAAAAAGTGGTTGCACAGGTTTGGTTTAAGTAGAGACAATGATCCCCCAGAAAAATAGAAAAAAAACTTCCTTGCTCCATTTGAAGATGAAGCGTAAATGTTCAGAAGTCGAGTTGCTTAAATCTGATCAACTGTGGCTGCAGAGAAACAAGAAGCGCTGTTGTGGCAGCAGTGTAGTGTTACCACCATGCTGCCCTGTGTTCTGGTTAAGCAGGAGATTCATGTTGTGAGTACAACAATAACGCCTGCAGGGTATCCAGGGAGTTCAACGAAGTATGGTCAGCCTCACCCAGGAAGCACAGCTAAAGGACATTGTGACTTTACTTATATGTTTTGCAGTAAATGCACGGCTCAGTTTTATTCCTAATAAGCACAAATACATGCACATCAGAACTGAAAAGCAGAGTAAAGATCAGTTAAGTGGTTGTATGGTGAATGACTAAATATATTTCCAATCCAGTTGGCCGCGTGACAGTTTGCTGGAGATTTAAAGTGATTTTAATTTAATTTTAGCTGTCCAGATAGTGTCTGGGTTCAGAGAGACGCTGGGTGTGATAGCTAACTGTTGACGTAGTTTCAGTCATTCTCAGCTGCAGACAGAGCCGGGCTGTATTTTATGTGGAGGCCTTTGTCAGCATTTGTTGCACCCCATCATGACTGCCCGTGTGTGTGTTTTGCATGGCATCTGCATGCCTTCCTCTGCAAGCGTGTTTCTGTCTGGCCGTCGGTTTTCCCGTCGTCAATCAGCCACTGTCCTGCAGCGAGGACAGTCTTGGCATGTTGGTCTGCTTTGTTTATAGTCATGCTGTTATTCGGTTCTGTGTTACTGTTACTGTCACTGTCTTCCCTCTGTCTCGTCTTGTGTTTATCCTCCTTTGTTGCTCCATTCATCTCGCAGGCCTCAGTGCAGCATGTCAGTTATCAAAATTATTCTCCTGGACGCTCTCCTTTCCCTGCAGTCACATGCAACAGTGAAGTCTCCGGGGTTTTCCCCTCTCACACGTATTTGCAAATGAGAGCAAGCAAGAGCAAAGTGAGCCGTGCACAGTGTATATGGACAGCAGGTAAACAGCAGCAGAACACTGATTTAAAGAGGAACTAAGCAGGGTTATTTAGGTGGCTATGCTACATTTTTATCTACCTGCTCCATAACCCACAATCTTTTGTTTATGACAGATAAGACTACTGCTCCATGGATTGATTTTCCACCGGCTTGGTTGTAAACAAATGCACATGGCCAGGAGGAGGGTTAGCAAAACAGAGGAAAAGCAACAAGTTGTTACTCTTTAAGCCGTCCAGTCACAACTGTATCAGCAGTGACAGGTTGTCCACATTAAAGAAGGCCGCTACAGTAGGACCAGCATGATAAATGAACACATGCACAATAGTTTTGCATTGATGGAAGTGTTTTGTTTACAGTGCAGTAGTTTAGTGCTCTGGGTACAAAATGTTATTTTTGTCCAAAGTTTAGTGATCTGTAATCAGTAGTTGCCCAGGACCCAGAGCTCAATACTGGTTCTTTATTAAGCTGTCATGAACATGAAAATGTTCAATCGATCAAAGTGTGCATGGCATGCTGTGGAGCGCTGATTTTGAGGGTGTGTCGGTGTTCTGCAGGACTCTGCTCGTTCTCTTTTCACCTGCTCGCTGTCGGTTTTTATTAGCAGCAGTGAGACGGATGGCAGTGAGCACTCCGAGGACAGTCAGATTAATCAGTGCTTTCACCACGTCCTCGTGCTTCTCCGGGTGAAATTTCAGCCCGCAGGTTGCTGCCGGTACAATTTGACTTAAGGACATCTGTCAGTATCTGTCCACAGTGGGTGTATACTGTGTATATATACAGTATAAATATATATATATACATCAATGTGTACAACATTATCTACACACCTTTCTTTCAAGCACCAACAACAATCCAGAGAAACATAACATGACAAACAGATGAATTAATATGTCATCACTCACAAGGCTTTGTAGCCTTACAAACAGGAAGAAAAATATTTTTATTAGCTCTCAGCTGTCAGCTGGTTTGATTTGGAGCAACACAGGAGAGACTGCAGAGCATAGTATGTTGATTTGTCGGTTGGTCTTTCCTCCAGTTCAGTGTGATGCTGGCAACGAGCCCAAACCAAAATGAGACCATACAAATGCTTAACTGAGGTGTCAAACTCATTTTAGTTCAGGGGCCATATAAAGCACAGTTTGATCTCAAGTGAGCCGGAGCAGTAAAATAACAGCATGGCCTATGAATAACGAGAACTCTAAATTCTTCCCTTTGTTTTAATGCAAAGAAACATTATTAAGATGTTTTTACAGTTAATGAACTATCCTTTAACAAAACATAATGGATAACCTGATATTTCTTGAGAAAAATATGTGCAATTTTAACAACATGAAGCCTCTTCTGTCTTATTAGTCATTTTCCCACTTGGCAAATTCATCCTGTGGGCCGCATTGGACCGTTTGGTGGGCCGGTGATTTCCATGCAAGAATAGCCTTCCATGTTTCAGTTGCCACAGGAATCTAAGAATGAAATACCGTAGAAATTTAAAGGGGAACCATGCAAACGTGTGGATCTTTATGCTGATTTGTTGAAAAACACTGCACAAAGGTCATATCTCTGACATTTACTTGGCTGTCAAACACATGGGAGGCGTCAGTGAGTTCATTTTGTGCGTTTTATAGGACAGGTAATGTGCATGATCTCATTCTTTGGAGCCATAAAATGTGAGATGTGCAAGCTAGTGATTATCTGCCTATAAAATGTTCTTGACACCTTTTTCTTTTTATATAAACAACGTTCTCTTTAAAGCAGGGGTTGAGGTAAACAGAGTTCAAACACAACAGAGCGGTCACGAGTTTATGGCTTCAGCACAAAGTGACAATCATTATAGTCAGTCATGACTGTCTTTTCAGCGATCGGTGCGGTCTGCCAAAGGGAGATTAAAGAAAACCAGTCAACTCTGCATTTGCCGTCCCGGGCTAAGCCTTCGTTCTTAAAGAGGTTTATTGCTTTGACATAGTGATAGTCAGCTGTTTGTGGTTTGTTTTTTCTGGCAATGAACGACGCTCCTCTGCTTTTATGTGTTACCGGATCTCTTTTGATGTTAAATATGTTTTTTTAATGATAGTAAGCCACCTGTCATTTTAGATATATTAGCTTCGACTTGAGATAAAAACATAAACAAGTGCTCAGAAAGCTGCCGCCTGGACTTTTGATCGCCCCTGTTGGTTTCCAGGAAAGGTTATAAAAGGTGATAGTATTGTCACTTTGTACACTATTATAAAAATAATTAATCCTACTATTGTTAACTCATCAGTGAGTCATACCTGAACGTGCTCACCTGAACACACCCAAGATAAGAATGGTGGGTGCACCACTGTATGGTTTATACATGCTAAAATGACTAAACACTGGCCTATGTTGACTTTTGTACAGTATAATGAAGTTCACTTCCTGTCTGCAAGAGAATCAAACTCTCAGACTTAGAATATTATTATCTACACACGTTCAAGTCTTAGTTCCTTAAAGGACTATTTAATGCCATAACAGTTTCTATATCCGAGTGTCAACTTGTACAAAGCCCATATTTTTACCCAAGGGCAATTCTTTAGAGAAAAAAAAGAGGGATGATTTGCCCTGAAAATTAGTTTGAACTTTTTCATTTATAAAGGATCTTTAAAAAGTCCTTGAACTATGATGGTGAATCCAGAACCTCTCTGTTTTGTGTGTAGCACGATACTCATCACTGTCAGCCCCCCTGGTTGTTATCCCAGGGCAGAAGCGGACGTGCTTTTACAGCTTTTCTTTTACAGACTGACAGTTTCCAGGCGTTAAGCACGCCACGTCATGTGTGCAGCATGTACGGGACATATTGGAGGCTTTTGTCTTGTAAAGTTGAGCACGTATGGCAGGTTTCTGTTTTACGGTGTTGATATTCCTGTTTGGATCAGTTATATGTCAGAAAGCAGCACACTTTCTTGTATTTTCTGAAGTTCCCACCCTTTGTCTGTCAACCACGGTTAATTGCACCTGAAGATCATCGAGTCATTCTCCTGTTAATGAGACATGACACAGAGTCATGCTTGAGTAGAGACATTAAATCTACTGTAATTCCACTCTAGTCTATCTTGTTGGACTGTTGTTTCCCCACAAGGTGGCGGTGTCGCTCCATAAATCCTCCCATCCAGCTCGACAGTTGGTTGTTTATATAACGTGCTTTGAGAATCACTGACCTAAAATGTGCCTGGCAGCTAAGTGGAGATGTCCTTCCTGCACACAATGGATGAATCACGAGTGTATGAATTGTTTTAAATCTTCACGCGTGACCCTGTGTTCTTCCTGTCAGCGGCGGGTGTTGCATGTCTGATCAGTGTGGATACTGGCTTGCAGAAGGCTCCGGCTTTTGATACAGTATACACAGTATCACAGTGGGTGTGCTTATTTTAAGGGATCCACTGATTCACTCTTCCCATGGACGGATTCATGCCAGCGTGTCGAAATGAGTCAGAAATGCTTATTCTGGAGATGCCCTTTAGATCTGTCCTAGTTTTTAAAATATGTGCTGCCGAAATCATTCCAAGGCAATCGTGACATACTTTTATCCAGTCACGTGCTGTTTTGTCTTTTTTTTAATAGAGCAGAGATTAACACCGTCATCCTGAACACATGCAAAATACAAGTTCACATAAACAAACGCGCTGTTATTATTTTATTCATTCCATCTAGTAAAGATACATAATCAGGATATGAACAGAGGATTAATCAGCAGGCATTTCAGTTGTTAGTTTAAGTTTCTATTTTAATTTTTAATGAGAATGTAATTGTTATAAAAGCCCAAACATTATTCTGTTTTGCACGTTGGTGGTCTGGATATTTCTGCACGCTCGGCGACGCTATAAATTGTACTTCAGATTGGATGGGAAAATGTTTTTGAATCATGTCGCTTGAGTGTAATTTTGATATGTGTGAAGGTCTTAATGCAGCCTGATGAGGACGTCATCCGGCTCTGACAGATTCAGTTTTTGGCAGCGTTGGAGGGGACAGCAGTGGGGAGGGGGGGCGGCGGTGTGGGCCAGAGTCTACACGTGTCACGTTTGTGCGCCTTGTGCCGCCTTGAGGAGAGTCACAGGCCAGAGAGGATGAAATATATGTTCTCGCACGTCTGGTTTATGGTGCAGGCATGTGTGTGAAGTGGAGGGTGTTTATAAGGAGAAGACTTTTTAATGGCACAGAACAGCTTTTTTCCCTTTAGGCTTTTTACCCCGAGCGTGAAAACACGAGCAAAGAGGAGGAGAGGAAGCATTTCTGGTTTAACTATTTACTCCACCAACACTGGTCTGACACATGTACTGTAATTTTCTTTCTCTCTGTCATTCCCCCTTCACACCATATAGTAATTCTACCTTCTCACTTCTCACAGTCATATTTCTGCCTGTACTTTGACTTAACAACTGGAAAGAAATGCAATTAATATGTCAGAACCTATTATATACAGTCCTGAGCAGCTTTTTGTTACAAGAAAACCTTTCATTTGCAAAAGTTTAAAGAGACCCCGAGGAGTTTGCTTTTGTTTTATAAAAGAGTCTCATATTAATGTGGATGAATCTACATTACCTACATGTTAATGTGTCCATTTTCGATAAATATATAGTTTTGTCTTCATAGTTATTTTGATATTATTATTTAGTGGTTGACTCGCCCAGCATTTCCTGGTTTCCCAGACGCTGCCCGGCAGGTCATGGGAATAACGCTGCTGGTCGGATCGCTAGTTGGCACAGTTTATGGTCAGAACTAGAACGGTATCTGATCCTCTACAAACCTCCGACTTTCGTTCTTGATTAATGAAAACATTCTTGGCAAATGCTTTCGCTTTCGTCCGTCTTGCGCTGGTTCAAGAATTTCACCGCGCGCGGAGGCTCATGGGAAACGTAGTGTGAAAACACTCCTTGTAGTCCCTTTAATACTTAATTTATTTAATTTTAATAATTATCCTATTAAAGCTCATAAAATATAGAAAAATATGCATTGAGGTATTGGCTTTAACTATTAAACTGCGACTGCTTAGATGATGAATTAAGAATCAAACAACTCCCCCACCTTTTTTTAAATTTGGTTTTCAATCCTACACATGCACACAAATCACATGTATACATATAACCTATAGACAGTAAAACAGTCATACCAAAATAAACAAAAAAAAGACAACAACATTAGAAACAAGAACCTCTCTGCCTCCTTTTTTTTTGATTTACTTCTGAAGGAAAATTTCAGTCTCCTACTCAGTAACCTGACTACTGCACTCCCCGTCAAAGAACAATATTAACTCTCCCCAGCAGTGACGCTTCTTGTGAAGAGAAATAATAACAATTCTGCGTAAAAGCCCGTTCAGACTGTTCAGTGTCAGAGTCTGGACTCTTCCCACCACATGAAGCCCCCGCTCGCTGCAGAGAGACCCGCCCCCCCACCGCCGCTGGGAAGAAGCACTGACTGTGGACTTTCTCACCGTGTTTACGTTGACACCGAGCCCTCCAACCTTAAAACAGAAACACTGTGCAGATCCATGTGACTGAGGGGTGGGTGGGTTCGTGGGGGGGGCGGCCACATCGCTTCCTGTGACGTTTTCTGTCGTCAGTGTGTCGTAATATTTGGATGTATAATATTTATTTTACAGGGTGGATTAGAGTGAGACTGCAGGGCAAATTTGGACGAGAACATTTGCAAACCATTTTTGTACACCTCGGTGTGCACTCATAACTTTTATCACAACAAATCCCACACATACTGGTTTTAGTGTGGTTGATGTGAACATATGAAGATGCTTTTTCTGGTTTGTGTCTGGTGTTTAGTCAGACGTTGAAGCAGGACGAAATTGGATATCTGTAGGTTTTGTTTAATCCTTTAATCTCCACTTCTTTTTTTCTTTTCTTTTTTGCCAAATTCAAAATTGATGCACGAGCTCTTGTGCTTTTCCTTTATTTGTGCTGAAACCAATAGATCAACCACTCATCAGTAAGAAACAACAAATATTTTAGTGATCTTTACTGCAAAACATTCACCACATCCAGCTTCTCAGTTCCCTGCTTTTTTTCTGTGCTTCAACCAATGGATTTCACAAACTGCGATAGGCGCTTCACATTTTTTAAATGTCTCCCCTGTTATTTTTATGCGTATGCCCTTCGCGGTGCATGGGAAACATGTGAGCACGCTGTGAAGTGAATACCTCATCCATCAGAAGAACAGGGCACGTCTGCGCCATCCGCTGAGCTGCTGGTAGAGATGTTGGATCTCAGTCAGAGTCTCCTTCCCGCTCTCTTTCTCTTTCATGGCCCATATGGTACAGAGATCTGTTATGTAAGCCAAGGCATTGCGTGCATGGCAGAGACCGATTCACTTACGCTCCAGAGAACCGCTGCCCTGAAGCGCTGTGATGCCATGAGAGCTGTTTGAGTGTCAGGGCGGCTCCGTTATTTTGATTTAGTCTGTATTTGGGCAAAGACCCAGGGAGATCATCTCCAGTGATAAACAAGTTGGAGCACCACTTTTGATTTCACATATTAACGATTTATACCTTACAAGTTACAGGTCTAGATTCAGTTATATAATCCAACAAAACCACCATTGAGTGTTTCTGGCATCCTCTCTTTTTTTGATTTAAATTTGGAAAGTAAGAAGACACCGTCTTTGATTAGGAAAGGTGTGTGCGTATGTGTGTGTGTGTGTGTGCGTGTGCAGTTGGCTTGATCTTGCTTTCTGCTTTGATTCTCCACTGTGTAAATGCCAGTGTTAAAAGCCTCCCAAACCGGATTCTGCCAGTCTGCATGCATAGCCTTTCTCTTTCTCTCTCTCTCACACACATACACACACAAATGGGCACTTGTACAGACACACATACAAGCTCACATTTCCCAAGTGCTCGAGGACAGCATGAAAGCTGATGGAGGGGGACGAGGGATTCAGGCCCAAGATAGAAATAAATAGAAGCGGGGGAACATTATTTGTGGAGAGATATAAAAAGTGAGTGTGGTGAAATAAGATGATAGCTTCTAATTGTGTTGAGGTATTTGCGGAGACGACTTTATGTTCCCAATCACATTCCTAATTGCTGTGTTATCAAACCCTTTCCTACTTTTTTATGTAAATTACAGTAGTGTGGCAGAGCTGGAGGTTTTTCAGGACCTCACACAGCAAGAGCTGAGCGAGCCCCGGCTCTGCCTTCTCTAAAAAAAAAAAAACACAATAAACCGCGGCGGAAATGTTACTTACACTCAGCTGGACACTTTTGTGGGAGAGAAGAGAGAACATGGATGAAGGGAGGTAAAAGGGGCGGGAGGAGGAGGAGGGATGGAGACCATAACTGTACTGCAAATACACCAGAAGGCATTTAGGTTGCCATTTGCACTATTGATTTTTTGCTTTGCTGGCGCATCAAGCCACCAGTGGTTGAAGACGTCTTATCCTCTGCTAGCTCTGGGATTTCCTCACTTATCTGAAGTCGTCTCGATGGCTGTGTTGATACACAACAGGATTTATCACCTCTGTAACCTAGTTCTTATCTCCGTGGTGTAAAAATGACTCTCAGATATAATTCACTCAAACTTTATATTTTTAACCATGTGGGCAAAGCGAGTACCATCTGTTCCTTTTTCTCCCCCCCCCCCCTCACCTTCCACATATTTTGCTGCCACACATCCACACTTACGTAAGCTCCGCTGGGTGTGGTGGAGATGTGCAACGCCACCTCTTCTCTCTCCTGTTCAGATACATGTATATGTTCAGTGACCCTTATTGGAGATGTTGGAACATGGAGCCATCTGGCTGTGTTGAGTGGAAGATGTTTTGTGATGGCTGACATTGCCAGTGTGTCGAAAAGCTTAAGGGCGAGTTAAAATGAGCTTGGCCTGTTAATAGTTTTATCCACAGTCGGGCAAGTGAGAACTCATTACCCGTTTGATACCTTGGAGGAACATCAACAAGATAGCCGAGCCAATGAGATTTTCATTTGGCAGTGAAGGGAAGTAAACTTTTGCCATCTCGGTGGGGAAATATCCCACCTTCCTTTCAAGTGTAGTACTTACGTAGTAAATATACATTAAAGGAGACATATCATGCCCTCTTTCCACAAATTAAAATAGTTCCCAGGTGTCTTAAAGACATGTCTGTGACATGCTTTGGTCAAAATCCCCCAAGGATCAAACATCACAGCTCGTTTCATCGTCTGAAAACATTCCTGTTCAGAGCAGCTTGTTTCAGTGGCTGTCCCTTAAAATGCAAATTAACCCCTTTTACCGGTACCAGGTACAGTAGGGGTGGTAGGCTACTATGCAAATTTGAATCCTAATTACACTGTTATCAGACAACTCGTAAAACTGTGTGGATTTCAACCAAGGGAACCTGAAAAAACACCCAGATATGTTAAAGAGCCTTCAAAAAGTGATATGTCCATAATATGTCCCCTTTAAGCTTGAACGTAAAGCTTAGGTTATATATGGGTCAGCCTTTTTGTATATACACAAGCTTTAGATGGACGAGCGCTCATAATGAATGAGTGCATCCCATCTGGGCTATCAGCGATGCTGTGACGTCGAGGCCTCTTGCCATTGGCTGGCCCGTGTCTGCTGCGCCGTCAGCCATTCGCTGTAAATACACCATCTCCACATCAGTGAGCACTTCCTCCCAGACCACTTTGGAATCTTTTGTTCCTAAGTGAGCATGCGTACACTGATGTACAGCAAGTACACATTGTACAGTTTCAACTATGAGAAGGTGCACATTTCAAATGGGAAGGATTTAGCTTCATAAACTTCTAAAGAAACAATTGAAACTCATCCGTAATTGTACTTTTTGAACATCTGCTCCATCTTCTTGATGTCCCGTTTGGTCACTGCTCTTGTTTCTGGCTGTCAATCATTTCTCAGATTAGCGACGCATACAGTTGAGGGTAGAAAAGAAGACGTGAACCTCCACCTAATGAGGTTAATAACTGAGCTGAATCCCACCAACAAACCCTCAGAGCTCACCCCCTTCGCCTTTTGTGCCCCCCTCCATCTTCAACCAGGGTGGCCTCTACCTTTTTGTTCTCCACACTTCCTCTGCTCGACAAACCACTAAAGTGTTTGTTGTTGTTTTCCACCATTGAGTTGTGTTATTTCGTTTCTGATCGACCGCCTTGCCGGCCATGTTGTTGTCTTGATCGCCTTTGTCCAGGCTGCTGCTGTGCGCGCGAGCCAGCATGGAGGTACACGTGAGGCGTGCTCCTGTGAGGACCCATACTGTTAATGCATGTGTGTGTGTGTCTGTGTGTTCAATGTCCATCCACTGATGAAGAGCGACAGGCCGGGTGAAGGCACGCCTGCTCCGACACACACATGCTCCCTGAGATGACTTCTCAGCAATGTGAGCAAATGTAGGAGCTGCGTGTTTTCTATTATTTAAACCCACCACACCACCACCAGAGAGGATGCTGCAGGAAACCAAACGTGAAGGCGAGCCGACCTCAGGGTGTGGCCTATCGGTGGCCACGAGCGCGCCAACTTGGGGGGGGGGTGTGTGGTCAAAAGTAGCTCATCCTATTGGACGGATCACCTTAATCTCTACCGACAGTTTACATAACAGAAAGGAGGGGAGGCGACACAACTTCCTTATGCGGTGACATCACCATTGCCCACCGCAGTGCCAGCCAATCGTCTGAGAGCATATATGTGATTCAGGCTTAGTAAAGGGGCAATCAGGAAGACTTAACCTACAAATGCGCGCTCACGCCACACTCCCACTCCCACTCCCACTCCCATCCCCTTATTGCTCCATCCTGGTCTCCATTGTTGGTTAGACTCCCCCATGTGAAGCTCCCAGAACTGAGGGGAACAAGGGGTCGGGGTCAGAGGGTGTAGGTCAGGAGGACAGGGAAGGAACAGGGTGGTGGTGGTGTTTGTTTTGGGGAGTTTTGGGCAGGGTGGGTGCAGGAGGAGGAGGGGGGGGGGCATCAATGAGGGAGAAAGAGCTGACCGGAGCTCAGGGCAGGGACACCATGGCCCTAAAGCTGCTCTTCTGGGAGCTGGAGAAGCATCTGACAAGGTAACCATGCCTGTAGTGTTGTCATGTGGTCTGCAGCAACCTAGGGGTTAAATTAGTGAGGGGTGGGGCTGTCTAATTTGTCGTGAGTTGTGTTGTTGTTGTTGTGGTGGCGTTCAGTCGGTTCAATCTCAGGCGTTGTTTTTCATTGAGGGGTTAAAAAAAAAAGAATACAAGAAGTACAAGTCCTCAGGTGGAAAAGATGTTGATGAATCCAAACACCAGCAATTACTCAATCAAACCACAAATGAATGCAGCGCCCGCCAGCCCCCGTCCTCCCTGCAGCGAGGAATCGTGGCAGCAGCATCACCTCGGTGCGTTCAAACTCCCGCCCTGCTGCCCTGAAGGGGTCGCACGGAGCGTACGAGGACAGAATGTTCCTGCTTCTGCAACATGCATGTTTCTATGCATGACTGTGTGTGCGTGAGAATATGAGAGTGTAGCCAGCTCGCTGTTCACACACACTCAACCTGCTTCAGACCAGATAGAAATCCCCAGAAAATTCCCGCCTACCTGCCTTCACTTTTTGTTTCACGTTGCCAGCAGCGTTTGTAACCACCACTGATGGCCACTGATAGACTTCAGCCTCCCAAACCCAATGAAACAAAAAGCACAGTCTGCTGCAACACTTTCTCCTACATTTGGCAGCCAGCTCCCACTTTGTAATGTAAGGTTCCCCCTGCGGTGTTAAATTGCAGTATACATTCATACGTTTCACACATTTTGCATCAGCATACATGAATAATCTCCACCGCATTGCATTACTCCTCTGGAAGAAAGAAGGCAGAAGTACCAGAGGTGTCCAGTGTTCCCATAAACAAACAAAGTCAAAGTCAGTTTCAGAGCTGGAGACGAGGCGGCAAAGCTTTTGTTTTTTCTCCTCAGATGAGTTTCTGATCTCCAAACCCTCCACGCTGATGCACAGTCTACTTCCTGAGACAGATATAACACGGCTAAGGTGCTTACAGCAGGACAGGTGTCTGAAGGGTGAAACTCTGGACATGCAGACAGACAAAGACTTAAAATGCTTCCAAAGCTGCAGAGCGTGTGTGTCTCCTTGTGTGTGTGAATGGGCAGCAGTGAGAGGTCAATCCGCTCAGGTCAGAGGAATTGGTAAAATAAAGTGTATTAGAGTGGATACCTGACAATGGTTTTGGTTTCAGTCTTTATCTTAATGTACTTCCTGTTCTTTGTTTGCCGTCGTCCAGACTGTTGGTCTCCATAGTGACCACAAGCCCACGCCTGCTCACGCCTCACACCGTCAGCTCACATTAGTGTACCTTTTACTGATAAGACACTCAAGTCACGTATTGATCTGATGGGTATGGAGTAACTTACACCCCACGATTCAATCAAAGGATTGAGAACAAGTCTCCTTGATGGGGCTTCATTTATCAATTATGTAACATAGGGTGTGGTTAATCAATAGTAGCACAGATCTATTATCTATTCTACACATTATTGATATTAGATTGTGGTAATGATGCTTTTATTTTGACCTCAGAATCTATTTTTTCCATTTGACAAATGCTGGTTCAGACAAAGAAATGTCAGGTATCACATTTAGTCCGAGGGGACATGTTTGAAATCTTCAGAAAAACAACAAAAAATGTAAATAAATGAGACAATGATATCAACAGAAGAGAGCAGGAAGTCCTCCCTGTAAGTATTTGAGACAGTTGACGTGTTATTAACACAGACAAGCTCCTGTTTCTACTGTAAAGCACAGAGTGTTCCCGTTTCAATCAAACTGATGTGAGGAAGACAAAGACGTCCGGTCGCTGCTGTCCCCGCCATCCGACCCCCTTTTCCTCCACCTCTCTTTCTCTCTCTGTTTATTTGCTCTGATGGTGACAGCTGGACAGTGCTGAGGTCAGGTTTTAGCCACTTTTACCACAGGGTCACCCACCACCCTGGCCAATTGATTATGCTTTCCTCAAATTACATGAAGCGAGTCCCTGCGGCCTTACAACCGATAGGTGGCGACATTGTTCCACATTGCGGTGTGTTATTGTTGAGCAAAGTTTGCAGAACACACATTTTTAGCATAAAACCTGAAATAACAACACAAAGACAAAACAAAAATCAGATGTGCGTTGTTAAGTTCCTCGCTGTAGTGTGGACTCTTATTTTTTGGATGCAGGCTTTTTTTATAGAGAGAGAGGACAGTGCTGCAGGTAGAGAGAGAGGAGGATGTTGCATGCATAATTCCCAATGAGCGAGCCTCTCCTCCAATCCGCGACGCCGAACCGCCGCTTGCCCATAGATTATGCTAATGAGCCCCCGCCTCAGCCAATGGGGCGGCGTGCTGCGCTGTTGTGCCGCATGTGATTATCCAAAGAGAGAGAGAGCCGCGTTGAGCCGAGCTGCAGCCCGCCGTCCCCTTCAGTCTTTGTGTGCGCTGTCCCGGCCGCGAGCGCAGCGGTTGTCCCCCCACCACCACCACAATAATGCGCTTTTTTTCTACTTTTATACCACTGGACTCCCGGTCTGCGTAGCCGACGATGACTCTGGTGGTGGGGTTTTAACGGACGGGATAGCATGAACTCCCAGTGTTATACAGTGGCGATGGACCTTGGCGTTTGTCAACTGAGGAATTTCTCGATTTCGTTTCTGTCTTCGGTGCTCGGGAAGGAGAGCGCGTCGGTCCGGCTCGACAATAGGTAAATGTCATGGAGGCTTCTTCTTCTTTTTCTTCCTCCTGCTGTTTTTTTTTTCTACATTTACACCTCGTCGATGTGCGGGAGGATACAATGAGGCAACATCCACGCAATGTCGCCTCATTGATTCTCCGCCATCCAAGTAGGCTGAAGAAAAAAAAAATTCTGCGGTCTTGTCCTGCGTTTGTTTCGCTTTGTCACAGACCACACAGTCACAGTATTCATGCACTACTTCATGAAAACATATCCATGTCTGTTTATTTTTCATTTGGCAGCATCAAACCGCAAATGTCAATAAGTTTGTCCTTGATGGAGATTTTTTTTCCTTAGTCCTCACTCTGCAGTGTTCATCATGTTGATGCTCATGCTCTCCTTCCTCTCTTTCAGCTCCTCTGGTGCCAGTGTGGTGGCCATAGACAACAAGATTGAACAAGCCATGGTAAGCTGCAGCCCCCCCCCCCCAGACACACACAGTCTAATTCTCACACCAGCCACATTGTGTTTGTAAATAGGCTCATCATGCTTTACATGTATGTGCTGCTGCTGTTATGTAACCCAGGCACTGATGTGGACGCCACGCTTTTGCTTTTGCTTTAACAGTTATAACCATCAGATCATAATTAGTAGATGATGATCTGAGTGTTATGATTGAGTGATAGCTATCAGAATGGACACAGGTCAACATGTGCAATGAATGAATGAATGAATGAATGTGGAGAAATGATTATTGGAAAATGAAACCGCAGGTGAAAAAATGTGCACTTGCTGATGTGTGAATGGGAGGCAACAGGAGCTTCCTGCTCTGTCACGAATTGGACCGATGACCTCCGGCTTGTTGGCAACTTGATGTGGGCCAGGCTAAGGTTCACACGCTACGCCCCCCCCCCCTTCTTCCCTCGCCCCCTCCCTGTCCCGTGTTGCTAGGCAAGCGGCAGCCTCCCCTTGGCTCGGTATAAATAACTCGACCGGCCATTGGCTCCTCCCACCACGGTGCAGGAACATTTTGTTCCCGGAGCAGGGAGGAGGAGGAGGGGGAGGAGTGTGGAAGGAGGGGCGGGCCCACAGAGGAGGGGATGCTCAGATTATTAAACCCAAATCCCCCCCCCCCTCCCCTCCTCCTCTCAGCAGCAGCAGGCTGGCACGACAAATTGCTTTAAGCATCATCATGGGAGTGCAGCCCGATACCAAGCTGCGTCTCTACAGCACTTTTCCTGAGTATTTCATTTTGTTGTGCATCCACTCCTCTTTCTCCTCCTCCTCACACTGTGACAGCAGGAATGTGCTGTGCAAGACACCAGTGATTTACGATGCCAATTTAGCCTTTGCACCCTGATGTCACACTGTAACGGCTCGTTCTGACTCAGGTTTTCCTTCAGCTGTTTTTATGCCAGACGTCTCTCCTCCTGCAGCGCTGGTTTATAAACAGAAACGGGTTTTTGCAGAAATACATTTTTTACTAAAATAGAAACTGTGTAAGATGTGGATGGCACAAAGCGATGAGTCTTATTAGGTCTGCAAGGGACAATAATTCTCATCTTCTTGTGCCACTTTTTTTTTTGGTTTGGGACAGAAGTGATTCAGCTATAGGCATTCATTTATCTGGCTCACATTCTCTTGACAATTAATTAATTAATTTAGTCTTTAGGGAGGGAAAAAACATCCTGTGTCCACAATGATGCCTTTAAATGTCATATCCCTTCAGTGTTAAATTTTTAATTATATAAATGGAAAGAAGCAGCAAAACCTAGCAGTGAAAAGCTGGAGGCTTTTTCTTGAGTCAGTGTTCCCAGATTAATCTTGACCTATTCCTTTGGTGATTGATAGTTTATTTTGTGGTTCGATTTAACCTCCAATTTTCATCCTTTCGGGCCCCTCGTGTCCAAAGATGTACCATCAAAAATCATCATATATTAATATTTTTCTCTGCTTTTTTGGGCACAAGAGACCTGAAAGGGTGCAAAAAGTGTATATTAGACTTCAAACATTTGTCAACAAAGAAACTTTATTGCAGAAACCCATACCTTTAGCTGTAACACAGCCAAAAATGGAAAAAGGTCCAAAAAAGGACGGAGGGACCTGCATAAGGTGTTTATAGTGTATAATAATAAGGAGCTGCTCTCAGCTACAGAAATGTAGTTTGATGGGATGTTTTCTTGCCTAGACATTGAAGGAGGAGTATGATGAATAATTAACCTGACCTCTCTCCCCTCCCTCCTCAGGACCTGGTCAAGAGCCACCTGATGTACGCCGTGCGCGAGGAGGTGGAGGTGCTGAAGGAGCAGATCAAAGAGCTGATTGAGCGCAACACTCAGCTGGAGCAGGAGAACAACCTGCTCAAGACGCTGGCCAGCCCCGAGCAGATGGCCCAGTTCCAGGCACAGGTCCAGACTGGCTCCCCGACCGGCAGCGGCCAGCCCCTCCTCCCGGGACCCGTCGGATCCACGCAAGTCCTCCCCTCCACACAGAGCTCCGGCCCGTCGGCGTAGCTGGAGAGCAGAGCCTCCTGAAGATGAGCGACATGGGGGATGGAAGGAAGAAGATGAGGAGGAGGAGGAAGAGGAGGAGGAGGAAGGACGTCTTGCCATACTGTGAACTAACTCTAGCATCAAGACCGACTATGCCACCGTCTCTAGGACACTTCAACTCCACCGGAGGACGAAACAACTTTTCCCTTTGTTGCACATTTTTTATTTAATTCAAAGACTTTGGAGTTGCGCCGGCGTGTGCGCACATGTGCCCGCTTTCCATCTCCCGACTTTTACCTGCTTCAGACAATCGCCATCGCCGTTGTCGCGGTGATGATGATGATGATGATGATGATGATAACGACGAGGAGAAGGGACAGAGTTGACGAGGAGCCGGTGCAGGGCTCTGGGCCAATCAAGGAGGAGCACGCTGCACGCTCCCGTCGGTGCCCATCGAATCCCTCGCAATGTGTGTGAACCGTGCAAAGTGTGCCATCGTCTTGCCCCCACCCCCGCCCCACCACTTTCCCCCCCGCCCCGCCGCCACTCATAGCTGCCCGTCTGCACTGTTTTTTTTTTGTTTTTTGTTTTTTTTTTACTCGTCATCTGCTTCTTTCTTTCTTCTTTCTTTTCCTTTTGCACTTTTTTCAGACGGCGGTCGACAGCGGACAAACTTTTACAGCCCATCTGGAATGGGAGTCAAATTAACCAGCGGACTTGTCTTCTCTTGGTCTCAGTCCTCACAGTATCCCAAGACAACAAGCTTTTTTTTTGCATCGAGGGCGGGGTCATTAAGATAAATATTAAATATATATTAGCTGCGTCTCGTTGTTCACTTTGAGAACCCCGTGTTCGTGTGGAGGCTCACGTCGCCGTCCCCACCCCTTGACGCACCCTCCCCCTTCTACGAATGGAGCATTAAACATTTATGCAGGGAATTAATGTTTTTTTTAAGGGAAGGCTGGGATCGGATTAGGATTTGGTTTTGTCTGTTTATGTTTTCGCTCTTATTGTTGTAATAAATGTCCTAGTGGTCTGTAAAAATAAATAACAGAGAGGTGAATAAATAGGACATGACTGTTTCTAGGTAGTGAACTTTGTACATATGAAAAATTTCCAATTTAACTCAAGTGCCTGGTTCCTAACCATAGATACATATATAAGCTTTTTTTAGTTATTTTATTCATATATTTGTATGTGTATATATATATATAAATATATATATATATCTATGGTTTGCCAGGTTTTGAACTACCTGTGATGTCATTACTCAGGGTGGGACCACAAGAGGAATATTTACCTCCACACTAAGATGCTGTCTCTCCTGCAGTGACACACGGCCTCGTACTGTACGTGAACTCTCCTCTGCCGCCGCTTAAAACTCACTCGCTCAAATGATCTGGACTCTTTTTTCCATTTGGGGACGCGTGTAGTTTTTTTTTTTTTTTTAATGAATGACTGTCTTTGTTTTTCTTGTTTTTTGTTTTACTTTACTTCTTCTTTTTTTGTCTTTTGTACAGCCAAGTGTTTGAGTTGCTCATAGTGCAACCGGGTGCGCTGAACACAAAAATGGGACACTTGGCGAAAAGAAAGAAGAAAAAAAAAGGAAAATGCCTAGCAGAAGTATGTCGATGTTTGTGCATGTTCCTCAGCCCATCACAAATGTGACGTTAAAATTGCACTAGACAGTTGCACCTCAAATAAAAATAAAAACGAAAAGCAAAAAGTGGACTGTTTCGCTTTTCTTTCTCTGACTGGTTGAGCTTAGAATGCATTTTTTCTTGTATAAACCCTCAAGGTGTAAAGTGAGGTCCCTACAATGTAGAAGCAGTTGATGCTGCTGTGTATTTCTCAGCCAATCAGCAGCCTGCACTGCCTCCCAGTTGACCCACACCTCCCAGTTAGAAGCATGAATGGCTGCTTCCTCACTACTCCTCATTATGTATGCACCAGACTACTACCTCCCTATATGAGGACCTCCCATTGGTTATATATGACCGAGCCCCCTGAAGCGATCTCGCGGTTGCTCCGCCCACTTTTACCTCACGTGGACCTGCACGCTGCAGAACGGGAGCGCGCAGAGAGCTGTTGTGGTTGAAAACGGGGGTTCACCTTCAATCGGAGATGTGACTTGAATTTAGTGGGGTTTTGTGTGTAAATAGGAATAGGAAGAAAAGCACTGATTACTATTTTATTCTATATTATAATAATAGTAATAAAAAAAATCACTGACATGTGGTTTAAAAAAAAAAAGAAATTAAAAGTTTGAGCAGTTATTTTCTTAAAGCTTATATAATTGTATTATACACAATCTCTTGCACATTATCTGCATTTAATCTCCAGTTTTGATAGGATTAATATCTATAAATAAATAAATAGATACATTTTTAAACCTCATAACAAATGCCACTATTTAATCTGTATTGTGTTACATAACAGGCCTTAAAGGCAGGGCTCCAGCGTGCGACCTAATAGGTCGCATATGCGACTTAATTTTTTAAGGTGCGAGTTAAAATTTAATTAGGTCGCTCCAGTGCTACTTGCAGGAGGACGAGTGAAAACGTTTTTTTTCCATTTTAAATAGCTTCCGTTTCAAAGTAAAACAAATAAATAGATGAACTTGCACTGTGTCCGTCTCTCTCTCCCTTCACACACCCACACAGCAGCAGCAGGCAGGTAGCCTCCACCCCTCGCCCCCCACCGCTACATGCACAGCGCTAGACGCTACAATGTTGTCGTCTTATTATTAGCCATTAGCCGCAGCTAGTTAATGTTAACCTTATCAGGCATCTATTGATTAGGCTACGGCACAGGTGTCAAAGTCAAGGCCCGCGGGCCAGATCCGGCCCGCCACGTCATTTTATGTGGCCCGCGTGTGCTTAATTATGTCCAATTATCTTTGGCCCGCATGATATGGTCCGCCGGTATGTTGCACGTAGTACCACTAAAACTACAAATCCCACAATGCACTGCCAGTGCACGTCTGTAGGCTATCAGAGGCCCGTGAGCGCGAGTCCTGGTCCCACTTGTCCATCAGCACCAGCAACCTGATCCTCTGTTGTCAATTGAGCGGGCGATCGACGATGTCCTTTTTTTTCTTGCCGTTATGAAACAGCGCGAGTGCAGCTGAACAGCAGAGTTCCTCTGACAGCTCCTCTGTGGAGCTGCAGGTCAACACTGAGGAACGCTGAAGAACACAGTACCGGACTTTTTCTCTTTCCCCCTACTTTTTTTCAGTAGCGCCGTTGTTACAGGTGATGCACACACAGACGTCCCTTTACGTTTGTCGTCTGACCGTCTGTCCCTGGACTGCGCTGCAGAACCATGGGTGTATTATATTATTATAGATCCATGTGCATAACTGTCACAAATGTCTAATTTCCTGCTGAGAAACAAATGACTGATATGACTGAAGGCATGCTGTAAGTCAGCACGTGTCGTCAAGCCTCCATAAGTTAAGTTAAAAAAAAAGAAAGAAAAAAGAATTGATATAAAATCAGTCAAAGTTCTTGATATTGGTTAATGGTTAATCATGTGCATCCCTAATTAGAAATGACTATGGAAAGCTGCAGATAGAGCCATTAGAAATGAATGCAACAATTTTTTTTAAAAATTTAGGCCTATTTAAAGGGACAACGAGGAGTTTTGGAAAAGCGAAGTGTTTTCACGCTACCTCCACGCGCACCGTAGAATTCCTCCACCGGCGCAAGACGGACTCATGTTTTCATTCATCAAGGATTAAAGTCAGAGGTTCAAAGAGGTTCAGTTACCGTCGTAGTTCCGACCATAACGCCGCCCGAATCACCGTTATTCTCATTTGCGTCCGCGAAACCGAAAGTAAGGAAGCGCTGGTCGGCTCGACCAGCATTTCCGCCACCACTAATAATAACAAAATAACGATAGAGACAAAACGATATATTGATCGATTATGGAGCCATTAACAAGTGTAGATTCATCCACATTAACGTGAGACTGTTTTATAACCGAATAGAAACTCCTCGTTGGCCCTTTAATGATTATTGTTGTTTTATATGCAATAACTTACAAGCTTTATTAGTTTTAGGTTGAATATGTGCAAAAAGGTCATTTCAATAAGTTCTCAATAAACAACCATGTGGCCCTCGGCTTTTGCCATTTTTTCAAATCTGGCCCTCGGTGTATTTGAGTTTGACACCCCTGGGCTACGGTGACCAAACGTCCTCTTTCGCACGGACACGTCCACTTTTCACGTCGTGTCCGGGGCGTCCGGGTTGTTTTTTTTTAATTAACTCATAAACATGTCTGCGGTGTTGTTGTTTTTAACGGGACCGCGAACCGTGACGGATTAAATGACTAGACACCGGGGCTGAAGTCCGGACCGGCGCGACCCGACTTCATTCTCGGTCTACTCCTACCAGCCCGCTGAGTTAACTTAATGTAGGAGCCCATACAGAAGCATGGTGATGTATAGGAGCTCAGAGGAACAGACAGCAGCCCACTGCTTCACAGTAGTTACAGTAAAGAGGCAACTCTAGAGTGAGTGAGTGAGTGAGTGAGAGAGAACCCCCCCTCCTTGAGAGCAGACAGTAAAGAAGCAGTTGTGTGTGAGTGAAGGAGAGAGACAGTGATTTTTTTTTATCCATTTGGTATCGAAAATGGTATTGAGTAGGGGAGACCGGGGTTGGTTGTCACACTTTTTACTCATGTATGAATTGCTCATCTTCAAAAAAACTTTGAACAGTAATTCTTACATTAAATGAAAGCTTAAGGTCTTGGCTTGAAACTGGTATCCTTTTTGTTTTTAGAACATATTGCAACAAGAAGTAATTCACCATGAAAGACACTCTGACACAATGTGACAACCAACCCCATCACGGGGTTGGTTGTCACAGGGTATGGGGTTGGTTGTCCCTATGGAGGTTCAATAGGGTTTCAGTGATATATTAGGATTTTAAAAGAAGATGTGTAACTTTCTTGTTTTTTGAGCTAGACACACCAAATAACTTTTGTTATTATCATCAGTGCCCCTTCTGAAGTTCCTGACCATTCTACCAACAAAAAACACAAAACAAACAATCACTGTCTGCATATCCTCAGCTGAAAAAATCATTTGGTAACACTTTACAATAAGGGTCCCTTAATTAACGTTAGTTACAACATTATTAAGCATCAATATATAAACTAATGTGTTAATTAATGCTGAGTAATGCATAGAGTGATAACTAATTACATTATTCAACTTTTAAATGTATTAACTAACTTTGAGTAGTACACATTAATTAACTGCTTACTAATAGGCTACATTAATTAATGTGTTTCCTAATCTTAAGTAATACATAGCCTAATAATGATTGTTAATATATCTGTAAACAGTTAATTAATGCTTAGTAATGTACTAAATGTTAATTAAAGGAATCCTTATTGTAAAGTGTTACCAATCATTTCTTAAACTTTGGTTGGGGTTGGTTGTCACATGTGACAACCACATGTGACAACCAACCCCCAGAGCAGTGAGACAACCATCCCCAACTGACCATTTAACAAACATGTTAAGCTAGCTACCACATAGCTTTAGCTTGCTAGCTAAAATATGACTACAACAAAAACTACCACTTTTGTTTTGTTAATGAATGTTTTATTGTAAAATGACTAGTAACATATAAGCTGTTATTACAAAAATAACACAAACATGAAAAATTACTCTGACCCATAAAAATTATAAAATATATCCTCACCTCAATGCTAAGTGGGTATTTGACACAATGACTAATGCAAAATGAACAGGAAGTCAGGGCTCAAATTTAATATCAACATCATGTCACAGCGCCCCCTAGTGTGGCTGTAATAAGCACTGTGACAACCAACCCGTGAGACAACCAACCCCGGTCTCCCCTATTGAATATTTTCCTGATCCATACTGAGTTGAACATTTTAGTATGGTGACCATGATAGTGACAACCTTAGTGCCAGGAACTGTCCATCTGATTGGCTCTGGACAACTGCAGTGTCAGAAGGTCAGAATAGAGAAGTTGGTGCCATGAGGGGCTGAAAGATGATGGAGACCAGTGTATCGATGGAGAAGGGACGAGTTTGGAACACAGAGATATGCACGGAGAATGTAAAGCCAATCTCTGGCCATTACAGCCCTTCACCCAAAAGAAGTAACTAAGTAACTTTTACTCTGAATACACTTTAAATGAGCTACTTTTTACTTGTACTTAAGTAGATTTTTACATTTTTTTACTTTTTACTTTTACTTGAGTACAATTTCATCAAGGTACTTTTAACTGAGTAGATTTTTTTTGGTACTCTTTCCATCCCTCTGGTCTATAGTTGATTATTTTAGCATTCTTACCTCATCAACAGCCCACTCTACTGCAGCCTCTTTAAACATGCCGCTCTGTGTTTTAGGTCACGTATTAATAACACGCTATACAAAGAAAAATATGGCGCTACCTAATTTGTTTTGGTGCTACTAAATGAAAAACTAGGTGGCACCAGTGCTACCTGTGAAAAAGTTAGTCTGGAGCCCTGCTTAAAGGAGCTGTATATATATACATAAAAGGTGATCTTCTTTTTTTCTATTTTCTTTAGATTTCTTATATACTGTTCCTTAAATGTATACACACTCAACAGTGTTTTTTCTCACTGTACTAAAGCCAATACAGTTGAATATAATTAACCTAGCCACACATCAATATTCTAGTGCGTAAACCAGACTCATAAGACTTGGCTTCAACTGCTTCAGTGAGTGATGTTTAATTTCAAGGCCAAATTTTAACCTGAAGGTAAAGCAGCCCAGTGTGTATGTGATATTTTTAGAAACATTTTCTAGGCTACGCTTTCCTCCCGTTTATCTGCAGAAAAGAAGAGAGAGCTGAGTTTCTTTTGAGCTTCTTTAACGCAACACTGATTATGGCTGTCAGAGTATTTTCCTCTGTTGTTTTAGTTTCGAGCGAGTTAAATCAAATTAGAAAAACTCAAAGGGAAACAGTACGTTTTTTTTCTCTCGGGGTTGTCCTCGGGCAGATCTAATCAGTTGCCTTTGATCTTGGGTTTGTGTACAGTATATCTATTTAAAGGCCCCTCCACCCGGCCCATCCCTCCTCTTGTGGTCAGTCTGATCCCAGACCCTGACCTCTGAGCGACCGGTTGGACTGCGTGGCTCAGACGCTCAGCCACTGAGGCCCATCTCCTGCTCCTGAGTCCAGATGGCACTTTCGCAAATCCCGTTCCATTGACAAAAGGTGTTTTCTTAAAGCGCGCCGCCGTGGGTACAGGATGTACTCTTAGGCCAGGGGATCACATGTGGATTAACTACATCTATTTGTGCCACTGGCGAAGTTAGAAGGCACAAATATAGAGGCCATTCTTTACATTGTGACCTGACATGTTTGGGCCTGATGGAATAATTCAGTTATTTTACACTGAACAAACGGTGTATATTTTTTATATAATGCTGAACACTGCTCTTATTTTATTGATTTAATAGTATCTAATTGATGTATACACACATCTGCACATCCTTCCCCTAATTTTGACCTATTGTTCCAGACACATAAAGATCTTTCCGGCCCAATTCCTACTCTAAAAAATCCTCTTTACGCCCCCTTAAGTGGACCTCCTGTGCTGCTCTCCTATAGTCCTCATTGCTGAGAAAGCAGGCGACCTGCTGGTTAAACCCTCAACCTCCAGACTGTCAGCAAAGCCCCACCCTCTGTGGCACAGGAGACACTACATGGGGATTAACTTGTCCAGTGTCCGGGGCATTGGAAACACACTTTGTGTTTGCACACAGAGAAAGAAAACCTGTTAACTGCGCTCTCATCGCCACCAAATCCTAAACATAAGACAGTTAAAACCTGATTGTGAGGAGAAGATCCAGCCAAGAGCTTCAGACCACGTCCGAAGCCAAAGCGAGACAAGGTTTTGTCAGAATTATAATCTAACACTGAAATAGCCTGCCCGTGGAGTCTTGTTTTGTGTCACATGTGTACACCCATGTGCACTGATTTAAGCGCTGAAATTTCCAACTGGAGACATCTCTGCTCCAATCTGAACATCAATAGGTTGAGTCATTTGGTGCTCCATGTGACGCCAATAGGAGAAACCCCTCGGAACATGTGTGTGGACATTCCTGGGAAATTACCAGCTCTACAGCACTGGACACAGTTAATTGGACGTCCGGCTGATTGAATGAAGAGGCGACATGTGGGTCATGTCTGTGTGTGCATGTTTGGGGAAGCAGCTGCAGGGAGGGAGGTATGGGCTGTACTAAAACAGAGCATGAGCTCCTTCACTGAAATAGAGGGACTGTTTTCCTGGAGGGTTACTAATGAAAATACAAAACCAACTGACATGTAGATATTGTCTTTGACAGCCAGTGCACTCCAGGAATCTGGCATCAAAATAAGAGCTTGTCAGATGAGTCTTCCTCAGAGATAATAGAAATATTTACACTGTCAAAGTGGAAACTCTCTCCATTCAGACCATGGTGATATACATGTTGTGTTGCAGCTTCTAAGGCCAAAATATGAAGCCAATGTCTACAGTCTAGAGCAGTGGTTCTCAAAGTGGGGTCCGGGGACCCCCAGGGGTCCTTGAGGAGGTTGAAGGGGACTTTTTCCTCAGGATTTTACCACATTTTTTTCCATGAAATTTCTTGAAATTTTTCAAAAATGTCATGCCAGTAGCTCTGCAGGGGTCACGGACCCCCTGTTGAAACCTCTGGTCTCAGGTTAAAATGACCAACTTTACAGCAGAACTAATTAGTTTATAGCCTGTTTTCATCTCTACAGCCATTTCCTCCTTCATGAAGTTAATACAGGGGTGTTTTTTATTTTTATTTTATTTCTACTATTATGCATCTTAATCTGGGATCAATCTCCAAAATGTAAAGATTTACATCCGTGTGTCATGATGTTTTGCAGATGCACTCATTCTGACTTCCTTTTCTGAAGTGATGCAGACCTGGTGAGACTGGCTCTATGGAAAAATGACCAGGATGTTTATTCCGACATGTGACCAACACTTCAAAATGACCTTAACTGAGAGCAGTGGCTGTCTGAATGGGCCTTCAATTACAACAACATCCAACCTGGAGCCACTGGCTGCATGCTTTCCACTTTATTTTAAGGAAATATTTGGCTCATCTGAACTTGCCTGTACTTCCCCACCACTCTGCATGTGCATATAACATGAATTATTTATTAAATCAATGGAGGAAAATGCCCATAAAAATGGGACGTGGACGAATCTGAAAGTGTTGGTATCACAAATGCAAGCGCTTTGAATTTTTTGCACACTTTCCCCAAACACACACCCACGCAGATGATGATTTTTTTCATGGGGATTTGTCATTTTCTGAGCCTGTGTGTGTCTGTGTGCGTGTGATGTGCCTGCAGGCCCCGTGGCAGGTCCGTTCCTGGGCATCCTCCTGTCCTCACTTGTCCTCCACCCAAAGTCACATTTCTCAGAGACACGTGCCCCCACCGCCGCCACCAGCAGCGCCGAGCAGCAGCGCCGAGCAGCAGCCCTCTGAAATCTCAAAACAAACCACAGAGAGGGCAGCACGCAACCCCCCCACCACACTGGGGAGAGAGGGGGGATTATGGGGGATTACGGCCCTCTCTTATCCTCCACTTTTCCTCCCCTCAGCACCTTCCCTCGCTCTCTGTGACTTGTCAAAACAGGAAAAGTTTTCATCCTAAAATTGCCACCGGTGCAAAATGAGATTCCAGATGATTCCTCTCTGCCCAGCTGAGCATCTGAAATATTTTTCACTATGTCAGTCTGGTTTGACTGCTTTCTTGCATCATTGTGTTTTTTTCTTAGCAGTGTCATTTGTGAAGGACAACAGGGCTGTGGAATGAAAACACAACAACCACACCCGCGGGTGGTGAGGACAACAAAAAGTACATGAGGAGATTTTGGGGTCAGTTGTTTTGACTGTCTGCATGGTGTGTGTGTGTGTGTGTGTGTGTGTGTGTGTGTGTGTGTGTGTGTGTGTGTGTGTGTGTGTGTGTGTGTGTGTGTGTGTGTGTGTGTGTGTGTGTGTGTGTGTGTGTGTGTGTGTGTAGCCAGACAGTCATTACACCACTGTTGGACTGACACAGCAGGAGAGACAACAACAGGCCCAACACCCAACAAGGCTATGTTCACTTAAAGAGCTTTCCTCTTAATCAGGTTGTTTATGGTACAGACTGCTCTAGTTTATTAGAAGGACGCTTGAAGGACTTGATGTTTCTCAGGCAGACGGTTAATAAAGTGTGCGGTGAGACGGAGGTTTTGTCAGAATAAGTGTATGAAATGATGACAGGCATCAGGTTAAAATGTTATCACTTAAAAAAAAAGTGAAACTTCCAGGAATAAGTAGTTGTTAGACGTTTCACATTTAGGTCAACGTTCACATGTGAGCTGCAACATTTCACGCAACGTTTTGTGTTCACATACTGAATTTTTCACTTTTTTTCATAGGGGATGTTCTGCAGAGATAAAAAACAACAACAACAAAACAAAACAAAAAACCCACATCACACGAGTCAAGGTAATACTGATACTTTGGCCGCAACGTCCCATTTGTGTCAGCACTGTGTCTGACCTACAAAGCATTTTGTTTGTCACACACGCACCACAAAAAACATGCTCATCCTCTCCACATGTTGAAGCAAAGAGCACGGGGACTGCAGGCGTTTCAAGTTTAAAGGGGTAGTTTAACATTTTGGCAAATTTGGCCCATTGGCATAATCCCTATAGTTTTAGGAGTAGGTTTGTTACCTTTAATTGTCAGTGCAAGCGCTTTTTTTTTTTACAACAGCAGAGCATAGTGTATCTCATAGCGTGGTGAATGTGCAGGTCACAACTTGTTAGTTTGATGAGAGAATCCAAGAAATCCCATTAGCCTCCTAGCGTAGCTCTGAACAGCTCGCGGCTCTGCTCCGCGGTTCCAAAAACAGCTTGCACCAACAATTAAAGGTAATAAACCTACTCCTAAAATTATAGGTAATATGGCAATGGGCCAATTTACCAACATGTTGAACTATCCTTTTAAAAAATACAATAATACACAAGCAAAGGAGTAAAGATTGAAGATGTTTGCTCAAATCTAAACAAACTAACTAGCCCATAATCAACCAGCTGTATCTTGTGCAGGAGCGGCCAGGACTCAGCAAACAGATAACGGCCTCATGCTGTAGCATCAATAGTAATTGATTTGCATCCTTATATAGTCTGACTGACATCAACCGTTTCATGAAGTCAAGTGCAAGACAGTCTGTTCTCTGGCCCACAAAGTGCTGATCAGCAACACTCAGAGGGCACGCACGCCTGCCACGGCGCCAGCAAAATGTCCTTCCTCTCCCTCCACATGGACACATCCACTTCGGACCAGAGGAAGGAGAAGTCTCGACCTCGCGTGATACCGTAACGTGACCCTTAAAAAACACAGACCGTCTCAAAAATAGCCTCGACAGTCAGCAGGCGCCGGTGACGCCTCTGGTTGGCACCCACGCTGTCCGAGTGGATGTGACCTGGTTCAGAAGGACGTCTCTGATCTGTGATGTGTAGAAAAGGAAAAGAAAAGTCAGACTATTTCTTTGTGCAAAATTCACCACAGCTGGTGTTTTGGAGCAGGTGTGCACCAAATGGCCCACAAAGCCTGAAGGTGGCTGAAAGAAACAAGGAGTGCACATCTAGTTTTGCCAACCTCTTCCTCCATCAGCCTGGATACTGAAGGCTGTGTTTATTCTGGTAAATTAGCATCATCTGTCTGGCATATGCCGACACATCTACAGGAAGGTGCAAAGCCCTTTCACAGAAACTCACAAATCCTACTTTTGTTTGCAGGGAGGGAGACAGGGCGTGATCAGTGTGCAGATCATTTGACACAGCAAACTTAAACCAACCCTGACTTTCCCTCAGCGTATTTGCTCTGAGATCATCTTCCTCCACAGACACAACAAGGCCGTCCTTTGACGTTTTGTTTTCTTTGACGCAGCAATGCTCAGGGGAGACATTTTTGTTTGCCTCCCCTCCTGCGCTCAGTCTAAACAGCTGTTTAATGTAGATGGAGCTGATCTGGGTCAGTCAGTCGTGCACAGGAGCAGATACATGACCACGCTGGACTTAAATTCTCTCTCGAAGCCGCCCTCTCTTTCACTCTTACTGCATCTGAAGCTCTATTTCTGTACATCCTCCCATGTCTTCTAACCCTCACTTGTCTGGTACATGGTGTTCAACCGCGCACACATGCAAATATAAACACACACATGGTCTGAGGTCAGCTTTCTATCACTGCAGCGTTTCCTGTTTGCTTCCTAGCAGGAAGAGGAGTCGGCCGCCTTCTCTTTTCTTCCACATATCGTCAGGTCACGCTCATCCACACTTTCATTGTAGCCTAGCTTTTGTCAAAGAGCAGCGGGAGGACACGCAACTTCTTCCTTTCGGGTGCACTCAACCCAGACACTGATAGGTACACTAACTATTAGCATGTACTTAGTGTTTAACTAACTACATGCTAATGTGTCTTCATGTGTTTTAAAATGATGAATTTAGTATCTAATGCTTAACAATTCTTAAGTGTGTAGGCTACTTATTACAGTGCATAAGTGTTACAAAAAAACAACAACTCCTTATCTCTTCAAGCCAATGTAATAAATAATCATACATTTAAATGCATATTGCACATTAAGAGCTTGTGTATCTTTGTGATACCACATAAGCAAGTTATTCAAATAGTCGCTGCAACAGTAAATCATTAGCTGTGCAGCTACAGCCGAACACTCCCACTACATCACCTGTCATTCATGCACCTAAAAAGGATTTTTTATTCATTGAAGCTTAATTTGAGAATATTGCAGGCCATGAAACATTTCCATTTCCTCCTGAATCTTTAAAGTGTGATAGCAGGTGACTTTATGAATAATAATTCTTCATACATTATAGATTGTGGAACCTCTAAAGATAACTTGACTGAGGGGCCACAGGAGTTAGGCTTGAATGGAAGTTATTATTAATAGCAATAATAATAACAACAGTAATTCAGTAATAATGAATGCAAAGTTGTTTTTGCATTTGATAAATATCACAGTAAGTATTTTTACAGTTGACTTTTTTTTTTTATATTGTCATTTGCACAGTGTAACTTGCTGCACTGTAGGAAATGATTGTAAATAGTCTGGCATCTAAACGTTTAAGTGGAAAAAACAAAACAAAACCAAAAAATGCAAGCATCTTCAAAAACCCTGGACGTGTGCCTTTAAATTCTTTCCTCCTCAAAATCTGCGGGTCCATCTCATCACGTTTCCATTCGGGCTCCAGGCAGCAGACAGCGACACGTGGAGCCAACATCAGCAGGAAGAAAATGCAGGCTGAGGCAAGAAGAAGAGAAGAGCACGCACGCACACACACACACACACACACACACACACACACACACACACACACACACACACACACACACACACACACACACACACACACACACACACACACACACACTACACAGCTACACACTGTCCATCTGCTGTATCATTACATATAAGTGACTGAGGTGAATCAGTGCTGGACCATCATTCTTATAATTGACATGTTATATAACTTTACATTCATTCCAGCCAATTAAAGACATGTGACCCACAGCTGGACCACCACCACCACCTGATATTCATTTACTGTCATTCAACTGATGATCAGTGAACAGGAACAGACAGAAGTAGCAGTTTTTGTTTTGCTCTTCTTTGGTTCAGGTTGAAGTCAGTCAGGAGACCTAACTGAGGTATGATCAACAAAATGTACTTCCAGTGCTCAATATGCAGGAATGCTAACACGCCGTGTTAATTAAAGTTTCCAACGCTCTCCAAAAGGTCATAACATAAATCCACCCAGGATTTGACTTTATCTCTTCTGAGTGACAGACACATCTAACCGATTTGTAGTGAACTGAATGTTCTCACGTGGCTTTTAATAACAATTTTAGCTTCTTCTTTTTTTTTTTGCATGAGAAGAAAGTGAACCGGTGGAAGTATGTCATCAACTCATCCTTTAATTCAATTCAATCCACAGCAAAGTATAGGTTTCTCTGCTGTTTGCTGCAATTTACCCATGATCATCATTTTTTTTCCAGCTTCATTGGATTCTCTATTCATTGTAGTTCCTTACTTTATTCATGTATTTGAATATGGACAATTTGTCCTATACATCACGCAATTTAGTGAAGTATTGTTTATACATTAAGAGTTCAAATAAAATAAAGATAATAATCTGTCTAATTTAACACTACACATGCAGACTGATACACTGATAGATATGGACATAGGCTGAGCTGATATTTAGGTCAACCCTACTGTTGGCAACACGATGTAACCCACCCCCTCCTCTCTTTAGCTGGGGGGGGGTTTAGGCTCAGAGAGGTACAGGATGTTCCAGCATAGTCTTCATATTGTATACAGCCGATTAGTATGCAGTTACACACACATGCATGACAATGGGTGGTCAAACTTAAGCTCTGTCATGACTCATTACATACACTAATTCTTTCACTTTGTTGCATTGTTTTTTTTTATCCTCACCAGTGTCCTCATCACTCCTGCTCTAACAGAAATTGCTGTGAAGCAGAGTATATTGTTTTGCCCAGTGGACATTATGTTTTTAAGAGCCTATACTACCATCTTTTACTTTTTACTTTTCATTCAACTGTGGGGGAAAAAAAGACATATTAACACTTCTTATATAAACAACAAAAACTTCATTATAAACTTATTTTTTTACATTTCACATGTGCAACATCTTATTTTTCCCAAACATATCATGCCCGTTGGCGTTCAGCCCGCAGCACGTGCCCACTGTGTGTTAAAGGGATAGTTCAACATTTTGGCAAATTGGCCCGTTGCCATAATCGCTATAGTCATAGCAGTAGGTTTGTTACCTTTATTTGTCGACGTAAGCTATTTTAGAACAGCGGAGCAGAGCCGTGAGCTGCTCAGAGCTATGCTATGGAGGCTAAGGGAATTTCTTGGTTTCCCTCATCAAACTCATCAAATACAAAATCCCAAAACTCCAAAACGCTTTTGTGGACATGTTGTGACCTGCACATTCACCACACTATGAGATAATAACGGAATGTTACAAAACAGAGCCATTTTCCGGGTAAATACAGAGTCTGCTTGCTGAAAAACTGTCCCTGAACGCAACGCGCACCAGTGGTTTTGCATGAATTTACCTCTAAAATAACTCTGTCTGGTAACGTTCTGTTATTATCTCATAGCGTGGTGGTTGTGCAGCTCATAACGTGTCCACGACAGCGTTTTTGAGTTGTTGGATTGTGTATTTGATGAGTTTGATGAGGGAAACCAAGAAATTCCTTTAGCCTCCGTAGCGTAGCCCTGAGCAGCCTGCTGCTCGGCTCCGCCGTTCTAAAAATAGCTTATACCGACAATTAAAGGTAAGGAACCTACTGCTATGACTATAGGGATTGTGGCAATGGGCCAATTTGCCAAAATGTTGAACTATCCCTTTAACACTAGTTTATATGTGGTAATCTAATCGAGCTGTGTGGTCGCCATAGGGTGGTCGCTAAACTGTGATAGGCTGTAGCGAAAGGAGGCGGGCCCACCGGCCAGACTGGCCGCACTCTGATTGGACCAGCGCCTGACCTTCGCCAACACTGGGAGGTTTTAAATGACCAAGTAACAGTCGCTAGCTAAGAGCTAACTTCGGATCAACACAAATGCATGAGTTTGTAGCTGTTTGATTGAAGCTAGTTGTTGATTTAACACGTGAAACTTTGTGTTTTAGTATCAACAGTTGCTGAAAATTTGCATGTTGCATCCCGAGTCTTGCTTTGAATCTGCTTGCAGTAGTTAGTTAATAGCTATCTCAAATGTCACGGCTGCCTCGCCCTGCACCACCATGCTGCACACACCCTGTTCCCTTCCATCTGACCATGCCCTCCGTGTGTGTGCCAAGCTCTCCAGGGCGTCCATTTGCATAGGAGTCTGCCATTCGTTTCCTTCCTGCCTGGTTTGTTTGCTCTGTTTTGAACTCATCACCTGTAATTTTACTCTGCAGTGTCTTTGGATCATGGATCTACATCCATGCTTTGGATGCTGAGTTTCACAGTGATCAAACAAAACACTGTATGATATAAATTAAAAGCTACATTGCATTTGTGGAATTGACACTACAGAGCTCCAGACAGTGTACATTTTTCATCTACCTGCACACGTGCAACCAGTAAATTTGCGGTCTTGTGAAATACTGGTGAAACATGGAAGGGGGGGCTCAAAGAATCTGGAATCAAAGGTCATTAATGTGTAAAATGAGGGGAAAACAGTGACAGCTATCATTCCCATTTATCTATTTATATTGTTTATTTATGAAAGTGAAATTCTTGAAACTTTTTTGATTTTCCATTCTGTACAAACATGGCGGTGCAAGATGGCAACACTCTCTAAGCAAGAAAATAAGAATTATAAGGCTAGGAAAACCAAACAGATTTTATTTTATAGCGATTATACACTTATATATGAATATTCATTGGTAGTGTATTCAGATTTTGCTAATAAACCTTTACACACTGGAGCGTTAAAGGTGGCAAACCAATGTGTGTGAGGATCATGAATGAAAAGAAAAAAAAAGCTTTGCAAACCGATTAACACTGTATGCCGCTTTTACTCCTAAACTTTTAAGTTAGGGGGCCACTGGTAAAACATGTGATTCTGGAGCCTTGCACTATGCATGGTTTCCTGCCATTTTTTTCAAATACTAACCCATCCTGAATCTCCTCTTGTCCTTAATGCAGGCTGATAAACCCACACAAGAAAACCCATGCATAGAGACCAGACCAGACAGAGGAGCTCTGAGAGGAGGCAAACCAAACTAAAGCAGGTCAGTGTTTCACCTGCAGTCACTTTACACCAGAGCGTGGGTGGACTCTGTAAAATACTGCACATCTCCACAGAATTAAACAACAAACACGCTTCCTTTCCTGGATTCGTACTCGCTATGTATTGTGTTAATTTTGTCAGAGCTGACGTGACATAGCTGCTGTCAGGACTCACAAAGAGGCTCCAATTAATCTGACAGCGATGTGACAGTAAAGCTTGTAACACATCATGTTGCAGAGCCATTATTTTCAGAGGGGAGTCTGTCTGTAGGTGAAGCACAGGTATACATGCATAAACATTCAGGTATGAAGCGCTGCAGCTCCAAACTTCATGCAGATGGTTTGTGAGGCCTCAGAAAAAAAAGGCAAACATTGGCATCTGAACACCCACACGCACCTGGCGCAGAGAGCTAAGTGGTAAACAAGCAGCCTCTTCACAAGCAGGAGTTGAAAATGGCTTCAGGGATAGTTTGCGTGATGTGTTTATCTCAGTGTGGAGCGCCTTTTTTTTTTTCTTTTTTAAAGAGAAGATCAGCACTGATGTCCTGTTTATAGCGTGTGACCTCCTCTGTGTCATTATCTCTGTAGCTGGCAGCCAGACGGACGCTGTAAATGTCCCTTATTTAGCTGCAGTACTATTCGCTTCTGTGCACTTGTGGTTTTCACATAGAAATACAGAAGGAAAAACTGAAACTATCTCAATATTCAGTATATGTATTGATAATAGTGGTAGTTGAGGCAAAAGAAACACAACTGAGAATGAAAATGTCATTAGATTTGTAGGTTTTGCAAATGTAACGGAGGGTCTGAACCTGACTGTGTGGTCATTGACCTCTTGGCACAATGGTTTGCATCGTTGTCCGCCATGCTGGAGACCAGGATTCAAACCTAAACAAATCAATTGCCTTAGATGATGAAAACATTTACGTTTCATCAATGTCTGTTCTCCTACAATGAGATGAATCTGAACTTTTGGAGAAATTGTCTAATTTTAGGTCGGTTTTATTGTTCTCAGTCATATACACTATGGAATGTATTAGGAACAGAGCACAGCAGTGGTTTTCAATGGTGATGTTCAGTGCCCTGTGAAAAAAAAACTCCACCACAGAGTGATAAAACTGCAGCTGTGGTTTGACTGAGCCTGCGTGAAGGGAAATAAACAGGGAACAGTATGTTCAGGACATTTCTGCCTGTGTGAGAGAAGAGGAGATCCTTTAATCTCGGTCGCTTCCCTCCATTGCTTCTCAGTTTCATTCATAATTTACTGCCCCACTGTTCTGTCTGTGAGTGGGACACAGAGAGGAAACAAGCCACAGCCTGCCCCCCTCTTCCAGTTTGCACGCACACTTGTTCTTGTGACGTAACGAATGATCTGGGACTCCCTGCCGCTCCCTGAGCTGCCCTACTTTTCTGGCTTGTGGAGGCAGAAAAATCAGCCTCCTCATCTCTTGTGCTGCAGTTTCAAACAAGGCCCACACTTCCTGCATCGCTGCACGCGGCATGTAAAGCATCTATTGTCCTGGATTACACTGTCAATAAGCAGTAAACCACAGCTGTGCTGGTAAAACATGATGGTTTGCATTTGTGACCATCAAACTAGACACATCAGACTAACCGGAACTCGTATCCTCAAATCTAGGACATTTTCGGGAAAGACACAGTGTCGCACATTTGGATCAAGCTGCTTTTTTAAAAATTTGGATCACTGCGTGCCCTCCATTCGACTGAAACAAGAGGATTATTAGCTGCATCATGAGGCAGATGTGTAGTATTTTGAGATGAGATGAATGAATTGTCTGCTTTTTCTATTTCTATTTCAACACAGCACTCACTAAATTCATTCCCTGCTCTAGCAGAGAGAAAGCTGCTGCCTTCAGTGGAGAGATGATACACGTTATAGGCTACATGTGTAATGCACAGACGTGGGCGGCCGTGACTCATGCAAACATTACACAACACATGAGTTTAGAGATCGAAATTTTACTAGTTACATTTACTCAATCCCTGACGTTACTTCTACTGGGCACTTTCAATTCTGCACTGCATTTATATGGCCAATGAAGATTTTAAAAATGTGTTGTGGGATGGGAGGGGGAGGGTTGATTGATTGGCTGCTGATGTTTTTATTATTATTTAATTATTTATTCTCTTCTTCTCTTGTTTTGTTCTCATCACAGTTTATCTCTTATTTAACTACTTTTTTTGGTTGCTGTGCAGGGCCGTTGCTAGGAATTCTGGGGCCCCTGAAAGAATACTAAAGTGGGCCCCTGACTTTTCCACTTTTTTTCTACGCATGTATTTTCATTTTTTATTTAGCCTACTTTGTTTTGTTGCTAATGCAGCATTACTATGAGTATCAGTCAGGGTCTTATGCAGAATAATTCAGTCCACAAAGATTAGACTACTGGGGTTTTTTGTGGGCCCTACTGGGCGCTGGGCCCCTGGAATTATCATCACCTTTCTCCCCTATTCAGCAGCCCTGCTGCTGTGTTGCGGTGTTATGTCATTCTTGTCTTGTGCTTTGTCATGTGTTTATGTTTGCTTTTTGTTTGTCACTTGTATTACACAATAATAAAAAAACTACTAAATATACTTGCAATAAAAGATGCTCAAACTAAAACAAACAAAACAAAAAGTGCTGTCATAAACGAAAAGTTACGGACAATAAAACTTCAATAGTTTGGCATTAGTAACACTTTATTTGAAATGTTTCATCACTGAGTACTGGAGGATTAGAGACATGACTCAGATACATCAGACAGTACATTTGGCAACAGGACCAGATACGCCCCACTTTTACAGTACAGTATGCTGCGTATGTATGTATGTGTGTGTGTGTGTGTGTGTGGATCATGACTCATTAGTGTAAATAAGATGCTATCAGTCCCAACCCCTGTTGCCATGGGGATACAAGTGTGTTTCTATAAGCACACTGCTGCCCTTATGGACGATATGATATGAGCTTGTTGTAGGACAAAGCGCCACTCAATGTGTGTTAAGAAATGTGTTGTTGCTCATCACGGATGTTCAGATATGAAAGTGTGAGTGTGTGTATTTGTTTATGTTCAGGTACGTGAAGTAGTAGGAGGGTGCGGCTCAGCTCACCCGCGTGCCTGCGGGTTGAAGGTTTCATTTATTACTCCTATTTTTGGCGCGCTATTTCCTGGGCTTAGGAGACGTCTTTAGGCCGCGTCATGCTCTCGTCTCATGGTGACAGTTAACTGTGCGAATCAAAACATTCCCCAGCCGCACCCACAGAGAAAAGCCCCAACGCCTTCACCTGGTTTCTGTTTACACACGGTGCCAGAGCAACAAAGGTCAAACCCCGGGACAATGAGCTGAACCGTGAATGATTGACACGACTGACTGTTACTGTTTATCCCAGCAGATGAAAGTAACATGAAAGTAAGACTGGGTGTTTAAAGGTCGGTACGTTTTTGTCTACACGTGTTGTTTAGTCTAAAATGTCCCCTCATTCTTGTTACCACTTCTTTTTAATTTGCTTAACTCCACTCCAGGGACATGTCTCTGGATCACTGTTTTGTCTGGAAAACTTTACAGAGACAGTAATTACCTGAACAAACAAAAGAAAGTAAATAAACTCTCCACAGTCTCTGGAGGTAAATCCATACTTAAGTTGACTATAGGCTGTTTCCTGGCAGTCTGCAAAGCTCTTAAAGCCACTGAAAAACAATTACTGGAAGCTGTCAACCGCAGTTATCTCTGGGAATTGATGTTTTTTTTATTGAAAATCTTTTTTTTTCAATCACGACTTTTCTCAAGTGCACATTGTCGTCTGAGCTCTGAGCCGCGGACGTCAGAGTGAAAAAACGTTGTTGTTTGCACACAGCAGCTCAGCTGATTGTCTACATGTACACAAGCTTCTGGGTGGGAGTCGAGCCCCAGGGTGGGAACATGGACATGGTTTGTGTTTTTAAAATATGCATGATTTATACATTTTGATTTAGAAAAATCTTGAAAGTTAGAGGCTATGACAGCATTTGTCTTGAATTAATTGACCAATTAAAGGTCCAGTGTATAATATTTGTTATGGTTTATTGGCAAAATCTGAATATAGAACTATTGTTTGTCCTACACAGGTGCATAGCTTGCTGCATGTTGCTGTGAAAAGAATTGTGGGACGAGGTTCTTTCTTTTCTTTCAATCCACCTGATATCTGAGGTAAACATTGATTTCGACTGGAAATGCCCTTTAACAAAGCAAAAAAACACTTTTCATGGCAAAGCGTCTTCAAGGTTGTGTTTTTAATTACAGTCTGGTGCTGAATTTACCAGCGATCTGTCAGTGCTGCTGCAGGTGCTCACGTCTGATCCCTGGAGCAGAGCCTGGATACTGCGCTGCCAGAAACGGCACATCTGTGAGGAATCCGAAGAAAGGTGACAACAACACATATAGGTGTAATGTTATCATAGGTGACGGTTGATCAGGATAACCTGGTTTCAAACTGGCTGCCACCGAAGACACACAAACGCACCAACCCGCTTTCTTAATGCAGGTGAAAATATTTTTAAAAAACTATTAAATTTAGATTCGGTGACTTTGGGAATCAGCAACCCCCACACACAACTACAGTATGTTTCAGCAGAGCGTGCCAAACTCTGCTGTAAACAGTAGTACCAGTTCAAGAATTTATTGCACTTGAGGCATGCACATAACGATTTCTCACACTCCCCAGGTCAGCTGTCTTTGCTCTCATGTTAACAAATATGGGCAGTGAGCCAGAGCTGCAGATAGGTGTAAATCTGCCAATCAGAGACACTTTAGTACAAGATTGAATAGCGGTGGGAATAATAATCATGACTGAAAAGGATGTAAACACCACAGCCTATTTATCGCAACATACCCTGTTGATGCTTTAACTGCATGGATATCTGCAAGAGAAAAGATGAGAAGCTGCCCAGAGAAATAAATGTGCAGAGAGCTCATTGCTCTTGGCTTTCCAGGCTACTTTTATTGGCACAGTTATTTATGAAAAGGCCAAAACAAGGCGATGATGTTTCATGGAGGGAGGCATGCCAGTTTTGCAGAAACTACATTAGAATAAAAGTGTGGGACAGAATATTATAGTCCACTGCACAGAAAAAAATTGACAAATGCTCTCAAGTGGATTCATTTTCAAGCTCCATCCAGCTGGTAGATCCCTAAATCCCCCTCTATGTTTTTTATTGTGGCAGCCAAGTACGATGGTAGATGCAAAAATGGAGTCCACTAATGTGTAATCCATGATCCATACCGTGCATTTTTGCAGTCGCACAACAAACAACACACACCATGGAGCAACAATCAGTGGGTATTTCAAAAAGGTCACAGTGGGAGTGGCAGCATGGGTGTGAGGCTGCAGGCACAAGCTTGCAGTGTACACTCAGAGGGTGGAAATGCAAATGTGTGTCTGGGCCGTCCTCTCCGTTTGTTGCACATTTACCTGTGACTTTATGTCTGAAACTATTGTGTAATTTTGTGTTTTGACAGTGTCAGTGGAGGGTGTCGACAGGACAAGAGCAGAGGTTTTTAATCCTTCCATTGTGCTATAGTGTCGACCTGTTGTCATCTGTGTACGTTTCCTTTTGCATAAGCAATTCTGTGACTTCCACTGGTTTTATGTAACTGTTCTCCCGATGCAACGGCACGTTCAGTCTATATCTTGATGTCCCAAGTTATAGCTTCTCTCGGAGGCTGATGCGATGCATTCTGATGGTGCAGTCCTTTTCTGCAAAAGGCATTATCGTTGTTTAATGAGTTTTGGAGTTATGGCTGAAGTAGCACAGTCACGCCCTTGTTAGCCGGCAGTGAGGCTGTCACCTCGCGGACCGTCAAGCGACCCGGTGAAGCGGAAGCTGGAACAGCGTGTACCAAAACAACAGCATCACATCCGACAGTTAGAGTGTGGACACTTGGCTTTTGTTCTGCGCGGGTCAATATCACCCACTTGATATTACCCCTAATTTAGTCTTAAAAACAGCCTCTTAAAAACAAAACACCCACAGTGCTCTTCTTTTTACAAAAGGAAATCAAATAAAATGATAACAGGCAAATATTTCAACGTGTTTATTGCTTTCCTCTAACACACGACACTTGAAAAAATTCTGCAATAACTGCTATGTTAACATCTGGTAATAAACTGACCTATAACTGTCCAGGTGAGGCTTTTATGATCAACTCAAACAGAGAACTAGACATTTAGCCGACACTGCTGCCCCCTGTTGTTCAAATGTAGTAATAACAAGTTCAACAATTCTTCCTTGAACAAATAGAACCATGACAATAACAGCGGTTTTCATTTAATTTGACTCCTGCTGCTTCGTGAGCTCAGCCAGCCGTCTCTCCATGTGGTAGATGTTTTCAGACATTTGCCTGAGGTAAAGAAAACATAGTTTATGTCGAATATTACTGCATTAGTCGGGGAATGCGCCTTCACATATCTTCCAATCCGGTTAAAACAGATGAAAAAAGCTTTATATATGATAAATATATAATTATTCGCTTCTTGTATGTGTGTTTTCACCTGTGGGCGGCCTGGGCCCTGCTCAGCTGGCAGTGCAGGCGCTTGACGATGGCTTCATAGCGCTTGTTCTGGATCTGAAGCAGAAGAAACACAAACAAGATAAATGTTGCACATAATATTTGGGGTTTTTTAAAAGGAAAACATCACCAGTGTCAATGATGTCACAGCTTTTCTTTGTTATACCTCTATGTCTCTCTTGAGCTGGGTGTGAGTCTCGTACTCTTTTTGCAGTCGCTCCCTCCTCTCAGCTGTGACCCTCCTCATGGCAGAGATCTCCTCCTTCAGACCATCAACCTCTCTCTGCAGGGAAACAAGCGGAAGAAGAAAATGAAGGAAATGGAAAAGGATGTCACATTTGAGCAAAGAGCTTTCTTCACCTTTGCAATATGCACAGCGTTTCCATTTGGATCCTGCAAATCCTTCCTCAGCTCCTCTTTCTGCTGCGTCAGCATCACAACCTGCTCTCTCTTCTCCATCAGCTTCTTGTGGACCTCCGTCTGGCTCGCTGCGTGTAAAACAGCCGCTCTGTGACCCTCCATCTTCGTCCGATAGGTGTCTAACCCTGCCCACGCCTTGCAGGATTTCTCCTCCTCGTCACATATCTGAATCTGGAGGTGTGCGTTTTCTTTGTTGATGGATACACAGCGATCGTGCAGGGCTTTCGTCTGCTGCTCCAGGTGCTCCATGTCGCCCTCCAGCATCAAGATCTCCCTCACTTTAGACCTGAGCTCCTTCTCGGCCTTCTCAGCTTTCACCTCTACATCTGACAGAGTGGTCTGCAAAAGGAGGCACAAACACATTGCAGTTATTAATTGTTAAAAAAAATTTAAAAAAGTGTATAACCAGTTTATAAGCCTATAGGGAATCACAGGTAAAGATGAACCTGCAGGGAGCTGAGTGTCTTCTCTTTCTCTCTCAGGGCCTCAGTCTGGGCATTGCCTTTTTTACTGACATCCTCCACTGCCTTGGTTAATGAAATATCAGGATTCATCTGTGTTTCTGTTGACAAAACTGTCAGTGAATAGTCACTTAACCTGCTGTGAAGTCTTGCAAAACTTTATGTCCACTTAAAATGCAATTTGGTGGATTTATTGCATCTACTGAACCAAGTTGAAAAGTTCACATTATGCAGATAATTATCAGTGCAGATATTAGATCAGTGGCTCAAACACTTAGACACCAATTCTGTTCATCATAATTGGTCGATAGCCTATGTATATTTAATTAATATTAATATCATCATTTTACCTAGAGAGGCTTGAGTTTAACACAATCTCAGTTAACAAGCGAGTTACTTTAGCATGGAGATCAAACTAACCAGCCACCTGCACTAATGTTAAAATATTTCTGATGTGGATATTTGGATGGATATTTTTTATATCCTATAAATTACATTCTAAGTTTTTTAAGGCTAATTATTGGACTGAAATATGTAGCATTAGCCAACTTAGCAAGTTAGCTCCTGTCAAACAGTAGATTAGGTGGTTATGTCAACCTGGGCGCTATTCCCTTGTTTAAAATGCTAATTTGTTAAATAAATGAACAAACTAAATACTACCGCTGGGCCAGACTACTGTACGCCGAAACTACAGCTTCCACAATCCTTCACTCGCGTCTCTGCGACCTCGTTCGCTTCCCCAACTACTTCCGGTTTATCTTGCTGCTCGCTACAGCTGCAATGAAAACACTTACACAACACGTGTAAATGTTGTTTTTCTATTCTCCCCATGCCGTGGATATAGTGACATGATGGTTAATCGCTGGCTGGGACTGTGCACTCTGTGTAGCCGTGTGGTTCACAGCAGCAGAGGACGAAGAGGAAGCTGGAGGACACTGACAGGAGGACACACCGGTGTGAAATCCAACGTTAGCATCACACAGGTGTCCCACTGGGGTAGAGTCACACCAAGGCGGCTCTGTCACAGCGATGCTGCAGACTTGTATCAGCATGAGTCTGTGCAGAGATACCTGCAGCTGCTCATGGAGGAGTTCAGACACCTGAGTGAGAAGCTACAGCACGTTCACCTCAGTGAATCAGACAGAAAGGAGGTGACCAAGAAACACACAGAGCTGCTGCCTCTGGCTAATATATACAGCAGTATTAAACAAACACTGAAGGACCACGAGGAAGTTATTTCACTGCTGCAAAGTGAGTATTTCTGTCAGTAACAAAGGTTAAGCCATGACTAATGTATTTTTCTGGTAAGTACATAGGAAGTCTTTAAATTACACCCTTGCCTTAAATTGGCAAATCAAATGATCTTCTGTCTCTGTTTTCCCTTTGCAGGTTCAACTGGTACCAAAGATGAAGACGAACAACTGACGCAGCTGTTAAAAGAGGAGGAATCACAAATCTCCGGCAAGATTTTGTCATTGAGAAAGGAAGTAAGAAGAACAACATGATGGTCAAATACGTCCTGAAATTAGTAGCACATTCAGCACTAACAACTGGATCCTTCTTCATCTCCAGTTGATTAAAGCACTCGTGCCCACCGACCCTCTGGACTCCAGTGACGTCCTGCTGGAGGTCGTATCAGGAAGAACAACAGGAGGTATGAAAGAATACAAACAAGTGCTTGAAAATAATCAAATAAATTGATATTTTTTCTATTTCGTTTGTAGTGTACACCTGTATTTTATTCTAATTATATTATCTAATATGATTTTAGGTGACATCTGTCAGCAGTTCAGCAGAGAAATGTTTGACATGTATCGGGGTTTTGCGTGTTACAAGAACTGGGACTTTGAGGTTTATAACTTCACACCTGCTGAGTATGGTAAGTCATGTGTTCACCTTTTTCTATATCATTCGTGTGCGAGTGAGTCGAGTTTTAGTGACCACCATCAAAAACTTACTATGTCGAAATCTAATCTTTGTTAATTTGGTGGTGCCTGTGCAAAATGCGGAGAATACGTTGTTGATTTTAATTGTTTTGAACATTCATTGTCTTAATGTTGCAGGTGGTTTGCACCATGCAGCAGTACGAATAACCGGGGATGATGTGTACAGACATTTGAAGCACGAAGGAGGAACACACCGGGTGCAGAGGATCCCTGAGGTGGGCCTCTCCTCAAGGATGCAGCGTATTCACACAGGAACCATGACTGTCATCATCCTGCCTCAGCCAGTGGAGGTGCACTCTTTTTACCTCATTCTGTCTCATCAGTGTGTGTTTGTTAAGGGATAGTCCAACATTTTGTCAAATTGGCACATTGCCATAATTCCTAAAGTTTTAGGAGTAGGTTTGTTACCTGAACATAAGAGACTGAGTTGTTTTGGAGGCAAATGCAGAGTCTGCTTGCCAAAAAACTGCACCCAACGGGAACTCGTACAGTGGTTTTGTATGAATTTACCTCGAAAACAACTCCATCTCATAACATTCCGTTATTATCTCATAGTGTGGTGAATGTGCAGCTCTGCTCCGCCGTTCTAAAAATAGCTTGCACCAACAATTAAGGGTAACGAACCTACTCCTAAAACTAAAGGGATTATGGCAATGGGCCAATTTGCCCAAATGTTGAACTATCCCTTTAACATGGAAAAAAAATAAAATATCCCCATTTGTGTCCTTTCTGTTTTGTTTTCTTAGTTCGATGTCCACATCGATCCAAAGGATCTTCGCATTGACACGTTCAGATCTCGAGGTGCCGGGGGCCAGAGTGTCAACACAACCGACAGCGCAGTGCGCGTCGTTCATCTCCCCACTGGTAAATGTCAGAAGAAAACCACGTGTAGGATTTATGAACATTTACAATCAGCTTGGCTTTTATTTCATATAAACATTAGGTTTTCATAGATAATTTTCCCCTCGCAACAGGCGTAACAGCTGAATGTCAGCAGACTCGCTCTCAGCTGCAAAACAGAGACACTGCCATGCGAGTGCTGAAGGCCCGTCTCTACCAGAGCATGATGGGTAAAGAGACTGAACAGAGGCAAACTGCGCGGAAGCAGCAGGTGGGCACGCGCTCACAGTCGGAGAGGATTCGCACCTACAACTTCAGCCAGGACCGTGTCACAGACCACAGGACTGGATACGTCACCAGAGACATCAAGGTTAGAAACTAGCAGTGTCTCCTATTGAGAATGAATAATAAGGAATGTGTTAATGTGTAGATTTTATGTTTATTTTTTGAAGTCATCAGTTAAGTCTAAGTTCATATGTTCTGATTCATGTGCAGGAGTTCATGAGAGGAGGGGCGGCTCTCGATGACTTGATCTCTGACGTCGTTGAACATGCAGAGAGGGAGGCTCTTCTGGAGAAGGTGGAGAGCAGCAGCAGCAGCCTGAGACGACCTGCAGACTGACACCAAGTGCCTGCCAGGTGGACTGAACATGCACTGTTTATAGTACTGTGACTGCATACCAGGACTGAATATTTATCATATCTCTATTCATATTATAATTTATGCTTGTGCAGTAGTCACATTGCAAAGGACACCACATAAGAGGATTCATCGTTTATGATTAAGACTTTATTTTTGTAATAAAATATGAAATTATGTATTTTGTGCTATGCTAATTTCCAGAGTAATGCTCCATATTTAAAGATCATATTCATGTATAAATCAATATATTACTACCACTACAAAAACATCACAGTACAGTCCAGTCGTGCACTGAATGTAAACAGACACCAGTACTGTTTATTGTCAGTAAGTGTTCGTCATGGTTCTCTGCCAATCAGGGTGCGGTAAAACCACCTATCAGCTTTTTACACACACTCACCAAAAGCATATCACACCCTGCGTATGTTTGCCAGCTGACCAGCAACCACTGGTGTGTTGTTGTTTTTTTCACTTTCTGTATTTTTTCTTCACCAACTAAATGGTTCTTTTATATTTTTTTAGCTAAATATTTCCCTCCTATCTGTTAAAGCAGAAGTAAGCGATCCGGTCGTTTTCGCTAATGCTGCGTTCCAGGCAGGCTTTTGAAATCGTAAATTACAGCTTCAAGTCACAACTTACGACTTTGTAGCTCCAAATACTCGTGTTTTTCCGGTGAAAGTCACTATAACAGCCACTCGTAACTTCCGACCGGTGAACTCGTACCAGATCGAACTGGTACCACTATCTGTTAACATTTTCTCTCCTCATTGGATAAAAAAATGATTGTCAGAGCAGAGCAGAGTGAACAGAGTTATTTGCTGTCGGAAGATATAACTATTTAAGACTTATATTAACACAAATATATCACTTACTTCTGCTTTAACATTTTCAAAATGATTGTAAAAGTTATTTCCTCTGTATTCACACAGCCATCATTTATTAACACCACATTGTCCCCAATCTTATAATGTATGACATTCATTCCCTTTAACAAACATGTACTGCAATGATATTTCCATCAGGTCGCCTTACTAGACTTAACATGCACTGGTAAAAAACAAAAAGCAAAAAAAGATATTTAATTGCTTCGTACGGTCACATCAGAGATTACCAGACGTGTCTTGATCATCACACCAGGATGCCTACAACTGTGTGTACATGAGATAATGCCAACCTGAAGACCTTTAAAGTGTTGCACACCATTACGACAGATCTCAGTACACAGAAAAGAGCATAAACTCTATCCACGCGTAGACACATTTATTTAAAAAAAAAAGGGGGTTTGGGGCCAATAAGACTGAAAAAAGTGTTACAAAAAAATATCTGTGCACGCTTCAAAAATCAAAATTGTTCATCTAAATGTGAGCGTCCCTAGAAAGAGTTGTACTCAGGTGACGCCGGGTGCGTCAGTCATCATTGTCTCTCTGTCGGAGGCTCCTGGATTTGCCGTTCTGTGTCTTTTTCCTGAATGAAGCGGGTCCGCCTTCGTCTCCCAGGGAGGTGATGACACGCTCCTTGAACTTGGGTTTGGGCTCTGGCGGCAGCTCAGCCGCCGAGCTGGCTGTTCCTCCCTCCACCTGGGGCAACTGCAAGTCCACCTTGGCACTGAAGAGAAGAAAAAATCATTAGTGGGTCATTGCATGGTGTAGCATTACTACCTTTACTCATAAATGGTTCAGACTCTTCACTCACAATGGATCTTCCTCCTCCTGGATCATTTCCCAGACACCATATGGATTGGCAGCTTTGGGCCTTTTGGCTTGTGGCACCGCTTGTGTCTGTGCCTCTTCCTCTTTCTTCTCCTCAGGTTCAGCTGCTGTGCTTTGGACCTCGTCCTCTTTCTTCACTTCCTCAGCATCCTCTTTAGGAGTTTCCTCACTGCCTTTATCTTCTCCCTCCTTTTCTGAGGCTTCAGCCTCTGCTTTCCTTTTCTGAAAATAAACAAAAACAAAGCCGATCTCGATTTTTTTTTTTTGTCATAACATCTGAACCAGCAGACGTTAAAATATATTTTTTCTGCTCTCACCCTGAAGCTGATCTTGGGGATTTTGGGCTGCTCACTGTCTGGTTGAGGGACCTCCGCCTCCTGGGATGCCTGGGCCTCACTGGAGCTCTCTTCCTCTCCCGAAAGCGGCTCGGCCTGAGGGGTCGAAGGCTCCCCCTGATTCTCTTCTTCTTTGCTGGACCCAGAACCAGATGCCTCAGTCGAAGGGAAGTCTGCTGGTTTCTCCCAGCTGGACTCTGTGAGGTGAGAAAGACGTAGTTTGCAATTATCTGTCAGAATCTCAAAAAAATCTAGAAAAAAAAAGCCAAAAAAGATGTAACTGTAAAGAAGAAACACTCCACCTCCAGTCTCTGTATTATAGTAATATGTATATCCATCAGGACTGACAGCTTCCATCCAAGGACTGCTTGAAGAACTCTTGAGAAACACAACATAAATATATAGATTAAAAACAATACAATGCAGTTTAATAAAAATACAGAGAAACAAAAGTATTTTATTGTTAACCTCAGTCAGTACAGGTTCTGCACAGGCTGAACTTCCTCCCTGGAAATCCTCTGGTTTTTCCCATTGAGATTCTGTAGGTCGAAATACAACATTTTAACACAACCAAAGAGTCGTTTTTACTGAATTATTGAGGGGATATGTTTGTAAAAATGACAAGTTCAACTGTCCATACTGGAATGGTGGTCATACCTCCAGTTATTGTATTGTAATAGTATGTGTTTCCATCATCTGTTTGTCCTTCAACCCAGACCTGCATCTCTGTTTTCTGTGTGAAGTTCTTTCTTGCTTTGCCTTGTTTCTTCTGCTGTTTTCTGGGCTGGGCTTTTGCTTTAGGTTGTTGTTGTTGTTGTTGTTGTTGTGGCCGAGTGGTTGTTGTTGTTGGTAGGGCTGGTAAACCTGAACATAACACAAAAACAAACTAAAGGTAATAAACAAAGCAAAAGTTCCTTCTACACATTATTTTAATAAACTGTGAAACACTTTACCTGCTGCCTCCCTCTCCATCCTCTTCAGATCTTCCTCATACGCTTTCATCGCAGCCTCCTCCATGGCTGCAAACTCTTTGGACATACGCTCCTCCTGCTTCGCCTTTTCAATGCTCTTCTTTTTAATCTGCAGTGAAATAAAGATAGGACGACATGAGTGACAGCTGCTCATAGCCAATCAGAAGAGAGCTCCCAAAGTCAGAGTGACATGCCTGGACCTTATCTCCTGTGCCAGTCCTGAGAGCAGTGCCAAGACAGGCAAGTTTTTATTGGCTGTATGTCACTATTAAGAACCACTACTGATGAATGCTGAACATTTGTACTTGTACAAGGAATATCAATTAGGGAAACAACCAATAGCCAATTAATTGAACATTGTTGAACCATTTTTGTAAATTTTCTTGAAAAATATCATATATTTGATATTTTAGCATCTCAAAAATTGAATTTGAGGTTTTGTATTTGTAACACTACAGTAAATTTCTGGTGCTTTTTGGATTTTATAGATTTATCAAAGAATAAAGAACATAATGAATCTGTATTTAAACCTGTTGTAAAAGTAGGTGGAGTAAATGTAAATACCTCTGTAATTTTTGCGGCCACATTTTCTTTATGATTTTTCCCCCTCTCATGGAACTCGACGCTCTGCAGAGAAAAACAAACAAACGTGAGGATGCATTAGCATTACATGTGTTTATTCCTCAGCAAAATACAGGATCTTTTGACGTACTTACAGGTTTATTATCAGCAATCCAGCACTTGCAGTACTGGCAGAATTTCCTCGGCTGTGACTTCCAGTAGTCGGCCCTGAAAAATGCACAAAGACTGTTGGTAGCTCACAAATATGAATGAGTTAGTTTACCCTTAGCATGAGCAGCTAACGTGTCTAACTGTCTGAAATCCTGCCCAGGGATAAATAATCCACAGACTCTGCTGATTATGACCCAGTGAAACCCCCACAGTGTGGTATTTTACTTACATTTTAGTTACGTCAGCGTGGGATCAAAATCTGATGGAGAATTTAAAACAAACAAAATAAACAGAAACAACCGCTTCCCACATTTCAAGAATGACAACACCGTCCGCTGCTGATGGCGTCATCACCCCACGCCTCACAAACGAGACCGGCTGAAAAAGCTCTGCTGAAACCATAATAAACTGTATGGCTGAAACGAAAAAGAAATACGCAAAAATAATAATTGAACAAATGCTGAAATTTATGAATGATAGGATATGTTTGGGAGGTTGTGGGATGTGATTGCAGTGGATAGTTTGACTGCTTGGGTCGTCGAGCAGGACTGCCACCTTTTGTTTTGATATTGTATTTCCTTTCATTGTTGTATGTGATAATGGTTAGACAACATTTAAAACAAATGAATAAATAAATTGTTGGCCGCTTCCAGAAGGTGAAATGAAATAGTTACCATCAGTACCAGTCCTCTACATATTTGTAAGCCATCGCTCTTCGCATTGATCGTCAGGTCCCATATGGTCTAGCGGTTAGGATTCCTGGTTTTCACCCAGGCGGCCCGGGTTCGACTCCCGGTATGGGAACATAGCTTTTGCTAATTATTAAATGCACGGTTTCTAGGCTGTTATCTCTCTCTAGATATTTTTGTATCGGTTGTCTGCAATGAAATTGTAAAAAAAATAATCACAAAACAGACATTTTGTCTCTATTTCCTTGTATGACACAATGCATAAACCCATGTGAAAATAATATAATACAAATCTGTACATATATAATGGATAGGTCTAAATACAAAAACTGCTCGACTGAATTCGCTCTGAAAACATGTCATGTAATGTAATTGTAATGAAATATACATCTCAAAATTCAAATCAGCTGTTATTTTTTAGGACGCAGCAGGTTTCGTCATCAGCAGTGGCCAGGTCGAGGCTGACGTGCGAAGGCTGCGACTGTCCGCCCGACTTTGGCCCTGGGTTGATCGGATTTCGCCGGCGGTGGTCATCGGTTTCCTCGCCAGCGCGGTGCCGAAGCTCCGGGGGCTGCCCATGAACGGCACCATGGCCGCGTCCTCGCACCGGATCATGCTGGGGCCGCTGGTTGCCGCCATCGACCAGGGAACGAGCTCCACACGGTTTCTGGTAAGATGGATAGACAGACACCCGTGTTACATCTAATAACTGGCTCAAACCCGTGTCCTTGGTTGTATTCTCTGCGCCCGTTCAGCCACCGTCACGGTTTTTTACGACCAGTGTCCGGTCCTCCTAAGAAGATTAATCAATACCTTGTATAATCATTTTGCAGAGGACTTTGAATGCAGCGTTGTTACCTTCACAGTCATCTGACGCAGAAGGTCACTTAATGATCATAATGCAAAAGAAACAAACGTGTGATCTGTTTACCTTGTGCACCTGCCTGCTTCTCAGACTATTTCTCTTCCATTACAGTCAGTGTAATGGAAGAGAAATTGATCATGAATATACTTTTGACTGGTTTTGTTTTCCCTCTGTTGTTGTTGTTGTTGTAAAATGCATGTGAGGAGTTTGCGTGTGTGGTTAATCCAGGAACCAGCTTTTGAGAAATTTGCTTACTAATGCAGTGCAGTGTGTTTCCCTGTGACAACCCTTTAATCTCTCTTGAAGGTGTTTTTTTTTTCTTCCAATTTTAAGTTTCAGATGTGTTTACACAGGCAGTATTTGTGTTGTCCCTGAGTATAAGGATTAAGATGTTTTTGATTCATTTTCTAGGTGTGGCTGATGGTTACAAGCCAACAGTTTTCATACATGACTCACTACAAACTGAAACAAGTCAAACCACCTGGTCACAGAAATGTTTGTAATGTGTTTTTTTGCTGTAATTGATCTATTGTGAAATATCTTGCACTTTCTATTCTCCAGGCGCAGTAATGTTCAGATCATTCTCCCTGCTGACAAGAGTAATGACATAACATAAAACCACACTGTTTGCACTTGAAAAGCAGCACCCTGTGGTCTTTAAAATCAGGTTTGGTAGATGACAGCTGCCAAATTGGATCCTGCAACTGCTGTAAAAATCTAAATAACTACGGGGAATGAGAAATCCCCTCCAGCATTCATGATGAACTACCAATAAAGAGGCTTGCACACTCTGTTGGTTTTATGTGGATGAATGAGGAATAAAGTAATGTGTCACTGGCTGAAACTCCTTTTGCTGTTTCTCTTCTTTTTAAAGGTGTTTAATTCCAAAACAGCAGAGCTCCTCAGTCATCATCAGGTGGAAATCAAACAGAGCTTCCCCAAAGAAGGGTAAGGGAGGAGGAGGAGGAGGAGTCAGATTTTTTTCCTTGCAGTGTATGACTGCAGATCTAATTTGTGTCTTTGTCCTATTTTTTCAGATGGGTGGAAGAAGACCCCAAAGAAATCCTGCAGTCGGTGTACGAATGTATGGAGCGGACGTGTGAAAAACTCACCCAGCTGAACATAGACATCTCAAACATTAAAGGTATGTGCACACTCGCCCTCTCTGAGCAGCGCACAGAAATTATTTCCATCTCCTGCAAAGAGGTGTTTAAGATCTGACATGTCTGGAAACTGTTACTTGAATTCGTGCAGCTATTGGAGTGACCAACCAAAGGGAGACCACACTTGTTTGGGACAAAGAGACAGGGGAGCCCCTCTACAATGCAATCGGTAAGGTTTTTAGACATCATATATAACATTCATTAATACAATAAGTAGACCACAGACACAGTCAAACAGCAGACTGGGGTGTTGGAGGTGACTGATTTTGATTCCTGTGTATTAACTGGGGTGTTTTTATTCAGTGTGGCTGGACCTGAGGACTCAGTCAACAGTTGAACGCCTAATTAACAAAACGCCAGGAAGGAACAAGAACCACTTGAAGGTGAGGTCCTCATCTGTCCTGTCAGTCCTTCTCTTATTCCTCTCTGCCATTTATTACTATGTGAAATTGCAGAGGAAGTGAAAGAGTTAAATAATAGTTTATGTTATTGTCACCCTGCAGCATAAAACAGGACTCCCCATTAGCACTTATTTCAGCGCAGTGAAGCTTCGCTGGCTGATGGACAACGTGGACGAGGTTCATGAGGCCGTCGTGTCTCACCGCGCCATGTTCGGCACCATCGACTCCTGGCTCATCTGGGTGAGAGAGGACAGACTCCCTGCTGCAACTGTTGAAAAAAAATGTCTGCAAACTATAGAGCTTACCCTTTTTTATTTTTTTTATTATTTTTTTTTAAATGTCCATCAGTGTTTGACAGGAGGAAAGTCAGGTGGAGTCCACTGCACAGATGTGACCAATGCCAGCAGAACCATGCTGTTTAACATTCACACGATGGACTGGGACCCAGAACTTTGCAAGTATGATAATCATGCTGTGATAATTTAACATGAATTAATTAACATTTTTAAATGTAGAACATAGAATTTGCTTTATTATTCACAGACTGTTTCCTTTTCTTTTTATTACCTCCAGATATTTTGGTATTCCTATGGAGATCTTGCCCAGAGTGAGGAGTTCCTCAGAAATATATGGTCTCATGGTAAGTCAGTCAGTCAGCTCTTAAAGGGATAGTTCAGCATTTTGGCAAATTTGCCCATTGCCATAATCCCAATAGTTTTAGGAGTAGATTCATTACCTTTGATTGTCGGTGCAAGCTATTTTTAGAACAGCGGAGCAGAGCCACAAGCTGCTCAGAGCTACATTACGGAGGCTAATGCAATTTTTTGGTTTCCATCATCAAATTCATCAAATACACAACCCAACAACTCCGTAGCCTCCGTAGCTTAGCTCTGAGCAGCTCACGGCTCTGCTCCGCTGTTCTAAAAATAGCTTGCAAAGACAATTAAAGCTAACGAACCTACTCCTAAAACTACTGGGATTATGGAAATGGGTCAATTTGCCAAAATGTTGAACTACCCCTTAAAGTCTAGTCTACCTACAATTTAACGCTAATCAGTGTTTATATTAATTTATTTATTCTAATGATTTCATTGCCATGTCTAGTGTTGTGTTCAAAGACTTGGATGTCTCATGCAACAGGCCACTGATAAGATAACAGGTTTTTGTTTGTGTTTTAGTTTGATTTTATTTTTTCTAATTATGCTTCCAGACTGTATTTAAGTGCATGATGGTTGACTGAGAAATCCTTTTAGGCATTTTTTCTGTGTGCCATTGTCTCTCCTTTCTCACTGGTAGAAAATATGTTCTAGCCGGGTAAGTAAGACTCTCACTCCATCACTATTTTACCTCATCATGCAAAGTAACCCACCCTGCTTCTCTGTGGCCAAAGTGAAGACGCCATCACACAGTGCATTTCCAAGATTCACATGGCTATGATGTTTTAATTTGATTAATGAATTAATCGCCAGTTCAGAGTTTGGATTTTTTTCAGCTAGCTTCTTATTTTTTGCTGCATAACGTGTGTCTCATGAGTAAAACGAACCTTTAACCTCTAGATAGAAACGTATGGATACTTAACGTTTGATGCAGTAACAAAGCTGTAAACCTGAACCTGCTGTTGTAACTAACTCTTAACTAACATGATGCATTTGCTGCTGTAATGCACTGTCAGGACAAGATATTGAACATTTGAGCTTGATAGTAAGAGGACAGGAAGGAACGATGGCAAAGAGACAGTAGTAGATTTATATTGTGCAGCTTAAAGGTGCAAAATGTACCAGCCTCTGTTTGATGTTTTTGAAATGGCCACACAGGCTCACTCACACCACCACGAGTGTGTACATACATGGAAATGTGCTGGATGGTCCCTGTCCCCCATTGCTTCTGTTGTGGCATGTTACTGGGCTGCTCGTTACAGTTTTTCCTGACAGACTTAACGTCCCATCACGTCTCCTAAATCTCTTCACTCTTAGGCAAAGTTCAACTCAACCCACCTTTTATCAAACATTCCACCAAAACGACATCCTCACGAAGGAGTGAAGACATTTCCCATTTTACGCAGGTTCACTCTTGCCCTTGTTTTTCCCTCGCTGTGTTTCCACGGTTACACTTGTGTAGAAATACAGTGGTAGAATTAAATCAGCGTAGTTTTGTTATTTGGCTTCATTGAGTCAAATAATGAGTAATTGTTTTTTTTTTGTGTTGTTCGGGCAAGGTTGTTACTTATAGTGACGAAAAACAAATGTATTCCCCCACTCATGACTGATTGTATTTGTATTTTTTGTGAAAATAAAATATCACAGCTGATTTGTTATTTAACCAACAAATATACCCTCTTAAATTATACCCAGGTGTATAATTTCAAGTTTATGATAGTTCCTTTTACTTTGCCATCACAAGAGTCGTCTATGAACATGGTCTTTATAATAATGTATGTTCTTTATGATAATATAATCCTCATAGAAATCAAAATAACCAGAAATTTAACAAATTAATAAAAAAAACAACAACACATAAAAAATACAGTTCACTTGTAAAACATTTTTTTTCCTTTGACAGAAATCTGGAGCTCTTTCAGGTATTCCAATTTCAGGGGTGAGTTCATCTATATTTATATTTAGCCAACAATGCCTTCATGTATCTTATATTGCCTGATAAATTCCTATATTATCTTTAATAACAGTGCCTTGGGGATCAGTCAGCTGCACTTGTTGGACAGATGTGTTTCCAGGACGGGCAGGCTAAAAACACGTAAGAGCCTCTGGGCTTTTCACATTGTCCTTTTGTGAGTTTGTGACTGTCGGCAATTCACCAAAACCTTTCATTCCTCTTGTGTGTCAGGTATGGGACTGGTTGCTTCCTCCTGCGAAACACTGGAGCCAAGGTACATTATCAAAGATTTGTATTTCAAACACTCGTATAAATCAAAACATACCTGACACCATGTCTCTTCTCGTGTCCCTCAGCCTGTCATGTCCGACCACGGCCTTCTGACCACTGTAGCCTACAAACTTGGGCGGGACAAACCTGCCTGTTATGCACTGGAGGTACAGTATGTTACAGTCATGTAAGAATGTATAGATTTATCTGCAGGTCAGGAGATTTATTTGTCTTTTTCTGCTGCCTGCCAGGGCTCTGTGGCCATCGCAGGAGCTGTGGTTCGCTGGCTGCAGGACAACCTGGGGATCATCAGCACGTCTGAAGAACTCGGTACGTCATGTGATGATCACCAAAGAAAAAGAAGAAATTGCCCGCAGATTGTAAACACAGTTATTGTTTTGGGGAAAATATTTATATTTAAGACCCAATGAATAAGGGATTTGTATTTTTTAAATAAAATGAAAAGCCAATTTCTTTCGCGAAAAAAAATATCAAATCAAGACAAGGTAGAAATGCATAACAAAAAATGGGAAAAATTTAAGTTTGAGTAAATGTATATTGAGTAGTAACTATAAATCAAATTTTTGGATGTTCCCTTTTTTTTAAATTTTATTTTTTTCTGTCCTGTTTGGTCCTCCTTGTTTTATGTCGTCAGGTTTTGTTTTGTTTATCTGTTCTTGGTCAGTGTATTGTCAGTTTATACATTTTGTATGTCATTGCCTGTTTCCATTGAATAAAAAAGAAAAGGAAAGGAAATTAGCCATTAAAATAACATCCCTGTGTTGTTTCTGTCCCTGTGCAGAGAAGCTGGCCGCCTCAGTTGGAACATCCTATGGCTGCTACTTCGTTCCTGCGTTTTCGGGTCTTTATGCACCGTATTGGGAGCCTAGTGCGAGAGGGTACAAGACGTGCGCTATAGTGTAGTAAACCTGTTTACATCTGTTCACACTGCTTGTTTTAGTCTGAATCTTCCTCTGTGTCTCAGGATCATATGCGGTTTGACCCAGTTCACTAACAAGAGCCACCTCGCTTTTGCTGCACTGGAAGCCGTTTGTTTCCAGACACGAGAGGTAACTGCCCATTTCTGTCTATTTCTTCTGCATGTGAAACGATGCAGATATAAGTCTGATAACCAGGGACTTGTGTTTGCAGATACTGGATGCCATGAATCAGGACAGCGGCATCCCGCTAACTCAGCTCCAGGTGGATGGAGGAATGACGTCCAACAGGCTACTGATGCAGCTGCAGGCCGACATTCTCTGTATTCCTGTTGGTAAGACTTCCATGTAGCTCTTATCATGCGCGACGTAAAAGAGATCAGATTAAACACAGAAGCTCTAAAACATTTCCTCGATTCCTCTCCTTGCGTCTGTCCCTACCTCATTGAGAACACAGGGGACAGAAAAGACACAAATGAAGGAAACGTGGAAGCTGTTAAGGGAATTGGCACATACCAAGTGTCCTGCCAAATTGAAACTTGTGACAGCCATGTGATCACATCTGGCAGTGATCAAACTGGCTCCACGACCAGCGGGGCCACTGCGATACATTTATTTGATGTGAAGCCGTCACATGCTTTTACATAACAGTCCTGCATTTGATCAACACCAGCCACCCAAAGATAATCTGTATGTAGAAGCTGAGATTACACTGAGCATTTCAATGTCAGAGTATGAAGCTGTTGCAGGCGTCTAATGAGTAATACTGCCCTCTGCTGGTACTTTATGGAACAACCAATACTTCACTTTTTTACTTTTTACATAAAAATGATTTTTTTTTTTTTTGCTTTAAAAAAATTTTTTTAAAACATATTTCCACACTGTTTTTAGGTTAAAAATTAAATTGTCCACGAATAAAGTCACAAAAACTGTGTTTCCAGTGAAGCCGTCCATGCCCGAGACGACGGCGCTTGGCGCGGCCATGGCAGCCGGAGCAGCAGAGGGAGTGAGCGTGTGGAGCCTGAGCCCTGAGGACCTGAGCGAAGTCACATCGGAGAAGTTTGAGCCTCAGATCAACCCCGAAGGTACAGTGAGCTGCAGCCGTCTGTGCTCTGCAGCTGCTGCATGAAACAGCAAAGGAAAACACTTTGTGTGTCTCGTGTCATGCAGAGAGCGAGTTCCGGTATGCGCGGTGGAAGAAGGCAGTTCAGAAATCCATGAACTGGGAAACGACGGAGCCTGTCGGCAATGGAAACGGTAGTGAAAATAAAACAAATCAGATTTTTTAATGTTTACAATTAATATGCCATCTTTATATTTGACTCTCATGACTGTTTTTTCTTACTGCTCGTGCTGCCAAAAGGTGAACCCAGCATCTTCAGCAGCGTTCCCCTGGGCTTCTACATCATGGGCAGCATGTTGATGTTAATCGGAGCAAAGTACCTCGCAGGTGAGTCTCCACTAATTGGTGTGGGTTATATCTTTTTAAAATGTCCTTTCTGGTTTATGATTTTAAAGAGATAGTTCAACTTTTTAGCAAATTGGCCCATTGCCATGATACCTATAGTATTAGCAGTAGGTTTGCTCCCTTTAATTGTCAATGCATGTTGTTTTTAGAACACCGGAGCAGAGCTGTAAGCTGCTATCTTGGTTTCCCTCATCAAAAACACAATCCAACAACTCCAAAACGCTCTGGTGGACAAGTTTTGACCTGCACATTCACCACACTATGAGATAATAACAGAACGTTACAAGACAGAGTTGTTTTCAAGGTAAATTCATGCAAAACCACTGATGCGAGTTCTTGTCGGGGCAGTTTTTCGGCAAGCAGTCTCTGTATTTACCTTGAAAACAACTCTGTCTCATAATGTTCTGTTACTATCTCATAGCGTGGTGAATGTGCAGGTCACAGCTTGTCCACAAGAGCGTTTTGGAGTTGTTGGATTGTGTATTTGATGAGTTTGATGAGGGAAAACGAGCAGTGTAGCTCTGAGCAGCTGTGGCTCTGCTCCGCCGCTCTAAAAACAGCTTGGACCAACAATTAAAGGTAACAAACCTACTCCTAAAACTACAGGTATTATGGCAATGGGCCGATTTGCCAAAATGTTGAACTATCCCTTTAAAAAAAGAAACTTAAAATCAGTCTCAGTAGCAGCTACAGGTGTTATGAAGTGAGACCTGACAGGTTTCTACCAGGAAATTGGCACATTAAATGATAGCATCATGTATAAACAAATCATATTTAATTGACAACAACGACCTGCGTCAAAGTGAAACCATTCTGTCTCTCTTGCTTCCAAGGACACACCTAGGATCACACCACTCGACACATTGAAACAAAAAAAGATCAACAATGAAAACAATGGCTCTTGATGCTGGACCACGACCCGACTGACAACTGCACTGTTTTCCCAAAGGCATTCCAGATGTTGAATTTTACCACAGACTGGACAAACATGAACTGATATGATTATTATTCTCACTGTTTTTTTTTAAATCAGACTGTTCCTCTTTACATCAGATGACAGCATGTCGCCACATTAGACGCAGAGTGTGCATGCAGTATTTCATTTGTTCACTGGCGATGCGGTATGATTTTTAAACTGAAGCTAGTTCAGATTGTTGTAATCCCCCCTCCACGGTTGTGTTTAATGCAGCTCACTGTCTACTTGGTGTCTAAACAGTCGTCACGTAATGGTTGCCACACACCCTCAAACACCTTCTAGTTTCTGCTTCGTCTTGTGGGAAATGTGCACTTACAAGAGTCTACGTAGACACAAATATATATATTTTCTAACAGTTGGGATTAAGACGGAGACAGTTTGAAATCAAGGGAAGGAGTTTGTGGTTTGTAAATGTTTGTAAAAAGTCTGTATGTATTGTGTCAGAGACAAACACACGATGACGGGCAAATGATGAGGAGCTGGCAGACAGTTTTGGCTTTCTGTGTTCACAGCGTAGAAAAGCATCCGAGGAGCAAACAGGCAGATGTGAGTAGTCGCTCCGTTTACGAATCCTTTGATTCTGCTTCTGTTTTGCGTGTTTTCTAGATCAAAGTATTAGTTTTTGTTTAAAAAAAGAAGAAGAAAGCAACAAAAAAAAACACGTTATGATTAACTTTTATGATTTCCTTATTTATTCAGTTCATGCCACACATCATGCAAAACTCCTGTATTGGATAACTTGAATGCAAATCCTTACACGCAACTCGATTAAGCAGTTTTATTGCACTAAAATGTTAAATGAGGTGTTTGGTTGTTTTTTTTTGGTAAATTATTTAATTTAAAGGTAGCTTTATGAAAACATTGACAAAACCTTTTAATTCCTGTTGCTGTGTAGTCAGGGTTTGAGGAAGTAGTGTGTAAAAGTGTCAGTATTTATTCTATTGCCCAGCATTTGTCATGTTTGCCTGCAGTGTGGATCAGAAACAGAAAATAAGGCAAAAATGCAAAACCTTTTCTCTCAGAAATGGTTTAATGTTTGCACTGGATCATTTTGCATTTGTTATTTATTCAACGGTACAGCCTGCGGAAGGCGGGAAGTTACTGTGCCCAATAGTAAAGGTCCAAAATGTTTACTGAACTGAATTGAAGTGTGAAATGAAGTGAAATTGAATAAATGAACTTGAATAGTTGACGAATTTGACGTTCCAGATGCTCTGACCTTTGAAAAGCTTTGAGACTCAACTAAAAGTAAAAGAAGGGAGGGATTCACGTAGAACAGACTTTACTTGACGTTGGAAATGTGACAGGTATGAATGATGCAACTGTGTGCGTATGTCTCACTTGTAATGTATGGAAAGGTTTCATGGGAGAAATAAATGTCATCAATAATTTTTTTTTACTTTGTCTTGAATTTGGCAGCAAATTGCCAAACATTTAGATGCCGCACCATAAAGTGTCCAGAAATCTACAAGTCTGTTCTGTTGTTGTCTAAAAGGAAAGTTGTATTTGCTCTGTGGTTGGGACAAACAAGTGAAGCTCAACCTTCCTTTGAGGGGAAATCCCAAGGGAGTGGTTTGTGTCAACTTCAGTGCAAAGTTGCTCAGCACTTGGTGTTTACGTTGGTCAACGTTTCAGCTGGGACACTGGCTCGTTCCCGTGGTGCTGCGCAGCTCAACAGGTAAGTCTTTAACGGCTGTACGAAACAATTCTTTTGTCTATATCAGCAGGAAATGTATTTAATTACATGACGCAGTGTTTTTCCACCATACTCAGCAGTGAAGTTACTTATTCACCTATGAAGGCCGTATTGTGCTGCCGTTGTGCTTAACATTGTGCTTATTTGCATATTAACTGACCCCCTGTCAGCTTGTTTGGCTGTCAAAGTCAGTGGATGCACACACTTTAATTTTGCACTGTTTTTAATATTCATGTTCTCTTTGCAGGTGCTTTATATTAGTTGTCCTGCTCTGAATTTGCAAGGAGGAAGTGCACAAACTAAATTGAGCGTGGTTCAGCAAACTTATACACCTTCACTTTGAAACTGACACCAGACTCTGCACAGTAACGTGACAACCAGGAAGTAAAGCCAGGTGTGCGACATTTTATGTGGCAGTTGTTCCTCAATTCAGATCGTACGGGGACAAGGACAAGAGGCAAGGTGCAGACGGGTGAGTCTGTCCCTCCCATTCTTTGATTACACTCTATCATTATTAGGTTTGACTTGTTTGATTTGCAGTGCGTTGACAGCAGCTTTGACATTCCAGCTGTGTGAGAGAGGAGAAAGCTCTGGACCAAGTTGTGCGGCATGTTAATGTATCACTCTTTAAGCATGTTGGACCCTCGCATGAGTGAGAGCAGAGGAAACCAGATCCTGTCAGCGGCCACCGACTTCAGCCAGGATTTCTCTAAAGGTCAGTGATGAGTTACTGTAGATAAATGTAGGCTGAGGTCCAAAGTGTAAAATTCAGGTCAAACAGAAACTCTCTAATCTTGTTCCTGAATGTGTTATTCCACTTGTTCCTTATATGTTGGCATTTCAGGGCACAGCAGTCACTTGACTTAAACCTACTCAACTGTTTTATTATGAAATGATCCAATTCAATTCAATTTTATTTGGGTGGGACAGTGCAAGTTCATACAAGACATAGAATTGTGAACAAGCTAGATAAAGCCAGTTGTCCCATTTACAGATGTTCCCTGGAGTACAAATACAAGAAATAAAAAACAAAAACATGTTATCACAGTTATAAAATAGCAGCATTGAGTTTACGGTTCAGTTTTTAAAGTAATAATACAAATCCAATACAGTACTATGACAATAATACAAAAGTGCCACTGTGTCTCGGGTAAGAGATAAAGTGCTTAGAGAGTCCTGATAGTCATATCTAATAGAAGCTATGTTTCAATAGTAGGGCTAAGAATATTTATTAATCACTTACACTGCTATACATGGCTAGAAGCTATACAATAATAAAGGTAAATAATAGTAGTGAGTTTATATAGTCAACATGTAGTGATATAATAGTGATAGTGAGTGCAGGTCTGGGTTCTCATTAGCATAAACATGTTTAATTTGATGTTTGTACAGTAAAGGCCACTTTAATGCTCAGTCAGTGTATGATTACCTTTTATTACATGTTAAAGATGATTCACTCTGACTCAGCTTTGATGTTGTAGCTTATCAACATTTCCTGATAATGAGATTTTACTAAGTTACATCTAAAATGTAAATATTATGTAAAAGTCTGAAGTATTTTCTATGTGGGAGCGTAGAGGAAGACCACATAACTTCTGGAATTGTATAAAAATTAGGATATACTGGCAAAATGTTAGCTCAGTTGTAAAAAAATGTTTTGGGATATGAAACAAACTGGGAAAAATGGAACATTTATGAGACATGACACCAACTGAACAAATGCTAAATGGAACAGCGGACTGAACAGTAGACAGTTCAGTTCATCCAGACAGTTTGTTAGTGTTACTCTAACTTGTACCTTGTTTGCTGTATTGTTTTTGCCTACATACATGTGAAAACTCAATAAAAACTTAAGTGATTAAAAAAAAAGTTTGAAGTATTTTAACATTATCTCTGTTTTTCCCCCAGGTTTTCTCATGACTGATCCCACACCAGGATACGTCCACACTATGCAGAAGAAGAACACGGTGAAAGAGCTGCTGAAGATGAGACGGCAGGTTTATGAACAGGTATTTCAACATGGGCATGGACGTGATAAAACGAGTCTATATATATGTTCCAGTAGTTTTATGGAAGGGTTTGGATTTCATTGGAAATGTTGCAATCACCTGCGTCTGTATGGGAACATCAGTTTCATTGATAAAAACTGACAAACTAAGGCTTTGACTTTGAGAAATCTGAAAAAAACCAAACTATATACTACTCAAATCCATGCCTAAAATTATGAACATTTTGAAATTGCTTTTTTTCAGAAATGGAAATGCACGCAGGAAGAGAGCGACATGAAGCCTGCGAAAACTGCAAAACCTGAACCTATTGCAAGTGGTGCGAGTCCTCACATGTTGGACCCTTGTGCACCGGCCAACCCCGTCCCCTACACCCTCACTCACTTCCTGCCTGCACCTCCTGAAAGTGGCCACGCCACCCCACCACAACACACGCAGCACCCAGCCCTGCAGGGACCGGCAGCTCCCACTGCTGACGTCAACATGTCTCTGTTTCACTGGCAAATAAAGCAGGAGGTGCAGAGGCTTGAAGGAGTTTCTCCAGAGCTGCTGAACATGCAGGATGCAGATGGTGACACGTGAGTATGGATGAACATGAGTTATTTAGACCAGTGGTTCTTTTTTTTTTTTTTTAGCAATCCTGAGGACCACTCTTAACCCCCACCACTTCCCAAGCGTAAGTTGGAGGGGCATTGCATGTTTATTAACAGTTATGAAGGAGCAGTAGCACTAGGTCAGAGGAGTAGCCGCAGCAACAGGTTTATCTCCCTGACCTGCAGAACCGAAAGATTTAAAAGATCGTTTGTTCCTGCATCAATCAGTCTGTATAACAAGTTCTAAAATGTGTATTCCTAATATGTTTTTGATGTTTTTGAGCTACCAGTTTATCTTGAATTTCCCTGTAAGGGATTAATAAAGTATCTCTCTACTCTCTCTCTCTACTCTACTCATATGCAATTTCAGTGCTGTATTTTTTAAATTATTATTATAATTTTGAGCCATATCTTCATCTTTGCTTAGTTGAAAAGTTTATTACAAAAAATCGCTGCACACTGAACATTTCACATTAGTGAGGCGTGGGGTATTTTTAGGCTTTCCCTCATCAAACTCATTTAATACACAATCACAACAACAACATTGTGGACAAGTTGTGACCTGCACATTCAGCACGCTATGAGATAATAACAAATACTTTCGCTTTTGAAGTCACACTGCCCAGCTGCCATGTCTAGAATGTTGTTCTGCGCATTTACCTCTAAACAACTGTCTCGTAATGATACATTATTATCTCATAGCGTGGTGAATGTGCAGGTCACAACTTGTCCATGAGAGCATTTTGGAGTTGTTGAATGTGTATTTGATGAGTTTGATGAGGGAAAGCCCGAAAAAGCTCACGTCTCTTCCCCACCGATCTAAAAACAGCTTGCACTGACAATTAAAGGTAAAGAACCTACTCCTAAAACTACAGGGATTATGGCGATAGGCGAATTTGCTAAAATGTTGAAATATCCCTTGAATTTACCCTTGCAATTCCACCAAGTACCACTAGGGGTCAGAGTACCTTGGTTCCTGATTCAGACCAGTAGCACTGAGGCATTTGACTAAATCTAATGAATTAATACTCGTGCATTTTAACATAAAATACAAAGCCAATGCTGAGACTGACACATGAACATGATCAAATTGTGTGTTTACTGTAACTGTGTGTTTTGTTCTCCGAATTACAGATGTCTGCACATAGCAGTGGCACAAGGCAGACGGGCGCTGGTGTATGTGCTCGCTGCAAAGATGGCCGCCTGTGGCTCTCTGGACATGAAGGAGCACAATGGACAGGTAAGCATGCTTAACACGGTTGTACATGTTCGTCCCATTAAAACAAAACTTGTATCATTTATGCTGATTTAATTCTCTCTGTACACAGACTGCCCTTCACATCGCAGCCACCACCAATCAACACTTAATTGTGCAGGATCTGCTGGCTCACGGAGCACAAGTCAACAGTCGAGACTTCTGGGGACGATCTCCTTTGCATGTGTGCGCAGAGAAAGGCCATTACTTGAGTCTTCAAGTAGGAAATTGGTGTTCATGCATCAACACAAGTCAAACAGTTTAACAGCTCAGGGTGCTAGGAGTCTGTCGCTATGCAGAGATGAATGAACGGAGCGATATGGCGTTGGTCAAACCAAAAGCAGAAAAATCTAAGACATCGACAAAATTTTTTCATGGCAGGTCACCGTATATACAGTAACGCAGCTCTGTCGCACCCTGAGTTGTCTGATTGGGAACGGCTCAGTTCTTCTTCTTTTTAAGATCTTGTCTCAAATATAGTGATTTCTTTTTGGCAGGGTATCTGGAGGAGCCTGTCAGGAGGCAGGCAGCCACTTGACATTGAACTTTTTAGTTACGATGGTGAGGATTATGTTTTCTTTTCAAGAAAAATTTAGCGATGTCAAATATAAACTGCCGGTGTGTATTTACCTGCACTGTTCTCCCTCTGGAGGTTTGACCCCACTCCACACAGCGGTCCTGTCTCACAACGCAGCCATTAAAGAACAGAGGTGTCTGGAAAACCCTTGTTCCTATATGGCAGGGCAGCTGGCGCAGAGGAGACGAATGTTTGTCGAATGTGTTAAGACTCTGCTGCTAATGGGCGCTTCCTGCGAGGCGAAGGTATGTACTTGAGACCCAACTGCTTAGGCTCTTTTTTTGTGCTTATAAACTAAATAAAGGTTGTAACTCACCCGCTGTGTCTTTTTCTACTCACCCAGGACCTGAAAAGTGGACGAACTTGTCTTCACATGGCTTCTGAGGAGGCGAATATGGAGCTGCTGCAACTCTTCCTCGACCAGCCATCGATGCTGTCACTTGTAAATGTTAAGGTTAGTCATTTTGTAAACAATACAACAATATAATGAGATCAGAGACACGCATGTAATGTCTGTTTCTAAATCTGCACATTTCAGACTTTCAGTGGAAACACCGCTCTACACATCGTCAGCTCTTTGCAAAACCACCAGGGTCAAGTGGAAGCAGTGAAGCTGCTGATGAGGAGAGGAGCCAACCCCGGGGCCAGGAACTTTGAGAACGAGCTTCCGTCTCAGCTGGTGCCTGAGGGGTCCGTTGGTGAAAAGGTGAGGCGTGGCCTAAAAGAGGTTTTACCTGAAAAAAAAAAACACAGTTCCATTGTTCGCTATAATATATTTTTTTCCAGCCCTTCAAAGTGCAGGAAAAACGCAGTTTTTATTTGGAGCTAACCAACTGCTGATCGACAAGCGCTAACCCTGGGCCGGAGTTCCAACAATGGAACTGTGTTTTTAAAAAAAAATTCTTTTAGACCACGAAAATAGGCCGTTTCTTTGGGTCCATTCACAACAATGTATATTATAAATCTCTGGGCAGTGCTATGGGCTGGCGTTGCTAACGGGACGAGTGTAGAGAGTCTTCTACTGCAATTAAAGTACTTAGGGGCTATTTGTAGATCATACAACCCCACTTTAAAAAAAATGCTACTATCCCTTTAAACAATGTACAGTATGATTGATGCTGATAACCTTTGCTGATTTTTTATTTTTATTTTTCAGGTGCGGCAGATCCTGAAAGGGAAATATGTTCATGCTTAAATGAAGCTCAAGAATACTGTCAGTCAGACAGTCCACAGATTATTATTTGCCACAAAGGCAGATACTGGTTGTTTCAGGGAAACATGTCGAAATGTTCATTACCATGTAATGTTTTATTTTTATTCTTTTTGTTCTTTTTAATTTTTTTTTCAAAGTATATTTTTGGGCTTTCAGGCATAGAATTGATAGGACAGCTGTAGATAGACAGGAAATGGAGAGATAGAGAGGGGGAATGACATGCAGCATAGGGCCACTGGTGGAATCTTATCGAACTCGGGCCACTGTGGCAAGGACTCCTCTGCATATGGGGCAACTTGTTTTTGTTCTTTTTGTTAACTCTTGTTTTAGACATTGCAATAACACTATGATTGCAATATAAGTACATTTGTAAGATGAATCTTGTCATATTGGCTGAAATCATGGGTAAAGAAAATGTTTTCAGAGATTTACTTTGATAAAAGGAATAAGAAAACGCTGGACACCTGCCAAAACAAAACTAAGCCTAATTATCATCTGAGGTTCCAGGCTTGAGGCTGCTTTAAAATGTTAAAACTAAAGCCAAGACGTAGCCCACTGCAGAAACCTGGAGCGTGAAGTATGTTTATTAAATCAAATAATGCAGGGGAAAAGGAATAAAGTCTGATTTTCAACTAAATAACCAACAGCAGAATGTCAGGACACAGGATTTACATTACTACTCTGTGAAGAAAGAATTATTTAATTTACTTTTTTTTCTTTAGATTTGTCTCTAAATTGAAATTGTTGATTTGATTTGGTAACATGTTTAATCGCATTCATAATTAACCAGGCACTGTGTGGTCTGCAATTTAACTTCATTTGTAAAAAAACAAAAAAACACAATAGCTATCTGTAGGCCTAGAAATTCACATGTATATTTATGAGTATTTTGAACATGTTTACAATCATCAAGCTGTTTTTTGTGTAATAAAAAAAATGTTTTTCAAAAACACGTAAATCAAGTTGAACTGTAGGTTCCATGAAAACAGTTGTAATGTAAAAAATAAAGCAATACGAGTGTGTGGGTGTGTTTTTTTTAAATGACACATGAAATTACAAGTAAACAGAAGATTGTTCAAATACTGCTGATGTCAAGTATGTGTGGTGTAAAATGAGTAAAGTCAGGTGCTGAGGACTCGCAGTAACATCCATGGTGTCTCGTGTACGCTTGAGCACAATTAATCTAGCGATCAGTCCACCCGATCATTAAAAACGGTGACCCAGTGCAACGTAGTGTTGTGGTATTTTTCATCATAAATGACATGAAAGTTTGTAATAAGTTAATGCTGAAAGACAATATTATGCTACTATTAAAAAAGACATATACTCATTATGTATCTATTAGTTTAAGATTTAATGTTGATCATCTTAAATGATCACAAATGATTGTATAATGTTTTGTTTTCTATATCCAATTGAAAGGAGTATGTTTTGTGACTTGAAGATCAGCCAACTGCTTGTGTGCAGCCAGAGAGAGAGAGGGGTAGATAAGAGGTCAACTAGCAAGCAGGTTCACATTCGTATGAAAAAATAACTCATGTATGGGTAATGAGGGGCCCAGGGATTTTTGCCTCAAAAGAGATAAGGCCAGGGTCTGTGAAGGAAGTTGCCATCTCCTTTGCCACGTCTCCCATCTGATAGTGTTGGGTCGGTGAGGAGATGTGGGGGAATAGAGTTTTAACCTCAAAATCTCAACCCTAAACAGTGCTACTGATGTGGATCAGAAACGGGCCAAATAACTGATCTTACATCTCACACAAAAATAAACTCTGGACTCAAAACAAAACGCTGGAGAGGATGGATCCGACGTAGAGTTGTCTTTTATTTACCTTAACAAGAAAGCAAACAAAGTTCAACTTTGTTACTTTTTCAGAAAAGAAAAAGTAACAAAGTTTGTTTCTGCAAAGCAGCACGGGACATGCAACATGGAGTTGCCTTTGACTTTCTTACCAAAAGTTGAAGGTAAATTCCCCCACATCTCCTCAAAAGACCCAACACTATCAGATGGGAGACGTGGCAAAGGAGATCCATCCTTCACAGACCCTGGCCTTATCTCTTTTGAGGCAAAAATCCCTGGGCCCCTCATTTTGAGTTTTGAGTTGTCTTATTAGAGTTTATTTTTGCCAATCAGGGTGAGATGCTTGGCCAATGGAGAAGCAGCTCTGCCTCCCTGGAGCACCTTGTTCAAATTGGATGAATGAGTCCATGTGACAGTCAAATACATTCAAAGATGCAATATCAGACAGACACAAGTTATGGTAGTAAAGAAAAATTGAAACAAAAGCAGCATCTGCTTCACACATAAATATCAGTTGCATACCTACTACACCAATACATTTTGAGGTTAAAACAGTTGATTCAGGTCAAAACAAAGTAAAATTGGCTTATAAAACTAAACTGTTAATCATTTTAGCTGAATAACTGAAGATTGGAACACATCTTACCTGATTGTTCTGTGAACTTCACTCACTTGGGCATCAAACAAAAAGTTCTCCTTCAGCAGCAAAGAACCATGGGAGATTGAAGAACAACAATAACTTAGCACAGAGAGATTTAGGGTGCCCACACATTTGGGCTTAATTGTATCATTTAGCTAGCATACCATGCTTGAGTACTAGTCTTTGGTCACACATCATAACAATGACACATTTAATTTGTAAACCACTTTTCATAAAGTAATCTCAAAGTGCTACAGAAACCAGATAAGAGAAAAATCAGACAGTTAAAATCAGCAGTAGATAAAACAGATAAAGGAGGAGATTAAAGTGCAGAGAGAATAAAAACATCTAGGGTCACCTAGGAAATCCTGTCTAGTTAAGCCCTAGGTCAGCCTGGGGCTGTCAGGGGAGTTCCAGATGTCAGCGGAGCATGGAAGTGAGCCATGATTTAGTGTTTGTTCTCTGACTCGTACTCCTCCTCATGTAAATAACAGTCACTTATGATGACTGCTATGTGGTATATGAACATAATGATGTTTCTTAGAGTTTGGTCCTCACTCCTCTTTTCCCAGGAGCTCCATCCAGGTCCTGAAGACTCCATCAGATCCACTCGTCCTCACCGCGACTGCCAGTCAGAGGAGACAGTGACATCATTAACATGCATCTCTGCCTGTCTTTCATTACCGTCCACATATTTATCACAAATAAACATTTACAAACTTTACACTTGTCTTTTTTGAGTGGCAAGGGCACTGTGAATTTTTCTAGGGCAGTTTTATATCTATAATATTCATTTTAGGTGAAATAAATTACATTTTAATCTGTGTCCTGGATATAGAGAATTGACAATAAAACATATAGAAAATGTTAACATATACATATACTGGAATGCATATACAGTGGCTATATTATTTTCTGGAGCATTTAACTTTTATAATATTTATTTTAGGTGAGACAGAAACAACTTTTTGATCTGGATGTAGAAAATTGACAACAAAGATTTTTGATTCTAGCAGCACGACTGTTATGTTTGTTTTGTTGTTTTTAATTGTCATTGATGAAGCTAAATCACTACCTGGTTAGTTCTCAGTGCATTGCCACATTTTACAAAATGAAATCAATAACTTTAAATTTAAAAAGTCAATAAAATCATATTCTTGACATGGAAACACCAAGTGAAGTTTGCAAGACAAGACCCAAAGTCATGATTCAGTACACATTTTAGATTAGTAACACACTTCCTGTTTAGCCTAATTGGAACAGTTAGCTGTTAGCCGCTGAGCTAGCTGCTGTCAGCTGTGATCGTGGACACACGGAGCAGATTCAAACGTATCTTTCTCCGTCATCACGTCTCCACAGCTTCAACAACTTTTCCCAGTTCATACAAACTCAAGTTTGAAGTTCACGTCAGGTTGGCTGTTTACCTCGCGCTCATACAACTAAGGTGGATCCGGAAGTGAAGAAGTGGCTGAACTCGGTGGCTGCAGATCCTATAGCGCCGCCTAGCAGTGAGGAGGAGGGAGAGCTCATCACAGCTGTGTGGATCAGGACCATAGGAACTGAAACAGAAACACATAGCCTACTATGGCACAAACACAAACACACTCCACTGTCAAGAGGAACTCTTTGAATCAAGTGTTGGACTTGGGAATTCAGATAGGGACACAAAATATTATATTTTTTTTATTAATAAATCACATTTTTAATTGAGAACTAATAACAATAGGCCTAACTTTTGTAACCCCATGGCACAAGTGTCTTGTGCATTTGGGTGTATTTAGTGTCTTTTTACAGTTGTGTCATGTCAGCTTGGTCATTTCATGTCCCGATGTGGTCATTTTGCATCCATTTGTGCTCATTTAGTATTCATTTGTGGTCATGTTGCGTCTGTTTGTGGTCATTTTGCATCTGTTTATGGTTCTTTTGCCCCTCTTAGTCGTTGCTGTGCGTCTCCTTGTGGTCATTTTATGTCCCTTTGTCGTCACTTTGTGTCTCCTTGGTCATTCCATCATGGAGCAGCATGGGTGTGTGGAACAACAGGGAGGCTATGGAGCTACCAGGTGTTAGAGCCAGCCTCCATGTCCATCGTCTCTGTCTCTTCTGACACAGAGTGTCCCCGTGAGGACAAGTGGATCCCATGGAGTCTTCAGGACCTGGACGGAGCTGCAACAGTTCAGCTACAAATCACACTTTTTTTTCTCTCCATAAACATTGAGGGGGCTCACTCCTGGCTCCAGCTGGTGGTTTGGTGCCATCTGCTGGTCAATGCATAGAATTACACCTGGTTAGTTTTAAATGACAGAAAACCGTCAGTTACGTTGACAACATTAATAAAGTTGACAAACACTTTCCTATTAATAATCTTATTCATTCTCACACTGATCTGTGACCTGTGACCCCTGCAGTCTTTATTCTAATTAAAAAGACTTTTAAATGCGTTCATATGCAGAATATGCACAAACACATCCATGTGGTTTTGTCACTCACCTCTTTTCACACTGACTTCCTGCTTCAGGAAACCTGCTCATCATGGACCTAAAAATTGATATTCACAGAAAAGGCTCTATGTATTTTTTAAATCGATCCTGCTGTATTTATTTTTATCTTTGCCTGCATCACTGCATCTGCAAAATAGCAAATAATGAAATAAACTGGATATCAAAAACTGCTGAATAGAGAAAAACAACACGTGTCACATTTCTTCATTATTAAAGCAAAAAAAAAAAAAAAAAAAAGTTACATGCATATCTGTGTTCACTGCAAACTGTAACTTTAACTTAGTTTAATGCAGTGGTTCCCAACCTTTTTTGGCTTGTGACCCCATTTTGACATCACAAATTTCTGGTGGCCCCATGATCATGTGACTGGGTCAATCAAGATATTTTATATGCTGCATTTTATTTAAACTCTATATTTGAGAAAGTGAAAGTATAGAATACAGCTGGTTCCAGTTTTACAACCAACAACCAAACAAACACCACAACTGCATTTCATGTTTATTGAAACTGAAGAATACAGAGATCAATAAATCAAAAGCAGATGCACAGTGAAAGACTGAAACAAGAACATGTCACCCAGTGTGTAAAAAATAAATAGGTAAAACAAGATTTAAAAAATAAATAAATAAACACAGGACATCTTCTGTGTTGTAAGTGTAAGTGTTCATTCAATTTTGCAGGTTTTTCAGACTTTCCCAAAGAAAGAAACTGAGTTTTTCAGCATGAAAATGACGATTAAATGTCCATATTCTACACAAATGCTCAACTTTCTGTAATTAGATAATTAGTTAATGATGAAACATAATTTGCTGATGAAAGTTAACAGTTTGAGCTCTGCATGTTTTCAGTGTCCGACATCATCACCAAATACATTCAAATAGTTATTTATATATTAAATTTAAATCACTTTTACCTTCAATTTACCTGCCTTCAATGTATTTACATTATCTAATTACATATATTACATTTGCTCTGGTGTTAGTAGTTATTGATTATGAATTAAAAAATGTACAAATCATATATTCATAGTAGTAAAATGCGCACATGGGCCTGAACGCACACAGAGAAGTGTTGATGTGGGACGTGTTGGATGTGCTGGCAAATATTCACATTTGGTCTTTGATGTTAAAGAGGAGAAAACATTTTGACACAACAGGAAATGAGCTTGAAAATTCATGTGTGACGCCACAGGAAGCCGGTGATCTGCCTTGATCTTCCATGATGTGTTAATGCTGCCGTCATCTTCCACTAGAGAGCAGCAGTCGTCCGTGTCATCGCAGCATGAAGCCTTGGTTTCATTTGAATTTTAACAACAACCCAGTCTCTCACCCAGCGGGTCCATCACCATAATCCTACTCTAACGCCGTCCCGTCCAGAGCGCAGTGAGTCTCTAAAAGTGACGTCCCTGCTCTCAGACTCTGATGATGCTGATGGAGGAGGAGGCTCTGTGGAGCTGTGGAGAAACACAAACACATGAGTCATAAACACAAAGAGACAGAGGGGCACATACATGAACGTGAGTCATAAACCTCAGAACGGCAGCGGCTCACATGCACCACGTGACACACCAACACGTGCCTTAATGCACCCCATATATATAATGTCTGTCAAAGATTTATTAACCAATCAATAAGCTGCCATACTCGTGTGTGTGTGTGTGTGTGTGTGTGTGTGTGTGTGTGTGTGTGTGTGTGTGTGTGTGTGTGTGTGTGTGTGTGTGTGTGTGTGTGTGTGTGTGTGTGTGTGTCAGCACTGAGGCACAGACCTCAGGTTCAGCTGCAGGTCTCACTTCACTTTGAGTCGATGTTTTGGCTGAAATCAGAGAATAAGCGATTGTGTGGAGGATGAGGAGGAGCTCCTTCTTATCGAGGCGACCAGATGTGAAGTGAACCATGTTTTTAACATTGTGTTTTGTTGTTGCTTTCAAATATACAAAAGTTAATAACATTGTTTCAGGCAGATGGAAATTTTTTTTGCATAACTGAAGCAGAGCGTCATTCCCTGATAAATGATCTGCTTGATAGACAGTATAGACAGGGGCGTTTCTAGACAATCTGGAGGCCCAGGGCAAGAGGCACCTTGGAGCCCTCCTCCCCAGCCACGGCCACAAACATTAATGTTCATTAAAACTATTTATGACTCATTCAATAATCATTAATTTCATTTTTAACAAAAATACTCTCTACTCTCAGAGAATATAAATAACAACAAACAATACCACCCTCCCCTTGGTTCACCCTGCCAATATCAGGTGCTTTTAGAATAAATTCCAGCCTCGAAAACCGCACCAGAGTCCATTTTTTTCTAATCAACAAACTCAAAAGTGAGATATTCTGACAAACTTGACTGTAAACTCTGGTAAAAAAAAAAAATCTGTTTCATATTTGTATAAAGCTCAGCTCTTACAAAACAGAAGGAAGCTGTCAACAGTGTAAACACAGGCGCAACTTTCCTCCTGTTTCTTAACAGAATCATCCGTGAGTCATCTAAAGAGAGGAGAGCGATCGCTGTGCTGCACCGCTCATGTTTCCATCACTTCCTCCAGCTCATCAGGCTGCTCGCTCTCACTGAGCTGCACCACAACACACACATACACACACACACACAAAAAGCAGTGAGCTCTGTCTGTTTGGTTGGTTATTTTATATTTAGCCATGATGGCAGCAGATCCGGTTGCTAGGAGATCTCTGATGCGACTACAAAGGCCCTTCAGAGGAAACAAAACATTCCTGGCAGCCGAGAGTGATGGTGCATTACATGGAGCTGTGCTGCATAACTGAAGCTATGGAGAAGTTTTTCTAAATGAGGCTCAGCGGTCGGAGGAGAAATGAGTCACCCTGCTGCTGCGGACAGCCCCGTTGTGGTAGATGGGCGAGCTGCCGGCCGAAGCGTTGTAGTAGGAGGACGTGGCGCGGACCAGAGGCCTCTTGGCTTTCTCCTTGGTGCTGTTGGAGTCGTTGTCTTTGATGATGTCGTACTGTCGGCAGAACAGGGCGATGACGGCTGGAGAGGAGCGCAGAGGGAGAGAGTCAAACACAGGCGGAGAGCGTCTGCATCCGCATGTGGATGTTAATACAGTACGTCCACGCTCAGTGTGCTAACAGGCCTGGGCCCAGAGACTGCCACAGAGACACAAGTACAAACAAAGAGATATAAGACAACCAGAAAGAAACACAAAACTATCTCAAAGAAAGATAAACCAACCAGAATAAGACACAAAACAACCAGAAAATGCGCAAAAAACAGGCTAAGACATAAAACTCCCAGGAAAAGACACAAAACAACCAGAAAGACACACAATAGGAGCACAAATGTGTCTCTCTGTGTCTCTGTCCCTTGTGTAGGAAGGATGGCTTTTTTTCCGCAATCCTACAGATTCCTCATACACTCATATCTACACACTGTCAAGCAGACACATCCGCACAACCACACACGCAGACACACACATCCTGGCTAACCTGCCCACAGCAGCAGCACGGTAGTGATGATGAGCAGCTCTCCTGTCTGAAGGTGTGGAGTCATCCCCAGACCTTCCATCGCCGGTTCATCTGAGGTTACCAGAGTGAGACCATCAAACACGGAGAAAATAAAACCTGACAGCCACCTTCACAACTTGTTCTCTTGTGTGTGTCTGTGTGTTTATTTACGGTGGTCCAGGACTCCAGCTGGATAATGGTCACTTCTCTCCAGAGTCCTGAAGTGGACGGCCCTGCTGGGTTGGCTGTCACCGTGAGGGCCGACGGACTGCACCTAAACAAACCCAACGACAACAACAACAAAAAAAGAAAATCATCCATCATATCATCAGAGCAGAGGGAACATTCCCAGCCAGTCATTAACGGAGGATGACATTATGTAACAGTGAGAAGGGAACTGGCTGGCGAGGGTGTATTTAGCGAGCAAATGGTGCTTTGGCGCTTGGCTGTGATCCCGAAACCATCACTGGAGGACGAGTGGAATTGCAAAATACAGACGCAGAGTGAGAGATGAGAGCGTGAGGACGGATCTCAGCCGACGGGGGGGTGGGAGGGGGGTCGGATCCGTCACTCGCTGGAAAAACGCACAAGTTTTTCACGGCGCGTTTCTCATTCAGGGTCATTTCTGGAAGCTGCAGTGGAGACAGAAAAGCTTCACAGTCACAGAGATTCAGCGCTGAGGAGGCACAATTACATCCATGAGAGGTCTCTGAGCGCCGCAGACGCCGCCACCTCCACCCACACACAGATAGACACACACGCACTCAACCTGAGGGGTGGCTGCAGCAGGTTTTGTGTGGAGGCAGTCGCAAGGGAGAATAACTAATAATAATACAGAAGTTAATAACATCGTCTCAGTCAGACAGAATATTTTTTATTGAGCACTAACATTTTTGCATAACTGAAGCAGAGCGTCGCTCCCTGTTAAATGATCTGCTTGATAGACATTACAGGCAGGGGCATTTCTAGACAATCTGGAGGCCCAGGGCAATAGGCACCTTGGAGCCCCCCCATCCCAGCCACAGCCACAAACATTAACCATTAATGTTCATTAAAACTATTAATGACTTAATCAATAATCTGATTTTTAACAAAAATACTCTCTACTCTTAGAGAATATAAATAACAACAAAGAATATCATCTTCCCCTCAGATAAGTTTGGTTCGTTTGTAAATCTACAAGTGTTGTAGTCAAGACCAACACCAAGGGGAGCAAGACCAAGACTGAGACCAAGCCACATGATTATGATGAGTACTGGCACTGAATACAGTAATGGTCTTGGTCTTTACTTTATTCCTTATCTTAAAACAAGAGATGAATTTATATACAATCTATAATATTCTATAATATTTGTGATTCAATTGGATTCAACAGAAGAACACGGCACATAACCTGCTAAAGTCTCTCACTTCTGACACTGGTGCAACCACGTTTTCCAGATAGTTACAGAAGCAGATACCGTTGTAGAACAATTTTAATTATCTTAAAGTTATTAAATCACATGATATAAGCAAGTGACATAGAGACATTTGCAGTCAAAAAAAAAAGATGTCACTGCAGCGGTGGTCTTGGTCTTAAGAAAAAATCCTGAATCGTGCTCGACATGGACCGAGACAAGGCTGGATTGCTCTTTGGATGGGACAAATAGATGATAGTGTAAAAGAATCTCCAAGACACTCTCTTTTACAGTTAAAAAGCCTTTATTTGTATGGCTTGGTCATGTTTCGCCTTAAAAACTCCTACGTGTTTTGGCGTACAAGCCTTCGTCAGGGAGTTTAAGAGTGTCTTTTTCCCTAAAATACATGCGTTGGACACCAGCTCCTGTGGCAAACAAGCCGGCAGGTTCTCGTTGCAGTGTCAAATGGGGTTTTAACTTGTCTCGCTAATATGGACCAAATGTTAGCCGTCTCTGGTAGGTCCCCCTTTAGCCAAGACTGTTTGTTAGGAATACAGAAAAAGAGCTACAGGTGGGTGCTGGGGATGCAGGGGGTTAAAATATCCCGTCCTAATCAGATGAGGGGTGCATGTGCTCTGCATCATTTTGTCGTTGAGTTTATCTCTTATTGTACATTTTCAGGTTCGATCCGAACTCCCCTCTGTCCTCCCGTCTACAGATAAGGTCAGTGGTCAAACCCCAGTCCCCTCTGTGCTGGCGAGTGTCCAGCGCTTTGCTCAATGACACCTCTTTGGGGCATCTGCTTGCTGACGAGCTTATTTAACCCAGTCCTCCAAGTGAAGGACAATCTGTGTCGCTCTATTAAGCCATAATGGATTATAAAGTTTAATAGAGTCATGATAATGGAGTCACATTAAACACTCCTCCTTTGGTGAGAGGCCGTAGATTGTTCTGGCTTCTGACTGAGACCGAAGACGACGTGCCATAAAGAGAGAGTGTTGCCACTGGGTGTTAATGACACACTGAGAGGAAAGTGCATAAAGAGGAAAAGTTCATTCCTGAAATGCAATTTATCATCGGCGAAGTTCCTGGATTGCAGCTGCCCTGTGGAAACCTGTGTCTACGCTGTCTGTTTTTTTTGTTTTTTTTTTACAGTCTATGGTGTTATGGGCAATAAAATCTGACTTGACACTCGTGTGTATAACATGAGGTCATCAAAACTGTGTCTGTGCGTCTCACCTGGACGCTGTAGTGTGTGTCCTCGTCCAGGTCCCACAGTACGCACCAGCGGCTGGACGTGTTGACCTCCCGGATGGAGCGCTGCATCAGGCCGTCCTGCCTCTGGAGAACAACACAGGAGTGCAGATGCATGAAGTATGAGCACGCGAAGCAATAAACACACGCGATTGTGCAAACTCATGCATGCAAGAGTATGTAAATGACAGGAAGTAAAGGCAAAGTGACGACTGAGGGTCAAATCCAGGTCTGTATTAGAAAACCTCTCAATTGAATTGAAAAAAAAAAAATCATTAGTCGCATCATTTCATTATTTCAATAGAAATGTTACAAATGCAAATAGAGTCACTGCTCTGATGCGGTTTCAGCTCATATAAATTCAACTCAAACACTCACTGTCCCACTGGAGGAAATTAGGTCTGCAGGCAAGGTAACACCAGAGATCATTGTTGGGAGGGAACAGAGAGAGTGTCATATGCAGACGCAGATCCAATAATGCACCAGGGCAAAGAGCTGCTTTTAAAGGAGACATATCATGCCCTCTTTCCACCAATTAAAATAGTTCCCAAGTGTCTTAAAGACATGTCTGTGACATACTTTGGTCAAAATACCCCAAGGATCAAACATCACACCTCTTTTAATCCTCTCAAAACAGCCCTGTTCAGAACGGCTGGTTTCAGTGTCTGTCCCTTTAAATGCAAATGAACCACTGCTTGCCCCGCCCCTTCTAACAGGCTGCCATCACTGGAAGACAATTGAGGGAACAGCTCGTAAAACTATGTGGATTCCAACCTAGATAGCCTGCACTTTACAGATTATTTTGTCAATTCTCACATTTCGGGGGCCAGAAGATAAGACAAACACCCAGATATATGTTAAAGAGCCTTCAAGAAATGATTTTTCCATAATATGTCCTCTTTGATGCAGAATTAAAACATCTCCAGACCACTGGGTTTGATTTACCAATAAACACCTCAGAGTTTTCATACACTGCATTGTCTCTTCTGTTAAAGCTGCATGGTGACAGCTCCATTAAGCTTCCTCCCACTGGGTCAAAGAAAAGTTTAGTTTTAGAGAGAGGAGACAAGATCCCGGTGAGTAAATGTGGCCATAAAGCACTAAAAGCCGAGGAGCAGTCGATAAAGAGGAGGCTGGCAGGACGCTCGAGGGCCTCCAGATGTCTGAATCAGTCCTCTGCTCCTCTGGCAGCCCCCAGCGGGCTGCGTGGGTCGGGGAGGGAGGGGGGTTTTACCGGGAACAATATGCACGGTATTTTTCTGGATGGGGTTAAAAGGGTTGTTAATCAGTCGACGGTGATTCTGCAGGATTCTCAGCGTTTTGGAACAAAAACCAGACAAATCCATCAACAACCACACACTGGAAACTTCAATAAAAGACTTTCCTTCATAATTTTATCATCATGTTTTAGTGGAGAAAACTGTTAATTCATCAGCAGATAAAAATGAATCTGATATAATCTTATAATAATGTTTACATGTCACTGGCTCTGCTTGTAACGCTTCAGTGTCTCTGCTGTAATGAACTTCCTGCTGTTTTTAAAGCTCATCTGCTGCAGCGCAGAGTGATGATTAAAGGTAATGTTTCATTTGTGTTAATAAACGTCTCTTCTGGCCCCAGACGGGAGGAGGAACAACCGATCTGCGGTGATTGCATCAAAGTGAGACGATAGAAGAGGAGGAGGAGGAGGCGCGATAGCAGTTTTCGAAATGACGTCAATCGGATGCCAACAATTGGAGATAATGCAATTATTTTGCCGTAGTCGCTCTGACAGATTCACGGCCGTGTGGTTTGTTTTTTTAAAGAGATAGTTAATCATTTTGGCAAGAATTAGCCACATTAACCTCCGTAGCGTAGCTCTGAGCAGCTCATGGCTCTGCTCCGCCGTTCTAAAAATAGCTTGCATCAACAAATAAAGGTAACAAACCTACTGCTAACCTTGTGTTTGTGACAGTTTGGGATTTCTGAAGCAGAGTAAGGATTATTGTGAAGAGATTCAGATGTACAGTGTTGGGCTGGGTTACTCCCTGTGTGTGTGTGTCTCAGCAGCTGGCGCTCTGGGATTTGGAGAAACAGCTCAGATCCACTCGTCCTGCTTCTCCTTGACAAAGTGAAGTGTGAGATGATGTGGTGGAGCAGCGGTGGAGCTACGTGGATCTAAATCAGCTCCAAGCAGAGGTGGATGGAGGTGAGCTTGATTGACAGGAAGCAGCAGAACTTTATATATAAGTGCAATCCTGAGATTTGCTGGCCTTTTGTACAAGGAGCAGCTTGAGATGACTAACATTGAAGCTCAGGAGGTAGATAAAAACCTCCTGGATGCTGCTACCTGCTCCCATCACCTCCCCTATTAATATTTGAGTGGGTTTTTACATAAGTGCTTTCCGAGGTTATGGCAGGAGATGTTTTACATCCCCATCCCTCTGTTTTTTTGAGGAGATGCCACAAGGTTGATGGATCCTGAGTCAGACGTGAGGCGACTTTAAAAGGAAAAAAAACAACAACTTTAAGTTGCTTGGCATGGCCACCGCTGTGGATGTTCCTCCTGCGAGACGAGCTCCGGCCAAATCATTTCCACTAATGGAGACAACTCCCACTCAGAGCTCAGCTAATGTCTGATTCTCCGTTTGCCAAACAGTGGGTGGTAAAAACTGATTAGAGTGAGCCCAGCGAGGCTTCAGGAGAACAAAAACGTGGAGATATACGAGCAGAATAAAAAAAAAAGAAATGTCTATTAGGCCGATGCAGCAGCACCTTGGGGCACTTTTTCTCCCGTGGGGGGTAACTTTCTGCAGAAGTTTAAAGGAATACACCAACATTTTTTTTTTTCTTGTCTTGCCTCACTACCAAGTCCATGACCAGCAGATAGACACCATCCTTTCAACTGTGTGCGCAGTAACAAGGGAGATAGAGCCGTACTTCCAGCATTTGAGCTAAGCTAATTACGGGCGATACAGCTCTATCTCCGTTGTTACTCCGTGGTGTCTATCTGCCTGTCATGGACTTGGCAGTGAGGTAAGACACGGAAAAAAAAATGTTGGTGTATCCCTTTAACTCATTATAGTTGATTTGAATTGATGAGAGAGAGGCATACATCTGTAGCCTAATGGGTGAGAGGAAACACCTCGGCTGCAGTTGGTTGGAGAGAGTCAGGAATAAAAAAGCAACTTCCACTTTCTAAGAATTATATCTCAATTCAACCGTTTCTCTGTGCTGTTTCCCGCTAATTGGATTCTGAGAAAGCCGCACGCCTTCCTCTGGCTGGAAAACTTCTCTAATCAGGAGATTTGTTTTTTTATTACGGCTCCAAGACCCGACGTCAACCCCCGACTTTCACAGGCTGAGGCTCCTCAAGTTAAATGTTTATGAGCAGACTCCCCCCCCCCCACCTCCCCTCTGGCGTTCCCAACCTTCTTTTTGTTTTTTTGTTTTTAAGGAGACACGCTGGACCCATCGTGAGTTAAAGTGTCTCAGAGTGAAATGCTGACTGTCTCCCGGCCTGGTGAATGACGCAGCGTTTTAAAAAAAAATCCCTGCAGAGGAGAAAAAAGAAGAAAGAGAGAGAAGAGTCCACTCCTGAAATAAGAAATAAAGCCAGGTCATACTAAAAAAAAAAAAAAAAATACATAATTCAACACTGAAAAAGCTGTTTTCTGGTCCAGAACATGGCAGCCAGCCAAGTTTTCTGGGCAATTTATTTATAATTTATATCCCTTCAATTTGTATCCCTGCAAAATTAATTGGCCTTCAACCAAACGAGAGCTCAAAGGGAAAAAAGGTTGGATCAGGGTAAATCTGACGCGAGACAGATTGACTGAGTCTAATGGAGAAGCCGAGAAATTATTTTTCAAGCTTTTTGAGGATTAAACTAATTAAGAAAAAATCAATCAGTGAGCTCAACCACAGACACACATAGTACACACAGTGGTGGTACAAGGCCACTGTACTGTTACCTGCTGGGAGATGGCGTATCCGATGACAGTGTCTCCCTGAGGGACGTTCCAGGTCACCATGGCCGAGTGCGCCTTCAGCTGGGTCACCGAGACGTTCACCGGGGCCGCTGGCACAGCTGTTAAACACGCACACACATATTAGTAGGACGGTCAATGTAGAATCCAGTTTGTAGCAGTGTTCTTGTGCTGCTGCAGTATTTCAAAATAAAAGTCCTATTAAAAAACTTTCCTAAAGAAGTAAACTTCAATGTTTTTTTGTGGACAAAGGTTTGTGGAAATTGCATCTTGACACCAATATGTCTTTCATTCATTGAAAAAAAATACAATAAAACCAGTTTAATACAAAATAAATAAATAAATAAGACAATTAGCTTACACTCCAGTTCTTCCTAAAGTTGCAGGAGGAGCCAAGTCCTTCAATGCCAAACTGGAAAAAAACCCTGTCTCTGTTCCCTGAAGCATTGAATTGACCTTTTATCCAAGCCAAAGCAATGAAAACAGCCCCAGACACACTTTTGGCATAATAATGTGTCTGTGTGTAGTATATATATAAAAACCCAGATCTGGTTCCACCTCACAAAACATGAATTCACTGATCATGGTTTCACCAAAATAAAAGACAGACTCTGCATTGACATCAGCTCCTTCTCCTGAGGAGGTTTATACAAGGTTTCAATCTTTATCTCTCTCTCAGGCAAATTAATCCATTAAACATGAAAATACTGATATGAATAATGCACATACTGTATGTCCCCTGGTCTCTCATCACAATGATCCAAATTTAACAATATTTCTCTTCTTTGTTAATGTTGCATTTTCTCCTACTGATTATACTCATTTATTTTGCTCCACAGATCAAAAAAATTGGACATTTGCATGGTATTGGTTTTGAGGGAGTTGTGCTGCTAAGTAAATAAGGTCAGGAACAGTTGATCTGATGTGATGTTGGACTGGAGAGGATGAGTTTGACGTTTTATTTGCTTCTGGCAGTGAATTAGATTAAAAGATTTAAGATGCTGGAGACTTCTGGGACTCCAGGACGGACTCTGTGCTCAATTAGGAAAATAGTTCCCCAGCAAATCTTCCTTTTTATATTCCTGTTTGAGTACAGATGAACCAACAAGGTGTAAAATGTTATTTACTGAGCTTTACAGTCACGGGTTGGCAACGTTTGGACAGAGTCTTTATGTTAAATACACTCACACTCACATTTAAATCAAAAGTTACTAATAAAAAGAGAGCAGATCAGAAGATGAAGCTGAAACACTTTACACATGTTTTGATCCCAAGCTGAAGCTTCGCAGCTCAAATTAACACAAGTCAGTCCTGACAATGTCCTGAGCAAAACACACACACACACACACAAACACACACATTCGATTATGGCTACGTGTTTCTATGTATAAATAATTCTTTGCCTGTCCCACGTGTCCTTGAGCAACAAGACAGTGGTGAGGACGACTTCCCCTCTCTCTGCTCTGTCATTAAGATTTGCAGCGGATTAAAGAGTCAGCTGAAATGTAAATGTATCATCCCACTTCACACACTGTACACACACACTGTAGCAGCTCACGTGAAGGCTTATGCAAAATTTTTTTTTTTGAATATGAGATTTGCATAGAAAATGACCTTACATACCTACTGTATCTATTTTGATACACTCATGTTCAACACGGTTCTACTGTAAAATAAGTTATGAAATATTAAGTAGTTTTAATTTGCATCAATGCAGTAACTATTCCTATTGAAGTTTCAGTAAAAAAATTTAAGTTTTTTTTAGAGGTACCATCCCGGGCGGCTGGATTTACTGGACTAACGATTTCTTTTTTGAATTGCACACCCGCCCCTCTGTCCAATCAGGAATCACAAAAGCCGCGCCCCCATTGCTCGGCTCCACCGCGTACAGTACTTCATTGCAGCCGGAGACTGTTGTATGTTGCACCACAAGCAGAGCAAACAGAGATGTCATGTCTATTAGGCTAACAGATTGGTGACAGCAGACAGCACTGAGCTTGCTTTTAAACGGTAAAATATTAATAAATAAACTGTAAGGTATATTTACAAGTGTTACTGAATTATTGTATATCATTGTCAGTTCTCAAACAAAAGGCAAAATCGTTTTGCTTCAAGGTTTTATTTGTCAAAACACACAGCCATTCTCACAAGCATATAGTCCGCTAGCTTAAAGTAACATTGCAGAGTTTTTCAGCCTTAAAATAATTCAATTGAATTGAATCAATGAGTTTCCAGACTCATTGCAACGGTAGAAAAATGATTAATAGGATGAATGGTGCTGCCGCCGCGAGGTGAGCGGGGTCGCATCGGCTGAAATCGCACTATGTAACTTCCCTGCACGGGTACGAAACACTGCAAGGTCTTTCATACTTTCAACAAAAGTTATACTAGGTTTTTTTGGGTGGTGGTCGACTAGGAGGTGCTGGCTAGCTAGCTGGCTGGCTGGCTGTGATGTGTTGTGAAAAAGTGTAGCTACAATCAAAGTGTTTGCACGTTGACTGACAGACGGGCCATCCGACCAAAGTTGTAGGTGCCTAATTTGATTGGTCGGCCAAATTTTAGCCCCTACTCCTTACACAGATGACCAAATTTCGTCATTGATATGTCAAACCACTAATAGCATCAATTACTGTCTAATACTTAACTGATATACTCAGTTTTTTATATTTTTGCCACAAAATGAGCCGCCCGGGATGGTACCTTTAACTTTAAAAACATTGGCAATAATTGCCATGAGAAAACACATTTGGGTCACTGACTGATAGCGGCCATATTGGATGTCCCAAGTGAAGGCCTGCTGGTGCATAAATAGCTGCACCCTGGTGATTTGTCTGTATTAGATTGTTGATACCTTAGGTTTTACAGGGGAACAAATCACAGTGAGGATGTAGAGGTCTGAAAAACTATATTTTCATGTATCAAATTTGATACAAATGGGGAGGGGTCCTCCTGCAGAATCCTGATATAACATCTAATGGAATCAATAACTGGATTTTATTGCCAGTCAGGAACTATTGATGACTTCACTTCATCCACTCCAACTTCTTCTTCTTTTTCAGTGCAGGACTAGAATAGCACTCCTCATTCCTCATCAATTTGTCTGGCTGCAAAAAGCAATTAATATCTGCTCACTGGGGGGGATGTGTGTGTGTGTTTCCATGTGTGTGATTAAAAAACACACCAGCAGAGTCAAGAAGCAGCCAATTAGAGATTCAAAGCTAAAAAAGCATCATGATATCTTTGTTTTTGTATATTTACATTTATTGATGCTTTCATTGTGTTTTTATTTATATTCTTTTATTTTCTTGCTTTTGTTTAGTTGTATTGGTTCAAATGGTTCATAGTGACTTTAAAAGCTATTTTGAATACTGCACCAGTCAAATTAGACTATGAGCCTTGAGGACTCTGGGAAAAAAAGATATAATTTTAACCAAATAAATCCAAGCAAACTGCAAGGATACTGAGTTATTTTATTATGTTTTATTACTGTCATTCGAATCCATCCACCTCAGTGTCAATGTGTTTTTTCCCAGTGGCAAAAGCAAAGCAAGAGAAAAATGACAGCAACACCTCTGCTTTTGCTGTTAGAATAAAAAAAGGCCCATTTCCAGCGGAGCAGTGACACCAACCATCCAAATATTCAGTGACACGCTGAAAAGAAGTGAAAGAAAAAAAAAGGCAGTCCTATTTCAAAGTGAAACCATCCGGTGAGGCTCCGTGGAGTATGACCGTGAATGTCAAGCTCTATCTCAGGCTAACAAGCTAAACAGAGCTCATTATACAGACAGACTTCCCCTGCTCCCACAGCGCTCACCGGCCCGCCTGCCAAAAGTCACCAAGAGGAGACAAATCACGCTCTTTCTTTAACTTCAGCACCAACGACACGGTCAGGGTGTGATGAGTGCCTCGGTTTTCGCGTCCTACATTTCCCACAATGCCCTCCTCCTTGACAGCCGACAGGGAAGCATCACAACAGAGTGTGTAGGTGGAGTGAATGGAGTAAGAAACAGGTGGGAGGTTTTTCCATTTGAGGGAAAATAAACACAGTATTTGTTTTTCAACCCAACCTTGTCCTGTTGCTGCAATGCATGCTGGTCTATTTCCAGATCCTGTAGGAGTTTAAAAAAAAAGAAAAAATTGGCCGCTATCCTCTGATAAATTCCTGCCTGTGTAATTAGTGAAGGTCTGAGCTGCAGCTCTTTGATTCAGACGACCTGATGTTTCACAGCTGCATTTTTTACATTTCTCCTCTCAGCTCTCTGAACCGCCCCCAGCTGGAGTTTGGTCCAATCAGAGGTCACACTCAGGTCAGCCTGATTCAAATACAGCTCTGTGAATCTGTTCAAGTATCTGCTGGTGTCTGAAAAGCCTCCAGACTTGTAGATCTGTTCTTTAAAAGGATAGTTCAACATTATGGCAAATTTGCCTATTGCCATGATGCTATAGTCATAGCAGTGACTGCATTCACCACGCTATGAAATAATCATGCAAAATTATGTAACATTACGACACACAAACAAATACTCTGAACTACTTGTGCTTTTGAAATCACTCCGCCCAGCAGCCGTACTGTATCTGAAATGTAGGTCCAGCTATGCATTTGCTTCAAAAACAACTGTCTCATAATATAACATTATTATTTAATAGCGTGATGAACGTGCAGGTCACAACTTCTCCACAAGAGCGTTTTGGAGTTGTTGGATTGTGTATTTAATGAATATGATGAGAGACAGGGGGCCTGTACCATTCACCTCCATTGTGTTCGCTGAGCAGCTCACGTCTCTGCCCCGCTGACCTCAAAACAACATGCACCGATAATTAAAGGTACTGCTACGACTATAGGGATTATGATAGGTGAATTTGCCAAAATAAAACTGCACTTAGCTCACAAATAGAGTCAGAAATTAGCTTTGGTTTCTGTTTAAATCCGTGTTGGCACCGGTCTTCCACAACAAACTGGGAAGACCTTCTATATACTGTATCTATATTCAACGTCCACATACTTTTGGCCATGATGAGAACTTCTCCCCCACTCTGGGAAGATGTTCAGAAAAACCAACATACCCAACCAACATATGCACATAAAGCCCGTCCTCCACCTCCACCAACACACTCCACTGAGACAAACACATTCAGGACCATGTTCACTTCACTTCTCCTCCAATGACAGCCAAGATCCCCCTCCATCTCCCTCCACCGAACTCCCGTAACGTTACAGCTGCTAAATCCAAACCACTTTAATCTGCCAGAGCTGCGACGGAGCGCGCACACAGTGAATAGACTTCTGCAATTACATTATACACACAGGGAGGGAAGATGAGAGGGGAGGCTTGGATCGAGTCAGGAAGACAGAGGGAGAGAGATGGAGATGAGTGGGGAAGAGAGTGGAGGGGGGGAAAGATGACAGGAATGTGACAGAGCGAGGGATGAACAAGTCAGGAGGATGGAAGGGAAGGGGGGGGGGGGGGGCAATTATCTCTGGCAGATATGGAGAGATGGCGAGAGAATTCTCAATCTTTTTGGTTTTCCAGTGAAAAGACGGACGAAGGGCAAAGTGAGACGGATGGAGTGAGAGGGAGGGGGAAAAAAGGAAAGATCGGATCAATGATGGAGGGAGTGGTAAGAAAGAGCGGAGAGATGGTGGTGGGAAAACAGGGAGTAGGAGGAGGCGCAGGATGTGGATATTGATTAAATGATGAAATATAGCAGCTCAGGTGGATGTAGCAGCACAGACACAGTTTCTATGTCCTTGTTTGTCCTTCATGGTTTCATATGTGACAATTTCAATTTTAATGGCGACATAATAATTCAAAATAAACTAAATCTGGGTTTTTATTTATGATAAACTAACTTTTTATAGACACAGCCAATAAACACACAAACCACATCAACATGACATTTTCTCAACTGTGCTCATTCATCTTCCTCCAGCCCATAAACATTAAGTATCTGGGTCACCCGCCAGCCGATTAGGGTTTATTTCAGACTAATAATAAGTGTGGATGGTCGATGTAGTGTCCATTAAATTCATTTCATTTCCAAAAATGTTTCCGTCGCCCATTTTTTCTGCAATTTCCTCCCATCGCTAAGCAACAGGAAAGGTCTCCTAACTACCAGGTGACAGCCGGAGCAGCAGAGCGATTATGTGCAGGAGGAGACGGGTGTAAACACTGAAATGTGTTTCAAGAACAAAGAGCAGGTGGAGAAGAAGAACTCAGGTGTGTCCAGGTGTTGAAGAGACAGTGGAAGATGGAGGGACGGCGACGTTTACATCCTCAAACTCACATCTGCAGCCTGAAAGCTGCAGGGAAAAAGGACAATTTTGACAAAATGTGGGGACTGAGTCAGGACCAGGGCCGTTGTTTAGGGAGGAAAGGTGATGATAATTCAGGGGCCCAGCGCCCAGTAGGGCCCACAAAAAACCCCAGTAGTCTAATCTTTGTATGACTGAATTATTCTGCGTAAGACACTGACTAATACTCATAGTAATGCTGCATTAGCATCAAAACAAAGTAGGCTAAATAAAAAATTATAATACATACGTAGTCTAAGAAAAAAAATGGAAAAGTCAGTGGCCCACTTTGGTATTCTTTCAGGGGCCCCAGAATTCTTAGCAACGGCCCTGGTCAGGACCGTGGGAAAACCATTTTGCTCCAACAGACCTTTTGGAAATGAGCAGCGTGAAAGGTCGGCCATTGTGCGAGCTCCTTCAGAACCCATCCACAGGAGCTGCTGCACCTCTCATCTTCAAACACGACTAAATAAAATATGAAAACACAAAATCAAGTCTGATTAACTGAGCTGCAGAGCTTTTTTTTTTATCATCATAAACAAAACATTCTGAAGAATATTTCTGTTTCTTGACGTATTTCTGTAGCTGTGATTCATCTTTCGTCTTGTTCGGAGCTGTCGACTGTTCTGCGGAAAATGAAGCTGCTTTTGGAGCAGCTGGCAGATTTTTGAAGGGTGTAAGGAAGGAGTAAAAAAAATCTTTATCAGACTTTTAGCACAAAGGTAAAAAAATATATACTTCAAAGAGGGAGAGCGCAGCAGCCAGGATGTGCTCGCTTTTGAGGATTTTCCTCATGTATCTGGCTTTATGTTTTCCCTCAAACCCACACACGTACAGTATGCAGCGGTTTTTAATCTTTACCCACAATGCTCTTTTCAGTGATTGTACAACGAGGCGGACAAGCGCTTCCTTCTTGTCTGTTTCTCTGAGCTCCTAGCAACGCCACGACCACGACGACAGCAGCCGCCACAAAAACAAAAACAAGCCGGGGTTTACTCGGCTGCTGCTGCTGTTGGAGTACAGTAGCAGTGACGTACGGCTCGGGGGCCGGTGGGGAGAGGGGGGGCAGGAGGCCGTAAATCACAGCAGAGTAACAGTTTGCTGATAGACTCAGACAGCCTAATCTGGCTAATGGCTCCCAACCCCTCGGTGATGGATGGGTGTCTCTGCAGGAGTGTGTGTGTGCTCCAGATACAGCAACGACCTGCGCATGCTGATGAAGATAGAGCGCAATCGTGGACGGATTATGAGACAATGGCCCCCCCCCTCGAGGAGCAGGACCCCACAGACCCAAACACACACAGGGGGTTGCGGTTGCTCTCTGTGATTTGTTTTAAATCTCACTGCAGTTGCTGCTTGACACCTCTCAGTCTGCATTCACACCAGTTTAAGCAGAACCAAAGTGGGTGTATGTTACTTTGCATCACTTAGGTGGAATGTATACAGCATACCTCTGATTCTAAAAAAGTCAATAACTATTGCATTTGCATACAAGCTGTCTGTGTACTCCTCCATTCTGCCCTTTTCCTTTCAGAAAATGGCTTGTTTACTGTTTTAGCATATTAAAAATGTCAACTCAACCATACGTGTCTGACCCAGACAATAAAACACACTGCCTGAGCGCAGAAAACGACTTTTGCAAGATGTCTCTGAATGAATGCAAATGTTAAATTCCACCACATCTCATACAGTATTATCATCATATGGTTCGATATAAAGTCTGTAAATTACACTGGACACTGAGGCTAGAACAAGGCCAGTTGCCATATAGGGAACTTCCCCTCAACCTGTGATGTGTCAAAAGTGAGACTTTAGAAAAAACTCTTCAAACTCTAACTCTGGAAAAGCATAATAGGTCCCCTTATTATTTGTGAACCAGCCTTGGCAATTTCTTCCCCAGATTCAAAGATAAGAATTACTTTTCTTTATTAAGCCCCAAAGGGAAATTCATGCACATTCACCACACTATGAGATAATAACAAATGTTACAAGATGTAGTGTTTCCGAGGTAAATTAATGCAAAACTGCTGATGCACGTTCCCGTCGGGCGCTGTTTTTTGACAAGCAGTCTCTGTGTTTGCCTTGAAAACAACTCCGTCTCGTAACGTTCTGTTATTATCTCATAGCATGGTGAATGTGCAGGTCACAACTTGTTGGATTGTGTATTTGATGAGTTTAATGAGGGAAACCAAGAAATCCCATTAGCCTCCATAGCGTAGCTCTGAGCAGCTTGCGACTCTGCTCCGCCGTTCTAAAAATAGCTTGCACCGACAATAAAAGTTAACAAACCTTCTCCTAAAACTATAGGGATTATAGCAATGGGCTAGTTTGCCAATATGTTGAACTATCCCTTTAAGTTTATACAAATTCTCATCCTGTAGCTCGTGGCACACCGCAGACTACAAACCATATTTCTGAACTGGACCCAAACGTCAGCAATTAGATGAAAAAGATGATTTGCTCTTGGCCGGACAAGTGGAGTCGAGTCCCACAAGAACACATTAGACTGAGTCGCGCTGAATTTCTGAGCAGGGAGGTGTCAGCGCTGCAGCAAGAGCTGAGACGGTCCAGGTGCGGGAGAGGCCCGGGAGTCATTTAGGGTTGCTGGAGAAAATGTGTGTGAACAAAGAGAATAAATAAAGGACAATCAACAATGAGCAGGGAGCAGCGATATGACGGCTAGCAGGGCAGAGAGAAGCCTCCCTGCATGAATAAAGAAGCACTTTGCCCCGCTCCGTTTCAATAAAGACCTCCTGCGGCCGCGGCCTGCTGCATTTTTATGATCCCGACACGCTGCGAATGTTCAGCTTTCTTCTTTGAGCTGCTTTCCAAAACTCCCCTGTCGAATTTTTTCAGGCTGAGGATGAACAGCTTCTCATCTCGTTCCAGAGGAGGGAGGCAACGCGGTAAAAGAACACAACACAAGAGTCCGACAGCACATCCTGCTGCCATCTGAAAAAGACTTTGTCTCCTTGAGCGTCTGGATTCAAGGTCTGGTGTCACACGCCAGATGTGCTCCTCACAAAGTCTGAACCATGAAACTGCAAATCCAGCCCAGGGACCCTCTCCCTCATTACCTGTCCAATTAAAACTTAAACTCTCCACGATTAAAAAGCCTTGTAGGTGCTCATGTTGACTTTTCCTGACTCGTCTTTCAAAGTTGAAAACAAACTTTCATCCCTGACCTTGCAGATGTTTCTCATTGATACCACACGTCACTGACAACCAGGCAAACACTGTCTGATGTGGGCCAGTTAAAAGCTCTGGGATGATGGAGCGGTTATGTCACATGCTGGCATATGCATGACCTCGTGATTGCCAGTTTGATTCCCGACAGAGATGGCCTTACTGCACGTTATTCCTCCTCTCAGGAGCATAAAGACTGAAATATTTAACATCTGTATCTTTTGGTAAAGACATGGGCCCGTATTTATCAAGCGTTTTAGAGTCCCATTTTGGTCTTGGGTGCTCAAATTTAAGAACAAAAGCCATTGATCAACTTGTATCCTAAGTGGTTAGGAGTTGCCAGCCAGGGCTGGCACTGAGGCGAGAGAAGAAGGACATTCTGGCTTTGTTTGATGACAAGTAGTTGATCAAACAATATCGTTTGGATGGAGCGGGTATCATCCTTGTCACGGATTAATAAGGGACGTCATCTCACCAATAAGCTCACGCAGCAGACCTTTCACAGCAGAGTTAAAGGTCATCACAATGCTTCGATTCCTCGCCACTGGAAAAACGCAACAATGTCATGCTGATGATTTTGAGGCCAACATCAATTAATGAATTGGAAAGATTAGGATACATTTAATTCTGATTCATTCCTTATGCAGGGCCGTTGTATCGGGGAGAAAGGTGATGATAATTCTAGGCGACCAGCGACCAGTAGGGCCCACAAAACCTGACCCTGAATGTCAAAAAGACTAAAGAAATCATTGTTGACTTCAGGAGGCACAGGGAAGACCCACCCTCCTGTTTATCAGTGGTGAGGAACCACTCATGACCGTAACGGGGGGGGGGGTTCTCTTTTTGTGCGTGTGTATGCAACGTATGTCTGGAGGCTGCTCTTTTGGTTGCACGTAAATTTCATTGTGCTTTTTCTAAAATTGTACAATGACAATAAAATGATTTGATTTGATTGAAAAAACCCCAGTAGTCTAATCTTTGTGGACTGAATTATTCTGCATAAGACACTGACTAATACTCATAGTAATGCTGTATTAGCATCAAAACAAAGTAGGCTAAATAAAAAATGATAATACATAGTGGTCTAAGAAAAAAAGTGGAAAAGTCAGGGGCCCACTTTAGTATTCTTTCAGGGGCCCCAGAATTCCTAGCAACGGCCCTGTCCTTATAATATATTTTGTATTATTTTGTAGATCATTGTCAAAATACAGTTGAATATACTCTCCCATTGGCCATTTAACTACTGACTGAGATGTTTCTTAAAGCAGAAGTAAGTGATATATTTGTGTTAATATAAGTCTTAAATAGTTATATCTTCCGACAGCAATCACTTACATAGAGTGTTTGGACCAAAACACGGGTCTGTCAGTCACTCTGCTCTGCTCTGAGCCGAGGAGAAAACATTTATCGTATCCTACAGTTTTTATCCAATGCGGCATGCAGGGCTTGCAGCCAAGGAACGCCGTGAATTAGGGACGAGGATTCAATTCTTAAGATTCAGTCCGATATAAATAAGTTCACCGGTCGGAGTTACGAGTGGCTGTTATAGTGACTTTCATAAAAATCTCAAAGTTTTGAAGCTGTAATTTACATTTAATTACGAAACTGAGATTTCTGCTTTAAGGGATTCAATTCTTAAGATTCAGTCCTATAAATAACTTTTGCTTGATAATCTAACTTTTAAGTGCACATTTCAGCAAAGATTTACTTACATTAACTAACAAGTCAATTCTTAGTGTTCTTAGAAGTTATTCCAAGAAGCTTCATAAATATGACCCCTGACCTCACAAAAATGCCAGAAGATATAGCCAATAATCAATCACTAAGAACATGCTTCACGTGTTTGAAGGAAGTCAGTTTGTTAAATTGTCAATGCTACCTGTTGCATCAAATCCATGTGCCTGTCATTTGAAATCTGATTGGCTGAGCCTGAACATCTGTGCATCAGTGTGTTTGTTTACCTTGAGGTTATTTCAGCTACACTTCACATTTTCACTAATGCTAATATTGACATTGAGAAGGCTTCTTCTTCTTCTTCTTGGCTAGTTTTCTTGAATGAAAATCTTTATTCAAACCTAAGGCGGTGGCAGGATGCACCGAGGTAACACATGTTGATGCCACGAGTGGAAAAGGTGAAGGCCGTGTGGGGATATACACACACATGGACACACTTGACTGACCGGATCAATGAGGAGCATCGTAAACGTAGATTAGCCGCCTTTTTTTTTTTTGGTATCAAGCCAGGGAAGAAGCACATCGATCTGGTTCTGTTTGCCAGAAGCCTCTTCATGTAAGGTAAAGAGCAGGAACGTGACCGGCGGGTGGGATGATTTACACGCAGCTGCGTTCCCACTACAGCTAATTAAACAGACCACAGAGCGAGCTACAGATTGCTCCGAGATCCCGGTCCCTTGACAGACATTAGATTAAAATCTTGGCAGTTTTACAGCAGCTGTTAGTCCAGGTGAAATATAAGGTGTAAATAGTGCAACGCCAAGACTAAACAATATGTTAATGTAGGAGCAACATTAAATTAACGCTCTGGATGGTGAAAAATAAGCTTCATTTCAGAGACGAACCCGCCCCGCGGCGTGGATGATCATCATCACCGCCCTCAGAGATCAGCGTGACATCACTTCCTCTATCAGGAGTGTTTTGAACAACTTTTCTATGATCTTATTCCACAGTATCTGACTCTATCCTGCATGTTTCCCATGACATATCAGCGGGCCGTTGTATAGGGGAGAAAGGTGATAATTCTAGGGGCCCAGCGCCCAGTAGGGCCCACAAAAAACCCCAGTAGTCTAATCTCTGTATGACTGTATTATTCTGCATAAGACCCTGACTAATACTCATAGTAATGCTGCATTAGCATCAAACCCAGTAGGCTAAATAAAAAATGATAATACATACATAGTCTACGAAAAAAAAGTGGAAAGGTCAGGGGCCCACTATAGTATTCTTTCAGGGGCCCCAGAATTCCTAGCAATGGCCCTGCGTATCAGTAGAAACTTACACTAGAATTCAAAATACTGCACAGTAGGGTGGGAGTTTGTACTGACTGGAAGAGATTAAACTGATTCAGTGCAGGGAAAAAAGAAAGACATTTTCTCATTTTTATAGCATAAAAGTATTACACTTGTACTGTAGGCTACATACAAGTACAATAAGTTTAATTTCTCAAAGGATTTGGTTCAAGCAGGAAAAATCCTGTTTGAGCGACTTGAAGTGACAGCTCAACTTGGAAACACCTGATTCCAGCAGCATCACAGCAGCACTTATTGTTGTTGATGTTGTTCCTGTTTACATAATCACTGCACTATTCATCAGTGGTTATAACTGCATAGGCAAACTGATTAATGCATGTTTGAGATACATGTTTTATATCTCTATTGCAGTGATGCTGAATGTGTTGACATATTTCTGTTTTCAAAGCAATTAAAACGCATTTCAATGAAGCATGGTACAAAAATATGCAATTATAAATCATCCTGCTGATGAACTTTGAGATGAATGAATTTACATTAAGATTGATTATGTAGAAATGGATAATCTCGAGCAGGGACTCACTTGCTCCGACCATCCCCGGGGTTCTCCAGCAGGCCAGGAGCAGCAGCAGCAGCAGCAGCAGCCCGAGGTCCAGGTGAGGAGACGCGGTCATAACCTCCTCCTGTCTCCGCGCACACACACACACCGCTGGCTCTTCAGCACCTCCTGCTCTTCTTTTATCCACCCTCCTCTTCCTCCCTCCTCCTCCTCCTCCTCCTGCGATTTACTGGAGGTTTCCCCGCAGGGTCACCGCTGCCTCTTCATCACTCGAATTCAGAAACCTGCGCCGCTTTTTTTGCTCCTTCAACTTGCGCAAAGTAGGTCAGTAGGATTGCAGCTGCGAATTCAAATGAGCCTCTGCTGGGTGGAAATGAACGGACATGTCTCTGTAACCTCCTCCTCCTCCTCCTCCTCTTCCTCCCTCCTCCTCCTCTTCCTCCCTCCTCCGCCCGGCACCGCCTGCACAATCCCGCAGCAGCTCCCGGAGAAGCTAACAGGTAGTTCGACCCCTCTCCGTGCCACCTGTCCGCGGCTCTGCTCTGCGTCAAATGCCCAGATGGAGACGGCGGACTGCGCTCAACAGCTCCGCTGTCATTTCAGCGGAGAGGAGGAGGAGAAACGACGTTTTTAAGAGATTTAAATAAATAAAAAAGGAAAGGAAAGGAAAAAAGAGAAGACGGGAGGTGAGGGAGCGCAGAGGTGGTGCTCTCATCCACAGGGCGCAGGATGCTCTAATCTGACAGATTGTGGGGTGGTGGGGCTGGGGGGGAAACCCGCAGGATCAGAAAACGTCTCTGTCTGCAGGAGCTTTCGGTGGTAACTCCTCCAGCCAACCACACACACACACACACACAGACACACACACTCGCACACGCTCACAAATACAAGGATGTCTGCACGCCGCCTCTCTCAGCGCCAACACTGACGTTACAAATCCTGTCACTACACAGAGGGTGGAGGATGAAGAGGAGGAGGAGGAGGAGGAGGAGAGGGGAGGGAGGGGGGGTGAGGTGATCTACCTGAGTGCTGCCATTGATCAACGAATCTTAAGAGGCCACTGTTGATCATGTCATCATCGTTTAGCAATAATCCATCACTTATGAGCTTTGTAAGCAACTTTTGGGTTGCCAGGTTGTGAGACATCCTCCTGCAGCAGCTCTTTTTTAATTCATTAAGGACCTAACCTTCTCTGTATCATCATCATCATCATCATCATCAGCATCATCATCTGCAGAGGAGCTGCAGGATATCCGGACCAACATCTCAGACACATATTTCTGTGTTTACCATCACTATAAATCATAAATATTGTAAAAGACTGACACTGCACTTGTAGGAAAAAGCAGGAATGAGGTTCATATAGATTTCACAATCCGACACAAGTGAAGATCAAACTGTTTTCTGCTCATATAATAAACTTGAAGATTCAGTTGTGACATGGGAGCAGCTGTAAAACAGCAGAGTGACCACAGTGACCTTGGCTTGTAAAAGACCACACAATAAACAGCATGGCCGCCGACCTTCTCCAAAGGCTTTTCTACTATGTAAACTGGCATCGGTCCAGATGCTGTAAATAAACACCTGTTAATAAAACTGTTGAGCAGTGACCCAGTGACACTTTTATCTGTCATTAAGCGTTTCCATTTAGACTCACATCTTTTCCCATTAGATATTGATCCAGGATCAGTTTTGCTTTTGATTTCCTGTGATTAAACGGTAGCAAATTCGTGATGACACACAAAGTCAGATTGTTATGTTCTGAATATCATCACGCTTTTAATTAAGAGCAGGGATTGCATGTGCACAGATGGACGTCCAACTGCGGCAGCTTGCAATGTGAACGTCACAGACGAGAATCTGAGGAGCGCATTTGATTTTTTTTTCTTCAAAATTGGTTTGTTTTTGATTATCACCCATCATCTATGTTAATTATCTTGTCTGCAGCTGCAGCACCTGGCCATCGAGCACACGGAAAGAAACTTTTTCCCACACTCTGTTCTGTTGCAGTTGTTGTTATTAAAATATTCTGATTCAATGGAGAAGTCTCAGATTGTATGTGGTCACGGATCTGTGATATAAATTATCCAGGCGTGTATCTGCTGTTGACAGTGGAGATGGCTCAGACATCTGCTCAGCGTGCCTCCAGGACGCCTCCCTGTGGCGGTTATTTTGGAGCCACTGGGAAAGGGGAGGGCGACAGCGAGGAAGCTTAAGAACATGCTGGAGGGTCCAGATACCCCATCTGGTCTGGCCACGCCTCAGGATCCCCCCTACATACACACACACACACACACACACACACTCAAACGCTGAATCATCCACAAGAGAGGGGAAAGTTTCTGCAACACAGGCAGAGAGCAGCATCTGAAGAAGCACTGTTTAATACAGTAGCTCAAAGAGGTCAATGCACCTCATCTTAAAGGTATAGTTCAACATTTTGGTAAATTGGCCCACTGCCATAATCCTTAGGTTTAGGAGTGGGTTTGTTACCTTTAAATGTCGGTGCAAGCTGTTTTTAGAACGGTGGAGCAGAGCCGCGAGCTGCTCAGAGCTACGCTACGGAGGCTAATGGGATCTCATAGCGTGGTGAATGTGCAGGCCACAACTTGTCTACCAGAGCGTTTTGAAGTTGTTGGATTGTGTATTTGAGAAATCAGCTCATGGCTCTGCTCTGCTGTTCTAAAAATAGCTTGCACCGACTATTAAAGGTAACAAACCCCTAAAACGACAGGGATTATGGTAATGGGCCAATTTTCCAAAATGTTGACCTATCCCTTTAACAACACAGCTGGCAATGACTTGACTGTATGGTATTTGAGCAGGCCTTTTTGTGTTTGTGTCTGTAATGACTGTACTTTTCTCTATTTTTATTCAATATTATTATTTTGGTAGCACTACATAATACGGCCCGCAATTTACAGCGTAACTAGCGCTCTCTTGCCGCATAGGTTGCCGCTTATTTCACACAAGTAGTGAGTAACTGCGGCTGACTTCCCCCCCTGTTTCCCCCGTGCATTTACAGTGTAACTAGGCTGCGTCTTAGTGCGTAACTTACCTCCTGCTTCACACCAACTTCCACACAAGTACAGGGTAACTTTCGCTGTTTTACAGCTTAACTAGGCTGCATCTTAGCACGTAACTCCTGTCATACTTTACACCAAATTACACAGTAACTCTCGCTCACTCCGTCACTAATTAGCGCATTTTACAGTATAACTAGGTCGTGTCTTGGAGCGTAACACCTGTACAATTACCTGCTACTTTGCCCGGACTTAAAGTGTAACTTCTGGTAGCCTACATTATAAATTAAATAGTCTAATGTAGGCTACAATATGAGCACAATTGTTGCAATCTATTTTTTTCAATGTATCAGCAGCGAAATTTCACCTCTATTTCTGATATTTATTATTCATTAATTAATTGTATGGTTTTGGATAGGTGAGAAATGGAGTGTGGAAATTTGCCAAAAAATGGCTGGCTGGTACTAAACTTACCTCTCTAAAATGCACATCTATGAAAGTCTAGTTCTGTCATCCAAGGGCAAAACTATACAGTAATACATCCACAATAATGAGTCATTCAGAGAGTTAGAAAATGCTTTATTATTTATCAACCAGAAGAAACATGACACATCCACATCCATGATCATTCAAGTATAAGGACAGTAAGTACTGTTAGTGAGCACTGTTACTCCCTCCTTAGTCTCAACCTACACTCTAGTTGTGTTATAGTTACCCACTAATTAAGAAGTCTCGGGCTGTATTATAAAGTACTGACTGTTACTCCCTACTTAGTATCTACCTACACTCTAGTTGTGTTATAGTTACCCACTAATTAAGACGTCGCGGGCTGTATTATAAAGTACTGACTGTTACTCCCTACTTAGTATCTACCTACACTCTAGTTGTGTTATAGTTACCCACTAATTAAGAAGTCGCGGGCTGTATTATAAAGTACTGACTGTTACTCCCTACTTAGTATCTACCTACACTCTAGTTGTGTTATAGTTACCCACTAATTAAGACGTCGCGGGCTGTATTATAAAGTACTGACTGTTACTCCCTACTTAGTATCTACCTACACTCTAGTTGTGTTATAGTTACCCACTAATTAAGAAGTTGCGGGCTGTATTATAAAGTACTCACTGTTACTTCCTACTTAGTATCTACCTACACTCTAGTTGTGTTATAGTTACCCACTAATTAAGAAGTCGCGGGCTGTATTATAAAGTACTGACTGTTACTTCCTACTTAGTATCTACCTACACTCTAGTTGTGTTATAGTTACCCACTAATTAAGAAGTCGCGGGCTGTATTATAAAGTACTGGCTGTTACTCCCTACTTAGTATATACCTACACTCTAGTTGTGTTATAGTTACCCACTAATTAAGAAGTCGCGGGCTGTATTATAAAGTACTCACTGTTACTCCCTACTTAGTATCTACCTACACTCTAGTTGTGTTATAGTTACCCACTAATTAAGAAGTCCCGGACTGTATTATAAAGTACTGGCTGTTACTCCCTACTTAGTATCTACCTACACTCTAGTTGTGTTATAGTTACCCACTAATTAAGAAGTCACGGGCTGTATTATAAAGTACTGGCTGTTACTCCCTACTTAGTATCTACCTACACTCTAATTGTGTTATAGTTACCCACTAATTAAGAAGTCGCGGGCTGTATTATAAAGTACTGACTGTTACTCCCTACTTAGTATCTACCTACACTCTAGTTGTGTTATAGTTACCCACTAATTAAGAAGTCGCGGGCTGTATTATAAAGTACTGACTGTTACTCCCTCCTTAGTCTCAACCTACACTGAAATTGTCCTGCATATACACTGTACTTGTCTTAGAGTTACCCAGTAACTACAAGGAGCGGGCTGTATTATTAAGTATTCTTTGTTATTCCCTCCTTGGTGTGCAAATACACTGTAATTGTGGAGTAATGCCTGGAGTTACCCATTACCTTCTACTACAGCTGTAACTACTAAGTGGAACCAGTGAGTTAGAACACAGTTTGTTTCATAAGATAACATCTTCTGAAAGTACAGTAATACAAAGACAAAACTAACTTAAAGGAATAGTTCACCCCAGAATGATAGTATACAAAATATTATATTATTATAATAACAAAAGCCAGTAGAAATCTGTTATTATATGATGTCATGGACACTTAAAATAATAGTTCACCCAAGAATGATATTTCACTCATTATCTACTCACTCTCGTGTCAACCACTGGTGTCCGCTTGCAACCGTTATATGGACATGCACTGCTACGCCGAGACCCCCTCTAACTCAGAGAAGCCACAGATAACTCTGAAAATTCTCACAGTCCTTAGTCTACATGAGGGTGAGTAGATAATGAGTGAAATATCATTCTTGGGTGAACTATTATTTTAAGTGTCCATGACATCATAAAATAACAGATTCCTACTGGCTTTTGTTATTTACATTTAAGTTCATTTTTGTTCCTTCTGTAATAAACTGTTTAATTTAGTTTTCCATCTGCCTGGTCCTTCTAAGTCTAAGACAGTCAGTCAAGTCAGTTTCATTTGACAAAATGTACTTTCTAAGTTAGAAGTGTCAAGTGGAAAAGATTGTTGTGATACTACTATCACACCGCAGTGTGACACTCAGTGATGGACAATGGATGGGCTCCCCCCATAAAAGGTGATCTTGATCTTGATCCAGCTCCTTGGGTGAAGGCAGAGATCAGGGCCATGGGTGGCGCGCCATCTCCCTCGTCGGGTCTATTTTCATGGCATCTCAAAAAACCTCACCTGTGTAGAAACATAATTATATGTTGTATCATCAACTTCATCACATAAATGCATCACTGTAAAACAAAGTGAGAAAATTAATAACTTTGAACGGTAAACTACAGGTTTTTCATCATGGAATAGCTACTTAATCCCAGTTTTTACCTTTCACATCATGAATCATTGGCCTTTTAAACCATAACTTGTGATTTGTAAGCACATTAATCAACTACATATTATACATATTTTTTCTTTAACTGTTGAGTAAATATTTTAACCATTTAAAAACCCTTAACTTTGGTACAAAATCAATGTCATTACCATACTGTTTCACAACTGTGTGCTTCACCAGTACATTAACTGTTAACGTTACTCTTGACTGTATTCATCTTTAATAACATGTATAACCAACACTAACATTAACTAATGGAGCCAATGCGTGCAGTACATGGATGTATGGTACAGTACTATCTCAAATACAACCTCAAAGCAAAACTACCGCAGCACTAAGGTTCCCGGTTAGCGTGGTGCAGGGGAAAACGCACATTATCTTTAGCACAAGCTAACATTGCTAACTGCGTTAGCATAGCTACTTAACTCACCAAGAGGTTGATAACGCGGCGAAAATACCGTCACACAGGTCCTGGGTTCATCCCTCTCGTCTCCCGGGGTCTTTGTTCTGTGTTTACCGTATATCAACATATCACATCGTAGACATTGCATAATTTAATTTCCCCTCATTTCTCAATCTCCACTTGGTCTCCGCCTGGCTGTCGTCCCTGTGGCTGTGTCAACCTACATCGTCACCAGTGAGGTGGGACTAGAGTGCCTAGGTGGGACCAGGCAGCCAATGGGAAGTGAGCAGCACCTGGTCTGACCAATGACAGATCGTAAAATTGAATTGACACCTTTTGTGATCAATGATGAGCAGCGTTGTTAGACAGGTTAAATGCGATGAAAAAGATGACCATCTGTCATTGGTCAGACCAGAAGCGTTCACTTCCCGATTGGTTACTTGCTGAGAAGTTAGAAAGTCCCACCTCGCTAGAGAAAACGAGCTGCAGGGAGAGACGACCGTCAGGCATGGATGTACAGCCAGGAGATTAGGAAGTGGCGAAACGAGGGAACTTATGCTATGATGTGATATGTTGATATAAACACAGAACAAAGACCCCGGGAGACGAGAGGGATGAACCCAGGACCTGTGTGACGGTATTTTCGCCGCGTTATCAACCTCTTGGTGAGTTAAGTAGCTATGCTAACGCAGTTAGCAATGTTAGCTTGTGCTAAAGATAATGTGCGCTTTCCCCTGCACCACGCTAACCGGGAACCTTAGTGCTGCTGCGGTAGTTTTGCTTTGAGGTTGTATTTGAGATAGTACTGTAACATACATCCATGTACTGTACGCATTGGCTCCATTAGTTAATGTTAGTGTTGGTTATACATGTTATTAAAGATGAATACAGTCAAGAGTAACGTTAACAGTTAATGTACTGGTGAAGCACACAGTTGTGAAACAGTATGGTAATGGCATTGATTTTGTACCTAAGTTGAGGGTTTTTAAATGGTTAAAATATTTACTCAATAGTTAAAGAAAAAATATGTATAATTTGTAGTTGATTAATGTGCTTACAAATCACAAGTTATGGTTTAAAAGGCTAATGATTCATGATGTGAAAGGTAAAAACTGGGATTAAGTAGCTATTCCATGATGAAAAAACTGTAGTTTACCGTTCAAAGTTATTAATTTTCTCACTTTGTTTTACTGTGATGCATTTATGTGATGAAGTTGATGATACAACATATAATTATGTTTCTACACAGGTGAGGTTTTTTGAGATGCCATGAAAATAGACCCGACGAAGGAGATGGCGCGCCACCCATGGCCCTGATCTCTGCCTTCACCCAAGGAGCTGGATCAAGATCAAGATCACCTTTTATGGGGGGAGCCCATCCATTGTCCATCACTGAGTGTCACACTGCGGTGTGATAGTAGTATCACAACAATCTTTTCCACTTGACACTTCTAACTTAGAAAGTACATTTTGTCAAATGAAACTGACTTGACTGACTGTCTTAGACTTAGAAGGACCAGGCAGATGGAAAACTAAATTAAACAGTTTATTACAGAAGGAACAAAAATGAACTTAAATGTAAATAACAAAAGCCAGTAGGAATCTGTTATTTTATGATGTCATGGACACTTAAAATAATAGTTCACCCAAGAATGATATTTCACTCATTATCTACTCACCCTCATGTAGACTAAGGACTGTGAGAATTTTCAGAGTTATCTGTGGCTTCTCTGAGTTAGAGGGGGTCTCGGCGTAGCAGTGCATGTCCATATAACGGTTGCAAGCGGACACCAGTGGTTGACACGAGAGTGAGTAGATAATGAGTGAAATATCATTCTTGGGTGAACTATTATTTTAAGTGTCCATGACATCATATAATAACAGATTTCTACTGGCTTTTGTTATTATAATAATATAATATTTTGTATACTATCATTCTGGGGTGAACTATTCCTTTAAGTTAGTTTTGTCTTTGTATTACTGTACTTTCAGAAGATGTTATCTTATGAAACAAACTGTGTTCTAACTCACTGGTTCCACTTAGTAGTTACAGCTGTAGTAGAAGGTAATGGGTAACTCCAGGCATTACTCCACAATTACAGTGTATTTGCACACCAAGGAGGGAATAACAAAGAATACTTAATAATACAGCCCGCTCCTTGTAGTTACTGGGTAACTCTAAGACAAGTACAGTGTATATGCAGGACAATTTCAGTGTAGGTTGAGACTAAGGAGGGAGTAACAGTCAGTACTTTATAATACAGCCCGCGACTTCTTAATTAGTGGGTAACTATAACACAACTAGAGTGTAGGTAGATACTAAGTAGGGAGTAACAGTCAGTACTTTATAATACAGCCCGCGACTTCTTAATTAGTGGGTAACTATAACACAACTAGAGTGTAGGTAGATACTAAGTAGGGAGTAACAGCCAGTACTTTATAATACAGCCCGTGACTTCTTAATTAGTGGGTAACTATAACACAACTAGAGTGTAGGTAGATACTAAGTAGGGAGTAACAGTCAGTACTTTATAATACAGCCCGCGACTTCTTAATTAGTGGGTAACTATAACACAACTAGAGTGTAGGTAGATACTAAGTAGGGAGTAACAGTGAGTACTTTATAATACAGCCCGCGACTTCTTAATTAGTGGGTAACTATAACACAACTAGAGTGTAGGTAGATACTAAGTAGGGAGTAACAGTGAGTACTTTATAATACAGCCCGCGACTTCTTAATTAGTGGGTAACTATAACACAACTAGAGTGTAGGTAGATACTAAGTAGGGAGTAACAGTCAGTACTTTATAATGCAGCCCGCGACTTCTTAATTAGTGGGTAACTATAACACAACTAGAGTGTAGGTAGATACTAAGTAGGGAGTAACAGCCAGTACTTTATAATACAGCCCGAGACTTCTTAATTAGTGGGTAACTATAACACAACTAGAGTGTAGGTTGAGACTAAGGAGGGAGTAACAGTGCTCACTAACAGTACTTACTGTCCTTATACTTGAATGATCATGGATGTGGATGTGTCATGTTTCTTCTGGTTGATAAATAATAAAGCATTTTCTAACTCTCTGAATGACTCATTATTGTGGATGTATTACTGTATAGCAGTGATCATCAACTGGCGGCCCGCGGGCCAAATCCGGCCCGCCAAACCTTCCAATCCGGCCCGCGACTGAGTTCTAATAGTTGACAAGTATTATCTTTCTCGGGCTCTGTGCACCTGTAAGTCAATGCACTGGGACATACACGCTCTCAACCCAAAAACGATTTGGTAGCGGCGCGTGTTTGATGCCACTCGGTTGTTTTTTTTCTCTGTACGTCTGCGGCACACAACTGCACGGACCTGCTTCTCCTGGTTCTACCTCGGCAGTGTTTCCCACACATTCATTTATTCCACAAAAGAATTACGTCCGCCACGAATGCCACGAATGCCACGAACCCCCCCCCCCCCCCCCCGTCGGCCGGTCGTTGCGTTCAACTCCGCATAGCTGCTCCGTACTGCCGTATTGGCTTTGTCGCGCGCACACACAGAGAGGGAGAAGCCCCTGGCCGCGGCCCGCGGAACGGGGCGTGCCTCAACGTCTCAACGTTGAGGCACGCCCCGTTCCGCGGGCCGCGGCCAGGGGTACTTGCAGAGAGGCGCATGCATAAGTGCGCGGGTGCCCCCCCTCCCCGTCGGATGGTGCGCTGCCGCCACAGTCACCATGCAAACCTGTGGGAAACACTGCTCGGCCTGTGTCTCTCCTACTGTTTCCCACTGAGCTCTGTCGTATGTGGAAAAACGTCACCTCCGAGATGTAGAGAAACAAGCATTTCAGGACTACTGACTTGTATCAATCAGAACCGATTGTCAGCCTCCTTTCATATTTAGGCTGAAACTCACAGGGCAAGTCGTCAGTGTAAAGCTCCAGCGTGGGAGTAGCCTATCTGAAAGTCAGCTGTCAAGATTTTTCATTTACCAAACACCAAAGATGTGTATAAATTAAAATTATGAGCTTACAGGTAAAATAAAATATAAACAACAAAATGATTAGGCAAAAAGGTGAATTTAATTTCCATCTCGGCCTATTTGAATGTCCGGCCCCCAAGGTGTCTGTTGAGAAAGGTTCTGGCCCTTCGACAAATATAGTTGATGACCCCTGCTGTATAGTTTTGCCCTTGGATGACAGAACTAGACTTTCATAGATGTGCATTTTAGAGAGGTAAGTTTAGTACCAGCCAGCCATTTTTTGGCAAATTTCCACACTCCATTTCTCACCTATCCAAAACCATACAATTAATTAATGAATAATAAATATCAGAAATAGAGGTGAAATTTCGCTGCTGACACACTGAAAAAAATAGATTGCAACAATTGTGCTCATATTGTAGCCTACATTAGACTATTTAATTTATAATGTAGGCTACCAGAAGTTACACTTTAAGTCCGGGCAAAGTAGCAGGTAATTGTACAGGAGTTACGCTCCAAGACACGACCTAGTTATACTGTAAAATGCGCTAATTAGTGGCGGAGTGAGCGAGAGTTACTGTGTAATTTGGTGTAAAGTATGACAGGAGTTACGTGCTAAGATGCAGCCTAGTTAAGCTGTAAAACAGCGAAAGTTACCCTGTACTTGTGTGGAAGTTGGTGTGAAGCAGGAGGTAAGTTACGCACTAAGACGCAGCCTAGTTACACTGTAAATGCACGGGGGAAACAGGGGGGGAAGTCAGCCGCAGTTACTCACTACTTGTGTGAAATAAGCGGCAACCTATGCGGCAAGAGAGCGCTAGTTACGCTGTAAATTGCGGGCCGTATTATGTAGTGCTACCATTATTTTTGCTTTCTCTATTCTTCTTTATTACACCCTGAGTATCTCCTTTGTTACATTGTGAACCTTTGTTTAATTTTTTATTTCTTCTGTTGTACTACCTGTATCTGTGTCTATATATTGAAGAACAAAAAAGAAAAAAAGAAAAAGAAAAGACAAATGCTGCACATTCGCAATTCAGTGTTGTGGCCTAGTCTGAGTTTGCAGCTTGTTTATTTGCATATATTAAGATTTATTTTTTGCAGCCAGTGTCGTGAAATTGTTGAAATATTTTTTGGAATCGCATGTTTTCTGAAGCTGCAGTGTTTTGAACTCTCGGGCCACCGTACCTTCACTTAAACACCTGTTGCAGGTTTGTTTTCTGCACTGTGGCTGAATTAACTGCACTCAATAACACCTGCTGTTGTTGTAGAAAAATCAGTATATATTGTAGAGTTCAGATCCCAAAGTTTGCTGTGCTGTGGTGAATTTAATAGTAATCCGGAAAACAGTGAGTCTACTGACACAGAGCACATCTGCGACAATAGACTGACCCAGAATGAAGGGCAACGGGACAGATATACAGTTGAAGGAAGGGGGGTAGGGGGGTTCACATAGGATTACATGGGAAACAAAGGCAAGGTTCTGATGGAATTAGCATGAGACATACAACTTAATCATCAAGAGTAAGAGGAAAAGGTAATTGTATCAGAGAAACAAAGACCTAGACGAGAAGGTGTGCTGAGCGAGTGAGTCAGAGACACTCATAAGGTTTTGATCTACACTGAATGAACATTTTCTTCCACACTGTCTTTGTTGCTCATGTTAAACATCTGATTCCCACCAATGATGCTCTGTTAAACCACAGGTTATTACAATTACAACCGAAGCAGCTTTTGTTATTTAATTTCCACTTTGCCTCATGCTTGACAAGCTGAGCTTCCTCTCTCTGCTCCCTGGAGGACGAGCGGGCGAAAATCAAGCAACTTTTACATCCTTGTTTATTGCAGTATGCAAATGTGTTTCTGGGGTATAAAGAAAAAAAACCCTTAAGTCATGACGCAGAGAGAACGGATTAAGGATGTGTCTGCTTTGAATAAGACACAATGAAGGAGAAATGCCTGATGGGAACTTCTTTGACTAATTTTAAGATGACATTTGGCTTTCAATAACTGTCTTTTTTTGGGGGGGGGGCTGGCTCCCAAACAAAGCTCCAGATGTGAATGGGAAAGCAATTATCACATTTCTTAATTGATTTTGGGGGACTGAATACAAATGACCTGACTACAAATTAACTGGGAAGAAATTATTTTGCAGATTTTTTTCCCCTCGCCTCACACCACTACACCCTGATAATTAAGACATGGAGCAGGATGCGAAGACACCTCCTGGTGACTTCATTGACATTCCGGTGTACCCACTGCGTCCACCAAGGGGAGCCAGCTGCCTGCACAATGCGCTGTGTCCTGTGGCGACACCGAGATTATGGGCCCTAGATTGGCAGACCGATCGGAGTCAACTCGCAGCGCAGCTGCGCCACGTCAACTGGGTGTGTCCAGGCGCGTTTTGCAAGAATCGTGAGCCGCGAAGTCCGGTATAGACCGGCGCACCCACGCCCCTTGCACCTCCTCCAAGCGCAAATGCCGAGGAGGGAGGAGTCGGGGGCGTGAGGCAGGCAGGAGGAGGAGAGAAAGGCTGAAGTGGGATTAACACAGCCGATTCCGATTTTCACCAATCAAATGAGCCCCTCTCCTCACCTTTAACTGAGCCGCGGTGATGTCATTTCCTACTTTGACATGGACGGAGGAGAGGAGGAGACAGCGACGCCACAGGCAGAACCTCTCCCAGGAGGAAACAGCTGTTTTGGTCCGGAGGTCCGAGCTCAGAGTGGCTGAATAATGAGTTTAATATCCTTAAACAGGTTTGATCTGATACAATGAGAACCGCTGGCCAGTGTAAAAAAAACAACTAATAAACTAATAAAGAAACTCACATTTATTCAAACCCTGTGTATGAGAGGTGAATTGAGTTAACCTTATATTCCTGTGAATGTTAATGTAAACCCAGCGCGAGGCAGCAGTTAAAAGAAAAACATGACGTAGAGGGAGACCCCCCAGGAAAGAGACTTACAAAAACGTTACAGTGTGTCAGTTGTTTTGTTTTCCTGCCTGTTATTTTGTTGCTGGGCTTTTCCGCTGGTAAATAAACTTTTTTTTATAAACTACACAAGATCCGCTCAAGATTCTTGGATCCGAGTGTAACATGTACACTAATCACAATATAAACAAACACTGTAACAGGGATGGAATCCGCGTAAAGGACGCTCTCGCTCTCTCCCCCCCTCCCTCCCTCCCTCTCTCTGTCTGTCTGTCCTTCTGTGATGAGACAAACTAGGCTATATACTGACTATCTGACACCGAGGCTGTTGTGGTTGAGAGATGTTTGTTTTTTGTTTTTTATTACAGCTGCCTGACGTGCTGGCCCGTTGATAAATTAATAAGTAAATAAATAAAAAAAACGCGGATCATCACATCTCAACACGGTAGTGACATGCAGTCCCTCAGTCCGCAATCCACAGCTCCAGTGCCAGTTCGTCCCTGCTGTGTTAATTCAGGTGGAGTTTTCATTACGCTGCCAACAGCCTTTGATCTGACGTCAGATGTGACGGGACACTCTTTATAGATAGAAATTCACGTGTTGATTCCATTAGTTGCATTAAATAGAGGTTATTGTGGTTATTTATTGCATCTACTGTAAATGCGTCTGGAACAGTGGAAACCTGTCTGTGAGGTTTTGCTGACGTGTGTGGACTGTTCGCCGGTCAACCAATCTCCCTCTCCGCCAGCTCCGCTTCGCCTTGCGCCGAGATAGACCTGCTTTGAGGTGGTCTGCTTTCGGCGCAGAGTCGGCGGGACATTTTCTCACGAAACTTCCGCTTCACCAAGCTGAATCTGTGACACCGCCTCCTGCTGCGCCGCCACACCCATATTGGCGGAGCGCGATCTGCCAATCTCCCGACTAGACTTTGAGCCAGTCTGCGCTGCTTCAAACTTGCAATAGACGAGCTGCGATACCTTGCGCCACCTGCGCTGCACCAGCAAACTAGGGCTCTATGAGTCAACCAACTTCAGCACATGTCCTCCTCCAGCAGGACACACAAACACACAGGCATACACACACACACACACAGAGATGAGGCTGGTTCCTGTAAAGGCCAGAACACATCACTGGGAACATATACAGTCTGATGTGTCAGCACAAACAGGCTGTAAATCACAAGAGCTGGATTTAAAGGGACTAACTCACCACCCGGGGACTTGTGTTAACTGCATGTACACCCACGACCATCTCCACAACTGAATCTAAATGACATAGGCAAGAAAACAGCAGCAAATAAGACGATAAAGTCAGTGTTTAGAGATAAATCCAATAAGACATAAATAGAGTTATGGGCAGGGCCGTTGCTAGGAATTCTGGGTCCCCTTAAAGAATACTTAAATGGGCCCCTACCCCCTAACCTTTCCAGTTTTTTTTCTTAGACTATATATATATTATCATTTTTTATTTAGCCTACTTTGTTTTGTTGCTAATGCAGCATTACTATGAGTATTTGTCAGGGTCTTATGCAGAGTAAATCAGTCAGATTAGACTACTTGGGTTTTTTTGTGGGCCCTGGGCGGCGTGGGCGCTGGGCCCCTCTCTTCCCTATACAACGGTCCTGGTTATGGGTGTTTATATTAGCTCCTGTGTTTATTTATTCATTTATCTATAAGACTTTATAGGCTTTGAAAAAATGTTTAAAAAAGAAGACAGCACTTGGCTAAGGGCCTTCAGTCTCACTCTTCACAGCCCAGTGCTTTATGCTAACGCAATCCCCCACAGATGTGAATGCAAATTAAAAACACATAATGAAAAAGATGGCCAGAATTACAAATGGCAGCCGCTTCTCTCTGCTGTTCGACACTTTATTCTCCTTCATTTTATTTAAAACAGATTCCAAATTCAGATTTTTTACACCAGCACAGATCAGAATCCGCCCACGTGAAAACTGCCAGATCTTTTTACCTGAGGGAGGGGGGGAGGGGGGGACGCTTGGAATTGCGAAGGCCTGACTTATTTATTTATTTTCTATCTTTTTTGCTAATGATGGGAGCCAGCCATGCATGAGCTAAGTGAGCAGCTCCACATATGGTGCTGCAGCCATGAGGAATGTCAGTTTTAGTAAGCAGCAAAAATCTCTCCGCGCGCCCACATCCATCCTGCAGGATAGAGCGCGCCGCAACGAAAAAGACTCTGATCTGGTGAAAAAAAAAAACCCCAGACAGCCGGAGTCTGTGCAGTGAGGAACAAATGAGGGTTTTGTCTCAATGTTCAGCTTTTTATTAATGCATGGAACAAGCCCATAATAGTCTCATGCAGACACGAGAGGAGCTAATGGCTCGGCCTCCTCCTTGGTTTTCCGGCACATCTTTTCTTTATTTAGCTTGTTGGCGTCTAATCCATCCGATGAACTCAGGCTCTTCCTGAGTAATCCCCACAAGCTCTATATGCATTTATTTACTCTCCGTTTGCAAACTGACAAATCAGTTGGGTTTTTTTATTCTGGGAGCTGATTCATCGGCGGAGATTTAGACATCACCGTGCTGAGTGCCTGCCCGGGTCAACTGAGCAGATGATCACAAGACAAAACTAACGCGAGGCCCACAGATGGATCCAGGAGGGATGGAACCGCGGCAGAGAGTGTTTCCTCTGGTGGCCACAATTAGATCCGGAGGGTCACACAACGCTTTGTGAACTAATTCTGCCTTCAGAACACACTGAAATACACAGAAGATGAGTGAAATAAATAATTTCAAATTCAAATTCATTCATTAGTGTCATGGCTGGTTGGTAGTGTTGTAGTCTGAGTCAAGACCAAGACCAGAGCAAGAGTTTGAGGGGGTCGAGACAATTATTCAGCACCAGTACTCATAATATGTGGTTTGAGATTTACATTATTGTGCAGCTAAAATAAATAATGTTGTATAAAATCCATATTTAATTGAAATAAAGTTTGGACAGGGCACAGAACCTGCTGAAATATAGGTTCATCATGTCCGTATGTAATATATAGATTCTTTTTTTTCTTTTTTCTCTTCGGAAGAGAAAACGCCGAAACCGTTCAACAAGGTATGAAAAGACCACTTTGTCTTGAAAAAGAAAAAAAACAACCTGCTGAAGTGTCTGGCTTTTGGCACTGGTACAACCAAGTTTCCAAGTTTTGATGCAGATAGTTTTTTAACACAAATTTCATTATCTTAAAGTTATTGATTTACATCACATAAACCAAAGTGAGTGACAGAGAGACATTTGCTGTTAAAAAAAAAAGAAAAGAAAAACATGTAGTCGAGACTAAGAAGAGAACCAAGACCATGGGAATGTAATCTCAAGACCAGTCTTACTACATCACAACTGGTCAGTGGATGCATTTGTGTATTTATGCGATTTCAAAGAAGAACAAAACCAGGTTGAGCAACAAAATTCATATATGCCCTATATTGAACAGAGCAAATAGGACAGGAGTTCAGAACCAAAGCAAAGATCCCCAACAAAACCACAAAATGTTGCTTCATATTCAGTATTTTTCTACCATGTCTTTCCCTTGTTCGCTGCAATGAATGTTTGTGTATCTATGGAGACACCTGATGATGCAGCTCAAGGTTAAAACAGAAAAGCACCACTCTGCTCCACTCCTCTTCAGCTTCAACCGGTTTAATTCAAGTGACAACGTTATCTCCATGTTGCGCTGCACCGAGCTACACTGTGCATGTTTTGTCTACACACCCTGATATCAGAATATTCTCAATCTGTTTCAAATCTGTGTTTAATGCCTCAATCCAGGATTTTCTCCTTCCCGTCTGTTTTTGGTCGTATAGATTTTGATGGGGAAAAAAATCCTTAAATCTACTCCGATGTTCATCATCTAGACTATTCTGCGCCCTGAGCTTCATCTTAAGGGGATAGATCAACATTTTGGCAAATTGACCCACTGCCATAATCGCTACAGTTGTAGCAGTTTGTTACCTTTATTTGTTGGTGTAAGCTATTTTCAGAGTGGTGGAGGCTGCTCAGAGCTATGCTACGGAGGCTGATGGGATTTCTTGGTTTCCCTCATCAAACAACTCATCAAAGACACAATCCAACAACTCCAAAACGCTCTGGTGGACAAGTTGTGACCTGCACATTCACCACGCTATGAGATAATAACAGAACGTTACGAGACAGAGTTGTTTCAGAGGTAAATTCATGCAAAACCTCTGATGTGCGTTGCGTTCAGTCAATGAACCTACTGCTATGAACTATCCCTTTAAAACAACTAAACCAACACTTCCTTCAGCATCCCAGGCTGTTGGAGCACACTGGGTCCTCACAAGTACACAACAAGACCTCACAGGCCCTTTGCATACTGTATGGAGACACTCGCACACACCCTCATGCAAACAGTGACACTTCCAGTATATTCAGGGCATCAAGGCTTCAGTCCTACTGACACCCAGGGGAACTTGTGTCCTTTGTCAAAGCAACTGGTTCTGCCACACTGGCAGCTTCAGCTAGGAGGCAGCCTCAGTGTGTGTGTGTGTGTGTGTGTGTGTGTGTGTGTGTTTGTGTGCAAGAGTGTGTGTGTGGATGAGACAGAGAGAGAAACATCACTGTGTATATGTGTGCTGTGTGATCATATCCACATGCAAAACCTCTTACAGTCATACTCGCACCGTTTGATTGACAGTGGAGCTCTAGCAACAGCTACGAGTCCTTAGCAACAAGGACGGAGACAAGATGCATCAGCACTCGATCAGTCATCTTAGGAAAAAAAAGCCGGATTTCTCCCAACGGGGACTGAAGCCAAAACAAAGATTGCTTCGCTCCAGAAACCAAAACCGCAATTCTGAACAAAAAAACTGACGCGTTCACACTTTTTCTTTGACAGGATAATTTGTGGATGTTGTTGTCTCACTGATAGCAGCTTTATATATACACTGTGTGTGGTGTGTGTGTGTGTGTATATATATATATATATATATTAGCCACTCTTTTTATTTCTCTTACATCATCCTTCATATTGCGGGTTGGAGGAGGCGAGTCAAAACTAGGCCAATTATTGTCTTTTCTCTCGTCTCGTCGATTCCCGTCTCTCTCATTAGACTGTCCCCGGGGTTCACCGTCCATACTCTGAGCAGCTGCCACGAGAAACAGAAAGAAACCTTTGTGATTCATGTCCACGAAACTCACCATCGCTCTCTTTATAATCATACAGTATCTCTTAGTTGTAGTTGTCTGAGCCAACCACGACCCACCGACCCTCCTCCTCTGATGGGAAATGGTGTTGAACACTTTTTTAAAAATATATTTACATATAAATAAAGTAACTCTAGTTTTTAAATGTCAGATGGGTTTGGTATGAAGTCTTGAAAGGTTTTAAGACATAACATTTGGATGCAAACAGTGGCCTCTGAGGTCAGAGGTCATGTTAAAGTGTTATTGTGTCAGACTTTTTAATGCAACATGACTTTTTTTAAAACTCAGTGACTATTTATTCATTTATTGTAATGATTGTGTGTGTGTGTGTGTGTGTGTGTGTGTGTGTGTGTGTGTGTGTGTGTGTGTGTGTGTGTGTGTGTGTGTGTGTGTGTGCATGTGTGTGTTTATTTATTTTACTTTAAAGTATCTTCTTTATCATTTGATGTGCTGCTGTGGCAAGCAAATTTCCCCGTGGGATTAATAAAGTTCATCTTATCGTATTGTATCTTATCTCATATTCTCTATCTTACCATATCGTATCTTACTGTATATCTTATTGTATCTTATCTTAAGATGGTATTTCTAATAATTAATCCAAAACATTACAGTTATGATAATAGTTTTAAAACACTGTCTGCTGCAGCAGCAGCACATTTTTAATATTCAGCTTCCTGTGAGATTGCACAGTCTGAATGTTTCACAAATCCACTCTGGCTCTTTCAGTTGACTCTGCTGCTACTTGAGTCCCCCGAGGTTGTCTCAAGCGCGTGTGTGTGTGTGTATGTGTTAGGGTTCCCCTCTAACTTCGCTAGCGTCAAAAACTGTCCTTCTGAGCTCCAGTGATGTTCCTCCATGTGTGTGCGAGTGTGTCTCATCTCCAGCCTCTGGCATGGTCAGGTCTGATTTCTATCACAGCATGCGGACGACCAAGGAAAACGGGTCTTCGCTCCGCCTCCGCAATGCACCAGTCGTCCACGTTTCCCTTCATCTATCCGCTCAGGTACCTCCTCATCCACCTTCATCTCTGCATCTGCTCATCCACCACGAGTTCCCCTGTGTTTGTAAATCATCTCCGGCCCAGATGTGCACTGCCTGCCCTGCAGTAACTGCACCTCTTAATCCCCCCTGGGCTCATATCACCGCAGTTCAGCACACGGTTGGCCCCCGATCATCATCCTCATCTGATTTCACAGCTGTATGTGCACCGCATCTTAACATGACAGATCTCATCCCGGTCTAAATCCCGTCGGGATTGTTCCAGGGGGAGCCCACGTGTCGATGCATGACGTTGATTAAAATAGATTTCCATCATACAGCGTTTGTTATGACTCGATACCAGCATTCTGCCCGGCAGAGGTAATCCTCAGAAGGAGGCGAGGAAGACCTACAGACAAAACACACCGCAAGTGGAGGAAACAAAAGAAATCAATAAAAACTTATGGTTCAAACTTTTCAACTTTTCGTTCAAGTAGAATACTGAAAAAATAAAAATCCAAGTTAAGGCATGCTTTACTTCAAGCCAAACTGCACATGTTTAGTGACACAAAAGAGGATTTGTATCATGTATTTCATAATTAAACTGAACAAAAAGCCAGATCAACTCTGTTTTACAACTCCTGAGGGAAATTATTTGGCTCTTCAGCTTCGAGAAGCTCAGATTTGTTTATCATCTTATTTATTACTAAAGCTCAGTGTCATTTCATGTTGTGTTGATAGTGTTTCCTCAGCCTGTCTGACCAGAAATACTGAAGGTCAAAAAAAAAAAAAAAAAAGCGCTATCCTACAGTATACTTGCTGCATGGCCAGTCTGGGAAAAGGGATCAAGTTGAGCATCAAACTGCAGAAAAAGGAGAGGATTTATGTTGAAAATCAAACATAAAGATTATCTTTTTCTTTTTTTTTGTTAGATATAAAATTTCAGGACAGGCCTGTTTGGCAGCTTAGATCCAACAACAAAATCCATGTTTGTTTTCATAGGGCTTTTGTTTTGTCTAAAGAGGATGCTCATTTAAATAAAGTGATGTGCAGAGTCAGAGTCGGGGCAACACTTTATAAAGTCTGAAGTTTTATCTCAGCTTTTAAAATGTTTTGGGGGAAATCTCCACAGGAAATGGAGGTTAATATTTCATCTAGCAGACAGCTTGTTGGATTAATCAGGGAAAAACAGAATCCTATGTTGTCTCCTCATCAATGTGTAATACATACACCCCTCCCCCTCCTCCCAGTGAGACAAACTGAACTAAACTAAACTGCAAACTTAACTTGCGCATTGTATCTCACATCTGCATGGTACAGTATAACTTGTACTTCAGCGTGTTCATCAGCCCAGAGGAGTCGGACACAGTCAAAGCTCCTCACCAAACACAAGTGTATTCATCATCGGTTTTTGCCAGGAGGCAGCGTGTACCCATTACTGGCTGCATTGACCACATCGCTGGAGAGGGTCAGGCAATATTTTCCATTAGGAGCAGGGAGATGCTTTGTTGTGCAGCAGCTTTAGAGTTATGGACATGGGCTTTTTAGAGCATGCTGAACACTTAACGGGAGGTTTATTGTTCCCAAGACACAAGAGTGCACCAGTTATGGCTGTCGGGGATAAACCCTCCACATCAAAGAGGGGAGGTTAGACATTTTTAAAACGGAAAAGGGTTCAAAAGGGCCTGGACGTTTCTTTTCGGATTATGGTTGTTTATGTTTAAGTACAGCTTCTTGTCTTTGTGTCTATTACCTTTTTATATTCTGCCTCTACACTAATTTCCCCCCCCGTCATGCTGCGCAACACTGAGAATCTCTGAATCCTCTTTTATTCAGAGCCTTATGGCTTCTTTTTTTAATGTGCATCGAAAAGTCTTTGTAGTTTCACATCTCAAGCAAAGGTCGTGCACTTTAAAGTACTGTTCTTTTGCGATTCAGGCCAGAATGAGTTCATGGCTTATTTATAATAATCAATATTTAGAATATAGAATATTGTCAAAGCCAAATTGAGTTTTCTCTCCATCCCCCTTTGGAAAATAATAATACTGATGATAATAACCTTGTGTGAACCAGTTTGTCTCCTTGTGTAACTTGGCCCTCAGTTATGTTAAGACGTTAAATTGCCCCTGATAGCTGCGATGTGTTCAAGTGCTCCAGGTTTCTCCGGGACCATTTGCTTTTCGGCTGCTGTGGCGTTTTTTGTTACGAGTTGCTAAAAGCAAATCTTATGAGAGGGGCCAATGTAGAATAACAGCTGCCAAATAAATACCATCATTTTATGGATCTAAGCAGCCGTGCTGCAGGAGACAATTCACTCCAGATCCGAGATTAAACTGACATTTTCATTAAAAGGGAAACTTGGAAGTTGTCTTATCTCGTCCGTTACCTGTTTTGTTTGTCTGTTCTTTCTTATCATTTGAGTCATCACTTCACATTTGTGTTCAGTATGGAGCTCAAAGTGTTTCCACCTCAGAGGAGACAAAAAGACCAGATATTCTTTATTCTAACTTAAAAAAAAATATATTGGGGAAGGTATTTTTCAAGCTGAATGTCTTCATGAAATACTGTATTGAAGACTCTTGCTTTTTGACCACAAAAGATGAATTGTCCTACAGTAGGGAGGGTGAGATGCTTCTGTGATTTCTTTGTAGTCCAAGTCAAATGTTATTTAAATGAACCTGAATCACAATTACAGCCTCAAGACCATGAAATTCAAAGAAAGTCATCACTACAACATCCTTCAGTCTCTGGACAACAAAATAACTTCTAGCCAAAATCTCAGCTGTTACAAAGATGAAGATAGAAACACTCAAATACAAACAGAGAGATCCAACACTCAGGTGAGGTTTGTCTATGGAGGCCAACTGGGAGATTACTGTAAATACCTGCACATTCACCACACTATGAGATAATAACAGAACATTACGAGACAGAGTTGTTTTCGAGGTAAATACAGAGACTGCTTGCTGAAAAACTGCCCTCGACAGGAACACGCACCAGCGGTTTTGCATGAATTTACCTGGCTATCCCTTTAAATGTAGAAATTGATGCCTCAGGCTCCAGGACAAAGGAGGAATCAGAAATGTATTATCATCAGCGTACTCTTAAATAAGAGTAATAAATGTGCGTAGTATGAGGCCCAGAGAAGATCACCATAGTTCACCAACGTTTAACTTCTGAGGTCATTTATTTTTTTATGGTTCTTCATAAATAAGACCGAGCCATTGTTGTAAACAGTTGCTGCGGTGACAGACACTGAACTGGCTGCGGTCCATTTATCTGTGCTCGCTGTCACTCATGGAAAACCAGCATTGATCGCAGAGGAAAAGTGGGGCAGAAGCAGCTCATAGCCAATACGGGCACTCTCCTGCTCTCACTCTCTCTTACTCACATAATCGACTTCACTTTTCCACGAATAAAAAACTATTTTATTCCTATAATTTATACATAAACTTCTACAAAAATGTTTATGAGCTTATTAAACCACTGAGGATCCTCGAACACTTTTATTTTTGCCACATTGTGACGACGACAAACCGGCGACTCGTCACACGTGAGCAATGCTTGGCCCCTCCTAATGGGTGCTGATTTAATAACATTCAAAAGTTACATTTTTCAACTTGGTGGGGTGGACCCCGGCCCCCTTTTGTCGCCACTCGTCAACAATCAGGGAGATTGACCCGTCTCTGTGATCTCCCTCACTCTCTCCTTCACGCCCTTCTGCCTCCATTAGGTCCCTGGCACCCTGATAAGAGTCGTGGGTGTCTATGAGGACGGGGGGGGGGTTGGAATAATGGGTGTGTGCTGGACCAGCCGGGGTCCATCACCTTGCTGCAGGCCATGGGTGGAGAGGGGGGTTAGTCAACTTATAGGACCCTGGGAGCAGCCCCAGCCCCCCAGTGTGCCCATAACCTGCCATCTTGGTCTTTAAACTCCCAGACTGCACCTCTTCTCTCCTGATCAGGAGCTTTCCCACAACTTCACCGGTAAGACCTTTAACCTCACAAATACTGTCAGAGAATTATGTATGATTTCACTTTTCCATTTACACGGCTTATTATGGCCTGTTACCGTAGCTCTACCATGTAGCTCTTCACAGATTACGTGTTGTTTCTCAAAGGACTGAGGACAGACTGTGTTCAGTCCTAATGAAGATTAGACTTTACACAATTATACAAGAATATTATGTAAACTAGTTTTTATCTGGAGCCACCATCTCTCCTGTTTTTTTTTGTTTTTTTTATCCAACGGTGTCATTTGAATACAAAGCAGAGGTGGGGGTTTGGTTTTTACCCCACACACTCTTCTTTTGCCTCTTATGATTCAATGTGGAGCAAATTTAATGCTCTATTTGTAGTTTATCCCATGGGCCATTTTACAGTCGGGTTGGTAGGTAAGGGCATGGTTACCATTTTGTTTTGCATAGGTACAAACAAGCCTTTATGTTGTTTTTTGGGGGGTGTTTCGCATGGAGAGCATCTGTGCTATATGAAAACAACTGACAATGAGGTGAAGCATGTTCTTCATTGTGTGCGTTGCCCCTAATCCAGACGGTATAACCCCACTGTTTGCTCTTCCCTGGCAGCTCCCTTAAACGTTCTGCCGCTGCTGCTGTCCAACCCTAATAATGTCAGATTAAGCCCCGCACAACTGTCCATCTGACATGAGGGCTGGATTTGTGCTGGATTGGAAAATCTGGATGGGATGCCTCCAAAGCTCTGTAATTCTAATTCTGCACATACACACACTCGGAGAGAGATTAAAAAGCAGAGGAACAGAGGGGCCGGAGAGGATATGCATGTCACGGTGGTGTGTTTGTGCACTGCTTGGCCTTGTGTGCACGTCGAAATGTTGTGTGCGTTTGGTTTTTGGTTTGGTTTGACCTCTGCTTCTCTGAGATGCATCAAGCCCAAAAAAAGTTCCTCAACTGTCCCGAGTGTGGCCGCACATGGGAAAACATGTCGTCTAAGAAAGAAAAGCAGAATTCTGCGAACATGGCGCCGGGTTATTCTTCTGTCAATCGTCATCAGCGATGACAAAGACAACAGCTCGGTGGAGTTCGGGGGTGCTCGACCCTCCCCTGGGATGCACAAGCACCCCGGAGGCTACAGTCCTGATCCAGGCCACCTCATCCCCCAGACATGCCCCCACGATGCCCGCCTGCCTCACTGGGCATGCCCCCCTTTTGTTGCAGCAGAGGACAGGAGGGAGAATGTCGGAGGGGGGGTGGGTACACCGGGACGGTGGGTGATGGTCACCCAGATTACGCCTCATCATACGGCCTATTTACACTTGACACCAAACAGTATGGCAAACAGAGCATCGCACCACAGTGGCTAAAACTACGCTCGCCGAGGACGCTTGCCAGTCCGTTTCCTTCCATCATATAATTTCGAGAAAGGGGGGAGGGCGTCACGTGTTCCCGTGGTCGCTCATGTGACCCGGTGGTTTGGACCAATAGGGACGCACGGTTTGTCCTGGGCAGAGCAAAAGGAAGAGGGGAAAAAAAATTATTTTCCCTTTGCGATTTTTAATCTTGCAACGCTCAAAGTGGTCATCGTCTACTGTGTCCTGCGCTCCATAAAGGTAAACTCTCTTTTTATGGCTCTTATGGAGGCTGGTTTGGTTAAACCTATAGGGCAAGGTGTGCTCTATTCTCCTAGGATGCTACTATTGAAATGCATGATTTATTTTTTATTAACATTTGGAGGGGAAGGGATGATCGTGGTTTCCCGACTTCCAAAACTTGCACGGATTCCAGGGCCGAGCGCAGAGTTGGGGCGCCAACATCAATAATTAATTAACTTGATAACTTATCCGCAGTCAAGAATAATCATTATCCTGATAATGAGCTGTGACACGACACGACTTATTGACTCGTTATCTAATAATCCGAAGAGGATCAAGTTAACATTTTCAGAAGTTACCCTCAGCGCGCCCCGATAAGGTGACGGCATGCAGGGCGGAAATATTTTGGTTTTCCCCAACGGAGAATGGTCAATTTTCCGGTCAGTCGACTTCGCTCCCAGCTCTCTGATCTTGATTTACCATTGTTTGGTTTTTCCTCCATTGTCTTGGGTCAAATTTAAAGCGTGAGCGATTTTATTGTTGGGGAATTAGTGATGAATGCGGAGAATGAAATAACAATAAATGAGCGCTCATTGGAAGGAACTGCTGTTTAACTATGATGCCAGGCTGACCTTTTTCCACTGTAGGGACGGTAACGCAACATGATCGTCAGTGGAATTGATACATCAGTTCCTCCCCGAGATCATTATTCCAATTATCGTCAGGCTGATATTAGCGCTGCTGATGGCCTTATTCTCGGCTCGTCATAGACCAAAAATGTCATTCGTCATTAGCTCAGAAGCTAAACACCGTGTTTGACTTGAAAGTGCGCTGATCAAGAACTCCCTTTGTTTGGCTTGTTTTTTTGGGGGGGGGCTCAACAGTGAAAGTCTTGTGTTCTTACAAATTCACGCGGCGATGCTAATATGGGGTGTGAAGGGCAGGACGGCAGATGTCAGGTAAGAGAGAGGGGGAACCAAATGGAAGTGGGGGGGCTGCTGCTGCACTATGGAGCCGTTTGTGGCCACGAGTGCTCGGCGCGAGCCCCCCACCCCCCTCTGCGCATACGTACGGAAGCCATGACTTTGTGACAAGCAGTGATCTCACATTACAAATTGTGGCAAATCTAAAATGGCCGACTTAACGCTAGGGCTCTTAGCGCTGCATTCACAGCACACAACATGGTGTGCCTGCACTGTAAAGCTCACTGGAACACCCCCCCCCCCCCCCCACCTCCTCCTCCTCCTCTGCCCCTGCCCCTCCCACACTGGGACTATTTGAAGCCAAACACGCAGTCCTCCACTTCTTGGCAATAGTTGGTCCCGGTGTCCTCTCTCTTCGCTTGTTGCTTCCTCTGATTTGACTGGTTGCGGTTGAGGATGTGGTGGCACACAGTTTTGATTGTGATTTAGGCTGAGCTATCAGGATGCTGGGCTGCTGATGTGGGCTGACAGCTCTTGAGAGCACTGTCATAGCGGGCGTATAGGAAGGGCCGAATGGGCGGACGCCCCCCGCCCCCCTTGCTCCGCCGCGCCACATACAACAAAAGCCTGCGCCAGACGAGACAAGGGCTGCTCATATACCAGCAAACTGAGGAGCAGAAAGCTCAGGAGTCAGTGGAACTCCTCTCCGTTTCTTTCTACTTGATCGGCCTACAGCTACTCCTTCTGACAGGAGCGACCATCAACGGCAATTATTTATCATCCTTCTCCCACTTGCTCCTCAGAGTCTCCATCCCTGTTGCTCTGCCTGTCACAAACTTTGTCTGCGAGACATTTTTATCCCACAAAGTGAGAAGTTCGTCCATGCAGAGCTGAGATGCTGCAAACAGATCCGGTGAACAACATACGGATCAACCAGGTCACCCTCTGTGCTCCCCCCTGTATGCACGCTCATCACCCTTAATTGGAGCACAACAACATATTGGCCGCATTACAAATAAACCTGTTTTCTTGCTCGACTGGATTATATGCCAGATTTTCAGCATCTGCAAACATCTGCAGTTCAGTTCTGCTGCATGCCATGTGGTCTGAAAGCTATGGTACAAATACACAATTAATGCACCAGAGTTATGTGAGTGATGTCATCGCATCCTCGAACTGGAGAAGCTGCAGTGATGATTTTATGTTGCTTCATCTCCATACGGAGTGAAGAGCCGCCCACACTGATGGTTCAGTCAGAGACCAGTGGGGATCTTTTCAATTTTCGCTTCATTTCTTTGGTGGAAAAGCAGCTTTGTGTTTGCAGAGAAACACTGATGAATATTAAAAAGCTCCTGAACAAAAGGCAGAACCATAATTATGATTTTTAACTGTATGATTTGTCGTGCTATCTCACCTTCCATCTGACCTTCCATTGCTCTGCATTTAAATCAAACTGAGCTTTAAAAAAACTCAACATTTAATTCAATGACTGTCACTGCAAGTAAAAACTCCCAACATTAAACATAAAAGCCTCTTTAAGCTGCTGCAGGAGGTTAATTAGTTGCTACACGTGTCACTTTTTAAAAGCCACAGTGGATAGAATACGGATTTGGGAATGTAACTAAGTGAAAAGCTGTAAAGGTCAAAGAGCTCAGACGAGGACACGAGACACAGTGGGACTGGTTTGGGACTATTTTTTTGGCTCAGGACAGGAAATATTCATGCACTTTATTCTTCTCTTTTACTTGTGATTGTGACTCTCATCACACAACACCAGGGGAATTCAAAACCAACCAGGCGACCAGTTAATCTCCTGGGTTCATACACTTCACACTCTTATATCACATTCTCTAGCGGAGGACGGCGGTTTTCATTTAAAACCACACAACGACAATGATTTCCTAAAGAGACGAACCCCGGTCACTTTAAATTCGTTATCCTACGAATTAAAAAGCCTCCTCGTCCTGCAGCGCAGTGCAGCTCCTCTGGTGACGAAGGGTTTTATATCAAAACGTCATAATGACATATCTGTAGATACGTGGATTAGGATGAACAGATGACAGGAGCTTTGGCCTAGATTAGACTGCAGGCCATCCATTTAATGATTTTCCTTACGTGATTTCAACTCCCTCTGTTTCTCTCTCCCTCTCTGTCAGTTTATTGACAGTAACTGCAGCACAAGTTATTTTAAGAAACGTCACAAACGGGAAACTGCTCGGCTCTATTTAAAAATGTCTTTTCCTTTTCTTGTACGTTATTTTTTCGGGTTCCTGGACATTGTCTGTAATGAGGACATGTTCACATTTTGTGATCATCGGAATAAAACTATCAAATATTTGTAGTTTTCAGTTCCCGATGTGTCAAAAAAACTGATGTTCAGCTTGAGCAGCAGATGTATTCGCAAAAGGCCCCAGAGTGTGAATTCATGAATAAAATACACAACTCATACAAAGCGCGGAGGTGACAGTGACTTTATCTGTCGTTTACTGCTTTAAATTCAAAACAGCAACAGCTTCTGAATTCATTAACCTAGATTTTGGTGTTTTCTGGCTGCTTCAGGTTTCAGCTACAACCTATAAAAATGGCTTAAAGCTCAATTCATTGGGATTAAAAGCTGTTTTCTTTCTTTTAAAAGCTCCTGAAAGAGAAACGGCTCTTTATCTTTGATTCGCTGCAGTGTATTTCACATTCTAACTCACCTCTCAAGCTCTGGACTGAGTGACGTGGACGGTGTCAGAGAGGCCGAAGTGAGTCGATGGTCACTTAACTGTGCAGCAGCCAGGAGTTCACACAGAGAGAGAGGAGTTCAGTTTAATATGCAGAGTGCTGTAATGAGATGCCTCCATATCTGCAGCCTTCCTCCTGCCAGAGTCAAGAGAGCATCATCAATACTTCTATTTTCCACGCCTGCACTCTAAAAAATAAGATGTTAAATAAAGCATCTTTAAAATCTTCTTTGACATGACAGATATCTGCCTCTCTTTCATCCATCGGCCTGTGTTTACCCATCATTCACACACCGGTGGCTCTGCATAAGAGCAGCATCTCCTCATTGTTAGCTGCACATAAAGCCGGACTGAGAGATGAAGGAAAAAAAAGAAAGAAAGAGGAGAGACCTCAGATTCAAGTTCTCTGAGAGCAATGCACAAGTCTTTTCTGTGGCGAGCGGCGAGCAGACGCAGGGAGAGATGGGAGGCGAGGGTGGAGGTGGGGGAGCCATTTTGTGCACTGCGTTGTCCAGCCGAGCGTAAAGCGTGATTAATTCAATAGCCGCCATAGAGGAGGAGGCTAGCAGCGCTGCAACACCGAGCATGACCCACTTTCCCCATCAGATGTCATGAAAAATTCCCTGCCATCCCCTCGCTGTGTTTCTCGTTCCCCCTTCCCCAACTTCCTGCCTGATTAACAAAGAGACACGAGAGAGGGGGAAATTACAGCGTCGACGCACGTCCGACCTGTCTGAAACGATCACAGAGCGGCCACAGAGCTGGACTGGACGGCAAACCCAAACATTATTATTCTTTAAGCTCGTGTGAAGATTCTTCTACAGCTTTTAGAGAAAGAAATCAAAAAAACGGGTTCTTTTTTTTTTTTTGCTGGAAGGTTTTAGCCCACTGGGGCAAATGATTCACGGGGCCTTGACCTAATTCTATTATGCTACAGGATGCATGAGCAAAATACTGTCTGGGAGGACGACTATTGAAAAACGCGGCTCTTAACGCTGACCTCGATCAATCTCTGAGGTCCGACACACTCGTATTTGTTGACCTAAATCTACAGCAGAGTCTCCCAGTCTTAATCACAGGGGCTGAGGCTCTTTGAGGATGTTTTTAGGGGCCGGGGTGCAGAGAAGGAAGGTGGTTTCCAATAGCAGCAACACCCAGAATAAGATGTTATTCTAACTTTCAGATATAAGTCTGTGGAGTCAATCACTTCCTGCTACAGTCTGTCGTCCCAACCCTGAGCCGTCCACCATCAATGTTAGTTTGAATCCCGTCGTCAGTCTTAGGAGGGTTTTTTTTTCTCCCCTTGCCCCCCCCCCCCATCCTGCCCCTGGAGAGGACCTACACCGCTGGCTTGGGTCTTAAACCCGGATTAAGGCTTTTTATGTAATCTGGTCTCCTCTGGGAGATTGGAGAGACAGCTGGCAACAGAATCCCTGTCCCTTATCTCTCGAACCTCCGCTGGCCTCCGACCAACACATCCCTCAGCTCTGCCTCTGCATGCAGCGTAGATTAAAGGGCGGACGGCTTCTGCAGCCAGAAATGATTCCTTTTTCAACATACGTGTGCGTCTGGTTTAAAACCATGAACTCACAACAAGTTCCTTTAGGAGATTTAATGATTAACCTGATTGATATATTAGTGCAGCGACATCAAACTGATCAGCTGTGGGTTAATTTTTTGCCCAATATTATACATATTCGATGCGTTTATGAGAAATGACATACAAATACACTCTATTTCAGGGCCATTGTCTAATCTTTGTATGACTGATTTATTCTGCGTAAAACCCGGACTAATACTCATAGTAATGCTGCATTAGCAACAAAATAAAGTAGGCTAAGTAAAAAATGATAATATATATGAAGTCTAAGAAAAAAACTGTAAAAGTTAGGGGGTAGGGGCCCACTTAAGTATTCTTTATGGGGGCCCAGAATTCCTAGCAACGGCCCTGTTCTATTTACATCTAAAGTAATTTTATAGCAACTTAATCTGGAATATTAACAATTAAAAGTTTCATTATGTATAAAATTAAATGATAATAACAGTGAGTGTATACAGCACATACTGTTCTGTGACTATGAATAAAACATCCTCAGTGTTTTCACAGATGAATGGAACAAAAAACAAAACCTTTGTTCACGACCTTGTGAATATCAATATTTCACTTTCACTTACGTTTTTTTTGGACAGTTTGTCAGATTGAAGACTAAAACAACCCTTCTGGCATGTCTTTAACACAGTGCTGTTTGACCACCTCAGGAAGTTGTCGTCCGCTAATTATTTTGTACATTTCTATTCTATTTTCCACTCAATGAACAAAAAAGGGAAAACTATTTTGACAAAAACGTCACTGAACCTCTGATTGAGGCATCTTTGGTGTGAGGATTTCCTGCTTTCCTCGCCCTTGGCTTTTATATATCTATTCTTGTGGAGAATTCACTGGAGGAAAAGTTCCCACTCTTCAAAGCCAAAGGAGATTGTTCACAAACTTGCATCATCTTTTGTTTTATCAAAGCATTCACTGAATGGTTTTGTCTTGTTTTGAGGCAGCAGCCACACTGGCCCAGTTCAGACCATTAAACTACCATCACCTGTCTCGCACAGACCCACGCAGTGACAGATTTATATGTTTGTGTGCAGCTCTGCAGCAAACATGATCAGTGCAGCACCTCAACATGGTGACAACAAGGTCAAACAAGCTGATAACCTGCACTGAACCATTCATTCTATACTGCACAACTGGATTGTGGACTGAGCAGCCTGGAAACGTTCATCTTTTTTTAATTAAACACACACAGCAGGTTGAGTTATAATTTGGTGCTTAATGAGCTGAATACATTTTAATCATGTCAGAGTTTTGAATTACTCTTATTTCTTTCCAGCTGCAAATTAACAGTTGCACAGGGAACAGAAGTGATAAGGGAGACAGCAGATGTATTTCTTTCCATTTTCACATAGCAACAATGACTCTGATTGGCAGACGGTGACATTACCTGTCTCTTCAGTCAAGGTCAGACGCTTCAGGAGCTTCTCTGTCCACACATTATCCTTCACCAGGCTGCAAGAGAAAATTATATATTATTCATCTGATATGTAGTCCTTTGCATACGTTTAATCATTTTATCAAATGCAAAATGTACGAACATGCATTAGATGTGATGGTTTAATGCGCTTTTTGAGCTAAATAATATGAAATATCCACCACTGTTTAAATGTTATTGTTCTTTAATAACTATTTGCATCTGTATCTGAGCAAAAACAGGACTTCTATAACATCAATTCCTTACATCAATGCTTTTAAATGCTGCTTCAGACAGTCGACAGCTAATTTAATTAAAATCTGAATATTGTATTTACATTAATTAAGGAGCTTATGAGCTAAAATCATTATTGAAGCTTAATCACGGAGTCACTGCAGTTTCAGACTATCAGCGTGATTCCTCCATTATAACAGACTGTTATCAGTTATTGAAAATGAGTCACAGTCATTTACATTTTGTGATATTTCTCATCTTCTGGAGCCACATTTAAATCCTCGTGGTCTAATTCACTGTCGGGGTGTCAGACTGCAGACTGCAGCGCCCTCTTGTGTTGGCTCCGGGTCATCGCCCCCGACTCATTACATCACTTGTCAGGCAGAATTTAGAGGGGTTCCAGCTGAAAGGGGCTTGATAAAAATAAATCTGGCGCTCAATGTTGGATGGCTCATCTCGTGACTGAGGTGACATATGCTGACCTACATTCCTGTGGCGAACGTGCGCGTGTTGCATCAGAGCAGAAAAGGAAGTATTGTATATTAATCATCATTACAGACAGATTATCATATTTTCTTTTCTGCCCTCAGGCAAAAATCAAGCGCTGCACCCTTATTAACCCCTTTATCTCCCTCTCTCTTCACTAAAACACTCCTCAGCTCTCAATTAAAGATACATTTGGTCATATTCATTTATGCACTAGCAACGAGAACACACTGACACCGCCCACCCTGCTTCTCTAAATGAGGATTAATGCCTGAACAAATCCAGGTTTTGCTCCTGCTTGAGTAACGTTCGCTAAAAACTACAGAGTCCAGCTGTTTCACAAAATCACTGAACTTTTTTTATTTTTTTATGGATGAGAGTAGATTCATAATCTGTGTGTAAAGACTTAGCTGCAGCAGGAACAAACACCACAGACAGCGGAGGGATGAACACTTGTTTCTGTTTTTCACAGAATAAAACAGTTTATGTGCTTTTTAATATTATATTAATGGGTTTCTAAGTATAGTTCCTTATGTAATACATTCATACTAATCAACTGAGACTTCATGTGTTTGTTTTTTTACTTTGTACCTGACAGGTGACCGGTTGGCTGACTCCACCATCACACTCGCGTTGGCCCTTGAACTCCTCTCTCTCGTGACCACGCCCCTCATTCCTTCACATCCAACCCCGACATGGAGCCCATCAAGGTCCAATCAGAAGGTGGACTGAATGTGACCCTCACCATCAGGCTGCTGATGCACGGCAAGGTAACAAACAAACAAACAAACAAACAAAGGTTCTCAGCCATGGATTCAATTTCCTATCTTATAAGAACTTTCTTTCTCATAATTATCTGTCAGAAAAAAGAAAATGGCTGATTTCAAAAGTCCCCGTGGCAAAAAATACAACTAATGATATTGTTGTTTGTTTCTGCAGGAGGTTGGAAGCATCATAGGAAAGGTATTTATCACCTGCACAGCAAACAGACCATGTAAAGCATCATAATGCCTGTAGGAAACACATCTCAATACTGTTCCTTTTCTTTTGCTTCCAGAAAGGAGAGACTGTGAAGAAAATGCGGGAAGACGTGAGTTTAACTTTTTTGAGAACAAATCTCTCACTCTTAACAGTCCTCAAAACTGTTTTTGTCTTTTAATCATCTGTTGTTTTGTCTTTTTTTTATTTCCAGAGCGGAGCCCGTATCAACATCTCAGAGGGGAACTGCCCTGAAAGGATAGTCACCATCACCGGGCCGACAGATGCCATTTTCAAGGCCTTTGCCATGATCGCCTACAAGTTTGAGGAGGTATTAACATGTTTAATCCAAACTATATATAAACAGAACCACACAGTTAAATTCACAAGTACAAGTCCTGCCTATTTACAAACCTCCAAATTAATGATTTGAATTCAAACAAACTGAAGGAAATCAAATCCTCACATTTGAAAAGCTGCAATAAAAAAAGAAAAGAAATAATGTTTGGTACTTTAAGATGGAAAATTACTAGAATAATAACTTATTTCCCAGAAAAGCACATCTGTACTTAACCTGAGTTAATGCACTTAGTTACATCCCACCAGTGGTGTACTGTACTGTACCTGAGCACGTGCACTGACTCATTTCTAAATGGAATACAAAGCAGACTTGGACCAGTTATGTAGGACAGAAATGTGCTGATCCAACCTTGCAGCACCTTTTTGAAAGTGGGCCAGTGTTGTGTTTGAACTGAACGTCTTACGAGCTGGACCGAGTCAAAGCGTCTCCACGACACTACACATTAACCTGGCGCAAAGAAATGAATATGTATGAGCCGAGGCTGAGGGGACTACACAGTGGAAGAGTAACATGGAGTTATTAATGCTTCACTATTTCCTTTTGTGTTCATGAAACTAAAACTAAGTCGATTAAGGTTTAATAAATGCTATTTGTTTATATTTCACCACATAAATCTACAAAGTCTGTAATTATTTGCATGAAGTTGCACTGAAATGAAAAGTAAGGGATAAATCCAGATATGTAATCTGCTCCATTTCACTGCTGATGTGTGTTTAAAATAAAGTAAACGTAATAAAAAAGCTGCACACACTGCCTGCAAATGATAACAGTGTGTGCAAGATGTAGCTCAGCAAATACAAATGTATATTACGACCATAATATTTACACTTTAAAACTATTTTTACTCAAGTATTTGAAGGCAGTTTTGTGCTTCCACATTTTAAAATATCTTCTGCAGCTTCTACTGATGCAGGGTAAAAGCATGAAGGTGGATACCTAGAAAGCACCAGCCCCACGCTGTGAAGGATACCATGTTTATCTGATGAAACCTGCTCTCTCCTCAGGATATAATCAATTCCATGAGCAACAGTCCGGCCACCAGTAAACCCCCTGTAACCCTGAGGCTTGTTGTGCCAGCCAGCCAGTGTGGCTCCCTCATCGGCAAAGGAGGCTCCAAAATCAAAGAGATGAGAGAGGTAGAGTATCAATACCGATTACCCAGAGCTGCCCCTGTCTGAACTGAGAATTCATTATTTATCATTTTATTAATGGTATAACCACAATTATTCTCTGTGTAATCTTTCTAAATCCCACAGTTTTTCATATAGTTTCTAATAAAGCTTTAAGTGCTGCATAATCCTGCAGAGTGTAAAGCCTGGAGATTATTCTCTAACTCTGTCTGAAGTTGATTAAACGGGAAGTGGAATCGCTCTGCTCATCGTTTCTTGTGTTTTTCGTACGTCACCTTCTCCCCCCACCCCCCCGACTCTCACCTCCAGTCCACGGGGGCCCAGGTCCAGGTTGCGGGTGACATGCTCCCCAACTCCACCGAGAGGGCGGTGACGATCTCGGGGGCCCCGGAGGCCATCATCCAGTGTGTCAAACAGATATGTGTGGTGATGCTTGAGGTACAGTATGGATAAGACAAAACAAAGGAAACATAGTTAACAGTGACTTCACGGCATGATTATATCATTTTTTAGACAATAATCAACAACATACTGGGAATACAGAAGAAAACAGTACCATTTCTCATTTAAATCAGCAGGAGATGTTCAGTAGACGTGTATTAAAGATAATAACTGAATATATTAAACAGTCAAATGTTCAGGATTTATAATTTAACACAGTTATGAGTCGGATTTACTGTATTGATGACTCTCTGATGATAAAACATGGTTAATTCCTGTGTTGTTTTCTGCTACTACTCCTGATGCATCTGTTTGATTTATTAAGTAATATGCAAATCTTCCCATCATTGTACTGCTAACACTTTACATTCCTCTTGTCCAGTAGCTTAACATAAATATGGCACACAGTGTTGGTAACTGCTCTCCTGCGGTGAAAAATGTCAGGAAACGTCAGCTCTCTGTGGTCACAAATAATAAAATAATCACCTGGGTTTTATTTACAATTTGCTGTTCCTGCTCGAGGCTGTTGATCGGTGGCCGCCCGTCCCAACGTGAGCTCACAGCTGCCGCTCCACACGCTTAATGCCAAAACATGTCAGCAGATTTGTCAAGCAATTGATTGTAAATAAAAATCCCCCTCTGAGATCGATACACAAGGTGCTTATTTTGCTGTTCCTGGCCTCTGGAGAGCTGCGTTGTCCCTCTTTGGCTCTAGTTCCTGCAGGATACAGACATGGGAGAAACACTAACTGTGAGCTTGTAGATCAATGTCAGCACTGGGTTACTGCTTCACATCAAAGGACTACACACTACATAGTTGTGTCTATTTTTCATGCACCATTAATTTTAACTATCTGCACAGCCAGTTCTCCATTGGGCCTTCATGATGGCACCAGCCATGGATGCTAGGAGATATGTGACATGAGTGTAAGTCTCTAGACTGGATTTGAATAGATACAATATGAAATGCAGTGTGTTGAGTCATCATTATCCAGTTGAAAGTGATGTTGCAGGTTAAATCCGAGTTTAGTTGTGCACTGAACCACGATTTGGACATTTTCTGTCGGCATGAACACACAGTGAAGAGCACTTTTGTTTTGAGTGTCACAGGCCGTCTTCCCTCAGGCACTGTCCCTGCTGGTCTCACTTTATGCGACTTCTTTCTTTCTCTCTTTCTGTTCCTTTCTTTCTTTCTGCTCTAACACTCTCACCCCTTCTTCTGTCCCTCACTCTCTCCTCCTTTGCTCTCCTCAGTCCCCACCGAAAGGTGCCACCATCCCCTACCGCCCCAAGCCTGCCTCCACCCCTGTCATTTTTTCAGGTGGCCAGGTAAGAGCAGACCCACTGGGGGCGTCCACAGCCAACCTCAGCCTCTTACTGCAGCACCAGCCACTGCCTGTTAGTGTCGCACCAGGTTTTACTCACTTTTCCTCACTCCCTCCGTCCCTCGACTAGCATGAACCCCCCCCCCATCACTGCTGTTTACTGTGCCCTCACCGTCATCCATCATCTCCAGCCACTCACGTGCAAAACTGGGATAAATGACATAAGTCTTGAAGTCTGGTGTCGAGTCATGTTGCTCTGTGTCAGAGGATCCATCAAGCTGTTTGTTGGGAAATGGGCCAGCTTACCTTTTAATTGATGAGAACAGGGGCAGTGCAGAGATCCTTGTGTTCTCCATCAGCAGGACACCTTGTTAAACCTGAGCAGGCAAAGACAAAACACCTTGAATTTAGCTAATGAACTGAATATTTATGAGTATTTACCTCCACAGACTGTATATATTATGGACCAGCAACACATTACCATTTAGAGCAGGAGGAGAAAACATCAAACTACAGACTAGAAAATAACCAAAAATACAATAAATAAAAGAACAATGATTTTCCTTTGCACATACTGAAAGGAAAATGATGTTTCAAAGGTCATAATGTTTGCAAACACACCCATAATAACCTCTGTAGATATCTGCAAAGTTACTTTCCATGGTGGCATGACCAAAGCAAAGCAGAGTAGGGAAGCAGGCTGGTGATTGGCTGCAGCCTATATGGCCAGGTGGGTGACTCAGGTGAAGGAAAACTCAGTAGGGACAACTAGTGGACTGGAGGAGAATGACATAATCTGAGATCATATTATGTCAACATACCTATCTTATTATTTTCTCTGGAAACTAAGCTGCTGATTTTGAGATATAGAAACAATCATAAAACAGGGAATCGGATGCTTTTGCAGGAAAAAATAAAATATTTCAATCAAATCCCATTTGATTTTCTATTTTGTACATGCAGAAACACAAGAAAATATTCAAATCAGTGGATCATCATTTGATTTTTACCCCTAAAACTGCTTGATTCCCCTGAAACAGTCTCATACCGACACTGGACGTCCCGTTTTTCTCAGTGCCATCCTTTCGTTGGCCCTCTGTCTCGGCTGATGAGATGGAATTTAACTCAGTTCTGACCTCTGTGGCCTCTATAAACGACACATCCAATAGGTCAAATCACATTACTACTCCTCTCAGGGACGCTCCTCTGGTTTCCCTCCCTCCACACCCTCCCCGTTGCCTCCCCACTGTCTGCGTTGTCCCTTATTGATTTAGTTCAACTGGATCTGATTGATGAATAGCAGGAGAACATGACAGGGAGTCTATAGTGCATGACTGTCTTGTATTATGTATATGAAAAAAACAGCTGGTTAAGTTGTAGAAATGTCAATTATTGTGATTTTTTGGGCCTAATTCTGTTAAAATTTGATTTAAATCAGCCTGTGTTTGATTGGAAGCCAGTATTTTTGTGTTCTTGCTGCGATGACGTAACGAGATAACAATAAGCTCTTCTCCTCGTGTTTGCAGGCTTATACCATTCAAGGACAGTACGCCATCCCTCATCCAGATGTGAGTGCTAACCCCATGAGGCAGTCCACACTGCACTCCCCACAACCTACAAATCTCTCTCTCATCTCTCTCTTTGAGTTGCAGGCTCTTCTTGCTCTCTCCACCCTTTACTTATTAATATTAATTGTTAATATTAATACAGATTTTATTTTTTTCTGATATGTATTTCCTGTAGCTTCTCTAACTCTTCTGACTCTCGCCTCCCCGCCCTCTCTGTTTGGAAGTTAAACCTCATGGGGCTTGGCCTGGTGGCGGGTGGTTTCCCCTCGTCTCGGGACCTAACATTGACCATATCCCAGCATTCATTTCTACATCTGAAATGACAAAAAAAAGACTTTTTTTTTAATTTAAAACCACACCCAGAAGGCAAACAATAAGAAAACAGGGAGTATGGATTAAGTCAGATTTAAGAGTCTTTAAAGATTAGTCTTTATCTTCACTCCTTAGACAATACTCTTTACTCTTTATTCACATCTTTACTGTGGTGAACTATTTTTTGAAACCTTCTCCTTACAGTGATTACCCAATTACGGCTGAGGTAAATATAGATACTTCGCATTCAAACTGTTTAGGAGCTGCTCCCAGATATAAGATGTGTATTTATCTGCTCTAATAAGATAAAAAGAGTCTTAACTATGGTTAAGTTTAGTTGATTTGTTTACAAGCATCACACCCAGTCTCAGGCCAAGTCCTTTATGAGCTCCTTCTCTTCTTCTGTCCTCTTCTCTTTCTCTCTCTGGGTCTTCGTCCTTCACCTGTCTGTGTTGTTACTTCTCCTCAGATCCTCTCTTTACTCTTGTAGCATATTTCGGACACACCTGTACGTGTGTGTGTGTGTGTCTACAAGTGTGGGTGCGTGTTTGAGCGTGCAAGCGGGAGTGCGTTTTTAACGATGACCTCATAGCTCTGCTGTCCTCCTCCTCCCCCCCTCAGCAGTTGAGCAAGCTCCACCAGTTGGCTATGCAGCAAACCCCCTTTACCCCCCTCGGACAGACCACCCCTGCCTTCCCCGGTACGTACCCACCTACACGACCACCCTCTTTACCAAAGCTCCTTCTCTCGTTTTTACCTGTAGAGACAAACACATTCTCTTCCTCCTTTTTTTCTCTTTCTCTTCTTTTCCTGTCTCTGTCCTTTCTCTTTTTATTCTTCTTCTCGTCGTTCTCCTCCTACTGGTCTCTGTGGTGCTCTGCCATTGACATGGCCTGCTGGTGGTCTGCTCTTGTTGGTGTTGAGGTTTCTCTTGTTTCCCCCGTTAGCATCCTTTTTTTTTTTTAAACGACTTTTTTCACTTTAGAGAAATTTAAAGGGATACGCCAACTTTTTTTTTCCAGTGTCTTCCCTCACTCCCGAGTCCATGACCAGCAGATAGACACCATCCTTTCGATTGTGCGTGCAGTAACAAGGGAGATAGAGCCGTATCGCCCATAATTAGCTTAGCTCAAACACTGGAAGTGTATAGGAAGCGTTAGCCTGCCTCCTACCCGAGCCGAAATCAGCAGTCAGAAGCTGATTTCATTTTAGCTCTAAACTCTGTAAATATATCACTTTATCAACATTTCAAACATTTTTAGACGAGACAGTAGCCGTTTAGATCAGCAATGTGTCGTTAATTTGTCTAAATACCAGCTGTTTACAATTTTGTTCAGACAAATTCGGCGCTGCTCAAGCTAGCCGTTGTAACCAACGCACGTCCGGTTACTTCTCGTCTCGTCCCATTACTGTTTTTGTCAGCTCTGAGACGAAGATCAGCCCACCAGTTTCCGTTTAGAGTTTCTCTGATGACTTTAGATGGAGACAGGCTAACACTATACACTTCCAGCATTTAAGCTAAGCTCATTACAGGCGATACGGGCTCTATCTCCGTTGTTACTGCACGCACAGTTGAAAGGATGGTGTCTATCTGCTTGTCATGGACTCGGGAGTGAGGCAAGACAAGAAGAAAAAAATGTTGGCATACCCCTTTAAACATATCTAGAGTATAGGCTTGGCCCTGTGCTGAGCCAGACTTTCCAGTGACACAGATGCCACTGGTCAATAGACAGGGGATGAGAAAAGAAAGGGAGAAAAAAAACCCTCCAGGACTGCACTTCATCATTGTTCCTCACTCCTTAAATGTGCCAAACTCTATTTTATGTCCTCTCCCTTTCCTCCTCTCTCTCTCTGTCTGCTTCCTGTGTTCAGCAGCAGGTCTGGATGCCAGTAACCAGGCCAGTACTCATGAACTCACCATTCCCAATGATGTGAGTACATTTGTCATCATGTGCAAAAATGTCCACTTTTTAAAAAATTATTATTTATACGCTCAATTTTCCCTGACAGAGATTCATTCTGAACAATCTCTAAGATGACACCGTGAGTCAAAATGAAAGATTTATCATTTCTAAACTGATAGGAGTGTTGTTGTTGCTGCAGAAATATACCACCACACTTATTCAGCAGTTTGGATCATTGGTGCCGATTTGTCAAAGCCACTGCCGAAAAAGAAAAACGGCACTTTCAAAGTGAAGGCACATTTACAGACCTCATATTAGAGTCGGTTTAATGAGGAATTAGATTAATGAACTCTTCATTGATCGGTTAATTCACAAAATTGGCTCCAAAACAGCAAAACCGCTACCAAAGCTCAAATTCACACAACAATGTTGGACCACAATGTCAAAAACTGTGGTTTATTATCTTTAAACATGGCTTCCTGTTGAAGTTTACAGCAATTCAATGTGACAGCAGTTCAGCTGCAACTATTGAGATCTCCTTTTCCTCCCACAGCCAAGATAAAAACACAGCCAAAGGCAGCTGGCCCCGTAAAGTGAATGTCCTTAATGGAAAAGACTTGTTGGAGCCAAGAAAAGGAGAATTAAAGTTATAGCTGAAAGCTGACAATGCTCACATTCATCCACATCCCATCAAATCTGGGCCAGCGCGCGGGCTCAAGATGTGTGTATTTATGTCTCTTTAATGCGTCCTGGCCATCCTAAATGCCATCCCCATTTTCTTCCCAGCTAATAGGCTGCATAATCGGACGCCAGGGAACCAAAATCAACGAGATCCGTCAGATGTCTGGGGCGCAGATCAAAATTGCTAACGCCATGGAAGGGTCATCGGAGCGCCAGATCACCATCACAGGGACCCCCGCCAACATCAGCCTGGCCCAGTACCTCATCAATGCAAGGTCAGGGGGCCGGTTGACTTGAGTTTTTCACGATGCTGCTCTGTTTTGAAATGGCCCAATTAGCTGCTCTTGCACATCGTCTGCTTTCTTATCTTAATGAGCTGGAAACCTCTCATCTGTCGGCATTTATCTTTGCTCATTTTTAATTTTCATTGCCTCAACTTATTGTTGATGTTGCTGCTTTTTAATTCCCTGCACAGCTCTATTGATTTGTCGTTGTGATGTAATATTGCAAAAAGCAGCTAATTACAAAGTGCTCTTAATGTAGTGCAGAGATAAATTATAATAAGTTGAGGTAGCAAATAGTCATTCTTAATGCAGAACTATTTGTTTTTGCCAAACTCTAACTGTATTGAAAGAGAAAAAGTACAAAATGATCTACTATGTGTTGCCATGCCTGTCTAAATCTGGAGTTAACTATTGTCAACTTCTTTTATCTGTAGGTTTAGAGACGTGGCGGCCATGTGGAATGACCCATCTTCCATGACCACATCCTGAGATCCCTGACTGGCTCCTCCGTTTGGCCCTTTCCAATGACTGACTACCGCAGACAACCCTGATGAAGCCCTTCGGACTCTGGCTCTGGCTCTCCGAAAAAAAAGAAAAAAGAAAAAAAAAAACCTCGACCACCTTCCCACCCTGGTTCAAAAAGAAAAAAAATTGTTGATGCATCAGGGAGGGCTGGGTGTTCACTTTCATTTCAGAGAGCCAAATTAAACAACAAAAAAAGCATTACAAAAAAGAAATTCTCTGTTGATTAGGTTTTTTAGAGAACTGTTGAAGCATGTTGAATGTTTATTAGGAACAACTTGTGTTAATCTTTCTTTCTTCTTTTTCTCTCTCTATCTATTGCTTTCTCTTCCTCTCTGTCAGTGCTGCGTCATAGAACATCATTTAAAAGTATAAGAAGTACTAGTAAAAAAGATTGAACATTTTCGTAGAACGTAGTTATTTGCATATTACAGCTGCTCAGTGATGCTATCGGCAGAGTGTGTGGTGGGATGTAGCCAAATTATCAAATTTTGATAATACATTTTTGAAAAGGAAAAAAAAAATTGGACTTGTTCTGCGTTCGTCCTAATTTGCATCTTTTGTCTACTTACGAATCCAATCTCTACCCATGACTCTTTGCTGCATCACATGACCCTTTTAAGCCAATGGTATCACTCCTAGAGCCTCCCTTCTCATGTTTATTTCCTGTATTTACATTACTGCTTATATTGCATGTGTTCAGTGTCGTATCATTGTGTATTTGAGTAAGCCTGTTCAGTGTACGTGCTCCTTCATGTTATTATTATATCTCTGTGCTCCTGTTCTTTTCCTGCAAACTTTTTCAGCATTTCTGGCCACTCACGTCTAGTCCTACTCCCTGCCCAGACGAGAAACTCTCCACATAGCCTCCTTCTATCAGCACCGATTATTAGTACATAGATGCATGAATGGGAATTAGTGAAAAATCAGTGACGAAAACACTGACTAAAAATTTAAATGATTGTTTACTAACTTATTATTATTCTACTGTATTTGTTTTGTACAAGGACTATTGTGACTTAGCACATTAGTCGACTACGCGGCGCTCATGCAATAGACTATTCAACACTTTACTCTGGACTGCCTCTGATGTGGGAGGATTTAGTTGGACTTAAAAGCCAAGTGTTGCGTCCAAACCTTTTCTGCTTCCTTCCCTTGTGCCGGAAAGTTTTTGCTAGGCTGCTAGCAGGGGGGAAAAAAGAATATAGTATAATAAAAAAAGAAAAAGAAAAAAATTCTGCGTCCTTGTGGAAGCTTTTGAGAGAAAGAAAAGCCAAACACAAGGGAAAGAAGCTGAATCTTGACGGCGAAGCGGCCCAAACGTTTGGACAAAGCCGAATGGTATTTTTTGGGCCAAGGAATGTTCAGGGGTTCATTGGGGGGAACCCACGGGGCCTGGGCGGACGTGACCACTCAGTCTCTTTTTCACGATTGTTCATCTTGTCATGTTCTTTTTGTTGTCATACGGTTGATTTGACGCTTTAGGTTTGAATGTCTTTTTATTGTCACGACTATGTCAGCAACTTGTTTTTATTTTATTTTATTTTATTTTTTTAAAAGGACAGGTTGGATGACAATTCCTGCTTCGCCGGTTTTTCAGTAAAACCGTATTTATTTACGATGTGGTGATGCACATAATGACGTTTTGTTTGTCGATCATGAAACTTAAGCTAAGTTAGTTTTGTTGTATTGTATTTGGTTTGAGAGGGAGGTGTGGGTGATATTTGATTCATTGTTGCAACCATCCCACGCGTATTCTACTTATGAGGATGCTCTAAGTTACGATCGGACAGCTTCAAGTCATCTCGTTTCCAAGCTTCAGCTGAGCTCAATTCAGCGCTGAGGCATACAAACAGCTGTTGAATGTTATTGCTGAATCACATTATCTACTGCGGCGACGCTCTGCGTGTTTCTTCATACATACCACTGCATTTGTTTTACTTCCAGTAGCCTACGCTGAGCTGAAGGACAAAGTTTGACATTTTGAGAATCTGCTCATTTGCTTTGCCGCCAAGTCTTCAACTAGACATCAGAAAGCTAACTTAGCTGAACATGAAGACTGGGCACAGGTAAAGCCAACATGTGCATTTGCTGATATGTCAAATTTTTCCTTGGAGTTTGGCTCTTAAGCGCTTTGATGACATAAATGTGATTATGTAAATGGACCAAATGCTGTATCACTATACTGAAGGATGCATAGTCAGTGATTATTCTGCAATAATTCTTACATTTCGATGTGAACTCAAGTAGTAGTGCTAACATTGACATTATGGATTTGTGTTTATTTTTATTCTCAGTTGTCATAGCTTGTACTTCAGTGGGAATGTTTGTCAAATGAAGAAGCTGAAATTCTGAATTTTGGCAAACTTGCTTTTTAGAGCAGTTAGCTGATACCTAAGAGGGCATTCTTTCCGAATTACCCACACACTGTTACAGTGAAGAACATCCTCAAGGGTATTATGGCTTTTATACAACAGTTATCAGTGCATGTGTACCATTCAAATGTTTGCTTAAAACATGGATAATTGAGAATTGCTAATGGTTATTAGCACGTGCATTTGACAAATTATTGTTGTGTAATTTTGAATCTGATTGCTAAGCGGGAATTTTGAGTTGTAAGTGATGGCAGTGTGATTTCAATAACATCAATATTCATGTGTTACTCAGTGTTTGAAAACTGTATTTACATTTGTGTATATGCCTGAGTATACTACGACTTTGAAACAAACTGCAACTAATGCAATAATAGGGTGCAATGTGCAATTATTTATTCAGTTATTTAGTTCTTAGCATAGAAAACAGGAGAGCTGTGGAGCTTGTTGAAAAATGCTTTTTTGAAATTTGACCACTTTCCATGTGGCAGCAACAGCAGGAAAAAAAAAAGAATGAATAGACATTTTCTTTTTGGGTTGTTTTTATTTCAGCTTTTGTTTGTGTGTATTGCAGTTTGGGGAAAAAAGTGATAGAACTTTGTAACTATTTTCAATTGATTTATTTGCTATGTGCAGATCTATATTAGTTGTGAGTAATAACATAGGTTTTAATTTCAAAGTGTTGGTAAGTATAAAAACAAATAAACTTTCATTTTTGCTTTCTGTGACTCGTTTTTCTCCCGTTTCTCTTTGCTGCTTCACATTATTTCGACACCGTCCACGTGCACGCATTAAAGCCTGATGAGCCATCAGTTGACGAGGGCCCACATCCAGCAAAATCCCTCTCTAGGGGGTTATTTGATGGTTAATGAATACACCTAATTATTGTGTGGCAAAGTGATTATGGTAATTAGATGATAAGATTTGAATGGGAGTCTCATCTATTCTTCGTCAAAGATCACAGTGCAATTTCAGTGGATTTAAAATTAAAATTAGATTGAAGAAGGCAATTAAATATTACAAATGATACAATCAAACAGCGGTCGCATGCTTGTTGTTTAGAGTGGAGGCTGTAAAATAAAGGGACGCGTTTAACAGTATAATGAGGAATCACTAAAATTATTGCCATTAACTTTAATTTATCTCTAATTTGGCCTAAGAGGAGACGCATCGAAGAAAATCACAGGTTCCCTTTTCTCTACTAGTTCACCAGCTAAAGTACAAATGGATCAAATCAGCTCAATCATTAATCAATGAGTCGACTCGTCCTCTTATCTGAAGTTCCCCTGGGATAAAATATTGTCAAACTTGAAGATGTATTTTCACTTTCGAATATTCCTGCATTGAATCCTTTAGTTTTATCCTTTTCTATAAACCATCCATTACTTTGGTACTTAAATCCAACATAAAGTGAATTTCCCTGTCAAATAGCCAGTACCACAAAATAACATATGGAGCTGTTATCTTCCGCCTGTTGTTTCTAAAATCAGCTATCCTCTGTAGTGAAAGGCACATCTTGATACGAACTGGCCGGCCAGAGTAGATGTTGAACATCCAGACTGCGTTTAATTCAGAGGGTTCGCTCCTCCAGAACTCAGCATTTTGCATTATCACTTTATGTAGGAATTTTGCTTGGATTAGAGCAAAGAAAAACATATCCAAAAGGCTATTTTCACTTTCTTTATCTCTGCTAATACCACTTCAACCGAGCAGCTGTGAGCAGGTGAAAAGTTCATAAACAACGCAGGATTTCTGGAGGATTTCTTAAGCCGAACCACAGGAAATATTTAAGGGGGGAATAACTTGGTCCGTGTGTGGATTAGAACGCGGGCTGAGAAGATCCTCAAGGACAGAAGAGTGGTCTCATTTCATGGTATCGGGCCGAGCGGTGACACCGTGTGTGATGGCTTAGAACCGAGCACAGGGCGATGAGGTTTCATGCTGGCGAGACGGGGAGCCCTGCAGTTTTTGGGGTGAAGCAGAGAGGAGTTCAGGGACTCAGAGGTGGATCAGGAATTTTTCGGTGAGAGCCAAGAAGCTGTCTGAGATGTTAATAGGTAGGCAGGCATAATTACTGGCCAAGGTCCAGCGTAAAGCTTTGCAGGCAGCCGACAGTGAGGAAGCAGCTCCTGCCACTCAACAGTCAGGACAAGTGTTTGCATTTATATCAAAAATAAAGTTAAAATGTGGAGTAAGGCAGCAGAATAAAGCAAAAGTATCAATTTTAAATTAAATCCTATTTGCTCCTTAATATAGAAGCAGAGACTTCTGCTGAATCATTTAATGATAATAAAAAAGTTTTATGTAAAGGCGCTGCTTTTAATTATTTCCACCAAGTCATGGATTTCCTGTCTGTTCTGAGAATAACAAACACAAAGCGTCAGCTGCTGTTGTTGATAAGAAGAAGTCGGTCAAGGTGTGAATCGGAGATGCAGTGACTTCAGAAAGCTTTGCTGGGAATAAATCACAACAACACAGTGGAGAAATAGAATGGGTCTTAGGAAGAGAAGAGGATATGACACAGTCAGCCAGTGGCCAATCAAGTGGCAAAAATGATTCTTCACCCACAGAAGCACTTTCCCCTCCGGTTTCCACAGTTGACAGGACAGCTCAGACTCAAAGGTCAAGTTTTTTGTTTTTGTTTTTTCAAAAATTTGTTCAGCTGTGACAGTTTTTATATTTGTTTTGTTTTGTTTTTGTAATACTGGGTTGAGAAAAGTTATTTTTATGTATCATACCAGTTTAATTTCCTTTATTTGTCCGTGCAATATTTACAGAGCAAGGGAGATAAGAATCTTGGCCAGATGTTCAATGAAAGGCCAGATGTTCAATGAAAAAATCTTGTTTGTTTCTGTTCTTAAACGTCACCCGGGCTGCTCCGAGGCTTGACCTTTAACTAGAAGGACATCGGTGAATCTAAAGAGGCCTGTGTTCTGTGCATCCAACTCTTCTCTCCTCCGCCAATAATGGTTCGATAAGGGTTTTGTCTGACTGGACATGAGGCATGGAGGCATGCTCTGCCCCTGTGCCGGCTTGGCGTGACAGTTGGAGCTGGTCCATGTTATCACTCAGTGCTGCTGTAACCTGCTTACAGACAACCTTCTCTATAACACAAAAGGACTGATGTCACAGCAGGCGAGAAATGAGACGACGTGCAAATCTAAAAGTTGCTCCGAGTCTCCAGGGTGCGCAAGGAGCCTGATGAGTGTCCTGCCTGCAGGGATGCTGGACGTCTTCTATTTTTCCAATTTGATTCTGGACGCAGGGGTCTCGGTGCTGCTGTGTCCTCGCTTGTTAGAGGCAATAGCGGAGCAGAGAGGGAGCGAAATCCAATGTCAGATAGGCTCTGCAGCGGGAAAGCATCATCAAATGTAGTGAGTGTGGCTTCGGAGAGGTCAATATATACTGTGGGGCAGCACTTTGCTGCTTTTTCGTGGAGCGGCTGCACAATGTCATCTGCCACAAAGCAAAGGAGGCACAGAGGGAGCAGGACTACGTTGAAATAGTGGTGGATTAATCATCTCATATGACAAATATGTCTCGTGAGTGCATGTTAGGGCTAAATCACTCAGTCTGTATAATGATAAGCCGGCAAAGCCTCCCCCCTGAACTGGCTCGGCTCCATATCATTGTGATCCTGCATGGGGAGGGATTTATCCAAGATGGGTTACCAGGCAGGGGATGGTGCCAGGAGTCGGACACGATGAGTAAGGATGTTAAACAAATGCCTTGGCAGGTTTCACCGAAGCTTAAAGAGTGGAGAATGTGAAGTATATCTATCACCCTGGAGCACAGGAAGAAATAAAAACAAACAACAACACTGCTGTTATTACTGTGCGAGCGTTGTGATTTTGGAAACTGTCACGATAAAGCAAAACTCCATGTGGGCGAAAATCGCTTGACTAGTCAATAAAATCAATGCATCTGCCTTTCAGCGAAATTGACAGGGCTGAACTCTGCACACGGCGGCGGCCATTTAATCACACAGAGGGGGGGAAAAAAAGTGCTGGCTGCGTTCAGGTGGTCTCTGCACCTCGCAGTGACACAGCTGGGTGTAACTTCAAAGCTCCTTTGTCACCGTGAGTGTGGCAGGCACCATATTGAAGTCCTCCATCAGGGGCAGGACAATTGTAATCAATGTTTATGAGGAATGACAGCGCGCAACACAAAGGGCAAACAATCAGTCACAGGCAGTATGAGCAGAATGAGGCAGCTGCAGGTTGACTAAAATGAGGTTCAGGGACATTCAGGCGGCCTGAGAGGAGCTCAGGTCGGTCCCCGTGTGACTCCGTAATTCAATTTGGATAGGACGGCCCTCTGATCGATTATATGACTCAGGAGATTCAGTTTTTCACCTGTGCAAAGGTGGATGAAAGAAACAGGCAGAGGAGACGTCCCGAAATTTTAAAAAAAAGTTTCAGATGTCATTCGGAGCAAGTGACCATGAAATTTAAATTTGATACACCAGTGCGTATGGTGGAATGAGCAGAGTGCTGATGGTGACAACGCAATGCAGGATGAAGCTGCAACAGATATTCATTTTCAGCTCAATTGAATATCTTTGTTGATAAATCAGACGATCATTCAGTCTACGGCAGAAATTATGTCACAGCACGTCCAGAGAACTCAAGACAAATTCTCTCATTTTTCATCGGCGTAAAACAAAAAGTGTCATCATCTTGTCATGACACAGAGAAGCAGGAGACCGAATTTATCAGCACAAAGTAAAATGTCATAGAACATGTGGGTTTATGCTAAGCTATAGCTAACTAGGTGCAGCTTTAATTTTTTTTCATTTTTATTTATTCAGTTTAGCACAGACTAGATAGATAGATAGATAGATAGATAGATAGATAGATAGATAGATAGATAGATAGATAGATAGATAGATAGATAGATAGATAGATAGATAGATAGATAGATAGATAGATAGATAAAAAATATTTACCTACAGAAAGGTTGCCTATTATTCTAAGTAACCTAATTAAGTCAGTGTAATTGATTTAGTATAAATGGGTACAATGTCATTATAGCACAGGTCAGAAAAAATAATTAATAGCAAAATCGATTGGCTGCCCTGACAGACTGACATGAGGACATAAAGTTTGAGGATCTGATGCTGAGGGGAGGGGGGGCTGTGCTCTCTAGGGCTCAGTACTTTCCACTCTCTCGGTGACTCGCAGGTCTGGCTGGGTGCTGAGTGCACCGGGACCTTGCGCACACACACCCACCTCCACATCCACACGCGCGCCCGTACGCACACGCGCGCGCACAGTGCTGCAAAGCCGCACCGACAGGAGGTTTGCAAACTGGCAGTAAAGTGTTGAACCCGACTCCTGGACATTTCATCCTCTGCACCTGGCTGCTGCGCGTTTATTCTGCAAAAGGATGGAGCGATGTTGTGTTGGTCCTGGATGTCAGCTCTGACAAATGGAGCTGTCCCCCCCCTCCTCCCCCGGAGACTGCACGGTCATCTGAGCCGGACGGGGTGACGCTATCAGGTCGGTGCCGACTTAGATAACAATCTAAAGTCACTCTTTATTATTATCCGCGTTGATAAGAGCAGGAGGGAGTTGAGCCGCTCCTGCATGGCTCACGTTATAGACATGGATCAGATTCATCCAGCTGTTCAACATCACGCAAGTTGATTTCTAAGTCTATATGGTTGTTTATTTGCAGACGAGTTTATCACTGCTGGCCTTGATTTATACAATCAAATATTATCATGAGATGTTTTTATAGCCTGTAAAAATTGTTCAGGGAACTTTATCTTATTTTAAGTTGCAGCTATTTATTTCAGTCTATTAGACTGCTACTGCCTGTGTTACATCCCTAATTGTCCCAGCTGTGCAAAACGCATGTTAAATTTATTATCACATATCACAGATAAATCTGCAAATATTCATATTTGATTCATATCTACAATTGTTATATTGATTCTTCATAATATTATTTCAACTATTTGGTTGTAGCTTTTATTGTTTCATCTCCCTTATTAAATGACTGGGTGTTAATGTTCTTGCACATTTATCTCATTTATCTGAGACATTTAGTTTTTCAATATTAATACCATCATCCTCTAGCTCATGGATAAATCAGAAACTTGTTTGACATTCATAATCCTGATCAGAAAGCTGCTTATCAATTTGTTCTGTGTTGTTATCTGTAACACATCGTGTCTTGTAGTCATTTTTAATAAGCACTGTGCCCTTCACATACATCACTGTTAATCCTATAGACTACAAACTAGACTTTTTTTTTATTGTTGTTTTATCACAAATCAGTGTTTTCAAAGTTCATCTGCTGCATTTTGATGAACCCACACCTGCTTTCTCATTTCCTCCCAGGGATAAATCTTGAGCGAGAAGACGCACGGTAAAGAAACATGCTATTATTATGATAATGTTGAACTTTACTAGCTTCCCCTCCGAGGAGGAGGAAGGAGTCTGAGGAGAGGAAGTGGTGAAGAAATGGAACTGAATAGACTCTTGTTACAGGACGGGAGCAGAAATTTAACAACCTCAAATTCACCCAAAGCATCAGGAAGTATAGGAGGAGTTGTCAAATTCACATCATATCAGGATTTCAGCAGCAGAGAACCAATCTGAGGCAGCAGAATACAGATTTTTTTTTTATAGAGTTGGCTTTTTTTTCTTTTTTATCTCACCTTTCCTCTTCTTCCATCTTTTTTATTTATTTATTTCATATCTCACAGGTTCCAAGTAGAGGTTTCCTCCAACTCTGGATACATGATCATGACTGGGCTCAAACCTTTTCTCTCCTCTCAACTGTGCTGCACTTCGATCGCTTGTGCAGGTGCATGCTGGGTAGTCGTCCTGTCTTATGACTGTCTGGAGTTTTGACGGCTGATGAGCTGATGATTTCCCTTCGAGCTGGACTTCCTGGATTGTCTCTCATGTCCCGTGGATAAGGACCGTTGTTTTAATGCGGGGCTGATTCGAACGCCCGCCAATGGGGGCATCGGTACGTCCTGCTTCCTGTGGAACGCTGTGGCTCCTGTCCATCGTTGTGAGTACATGTACATACGCTTGCCCCAAGACCTGTCACTGCTCGGAGAGGAACGGTATGGTGGTGCAGTGCACGTCGCGTAACCTGGAGTACATCCCGTCCAACCTGCCCAGGGACACCGTTGTTCTCCTGCTTTCGTCCAACCGGATCAGACACGTCTCGAAGGAGGTGTTCGCCGACCTCCACCGCCTCAGGGAGTTGGATTTGTCTCACAATGCCATAGAGAGCGTGGAGGCCGGCGCCTTTCAGGGGGTCTCGGATGGCTTACGGGTCTTGGATCTGTCCAACAACCACCTCAGCAGCCTCCCCAGGGACACGTTCGGGAAGCTGCACGCCCGCGTCCGCCTCTCCCACAACCCGTGGCACTGCGAGTGCTCGCTGCAGGAGGTGCTGCGGGAGCTGAGGCTGGACCCCGAGACGGTCAACGAGGTCAGCTGCTACACGGCGGTGCAGGAAGAGTACGTGGGCCAGCCGGTGATCCAGGTCTTGGACTCGGGGATCAACTTTTGCACCTTCCACCACAAGACGACGGACGTGGCCATGTTCGTGGCCATGTTCTGCTGGTTCTCCATGGTGACGGCGTATATCATCTACTACATCAAACACAACCAGGAGGACGCCAGGCGGCACATGGAGTACCTCAAGTCCCTGCCCAGCACGTCCCACATCAGCAAGGACTACGACACAGCCAGCAGCGTGTTCTAGTTCGCCTTGTAAAAGGTGGTGAATATAATGACCGTGCACTGATGAATACAGATGACAAGTGCACCAATGTTTACAGCGTATAAGGAATTGAGAGGTGTCAAGAGATAAAACTTTGATCTGTGATATACTGCAGGCTGCACAAGGACTTTAAAAACAGGTTTTAAAAAAATCTCATTATCATCAAGAACCAAGAGTTTCCTCAAAGCTGCTAACACTTAAAAATAAAAGTCTCTTGTGTGACCAGCAGGAGAAGAGTTAATATAACGTTTGAGCATATTGATTTGTTTACCTTCTCTGTAAACAAAAGGGGGAAGATCATTACTTTTCACTCAGTTCTTATGTATAATGCATAGAAAGCATCTCTAAGGTAAACTTTACCTAAAACACTTTTGCATATCATTTTGTGGTTTGAAGAATTCCCCACCAGGCGACCCTCATGTCAATCAGAGTTCAGTGAAATGAGGTAACTGGAAAATAATCCTCGCAGCTTCAGAGGGGTTTGTGATGAAATATCTGTTTCCAGTTTCAAATTTTTGGATTGCAAAAGTTTTATGATGTATTTTACAAAAGTAAATCCCGACGACTATGGGGAGGAGTAGCAGAGAAAGGAAGAAGTAGAAGTAACATTTAGATGTATTATCTGTTTTATTCCCTGTCGAGCTGTGTGTCTGTTTCCATCTTAATAATAAAAGTTTGTATATTCAATAATTCATGAAGAGTCTAGGGGATACTGTGTGGTTCCTGTGGCTCCTACATCTCATGTTTAGGGTGGAATTGCATCGAGGAATTAAATTTCATGTTTGAACACCTGTCACCTCACTTCCTGTTGTGCATAAAAATGTCATAACTTTGTCACTTTGTGGGGTTAATATGATCGCCTCGGATATTAAAGAAATACTGTTGAGATTTCATTTCTCTCCCACGTGTTTCCATGAAGCATTACAAATAAGATCGGACATTTGCGTGTCAAACAACTTAATAAGAAAATGTATTTGTGCACTCACTCAATCTGGACATCGATGCTTTAGTGGACAGCTTCCTCATTCTCTGTCTTCCTGGACACCTAAAATGAATATGGGAACATTTCACCATCAGGTTTCCACCCAAATTTTACCTGAATGAACATCTGAATTGCAACCTACTGTATGGCTCGATGCAACAATAAATGTTAGAAATGTTGATAGGAAATAGGAAACAAACTTCATCTGTAACATCAGCGTCTGTTCTGATAGTCGAGCGTCATCTTGTATAGTTGGATTCACACTCGTGAAACAGGTGTATCTCTTTTTTATCTCTTAGTTACCGCTGTCACAACTGCAGCTTGATGCCAGCTCGAGTCAATTTTCCAGCGTCTGTGTTTACACTGAGTGCCAGCCCTTTCATGGATCTGTGAGCGTCTCATCCTGGTGTTCAATAAGTCTAATACAGACGTCAAAAAGCTCTTTCTCTCCCTCAGGCGAACAGGAAACGGCAAGCGTCGGTGAGGTAATGGCTCCGCGTTGGGTCCCTGTCACAGCCTGAAACCTCTCAGACCCTCCTGTAGCAGCTGCAACACATCCTTCACAATACCATCCTGATATGTATTGCAACAGATTACTATGAGAAATACTCACAGCTCCGAATATGGAAGCCATATATCCTCAGCTGAAAAGATCTGGATGAGGCAGAATATTAATATGTGTCTCACGACCCAAAAATAGTTTCATCCTGCCAACAGTTCAAACCCATAAATCTAATTATCCTGTCTCGTTTAATATGTATATTATATTTATAATCATATGAATGACTTGATTCTTCTGTTTATGCTCTCTCAATGCCTCATTGAGCACTTAATATATTTTGCACGGTAACTAATGCTGACCTTGCAGGGTCTAAAACGCGACCCATCCTGCCTGTCACACGGTCGCAACATTAATTATACTCCACGTTACTTTGCCCTACATGTCCCGAAGCCTGTGGTGTATATCTTAATGAAGTGGATATTATTAATTAGCCAGATACAGTCGAGGTCAATGTGTCGCAGAGTGGCACATCATTGGTGCTATAAGTGCTGATGAGAAGGAAATATTCTTACCTCTAAACACAGGAAGTTAAGAGACACAAAAATGACATGTACTATACTTATATTCATACAAGAAATGTACACGTTGGTGCAGTGCAGTACAAAATGAACTGTACTACCCTGTTTTTCTCTTGGTGCAAAGTGAAAATGAAACTCTCCTTTCGTTGTACTCTGCACTATAACTCTTAGGATTGTTGGCACAAATGCTGTTTTATTAATGGCGCATTTTTCAGTGTTTTTATTTACTGGAATCCATCACTGTGTCGTTGATTTATGATGTGCGTTTGCCAGCTTCAAAGAGGTAGGATAAAACCCATTTATGGAGATTTACCATTTTTGTACAGATTATCTGAAGGCCACCCTGTGCCTTAACAACTCAACAGCGACCTTCAGTAAAATAGGAAACGTCAAGAGGTGAATGTGTATGCATTGTGGTTTTAGTTTTGCTCTTATCAACGTCCGCAGACAGTCTGGTTTGGGGCTCTCTCGAGGTAAGTTAATGCTTGAAGGTCTAATGAATTAAATCCAAAAGTATTAACAAGGGACCTACACAGACCAGTGGGCTACATCAAAACCTCTGCTGTGTGCTGTAATCAATAAATTGGAGAATGCAAAGGACCCAGGAGAGAGCAAATCCTGTGACCACGTGGCCTAATGGACAAGGCGTCTGACTTCGGATCAGAAGATTGAGGGTTCGAGTCCCTTCGTGGTTGGGTGTTAAATTGTACTTTACGGCAAATTAATAGAAGGTTATGTGAGGGCATGAAAAGAGATTTGCTCAGTATTTTCAGCACTGCTTCAAGTCAAAAATAAATAAATAAAATTCCCATACACAAACACTGACAAAGTAATACTCACCATCAGTCAGAGCTGATGTATTGCGTGTGGCACCTTCACGGATCATTGTTCAAGGTTCGAGCAGCTGCAGGAGAGACGTAACAAGAGGAATGTTAACACTGAGGTGCCCTTAAGCTGTGACCTCTCTGTCTATTTCCTAACATCTCTCTCTCTCTTGCTTCAGTACATGGCTGACTTATTTGTTTTTCATCCCAAGAGCCCCACTCTGCAAAGACAAATTTGTGTAATGCAGTAAAATGACAGGGCAGCTACTTTTAGTCTCAAACTGAAATAGTGAATAGATCAACCAAGTACAGTCATAGTGGCCGTTGCTTGCAGATAAATCACAGCCAGAGTTGTTCCCCTAGTCCAAATCACAAATGCATTTTTTTTCAAAATATGCAAATTGTCCAGTTATAATATGTCCAAACATGATACAAAGATCCATTTTAACATAGCAAGAAAGCTAATTGTTAACCTGAAAGAAGTGAAGCCAATTTGGACAACTTCAATGTTGCAGGTAAAATGTTAGTTCATGAAAGCAAGGAGAGGTAAAGAAAGCTAAGGTTTTATTATTTATGAGTTAGTGTTAGCAAACAAAATAGCAAGAAATCAAGCTTGTTTAAGTGCAAACTATTATTGCAATCGTGTTTAAACCAAGTGGAATGGTAACTTAACAGCTAGGTAACTTAGGTAACGTTAGTTTGATTCAGTTAGATTCAATAAATAATCACATACTTTTATCCTGTACTATTTTCAACTTCTCAGATTTTCTTTCTTTTTTTCATCCTTGAGCGCCACCACCACTAGGCCTACATTTTATTTTAGGAGCCATTTATGTAAAGTTTTTTGTTTGTTTGTTTGTTTGTTTGTTTTACAAACAAAATACTTCCGTAGCCTGGGATTCACGAATCGTCTTTCGTGGATAGCTCACCGCTTGTAAGGTTGATGAAAAATATAGTTTCAGCCTTATTTTAACCCCACGAAACGACTAATGAGTTTAGTAATGAATGAATAACTATACCTGTTCAAGTTAGCAAACTGCTAACCGGAAGTTAGCCTCCAAACGAGCAGAGTGTCGAGCGAACAACACAGAAAGTCGTGTGGCGCCCCCCGCGGCTGCGGCCCTAGAACAACTGGTTATTGTAGTAATAAACCTAATGCAGTATCTTCTGGCCTGCTGTGCTTTTGCTGCAGCTCTGCCCCTGCACACCTGATTCAATTAAGTCCACATGAATGTGTTCCCCTTAATTGGATCACCTAGCAACCACTTTCATATTCAGAGCATGTTCATGCACAAGCACATTTTCTCCCTCCAGGTGCTGAAATTCATTTCTTTGTCTTACTTTCTTTTTCTTTTCTTTTCTTTTTTTGTAATGCCTTTGTCTTTTCTCAAAACTTTTGTCTTTCAAGCATTTGACAGTCTTGGCACACACATCTCCACATCCATTGTCGTGGAAATTGTTTCGGACAATAGGGTAAGAGGATGTGAGATGACACTCGAGAAACAAACAAGACCCCGCGATGAATACAAATCCCTATTGTTAGGATGTTCATGAAGCACATAATGGTTCATGGTGAGCATCTGCTCTCTGAAATTGCACAGCGTATGCACGCTAATGAGGCAGGCATCATATTTCGTCTCCTATCCATTCAGGGTGAATTCTCTCGGCCTGTTTCATTTCAGTATTTTTTAATAAGGCCATAAGAAGCAGAGAGAGGTTTAAAAGAGGAGGCACAAAGAAATAAAAGTACTCAATACACACTGTGACAAAAAGTTAAGAGCCTCCTGCTCAGGGGGGGTCTATCAATTTGGGATGCAGGCTTGAAAGACGATGCAGGAGTTGGGTTAAAGGGAGGGGAGGAAATACTTCACTATTATTGTGTTGCACAATAACAGAGCAAAGGCCAGTCAGAATTCTTGAAGATATGAATCATTTGAAATGTGTTTTTCTGTGCGTGTGAGAGAAACTGATTAAGCTGAGTCAGATAAAGAAGGTGTGGGGGGGGGGTCATTGTGATTCAAGAGGCATGTTGAAAGCCATGGTTGAAAGATGTAGCTTTTAAATGCAGGCGTGCATGACCAGATGGTGATGTATGTGGCTGCTGCTGGAGATGCAGATGTGGTGCAGACAGATGTGTCAGCTTTCAGATTCCTAGCAGAGTGGCGCAGCGAAAGCGTGCTGGGCCCATAACCCAGAGGTCGATGGATCGAGACCATCCTCTGCTACTGAAGTCCATTATGCATTGATTTAGCAGTTTAAAATGTCATGTAATAAAACCTGTGCAATCAGCAAACCTTACGTAACTTACAAGGGTCTTACTAATTCAAACATTAATTTCTTTAGGTGTCCAGGAAGATTTGTTCCTTTCAGTATGTGCATGAATGAGCAGCTGAGAGTTCACTAAACTAATTTAATTCAGTTTAAAAAATGTTGTTTAGGACTTCTTAATTACAGACATTCTGTATTTTGAAGCCATGTTCCAGGAGGATTTAGATCTGCAGAAGCAGATCTGAAACCAGTCAGCGCCCGCAGCAGCAGCCCATTATAACCAGTGGCTGGGGAGGTCATTTATCAGAGGCTTGCTCTTAGACTCAAGAGCACACAACAAAGAGCCAGTTCACATCAATACAAAGGGAAGTTAAAAACAACAACAGTGTATCACAGATAAGTATACCTTTGCAGGAGAGGAATGTTTGATCCCTCTGGGCTGCCGTTAAGTACACTTGATCTCCTCCTCCTTTGCTGCTCTTGGACTGCCTTTGCAGAATGGCAGAAAAATCTTCGCTCCGAGCTCCAAACAGTGGAGTTTTTTATAAAGCTGACATTACTTACATTATAATGATGCTCTATATTTACCTCAGGAAAATATAGAGCATCATTATGGCAAAGTGAAAGTTTTGTTAGGTTTAGATTGTTTGATCCTCTGTGGGATTTGCTTGTTCACACTGGAAAAAACCCTCTGGAGGTCGTCAAAGTCAAGGCCACGGGCCGCAGATTTTATTTCCCTCTCCCTCTCCAAGATGTAAAATGAATAAATAAATGAGGCTGACACCTTCTCCAGAGACCTCAGCGTTGTTCTGAGACCGCCGGACTGTGTCTGCGGGTGTTTCAGCTGCAGCTCAGCCTTAAACTTGGCATGATTACAGATGCAAAGCTGAGCAAGCAAAGGACTCCCCAGCATCCTGTGCATCCATATACAATGCTGTAAAATACACTGTGACGTGCACTTAAAAGCTTGACTTTAAACGTGTTTGCATGATGATAAACTGCAGTGATAAAACAGATAGAAGATACTTATCAATTATCTACCATATGAGATGGATCATACAAAACAAAGAGAATAAAAATAGAAACAAATACAAGTTCTGGAGTTATTAAAAAATACAAAAAACATTAAATGAAACTTTTCTCATACCTACATTGTCGTCATGTTGTGGTTGCGATGTGAACAAGTCATAAACTCCATCAGATGTACTGTGCTGTCTTTCTTCATTTAGCCTATTTCTACCTTTCTTATGTAACTTTTACATTTACACTGAGTTAAGCTTCAACGTGAGCCCTCACCTGCAGGTTGCCTCCTTTATATGAAAAACTCCACAAAAAAGGTTTGGAAGCGTTATTTGTTATACGATCCTTTCTCCCCTTGTTGGAAAGCCTGATCAATCATCTTTACAACAAGGTACAACTTGATTGTGCATTTGTGGAACAAGCAATACAGCTAAATGTGTGTGTAGCACCCAGAACAGAGTGTATCCTTCCTTTGTGACCATGTGTGTCTGTTCATTCAGTTGTTAGCAGTGTGCATGATTTGGTGTTTGCGCTTGGAGTTTTTTGGGGGCCAAAAACAAAATCTTGTTTGGGCCCATCAGAATCCTAAGGTTGGCCCTGGATGGAGTGGCTTGTTGTAACTTGTGAGTCCAAACCTATTGCTATTATTGGTATAATTGGTATTATCCAATTTAGGGTGAATAAGCAGCAGAGAACAAAAACCGTGTTACTTATATTAATGTCAGAATCATAGCAAAAATAATTTATTACACTTTTTGACATTTCTTATAGATAACATCTTTGCTTCCCCTGCCTCCGTGTTACATCCTGCCGCTCCATTATGACTCATATTTATATCTCTAACATCCATATGTCTGTTCGCTTGTGATTAAGCTCGACAAAAATGTGAAACTGATTCTTTCTGGTTAAGTATAGAGTCCGTGGATGAGATCATTTGATTAATCTCTGCCATTTATTATCAGCGGCAGGGCTGAGGATGGAGGTCCAGACAGTCTGTTCCTCATCTCTATATTTAACATAGGAACTTGTGAGGTTATATTGAAGAATAAGTGTCTAAAACACAGCAATAGAAAAAGTATTTTTTCTTATCTAAGTGACAAAATGAGAGAAAATGTTGTAGAAAATGTGGATTTTTCTTGAAACCTGAGAGCAGCACTCACACCAGCACAGACTTGGACTCGTGTGTATTGTTAAAGTGCATTTGTACAGCAGTTACTTTGGGTTGTGTGACAAGCAAGTGAGGCTATTCTCTATATCAGTGTTCATTATTCATGTGTGGCACAAGATACACAAAAAATGAGCGTGAGCAGCTTGAATCAGCCTCGTCTATTTACATAAATACATAGAAATATCACACATTAAGAGCTTCGGTGAATACGTAAACATGGGAACCAGGCAGAAAACCTCCGTCTCAGTCCTTCTTCCCTTTATCCCTTTTCCTACACAATCTGGTGATCCAGGAGGGAGCAGCGGTCCTGCTGCTCCTGGACGCTGTTAATGGATTGTCCCTGGCTGGAAAGGGCGGGTGGGGCCGCGCTGCTGTGACTCAGCTGTTCCCGGTTCCGGGCAGGGAGAGCGGGGCTCCGCCGGCGGCCGTCCAGACCCAGATGCGTGCTGATCTGAGACGAGCGGAGGCTCTTCATCTGACCTTGCGCGCGCACCTCGTACAGCTCCACAGATGTTTTCTTAAACCTGGAGGAAACATGGTTGATATGTTGAACTCCAAATCCGAGGGAGCAAAAAAAACATGTTGCTGGATGATAAACATGACTCACAATCTCAGCAGTAAAGAAGACAGAACCACGGAGACGGACGAGGCCGCCATCGCAGCCGAGCCCATCCAGGGCTGAAGCACCAGGCCGACGGGCATGAACACACCTGCACAGAGAGGAGGTCACCTGCTGTCAGTTCACGTTAAAATAAAAGTTGATTTGATAAAGTCTTAAATTTGCTCCGGAGAGGATGAGGTCACAACAAAGATTCTCCTGTGGTTTCAAAATAAAAGCCTTTGTTTGCTAACACTTTTGTGTTTACTATATAATTCCACATGTGTTCCTTCATAGTTTTGATGTCTTAAGTATGAGTCTACAATGTAGAAAATAATACAAATAAAGAAAGACCAACTTTTGCCTGGTAGTGTATGTTACTGATAATTTATCCTCTCATAAGAAAAGAAAAAACAGGAAAAAATGTCAAAAATACTAGAAATCAGAATCTTCTGGTTGTTTGTCAAAGTTTTCTTGCGGTTGTGTTTGTGGATTTCAGGTTCGTGACCTCAGCGAGTCTGGTTCTGTCTCTATGCAAGTGCAACTTAGTTTGACCAAGTTCTGAGTGTTCTTTCTCTGCCTGATTTATTCTGCATGTGGCTGGAGTGTATGTGGTATCTTTTGGAGGAGGTCGGTGCACGGAGTCCTTACCGGCAGCGATTGGTATTCCTAGAAGGTTGTAGATGAGAGCGAAGACAAAGTTGATCCTTATCCTCCGCACCGTCTTCTTCGACAGCTCCACGCTCGCCACCACATCCAGTAAATCATTCTAAACAGCGTAAAATCCCACAGGTCAGTCGGTTTTTAAACACATCACATCTCTGCTCTGATCATATATCAATTTTTTGACAGGTAGCTTAAAGGGATAGTTCAACATCTTGGCAAATTGGCCCCTCACAATCGCTATAGTCATAGCAGTATGCTTTATTTGCCAGTGCAAGCTATTTTTAGAATGGCGGAGCAGAGCCATGAGCTGCTCAGAGCTACGCTACGGAGGCTAATGGGATTTCTTGGTTTCCTTCAAACTCATCAAATACACAATCCAACAACTCCAAAATACTTTCGTGGACAAGTTGTGACCTTCACATTCAATGCTGAACTATCCCTTTAATTTAGGATTCTATATAGGATAGGGAAATATAAGCATCATGCTTCAGCCTACACCTTTTCAGCCATTATCATCATTTTTGTTGTTGTTGTGAAGATCCATGTATATGTCGATGGTGTGTGTGATGATGACTGACTCAATAATATAATACTAAAAAGTATATACTGCCAGTCACCTACTCTGATCAGGACAATGTCCGCCGCCTCGATGGCCACGTCTGTTCCCGTGCCAATGGCGATGCCGACATCAGCACGGGCGAGGGCGGGCGAGTCGTTGACCCCGTCTCCCACCATGGCGACCCTCAGGCCTTGTTCCTGCAGCTCTTGTACTTTGGCCACTTTATGCGAAGGTAGCACCTCTGCAAACACCTTTCTGATGCCCACCTGTGGTTCAGCAAACACCAGCTTTAATTCACCCATCCAGTTCCTTTTATGTGCAATGTGCACCAGGAGATACACTCTGGAAGGTTTTCCCATCAAATTGCGTGGTAAAGAATCAATATTAACTCTTAAAATAATTCAGGACTATTGTCTTAATATTCTAACTATGTTTCTAGTGTTATTCAGCAACTTAAATGCATGTAATACTATGTTAACCATTATGAAACGTATCGATAAAATTCATAAAATCCAAAATATACAAGTTCTTTTTTTTTAATCAATGGGAATGTTTTACTTTAGTAGTAACAGCAGTAACATTAAATTATTTTTCTCTATTCATTTTCCATTCCTGCCTGTTTCAGGGTTAGGCTCTTTGTGTCTTTCACCTGTGCAGCGATGGCTTTGGCCGTGCGCCTGTTGTCCCCTGTGATCATCACCACCTCGATGCCCATGCTGTTGAGCGTGTGCACCGCCAACGCCGACTCTGATTTCACCGTGTCCGCGATGGCAAACATGGCGCACAGCACACCTGCAGAGACAAGACGTGTGAAGAGATACAGCTGGTTTCTCAGTACCGCTGACCTGGAGAAAGTCTTCATATCGTCCTAGACTACACCAATTCACTGTGTATTGGTATGTCCTAGTTTTCTCTATCCTGTCTTCAGCTTGAACAAAAGAGACCACATCACCCCCATTCTCGTCTCCCTCCAGAGGATAACATTCAAACTTCTGTTAATTGTCTTCAAATGACTCCTGTCCCTGGTCTTGGCTCTCTGTCAAACTCATCACAGACAGCTTTTATCATCATTCAGGTTTCTGTTCTATTGTGTTTATTCTCCTTTTTGTTGCTGTTTTCGTATTCTTTGTACTATGAAGCTATTTGGAACAACTTGTGTTTTATTTTAGGTGCTGTATAAATAAACCTGAGTTGAGTTGAGCTGGAGACGACTGTCTGAAAGAAAGAAAACTGTCTGAACCTCACCATCGATAGCAACCAGGACAGCCGTCTGCCCTTTGGTTTCGTGGCTGCTCATGGCAGCGTCCACATCCGCTCCGATGTGGTGACCGTTCCTCCTCATCCACTCTCTGTTTCCGATCAGGACCGAGCACGACGATCCTTCACCTTAGATGTACAGAAAATGCATGAAAACAAAAAATAAGTGAGTTTAACCCAAACCAAACTCTTACACTTGGTGCTGTGACTCCTCAGACCTGTAGCCGGGGCGTCCGCAGCAGAGAGCAGGCTGCTCTCGTCCGTGGTGACCCCTGGAAGCAGGAAACGCTCCTCGCTGTGCTGCTGCAGCAGATGCTCCACGTTGGACACCCGGCAGCTGATCCCACAGCCCGGCACCGCCTGGAAGTCCTGGCAGTATCCCAGCACGTCACAGCCCAGCTCCTGTTCATATCATAAAGATCATAAAAGAGCATAAAAACACACACACACACACAGGTCTAATATAAACTCTCCATCCTGATAGGCAGGATCAGATTACCACTCCGGTTTCATGTCTCACCTCTTTGCAGTGTTTAGCCACAGCCATGCCCAGCGGGTGCTCGCTGCTGGCCTCCGCCGTGCCAACCACCGCCAGGATCTTCCTCAGGGGCATGCGGGCCATTTCCCACAGCACCAGCACGCGGGTCACCCTGGGCACGCCGTTTGTGATGGTGCCAGTCTTATCGAACATCACCACACGGATCTGAGGGAAGAGAGACATGATCATCTGTTTCTTGAGTTTTGTAATAAAGTTTTTATTTTTATTCTTTGGCTTTTAATTCAGCATCTGTTCTTGTATGTCTTTTCATTCTCACTTTATTGTACTTTTAATCTGTCTGTCCTTTTATGGCTCTTACCTTTTTTATTTTTTTAATTTATATATATAATTTTTATTTCTTATTAGGTGTTTTCATAACAATTTGGTCTTTTTGTCCTATATGTTAACTGTGCAGCATTTTGGAAAACTTGTTTTGAAAATGTGCTGTATAAATAAAGTGGATTAATTTAGATGTGTTTTGGGCTCACAAGGCCACCATACTTCTATATTTCCAGAATGATGAAATGTAACCATAAATTCCTAATTAGTGCTGTATTAGAATAAAAAAGCAGTATCATCTGGCGCCACAGGGTGTCACTAGTTAATTCAAATAGAAACAGAATTGATCATAAAAATAACCACAAGTCTGGACTGCAGAGTTTGATCTCAAGTTTCTATTTAAGCAGATTAAACAGTATCATGTTCACCGTGGTATGCTGCACACCTGCATACCAGAACAAACTGCTCCTCACACTTTGTTTTTCCTGACAATAATGGTGACATTGATACCTTGTGTTATTCAACTCATGCATTTTTTTGTTGTTTTTGTTTCAACAACACTGCTGCTGCACCACTCTGAGTCACCCAGATCACATGTCGCACTTAAAGTTTCAATATCAGTGTTGTTCTTGCACGATAATCAATGTAACACTGCAGGCAAATTACCGATAAGATAACAGCGTTAACATGATTTTTCCTGCCTTAAATCAGACTATTAGTTCATTTTTTAATTGTAAGTGTTGTCTTTCTAACGATTGTAGTTCTCAGAGGTTAGAAGCAGTAAATGCAAAGTGCTTTGCCTTGTGAGCCATCTCCAGCGGCTCGCCTCCTTTAATCAGGATCCCATTCTGCGCTCCGACGCCGGTGCCCACCATGACGGCCGTCGGGGTCGCCAGCCCCAGAGAGCAGGGGCAGGCAATGGCCAGGACGGTGATGGATGCCTGGAAGGCAAAGCGGACAATGACCTCGGCTTTGGAGATGTTCTGGTTGTAATCCTGTGAAGAAGAGGAAGAGGAGGAGGAGGAGGAGGAGGAGGTGTGAAAGTGATGCCAAAGCCTTTATATTATGAGAGCTTTTTGTCTGCATATGAAAACACAGGTGCGCGCACATACCGGGAAGTTTTCCTTCACAATGTCAAAGTTGACAAACCCGACGGCCATCCAGGCCACCAGCGTCAGCACGGAAACAATCACTATGAAGGGCACAAAGTACCCACTGAGCCGGTCTGCAAACTGCTGGATGGGGGCCTGAGCAAACACAAGAGTTAACTGTAGCTGTGCTGCAGGAAATCAAGGTCAACCAACGTCAGCACGACAGCATTTAAATCGACAGCATTTAAATCAGTATCAAAGCACTGTAACACATTTCTAGAGATATTTGCAGCTCAAAATTTTGTAGACTCAAACTTAGAATGTTTTCCCATACAGTATGTCCTCCAACTTGTCTGCTAGTCTCAATTTCTGATTGTAAACTAGTTAGAAAACGAACTATGAGCACAATATTCAAAATTCTTTAAATTAGATTTAAATGAACCAATCACAGAAGACACTTGGCACAAAATAATACAGGGAATCTTCTCTTCTTAGACATGTTGTTTTGAATGTCAGTTTTGAATAAAATTGTACACCATAAACTGGTCTAAAGTTAGACTTTCTAATATCAAAGTTTTGTGATCGATGAGCTTTTCTAAGATCTTTGTAAAAATGCAGGTTCTGTCTCCATTCATTGTGCTTTTTTGGTGTAGGCTAGATGGGCTTCCCAGCACCTCCGACATTCAGTCACAATCAGATCAGACACAATCAGAAGGTCTAATTGGAAATTTAATAATATTTGGCAGCCTTTTATAATGTTTGTTGAAGATATGGAGGCCGATAATATAGTACTGTAAACCTCTTGTGCTGCCCTGCTCACTTCTTTTCATTTCAGTCGTCTTCAGACGAAAGTTGGGGTGAAGTTGGGGGGGGTTTCCTGTTTTTGTTTTGTTGGATTTGTGTTAAATTGTAAAGACCTTGATTAAAAAAAAACTAATAAAAGCAGTGTGTAGTAGCCTAATACCTGATTTTGAAACTCTGAAAATGCAGCTCAGCGCGTTACCTTTGAGGTCTGAGCCTCCTCCACCAGTCTGACGATCTGAGACAGGGTGGTGTCGGCACCGACGTGCGTGGCCTCCACCAGCAGGGCGCCGTGGGCGTTGATGGAGCCGGCGATCACCAGGCTGCCAACCTTCTTACTGACGGGCATCGGCTCACCTGGCGGGAAGTAAGACCAGAAAAGGTTTATGAAAAGCAGAAAGAAAGATAAAACCAGGCTGTAAAATCAGATTTCATGGCTGCGTAAAAAAATAATAATGCAATAAGAGTTTGGAAACTGTAAACATGAACCTGAGGTCATGAGTCAGCAGAGTGAATACAGAAGCTGTCACCTGCTCCTACCTGTGATCAAGGACTCGTCGGCCATGGAGCTTCCCTCGATCACCTTCCCGTCAACGGGGAACTTCCCTCCCGGGACGACTTTGACCACGTCGCCCCTCTGGACCAGCTCCACCACCACCTGCTCCTCACTGAGGCACAGAGAGATATTCACTGTTAACAAATATGATTAAAATATACATATATACAGTATATATATCAATGACTAATGTTCGTGTCTCACCTGATGATGGAGTGATCAGGTCCTAAAGTGACCACAGTGGCATCAGTAGCTTGGAGAGACATTAGTTTGCCCAATGCCTCGGAGGTTTTACTCTGCAGACAGAAGCAGGTATATATTAGTGTGTATATCTTCTTGATATTTCATCACATATTATTATACATTTCTTGTTTCATGTTTTCTTTTACTATTCAATTATTACAACAATAAAAAGTATTAGGAAAAGACAAAAACAAGGAAAAAACCAAGCTGTCTCAAGCTTTTCCTTTCAAAATGAACTACTCTTATACAAAGGTGATTCATGATGAATAAAACCAGTTGAACTGCATTGCCGCTGCTGCTGCTGCTGCTGCTGCTGCCTGGCATGGGATTTTACAACAAGGTCACAAGCAGAATTTACTGTGGTCTTCTGACAGAGTTACGGCAGCAGCTGATGGAAAGCAGACACACCTCCACATGCTATGTCGTATCACAATAAAACAATAAACCTTCAGTTAGCGCAGACGAATGAAGAATAACACAAGCTCTGCTCTTGCTGCTACAGGGAGTAATACAGAAAAAGTATAAATCAAACTGACTTCACTAGTTTACAAACTCATCTACATGCTTCGGTCAGTGTTTCTTTGGGTCATGGGATTTTATTTTGATGAATGGGAAATAAAAAACAACTGGTTTATTTCATTTTCATTTTGAAATACAAAAAAATTGGGGGGGAGGGGGGGTTATGTTAAAATGTTTGTACTCTTGATATCTGTCCTTGATATATGAAAATTGTGCCAATAAAAATAGTTGTTCACAAAAAAAAAGAAATACAAAAAAACTTGAAAGCATTCTAGGAGAAAGTTCATTTCCTTAAATTGTTGGTGCAAGCTATTTTTAGAACGGTGGAGCAGAGCCGCGAGCTGCTCAGATCTACGCTACAGAGGCTAATGGGATTTATTAGTTTCCCTCATCAAACTCATCAAATACACAATCCAAAGTCACCACACCATGACATAATAATGGAAGAAATCTCATGAGCCTCCGTAGCGTAGCTCTGAGAAGCTTGTGGCTCTGCTCCGCTGTTCTAAAATAGCTTGCACCGACAATTAAAAGCAATGAACCTACTCCTATAGAGATCATGGCAATGGGCCAATTTGCCAAAATGTTGAACTATCCCTTTAAAAATAGTTAGATTTTCATGTTTGAATCGATTTCATATAAAATAATAAAAATAAACCACTAGACATCAGAAATCAGAAAAAACAGACCAAAAACAACAGTATTTTTCATAGTCTTACACAAGAATTTGTTATTTTTTAAATTTGCAACGGAAATCCAATGACCAAAAAATACACTGACTGTCTTTGTGTTTACCTCTTCTTACCTTTGCAACGTGCTCCAACCATCGACCCAGAGCGATGAAGACGAAGAGCATGGGAGGAGTGTCGAAGAAGGTGACGGGGCTCTGGCTGGCTCGCTCAGCCATGGCCACCACCAGGACCACGCAGGAGTAGACGTAGGCGATGGAGGTGGCCAGCACGATCAGGACGTCCATGTTGGCCGTGCGGTGTTTCAACGAGCGGTACGCCTGGACGTAGAAATACCGGCCTCCGAAGATCTGCAAGGGAACAAAAAAGAAAGTGGATATCATCCTCTGCATTTCTTCCTCAGGTCTTTGTCTCCAGTCGTTCTTACCTGCACAGGTGTGCAGAGCACGAAGAAGGCCAGGTTGAGGAGGGAGAGGCCCGGCAGCAGGTTCTGATCCTCGGGCATGGCGCCTCCGTGCTCCTTGTGCTGGCTGTCCATCACCATCATGTAGATCATGAGGCCCATGACGGGCAGGCCAAAGACCAGGCTGAGCAGGAAGGAGTTCTTCCACCTGTTCAGACACAAGAAACACATCATGTTTTCTAAGGATTTTCACACATTTAAGCAACTGATGCATGAATTTAATATGCAAACGCAAGAGTTTGAAGTTCAAACTTATTTGGTGGGTTTGAGAAATTAACAGCAGAGGTCAAAGATGTCAGAACTAATTAGAACAAACTAATTAAATCAACTTAAATAAAAAAAATCACACAGCATTTTTAGGACAATTTTAAAACAGATACTTGCTGTCTAATTTCTTCTGTGTGATCAAGGTTGTTTTTGAATCCGGCCTTCACCAGACTGGCCTCAAATCCAAGGCCCTACGGCAAAACACAGCGTCAAGATGTGATGTGAAAGCCTTAAAGACAAGGATGTAGAATAAACGACATATACCTGAATGATTTTGATAATATCTCGAGCTCCAAGCACTTCCGGGTCAAACTGGATCTGCGCCTTGTTGGTGGCGAGCGCCACCGAGGCCCCGAGGATCCCTTTGGTTGATGTGAGCTTGGACTCAATATTGTGGACGCATGACGCGCACGTCATCCCTGTCACCTTTGCAAGCGAGACACGGTGAGACGGTGAGGTCACTGGTTCTGGCGCTTAGAGGTCATGTGATGTGGCAAAGAAGACTCACGGTGAGGTCCAGCTTCCCGTGCGTCACCGCGTTGTCTTCTATCAACTTGGCTCCGAAGCCCAAGTCCTCGACGAGCTGAGTCACTTTGGCGGCGTTGACGACGTCCGGGTCGTACTTCACCTCGGCTTTTCCCGCCATGAGCGACACCAGCACGGAGACGATTCCTGGAAGTCACAAGATTGCAAAGCACTGTTAAACAAACAAGATTCCTGTTTGTTTATCTTATTTTTATTTTTATCAGTGAGCTGAGCTGAGTTTACTCAATCAATAACACCAAGGGAATCCCCCATTGATGCAGTTTAATGCAACACACCCTTGTGTTTGAGCAGGTTCCTCTCGATGTTGGCCACGCAGGAGGCGCAGGTCATTCCCGTCACACTGATGAAGCATTTCTGGACTTTAACATCGGCTGAGCTGGGCTGACATCCTGCAGCGTTCATCTGCGAACCGGTGCCGTTACTGACTCTGTTGGACGACGGCGAGTCAGGAAGGCGGGAAGGTCCAGAGCTGACCCCGGACCTTTCGGGGCTCTGGAGGCTGTTTACAGGATCTGAAGAGAAAGAACAGAGGCAGAGACTAGCTCACTGCAGGATTAACAGTTAAATAAATGAAAATGAATAAATGTTTTACAAGAACCAGATTGGACATTTTGTATTCATGTTGGTTTCATATCATTTGAATCTTTTTTTTTTTTGGATAAATACTAAATACTCTATCCACCTACAGTGGACTTAAGTGTATTCATAAAAACTAGACTTTTTTCAGAAATAGATTTTTGGCTGTATTTCTATATTTGAATTTTAGGATGTTTTTAGGGCATATAAACACACTGCTTTTTTTCTGACAAAAGTGAACTACATTTCTTCCACATTTGAGTCCAGATATATTTTCCTGTATATAGTCAGGTATTTATGGAAAAATACCGGTTACACCACTTGACACTGAGTTGCATCATGTCATTGGCCCATATACTGCAACTGCCATACGACTCAACAGCAATACAGACTACAGCTGCAATTTACATTTATACTGATCCTTTGCTTTTTCTCTGGGTGTTTTTGCAGCTTTTACTGTTTCTCTGCTTGTCTTTGTTTGTCTGTTTAAATTTGCATGCATCCTTGTTTGTAACTTTAGTTTTGCATTACAAAGTGTTTTGTGTATGAATAAATATGATTTTCAAGCCATTTAGATTATTGTTGTTAAGTGAATTCATCCAAACCCCTCATTCCCTCTGAAATAAATTTAGTTTGAGCAGCTATTATGAATTAATTTCTCTCCAAATCCTTCACAGCACGCTTTTAAATATCAAAACTGAACTGTTTTGTGTGTCAAAAGCTGAAACTCTGAGCTTCAGCTCCACCCTGACAGCTGAAAATTGAAAAAGCCTCGACCCATAATCTGCTCTGAGTTACAGTAATTCCGCATCTTGGCAAAAACTGCTTTTGTCATTAAATCCAACAAGAAAGACACAGCCGGCCGTGAAGGGCTCTCTGAGTCACACTGGAGAGCATACTTGGTCTGGTTTCCACGGTGACTGGTGTAAACTGAGGTGAGGTGAATATGAGGTGCAGATTAGACACTAATCTCCACATAACATACAGGAGTTTCCGCTGTCGTGGTTCTCATGAGGTTATAAACAACAGAGTTTTCATGAATGCATCTTAACATATCATGCACAGGAATTCCTGAGCAGTGTGAAATTCTTTGCATGAATGGCGGCAATATAAATCGTTTGAGGGCCTCTAACAAAGGGAGCTTTTCTACGTCGAGCTGAAAAACCAGTTCAATGCCACTCGCGTTCCAAAACAAACTCCTCTTCTGGGAAACGGAAACAAGATGAAGAGCTGAGACAAGACACTGCTGCGGTTCATACCTTGAAGCGAAGCCTCAAAGCCCATGTCCTCGATAGCCGCCCTGAGACGCTCCGGCTCTGTCAGGCAGGGGTCAAACGTTATTGTTCCCTTTTCATCCTTCAGCGACACTGCTATGGATTGCACTCCCGCCACCTGAGAGATCCTCCCTTCTATGGACTGCACGCAAGAGTTGCAAGTCATCCCTACGATCCATATTATTACAGTCTGGGCCGGTGAAGCCGGCGTCTCCGTCCGCCAGAGGCCGACGTCCTCTGCAGACGGGTCCTCGGGTAATAAAGTGGCGTCAAACCCCATGTCCTCGATCTTGTCCCTCAGTTCCTGTTGTGCCACCAGGAGAGGCTGGAACACAACCAGCGCTGCTTTGTCTTCCAGAGACACCCGGATGTGGGACACCCCGGGTAGCTCGCCCACCCGCCCCTCGATGGTCTGCACGCAGGACTGACAGTGCATCCCGTCCACCCTGATCCGCACCGCCGCCTCCACCACGCCGTAACCCAGCCTCTGGAGTTCCAGGGCGATGTCTTTGGTCGTGACGACTGAGGTATCATAGTTCACTTTGGCGAGTTTTTTGGGCAGCGACAGGCTGATGACCAGCACTCCCTTCAGGATGGAGATCCTGCTTTCGACGGCCTGGGCCTGGTGCTCGGTGGAGAGGCCGGGGAGTTTGAAGGTGACACTGGAGGCCGCTTTGGGCGGACGGTGGAGCTCACTCTGACTCCCATACTCGTAGGCCAAGTTGTCAAGGCCTTGTTTCTCAGCTGCAGCACAACCCTCCTGAAGAGACAAAAGGAAAAGTGCATACATTTCTCTGAAACTTAAACTAAACTAGATGCATGGATGAATGGATGGATGGATGGATGGATGGATGTATAATAGATAGATAGACAGACAGACAGACAGACAGACAGACAGACAGACAGACAGACAGACAGACAGACAGACAGACAGACAGAAATAAACAAACTGTTTATAGAAACAGTGGCCCGTTTGCATGACAAATCTAACAGAAAATGGACAGATAAAAGTTTTAGAATGGGTCAAAAAAAGAAAGAAAAAGAAATACCATCCTTTCAGCAAGAATAAATATTGCTATATCCCCCCTGCTGTGGCTGCATTACAAATTATCTTGTAATACTGTGTGCTTACTGTATTGGCTCAGACAACACAGACCTCAAACACACGTTTAATTTCCTGTTCCCTCTCTGTTTTGGTTTGCTCCTACAGCTGCAGCTGATGGATGCACTCTCCTCTACTCAGAAACCAACAAGCCCCACTTGACCCCATTCATGTTCCTTCACCCACCTCACTAAATGGACCGATAAATCAGAAGAAGTCTGTGTTTCGTGGCCGGTGAATGATTTAGGATGAAATCAGCTCAGTGAATCAGTGCAGGAACACTACACTGTGCTATGAAGACAGAGTAAGTCAATACAAATAAAAAAAGCAGGTTGAACTGGTCCTTTAAACACACATAGAGCTGCTTCCTGCTCATCACATTCCCGATCGGCAAAACTTAAAACACGACTTCACCGGAGTAACAGCTCCCAAACACAGAAATGATCCAAGCATCACTGGGGGAAAACATGATGTCAGGTGCAGTGTTGTGTAAAAATATGCTTTTAAAGACATCAGCATTGGCAGCTTTTTTAGGGGGGTAAAAGCCACATGACTCCTTCACATAAGCCTCCCAACGTGACTCTGCTTAAAGTCAGTGGAGGACGGAGCAGAGAAACCAGACACATAGGAAGAGCTTTACTCCTAATGCCTCATTATAAATGCATAACCTCGCTGCACATAACTAAGGTTGAGTTAAAACATTGTCTTTAGCAGAGGATGGTTTCGATCCATCGACCTCTGGGTTATGGGCCCAGCACGCTTCCGCTGCGCCACTCTGCTGAAGATCACCCCAGATGGGACTCGAACCCACAATCCCTGGCTTAGGAGGCCAGTGCCTTATCCATTAGGCCACTGGGGCTGTACAGCTATCGGGTTTCCAGTGCAATCTTTCTGCCCCCTCTTCTGTCCCTCTACCATACAGGAAGGCAAACATAGAAATGTTGACCGGTGTGTGCTGTGCAGCTGATCAAAGTGCAACAGTTAGTGTGCTAAATCACACACAGACAAACACTTCCCAGAAAAAAATCCAACATGTCAGATATTATCTGTTGTCCTACATGTCACCGTCGGGTGTATTTTGCAGCAGTTTTACGACACTACAATGTAAACATGTGTATACACTGCAGACTCAAACTCAACTACAGTAAAGAGCTACTTCATATGAATTAAGTGCAGAGAGCTTCAAACTCTGGTTCGGGGGCCACGCAGGGGCCGTAAAGAGCCCCCACGAGGTCAAGGTTAAAATGACAGGTGCGACTACATCTGTATTTTAACGCTTAATATTTCTACATAAATGTTATTTCTAACAACCAATCAAGCATTTAAGATTCAATGACCTTATGCATATAATGTTTGATGGTATCTGACTTTTCACCACAGTAGCTACATGTTACACAACACTTCATACTGGATCATAACTATTTCACTTTACAACAGGTTTTGTTTATATTTTATTGATTGATTTTGTTTATTTTGCCTCTATCAGATAAATCACGTCTCTTTTCTTTATCGTTTTATCTCTGTTTTTGTTACCGTCGCTTGAATGTCAAACTGCCTGTTGTGTATTTACAATGTGCCATTATGAGAAAAGTTTAAGTTTAATCAAATTAAATTAAAAACAGAGAAAGAAACAATAAATCAGAATAATTTTTTTAAAATTTTGCCTAAAAATGTTGTTGTTTTTTCAAATGTAACTCCAAATTGTATACTTTTAATCAATTTAATTTATTTCCTGAAACTATTTACATTTAAAAATAAGAGAAACACATGTTACAGTAGTGCCTACCTCCATCATGCGCAGCTACCTGCCGTCTCACCTTGCCGCTGTGAATATTTTCTGGCATGTGTCACATAATCGCTCAAGAGGAAACATAAATAAACGACGTGGGAGACTCTTGCGCCAATCAAATCCAAGTAGTACTGATATAATCTACCCATTAACGCCCAGCTATGGCATCATTGATTGGATTAATGCTCTGGGAATAAAGGCATTTTTAAACACACACACTCAAGGCAGAAATGATGCAAGGGGATTACAGAGGGGTGGCAGTGTGACTATTTACAATGTGAGGTGAACGTGGGAGAGGTGATTACTGCAGGACCAGGAATGTAGCGTTAGTGAAGGGTGAATGCAATCACATTGTTTCTATAAAATGAATTAAACATGTAACAAATGAGAAAGTTTTGTATCTGTTTTTTTTTAAACTTTAACTAAATTTGATGCAATTAGACACATTTGACTCATAGAAGTTTATGTTAGTTTAAAGGTCCAGTTAGTAAAACGTTCTAGCGCTCACTCGCACTCACCCCTCCCGTTGGCAAAGTGATGGTGGCCTCCGAGGACAAAAAACTTGTTTACTACGACTGGGACGAGTATTTCAGGAGCATGGAGTGTTGAGGTGAAGATCTAAACCACTTTATGATATGTCTGCTGTTTCCTCCTCCTTCTTTCCTTCCACCTTCGTCTTATGGCTTATTTATGAAAACATGCTCTCCGGCTGGCTGGATTTACCGTCGGACTGCCGTACAAACTAAACTCTAAAGCAAGACCCTGAAGAGGAATTATAAGAAAACCAAACAAATTTTATTTTATAGCGATTATACACTTATATTCATGGGCAGTACTCAGATTTTGCCAATAAACCATGTTAATAATTACATACTGGACCTTTAACTGTGACTTTAAGTGAGTTTTAGAAACACTCCTACTTTCTTTGGTGTCTCAGTTTGAAGAAATTCAACATAACAGACTGAAGACTTGAAAGAAAATCAGAATCAACAGTACAGTCCTGACTCCTGTACTAATCCCTACGACTTGCATGATTACATTACGTCCATGTGGCTTCTCTCCAGAACTCATACAATTGGTGCATTCAACCTCCACAGCGAGCGGAGTATAGACGCTGACACACGAGCAGATCCACTGACTCAAGTGTTTGACTCCACCACAATCAAACTCTTGTCCAGTGCTGAATCGCTTAAAGAGAAATCAAATATGACACAAACTGTCTGCAGCTACATTTCACCTGCTTCTGCTACTGTATCTCTGACTCCTCTAAGCACATTCTCCTCAAAGATTTTCTCCCTCTCTTTCCCTTTCCCTCTGAACTGAGGCCTAATGTGGAATACAGTAAGATAATACTCACTTTTATACTTCAAAGTAAAAGCACTGTCACATCTGTGGCCTCTGACCTTTTGCGTTGATTCACACAAACAGATCACTTCACATTAGTGTGCAAATATTCATGAAATGGTAACACAGTATAACACAGAATATTAAACGTATTATTAGATATGTGGACATTTGTGGTCATAACAAAAAAGCTGTTAGTTCCAGGTGGATAATAATAAGCACTTGTATCTTTCATTCTCTCGTTTTTATGCAAAATGCAAGAAAATGACTATTTAACTGAATCTGAATCTGTAATGTGATTAAATAATGTGTTGTGCAGTGTTTCTATGTAAAAGCAGAATAATAAATCTTGACTTTATCACATGGTTCATCAGTGGAAACTCTGCTGGCCTTAAAGAAAGTACAGCGAATAAATAAAAGATGGACGAAACTTTCAAAATAAGACTCGGGGAGCGGAGTCCTGGGCTGTGGAAAGCCGGATTGAGTGCGGGTCTACCTACCTTCGGTCTCCAGTTTGGGTCCGTTGAGTGGACCTCACAGGTGCAGCCCGGTTTACACACACATTCAACCATGCAGATCTGCTCCCCGGGTCCGGGTCCGGGTCCGGGTCCGCGCGACGCCTCGGAGACATAATTGGACAGAGTTTTGGGCGACTTGTGGGAAAACATGTTTGGAGCAGCTGATCTGATGTGGTCGGCTTTATCTGCTACCTGTCAGTCCCGAGGGGCAAAAGTCCGCAGCGGGCGAGCGCCTCGTCCGGTTCCTGGAGATAAGAGGCGCACGGCGCAGCGCGGGTGCGCGCCGCAGGGGGGACCGTTTTTTTTTTTTTTTTTTGTAGTGAGTCTAACTCTCAGCTGGAGTTTGCGGTTTTTGATCGGAGGGGTGCATGATGACGGCGTGTGCAAAGATTGCGACCACGTGACGCAGAAAGTGCAGGAAACGACTGGATAGCGTGTACACCCGCAACATGGAGAGAAAAATGCGCACAAAAGCTATAGGCTATTTTCTTTTTAATATAATTTCGCACCATGACAGTTACTGAGGTTTTAAAATATTTATATCAAGACTTTTCTTCTCTGAGGAAAAGTGAGCACAGAAATAAACCATGACATGTGTAGAAAAATATGTTTTATTTTAATCCAGATAAATTCAAATACAAGCACTTCAGGAAAGCAAAAAAGACCCTTGAGGAAAGAGAGGGGGGTTGCCTCCACTAGACCTTGATAATATGGAATTAAGTCGAACCTTTCAAAATAAAAGCCATCTTTCTTAGAAGATCCAGTCATCCAAAATGCAAATTGTTCCTGTTTTCTCCTGATGGAGAAAAACTGTTTTACTCAATAAAGTGGAACATTTTCTGCTGTGAAAACCCTTGACTGCACAAACCGACTCTGAGTTAATTATTTACAAAAATCTTTTTATTGACTGCGATCAATAAAGCCTCAAACATCAATGTACTGTAAATGATGCAACAACAGTCAGACTCTGTGTGGTTGAAACAAACCAAGACTTAAAAAAAAAAACGATGCAAAGGAAAAGTTCCAATAACTGAGGACAAACAAATCTTCATTTTGCTTCGTGTGCACTAATGGATATAAAATATGGCACACGGGAAAAATAAAAACATCCACACCTGTTTCATCAGTTTCATTTTCCTACGAGTGAGAAAAAAAAATCCAAGATATCCACAATCCCTCTTTTCTCAAGAAAGAAAGTTGTAGAATTGATCAACTTTCAACAAGTGAGTCCCTGTTCCTTAAAAATTAAAACATTCATCTCTTATTTAGAACTAATTTTAATATTTTTCCTCTTTATTTCTGTGGCTTAATCTCAGATCTGACGTCGATTTATATCCTTGAAATTCTCAGAAACGTCGTTTTCTCTCATGTATTTCTGTCCTCAAACAAACAGGAGGGGAAAACAAACTCCTCGGCCGCGGCGGCTCAAGATCCCGTCACGATTTCTCACTCTTTAGGAAACACAGCATGTTCAGATCACGCACACACCCCGAGACGGAGCTTCTTCCTCGGTGCAGATCCGTACAACACGAGACAGGCCAGGAGGGGGGGAGGGAGGGGAAGGGAGAGGTGAAAGCGACAGGAACCAAAATTTTTCTCTCTCGGTCAGAAGCTCTCAGCGTTGTCGGTCCCAGCGCCAGATGGAGGCGTCGTCGCACACGGCAATCAGGATGCTGCTGTCGCGGCTGAAGCTGGTTTGTCGGATGGCTGACATGCATTTGGGGAGAGTCAGCGTGGTGCACCTGGTCGCCAGGGAGAAAACAGTCATACCAGAGCAGGAACTACCGGTAATACTTCTCATAAATACTTCATTAGTTGATGAAAAGGAACTATTTTTAGTCTATTTTCAAACTTGAATGCAAAATAAAATGCATCTAAACAATCTGATCGGTGCATTTCTGTGTTGTGTGAGCTTACTTTGCTTTATGAGGATCTTCCACCTCCAGGTCCCACACATAAAGCTTTCCCACTTGGTTTCCCAGAGCCAGCATCTGGGATTTTAAATAAAGTTGTGTCAGAAATATTCAAGATTTCAAATTGGAAATGAATATAAAGGTTGGATGGACGAGTTGACCGACCTTCTGCCAGAAGTCCATGGAGAAGCGCATGTACCAGATGTCGCACTGGCTGTAATCGAAGCGTCCCAGGATCGTCACGTTGGACTCATTGGGTTTGATGTGGTCGATGTCGTCCTCCATCTTTCCCGGCTTCCAGCACACGATGGCGTTTTCACACGACTGCAGAGAGACGATCAATGAGGGGAGAAAAAAAACAAAAAAAACAAACAGATCAGGTTCTTTTCTGATTGTGGACTAGTTTTCATGACAATAAGAAACAAAATGTGAGCTTCCGCTAGCAGAGGATGGTTTCGATCCATCGACCTCTGGGTTATGGGCCCAGCACGCTTCCGCTGCGCCACTCTGCTGGAAACCACCCCAGATGGGACTCGAACCCACAATCCCTGGCTTAGGAGGCCAGTGCCTTATCCATTAGGCCACTGGGGCTGCACATTCACACACTGAGCAGGCTGAATGCGCTGGCTACACAGTATGCATACACAATGACAACAATGGAGTGTCAGCATTTTTTTCTTTTAAAGCTAAAAGCAGTCGTGTACTCTTGCTGCTCCTATTGATGTTAATCTTAATTATTCATTTTTTTAGAAGATTGTTTATTTATTGCTCTGTGGCTGCATTTTTATTATGTTTCTAAATGTAATTACAGTCAATAACAACAAACCTTGGACAGAATGAGGTCTCCCAGCCACCGCACACAGTCCACATAGTTTCTGTGGATGTCTCGTGTTGAGAAATCCGGGAAGTGAATTTTCTGTGAGACGAAAGGCCTGAAAGAAAAACACAACACATAAGTTGCAAACACACACACACACAAAAACACATACAGGCTGCGTTTATTTGTTTTTACCTGTTGGTCTTTGTGGGGTTGTACTCGTACGACCCACGAATGGCTTTCTTCATCCTGTCTGAATTGATCCGCCAAAGTTTTAGGGAGTGGTCCATCCCGCACGACATTATCTTTTCACCTAGGAGATCAAAATCCTACAGACAAACAAGGAAACAGATTATAAACACATTTAACCCCCTTTAATTCATCTTTATCGTCACCAGTCAGTGATTGAAGGACACCTACAGCGCTCAGGACTTCGTCTCGATGGCCTTCCACGCCGCCAAATATCGCCACTAATGTGTCTGTCTGAATGTTCCATAGACGGAGAGCGTGATCTGAGGAAAGAGGCACAAAACTACCAATTAGAAATATGAATTTTATCAATGTTATAGGAAGAAAAAATCAAGTTAAGGCGGCAGGACAAATAAGTGAGGCGATGTTTGGCTGATGTTTCAGGCAGATGTGGTGTGAAATTAACAAGATATCATGAACTGAGCCAAGAAAGAATCTACTTGACTTAATAAAAGATTAAACGCTGCTGCCGTTCCCACGGCTCTTATCAGAGAATCAAACCTCTCCGTGTGTTTTACCACAGATTAAGGAACCACCTGACGATCACATGGTCATAAAATCAAACTGTCCCTGCTGTCCTTGGGTGGAGTTACACCCTCATGTGACCTGACGCACCCCTTTGCTGTGTCACGGTCAAGGCAGCAAAGAATCATGGGTGAGAAAACAGGTGTTTATATTGTGTTTATGATGATTTTACATTTTTACCTTTGCTGACAGACAAGAGGAGATTTGGGTCCCTCGGATGAAACTTGAGCTCGTTGATGGCGTTTCCATGACCTACATAATGCTAGATATAAAAAAGCACAAAAAAAAGATTATACTCATGCATATTAATGAGTATTCCTACTTAGACACAGCCCTGGCTACAAACTAATGAATCCTTGGGAGTGAACGCACCTTGATGCACTGCATTGTGATGTGGTTGATCACCCTGATGATGCCGCGGGACCCGGCCACGGCCAGCAGAGGGTGACTTGTGTTGGTGTCGTAGGTCCAGGCACAGGTATAGAAGTTCTCCTCAGCCTTTACAAGCATGAAGTCAAGGAAATTACAACTAAAAGCTCCTGGTGATGTTTCTAAGAGGACGTTGAGCCAAACATCTATTAAAGGTCTAGTGTGTAATATTTGTCAAGGTTTTCAGCTAACCAGAGAGCAGAGTTTCCCATTCATACATTAACAATAGAATTATTTAATAGATAAATAATGGAATTGGAAGACTCGATGGCACCTCATTTTACACACTGGGCCTTTAACTACAGACATAAATTGAAAACAAGTGATCTCTGTGACACTTCTCTGAGTGGAATCTGATATACGACAGTACAACAAATGACAACAAGGAAAGAGCAGGTTTAAAAGTGAAAGGATACGTCTGCATCAACGTACGACTGCAAGAGTCGTATTTCTCCCTGAGAGTGACATTCATACAAAGTTACCTGGTGGAGAAAAGACACAGCAGTTTAGTTATGGGGATAATGCGAACAGGAATGCGGTATCACTACAACAGGAAGATAAATGTACACCTCGTCATCACTTACCCTGTTACTCCCGACTGTGGCGAACACCAGCGGGTCTCCCTCTTTGCTGTGCCAGTTAAACTGGACTCCAAACAACGGCTGACCGTGATCCTCCTGTGAAAAGCCTCAAGATATCATCACCAACTCTCAGACGCCTGATTTGCATTTTAACAGAAACGTTTTTACAGTTAAGACGACTTTAAAACGTTAACGCAGAAAGGAGAATGAAAAGAGTCGTGGTGGACATACTTACCCTCAGACTGTTGACACATTTAAAAGAGTATCTGCACTTCTTGGACTTCCACTTGCCCTTGCCCCAGCTCTTTCTGCCCGGGGCGTTGGCAGTGTTGGTGGGTGTGTCTGGGCGTTCTGCATTGGTTCCACTCTCGACGCTGACAGCATCATCCTGCATAACCAAAAAGACGCTGATTATCAATATGCATCTTTACAGACTGCCTGTCACATGATAAGCAACACTGGACTAACGTTAAATAATATCAGATTTTCTTTAATAACATTGACAATACTTTGTAATACACCAGTGGTTCCTATGCATGTTTAACTATATATATCTGCATTTTTTCCACCAAAAAGTTGCATAAAGTCAATTATCATTAACTTTTAAGTCCTTACTTCTTGCACAAGAGGTTTAGCACTCAACCATCACTCTTAATAGCAAGTTTATAACTGTTCAGAGGAAGTAAACTGATAAAAACTAATGGTTAACGTTAGTGTTTTTATTGCTCCTGATGTCAGGGCATCCCTCGTTCACATAATTCATGTTTACATGTATGTATAAACCATAAATGGAAAAGCTTATCATCAATAACTCTGTTATAGCGCACACTTCAGTTAGCTGCTCGTGCTAACGCTAACTTAGTTTACACGTGAAGGACTGTGATCAGAGCATAAACACACAAACACACAAATATGTAGATAAAACACAAGGCAATGAGTACGACTGCATCTCTGTGTATCTTACTGGTAAGATATTGATCTGATCTATAACTGATATCAGCTTCAGATCAGGTGTGTGAATTCAGCCGGTATACATGGACAAAGCTGCTAGCTAGCCGCTCTAGCTACTTAGATGTGTTAGCCCGGTGCTAACCGGCTGTAAGCTAACTGTGGACCGTTCTTCGAAGAAGACACAACAGAGTTTAACTTCTTACATTCTCGTCTCCTGATAAGTCGGGGTTACTGTTCTCGTCACTGCTTAGTTTCTGTTTTTTCGCCGGTATTTCTTTTCCCGCTTGAGAAGGGGACTCGGACATGTTCTTATTTTCCCTCATTTTGGCTCAAACTCCGCCTCTTCCGCTCCGCTGCCGCAAGTACTGATGGGTAACGTAGTTTGACTCGCTGCCGGGTCGCTGTTCCGTTATATTTCTCAGAAATTCTCATTAAAAACACCAAGTATTTGCTAAATATATCTTCAACTGTTAGTTACAGTAACTTAAAACATCTTAAATTTATAGTTTTTTATTTTTACACTACGGTAGCCTACTGTCATTTACACTGAACACTGCAATAATGTCTGAATTAAATGCCATTAAAGCACTAAATGTTAAATAAATCAGTCTGTCAGGATGGTTCATGTGAAAAGCGTACTGCATCATAATAGGAATAAATATGAGGTCTAGTGAATACAATCAAACAGCAGGAGGTATCAATGGAGTACACAGAAAAGGTCTAATTATAAGTGGAAACACCTGTGTGTGCAGGGAATTAAATAAAACTGAATACAGGATAAATCACACATACAACACTCACATTTATATATGAATTTATTAAAAAAAAACATGTTTACAATTAGTTTTCTCACAGAAATCTGTTTTTTACAGTTCAACATTATTCTTCTCTCTGCAGTAAAATCTGCCATGAGCCGAGTTGAAGACACAGACTAAAGGATCATCTCAGCTTCCTCTACAGAGCCTTCACTCATCTGCTCAGAAAGCCCTTCATCCTCCTCATCACCCTCCTCGTCCCCCTCAGCTGCTCTCTTTATGCCTCTCTGCTTCGACAGGGCCACAGCGTAGCGGATGTTGTACATATTGAAGTCGCACCTGTGCAGAGGAAATACAGGTTTACAGGAAATAACACGTAACTTTAGTGGTTTTAGACTCATCATCTCACGTGTTCTATTCTCAATGGGTCTCATTCATGAAACGTGCATTTTTTGTGTAAAACTGGAGCATTCTTTCTCATCTGTGTGCACATCCCTGCAGTCTCATGCCCTTTTATGGGGACTGATGGTGCTTTTTTTATTTGTGCTAATCATATGTTAATTAGGATCACCTGGTCTCAATTTACGAGATGGCATCCATTAATCTAAGAACATTTCTGCAGTCTAAGAACACATTCATGAATCTGTCGTAGAGTTTTCCTCAGAAATATATCTTATTCTTAAGAACGACTTAATAAAGAATTTAATAAAATAATTTAGAAGATATTGGTGAATGAGACAATCAGACATGTCTGATCTGATGATACAAGCCTGCAGTGTCAAACTCAAGCATGTGGGAGCCTCCTCTCATAACTAATAGAGGGGTTGACAATATCTGACAGTAATATTCTCAGCTAGGACCCCCCGCGTCCCCCCAATTTATGTGGGTGTTGAGACTTACAGTTTGGACAGGCTGTCAAAGTGTCTCTGGATGCTCTTCTGCAGCGCCTGCAGGGTGGGCAGGATGGAGCCTGACCTGTGAACCAAAGGAAATCTCTTTAGTGGGTCAGAATTATCGTGTCTTAGGGTTTGTGTTTACTTAAAAACCACACAGAACCGTGTTACAGACCTGCTCTTGAGTTTCTGTCCGTGCAGCATGAGCAGGTTCTGGGCCCAGGTCATGTAGAACTGCAGGTGGCCCGACTTCTCTAAAGACGCCGCCACGAATCCCAGAAGCTTTTCCACGTAGATGTCGGGAAGAGACCCGCAAACCACCGGGACTGGAACACAAACACAGACACACACCGTCATGTCAGTAACATTCCATGTGAAACCAACTAAGCTGTGTTGTTCGGCGGACTTTCACCCACTCTGCTCATGCGGCACCGTCTCTAGCACTTCCTGCTTCAGGGCTTTCTCGTTGAGCCTGAACGACAGCACGATGGCCGCCGCCCACTCCTGCAGCCGCAGCTGCTTGCGTATGCTGGCCGGCGTCACATCCAGGTCCAGGTCGTAGGGGTCGAACACCAGGGAGCCATCCAGGGAGTAGACCAGCAGGCCCTCAGTGGTGGTGGCTGCCCAGCTGCGACCTGGGAGAAGACAGAGACGCTTCATTAGCCAGCTACGCCACAACTTCTACTTGATACAGTAAGATCTCATGTTTGATTCCGTCACCTACCGGTGGGGGAGAAACGCAGAGAGCTGACTCTGATCTCTGGTTTGAAGTGTCGAGAGCTCATGTCACCTTTAAAGACACAGAGAGAGAACAGATTCAGAGTCTGGTAGAAGATATTAGACAAATAAACCACAAAACAGATGAAACCAACACACAGCTCTGTATCGATCGCTCTGACTCTTATGTCATGTTGACCTTTGCCCCCTGGTCCCTGCTGCAGACTCCTCGCAGTCTGTGGGAATAAACAACGCTCATACTTTAATAAGAATTGGTCTCACCTTTCCTGACCCCGGGGAGGCTGATATTGACCCCGTCTCCGTCTCCAGCGCCTTCGTCCACCAGAGCCAGGCTGCCGAACTCTGTCATTTTCCTCCGGTCCAGGAATTCCTGCAGGTAAAAACGAGACAGGGTTCAAATGCATATAAATCTGACACCTCGAAGGGCATTATCCTGCTTATACCATGGTCACTTACCAAATAAATCAATATTCAATCCTTTCTTTAGGCTTCAATGTGTTTTACAGTTAAAATCATATGTTTTTCATTTAAATATTTCATATTTGGACTCAGACCGAATCATTGACTGTGAATTTAAATATTTAATTTTTCACTACATGCACATGACAAAAAACAACAACAAAAAAACACTGCACCTCCATGGCGTCGAATGACAAGTTGCAGGAGATTTCAAACTTCTTCATGAGCATCTGCTCCCGGACGTTGTAGATGCAGACAAACTTGGACTGACCTCCGGCCAGCACCGACTCCCCGTCAGCCGAGTAGCACAGAGACGTGAAGGACCTCGATTGGGAAAGCAGAAGAAGTTCATCATCAAAGTGAACATACAATAGCTAAGGTCAGTGTTAGAATATTAATGAATTCTTCCACTTTCTTTGTTTAGCTACAGTACCCAATTATTATTATTATTTCCAATCTATTTTCATGTTCAATACTGCTGTCGTTTTTTTCTTTTTTTTTCTCTTTCATATATTTAACTTTTTTTTTAAAAACTTGTGATACTTGAACTTGAACTTGTGAAAAACTATGATTGCTTCTATCTAATGTGCATTTGCAATAAAAAGAATACTGAATAAATAAATAAAAAATAAAAGAGTGAACATAGCCGGAGACAGACTGACATGTGACCTGGTTACTCACTTTCCCTTCGCCGACTGCTTGGCAGTGATTTTGTCCGTCTCCTTGCGGCCCATCTCCAGGTCATGGCGTCCCGACACAGAGCCGGTCTGCGCGGCCGTGTGAGGGTTCCAGAAGGAGATCTCCCCGTTCAGAGTGGCCACGGCCAGCTCCTGGCCGTCTGGCCGGTAGCTCACTGCCAGGCCTGAGGAGGAACAAACAAGACACAAAAAGTTATTAGAACAGTTAAGTGCAATTTAAACCTCCCCATCTGTGGCGCCCCCTTGTGGCTGCAGAAAAGAATACACATTACACTGTTGGACCCATAATGAGCAAACAAATATCAGGAGCTGTCGTCATTTACCGTCAGAGGTGAGGGGAAGCGTCTCCTTGACCTGCCAGCTGTCCAACATGTCCCACAGCCGGACAGTGCGGTCCCACGACACGCTGGCCAGGATGGATTGAACCGGACTGAAACACAAGCAGCTGACCGGACCCTCGTGACCCCCGAGGACCTGAGGAGGAAGGAGACGAGGGATCCACATGTGAAAAAAATTACAACACCCTAAAAAACCTGTGCGTTTTTTTTTTTTAACATATTTGAACATTTGGATATTTAATATCAATTTTAACAACCCTGGGAGATTTAAGTCGTATAACTGAGCAATTAAAACTGAAGAAAATACTTTTTAAATTCTAAATATAATGCAATTTATGGTGAGGTATTTTATTTCATTTTATTTGAGTTTTTACATTGCCTGATTTTATTTGTTTTTACTGTTTTAATATTTAAAATGTAAGTACTGTGTTTCCTGAGTACTTAGTTTGTCATGATGCAACATGAGCACTCATTTTCAAGCTTCTTTCGTATTTTCTTTATTTTTATCTTTGAAAATGAAGTACTTTGTGTAATTTGATTTGATTAAAAAGAGTTAGGGGACACCAGAACAGAGGACATGTTTTGCATAAACCAAATAGAGGTGTCCTCATTTTTCTACATGACTGTATCTGTATCATTTAAACAGTGTGCAACAGTGTGCGTACCTCCAGCAGTCGACCTGTCTGCATGGACCACAGGAAGATCTCGAAGGAGTCCTGGGCTCCAGCGCTCACCAGCTCTCCGCTGTGATCCACCGCCAGCGAGGAGAACTGAGCGGGCCGCGGCGACGTGAACGTCCTGAAGTTACGATACCTACAAACACACACATACACACGCGTGCGCTTAACAACAAATCCTAACAGCACATGCACACTTCTCCTTCTGCTTTCGCCGCATCTCTTCTTCACCTGTGCAGGTCGAAGGCTCGGACCGTCCCGTCCAGCGAGGCGCTGACGATGACAAAGCCGCTGGAGGTGAAGGTGACGTTGGTGATGCTGCTGGTGTGCTCGGTGAAGGTGACGAAGCACAGGCCGCTGTTGCTGTTCCACACTTTGACCTGAGGGGGAGAAGACACTGTGATGTCAGAGGCAGAGACACTTCAGGGTCACAGCGTCGGCTCGAGGTGACGACCAACACGACCCGTCACTGGTTTTTCTGGTTTTTTAACCTTTGAATCAAAATGAGAAACTTGTCCAGTCACCGCTGTGTTTTGCAAATAGATTTGAAATATCTTTGTTAGTTATTATTCCACATGGAAATATAATATTTAGCCTGTCTATCCAAAATAATCTCTGACTAGCCCCCCCTCGGTTTCTTTTTTCATGTATTTTCTTATTTTTTAATTTAAATGTTTTGTCTCTTTTCCCTCTTGCATTTATTTATATTATGTATGCATTGTTGTTAACAATTTTTTAAAATACTTTTTGGTCTGTCTATCTACGATTGTGTATCTATTTTTCCATATTTGGGCATTGGGATCATGTAGATGTTGTCGACTGTCTTATTTATGACTTGTCATCAATAAAAAGAAAAATCCTAACACCTGTGATGACGACAGTTTAACCACCACATGAAATGATCATCTCACTTTCCCATCGTCGCCTCCCGTCACGATGTACTGTCCGTCTGGTGAGTAGGCCAGCGAGGCCATGTTGTTGAAGTGACCCTGCTGCTTGAAGACGTACGACTCGCTCTGCCACTCCCACACCAGCAGCTGACCCATCCCTTAAAAAAACAAAACAACCACCATTAATCCAGAAAACCATTTAATCCATCTGACAAAACATCTGTCTGACTTCTTACCCGAGCAGCCGAAGCTGATCCAGTCTCCAGAGCTGTTGATGGACACCGAGGAGATTCTCTGGTCTGAAATACTAGAGGGAAAAAAACACACAAAGGGTCAAGCAATGCAATATAATCCAATAAATAAAATTCTTCTTCTTCTCTCTCACCTGAGGGAGTGGATCAGATTGAACTCTGGGAGCTCGTGCAGGTGGAAGACGCCGGATGCAAACCCAGTGACCAGGATGTGAGTGTGTTTGTGGTAGGCAGCAGCCGTCAGGTTGTTGAAATCTCCCTCCTTGTTGAAGAAGTGTCTGGAAAAAGGAAACAAAGAGACATGAGCTGCTGTGTATAAAATGTTTTACCAACCACGAGGACCCCCCTTTGACAGAATCAGTAGAAAAAGCCTTTTTGCATATTTATTAACAAATCTGAGGGTGACTATGCAATTTCAAAAGTCCTTTTACACCATCTTCCTGTGCAATACTTCACAATAAAAGCTCAGTTAAGAAATTAATGGAGACTGTTCACTGAAACACGTTGACTCTGGTCACAATAAAATAATACTAATACAAGCTAAATTTAGAACGGCAGAGTGAAGAAAATCCCATCAGCCTCCGTAGCGTAGCTCTGAGCAGCTCACGGCTCTGCTCCGCCGTTCTAAAAAAAGCTTGCACAGACAATTAAAGGTAACAAACCTACTGCTAAAACTATATAGGTGATCCTATACACAATGTGCCAATTAGTCAAAATGTTAAACGTATTCCTTTAAGCACTCCTTGCAACTACACCACTTAAATGTACTGTAACAAATAAAAAGCCAAAAAAATTCGTCCTCTCACTTGCTCCTCTGCTTGTATCGGACGTTCTTCTTCTTCTTCGCCTTCTCTTTGGGGGTTTCGGTTTTCCCTCTGATGACCTCTCCCTCCTCTCCCTCCAGCCTCTCCTCCTCCTCCTCTTCCTCCTCTTCTTCCTCCCCTCCTGGTGTCGGGACCTTCGCTTTTTCCCGCCTCCTCTGCAGGATGAGTCCGTCCAGCTCGGTGTCGCTCTCCCACACACACAACGTCCCGTCCTGGCTCACCGTGTACAGCTGGAAGGCACATTGCGGTTACATGTTAGATCTTTTGTCAGAATTTATCCATTAAACCATTCGTCTTTTTAAAAAACTCACATCCAGACTGTCCTTCTCGAAGAAACACCCCACGATCAGGTCCTTGTGGCCACCCAGCGAGTAGTAGATCAGGTTGGTCCAGCGCTCGGCGCCAAACACCCACGTCGACATGTCTTTGCTTCCAACCACGAAACACCTGAAGGGGGGAAACGTCACAACCATTTATGATTCATGAATATTCATCTCCACCGCGATAAACGACGGACTGCGCCGCTTGAACTCACTTGGAGTCGTCGGTCCAGTCGATGCAGGTGGTCTCGTCGTAGGGGCCGTAGTAGCTCTTGTCCAGCACAAAGGCGTTAAACTCCCGCTGCTTCCCAGGAGCGTGGTACAGCAGCGCCACGTTCTCCTTTGTGACGACAAATTTCCTGAGAGATGAGAGGACAGGTCACACAGGTCACATAACACTGATTTTTTTTTTTCCCCAGCAATATCTTTATTTATTTCCAAAATAAATTAAACACATATATATAACCACTGGGACAAATCGCTCCTGCCCCAAACCACGTAGAACACACCTCCACCCATCTATGATTAAAGGGATAGTTCAACATTTTTGCAAATTGGCCCATTGCCATAATTCCTACAGTTTTAGAAGTAATTTAGAAAGTAATTTCTTGGTTTCCCTCATCAAACTCATTAAATACACAATCCAACAACTCCAAAACGCTCTGGTGGACAAGTTGTGAAATGCACATTGACCACGCTATGAGATAATAACACATAATAATGGCAATGTTGAACTATCCCTTTAAGACATAACAACAAAACTGCCACATAAGTAAATAATTAAGACAGAGGAAAAAAAGACAATTTAAATACATACACAATAAAATAATGGTATAAATAGTTGATGTTTAATTAGTCATTGTTTCTTCCTTATGATAACTGGGTAGATACCTAATAAGAAAACAACAGCAAATGTCATTTAACATAATTCTGATGGGTGTTTTTCATGTTCAGCAGCAAAAGTAAACCCATCCATCCATAAAAATCATTTACCTGCCATCTGGTGAGAAGCGGATGCTGCTGACAGGCTTGTGGAAGTGGAAATGGTGAAGGATGGCGCGGGTGATGAGGCTGACTAACAAGGCTGCTCCATCTGAGACACAGACATTGAATCGCTGTAATGTTTTTGTAATTGATGCTTCAATTTTTATGATCAGACCTCACGGGTGGGAATGAGAAAGTGCAGCCTCTTACCTTCATCTACTACTATCGCCAAATGTCCATCGGGAGACAGACCCACACATGTGATATTCTTTGTCGTGGAGACAGGTAATGTCTCTGATGTGTTGCTGGAAGACAAAGGAGAACAACTTTCTGAAAATCTGAGTCTGAAATCTGAAATCAAACAGATAAAACTGATCAAATGCATGTGTTATAGACAAAAACACTTGCTTACATATATTTACCAAAACACATCCACTGCAAATTCTAATGCAACATGTGGGCAAGTTGTTTTTATGTATTGTAGTAATAATAATAATAACAGTAAACTTTATTTGTACAACAATAAAGTGCTTTAAAGAACAAGTTAACAAACATAAAACCAAAGACCTGATCTGCTTTACAGCATGAGATAAAACAGTCAGGATGATGCAAAGAACCACCATCAACAAGGAACAATTAATCCTGAAACAAGGATGATAATAATAATAGAACAATAGAATAAGTGAAATAAAATTAAATAAGAGACTATAAAAATGGCAAACAACACGACTCAATACCTGCAGTGTCATAATCAATCTCATGTTTCATTTACAGGTGTGTGGTTGTGCACAACATCCAGAAGTCACACAGACGAAGTATTTATAAAGACTCACTTCTTCAGGTCGAAGATTGACACTCTGTTTCCAACCGGACTGATCACTGCGTTTCCATCTTGAGAGAAATTCAGATTTCCCTGACGATAGACAGCTCCGAGCAGATTGGAAAACTACAACATAAAACACACTGAGTTCGTTTTTCATCAATCTAAAGTCATATGTTCTGATAAAAGTATTGATCCGCTAATACAACACATTACAAATCGCAGTTTACTGCACAAAGCCACAGAGCTACAGAGCGGATGCTAACAGTTTAGCAAACAGCAGCGAACTCACCTTATACGCGAACTTCATCTTCACTAATATTCATCAAACTTGGTGCATTTATCTTCTTTTTTATACTTTAAACATCCCGTGGTGGTTAAATCTATGTGCCCACGGATTCACATGCTGCTTCCTCCACATGTGTTGGAGTTGTGTTGATATTTGCCGCTTCCGGGTTTGAGCTCGGTGACGGCGCCCTCTGGCGGAAGGGAGGGTAAATAGCGTTTCAAAGTAAAAGCACGGCAAAAAACTTTATTTTGAAAATTAGTATGATTATGATTATTATGATTATCAGTAATTAGTTTACGGCGTATATATCACATAAAAGTGTGGAAATAAGATTAATTTAAATATAAGATGAATAAATATAAGATAAAATATTTATCTATATTTATTTATATTTATTTATATTTATTCCAACTCCGAAACATCTCAAAAATAAGAAAAATGGTATCTAGGCCTGAACTGGAGATGATTTTACATGCTTTTCTTTCGTCTCGTTTGGACTATTGTAACAGCCTTTTTACATGTTTTAATAACAAAGTGCTGGAACGTCTCCAAACTGTTCAGAATGCTGCAGCTATATTAACCAGCACAAGTAAAAGGACACATATCACCCCGGTTTTAGCCTCACTCCATTGGTTGCCAGTCCATTTTAGAATCCATTTTAAAATTTTAGTGCTTACTTTTAGAGCCCTGCATGGACAAGCCCCCCGTTACATCTCTGACCTGATCCAACTCCACACTCCCTCTCGTAGTCTCAGGTCATCAGGACAAATGCTGCTAGTGGTCCCTCACACCTATTTTAAAACTAGAGGTGACCGATCTTTTCAAGCAGCTGCACCTAGGCTCTGGAACAGTTTGCCCCCATCTATACGCTGCTTGAACTCCGTCGATTCTTTTAAAAAGCACCTGAAGACAATTTTATTTGAGCGGGCGTATAGTTTGAATTAGGGTTTTAAAGCTGAAGGATTGTTTCTTTTATTGCTGTTTGTCTGTTGCTTTTATTTTACCCCATTCCTATTTATTGTGTTTTATTTCACACTGCTTTTATGTGTTGTATTTTATTTGTGAAGCACTTTGTGATTTTTATCTGTGAAAAGTGCTATATAAATAAAGTTTACTTACTTACTTACTTACTTATAACTTCACTTTTCTATTTTATTGCAAAATAATCTTGTGTTTCATCCTCTCAACAAACTTTGTGTTAAGTTATATTTTAATAGGAAATTCAATAATCTAAGGTTATACTTCTATGAAATATCAGACAGTTTTTTCTGAGGCTGTGTGACCTGTTGTTAATGGTGGAGATATCATCTGACTTTTTAAAGCTGACAAGGATAATTTTCTCACAAACAAGCACGTCTATCAAATCAGAAACCACCTGTTCCACATAAATGCCCCACTTGGAACCAAACAAAACCAGGCCAGAATGTTCACTGGCCTCCACACGATCTCTCCCGGCGATGAATAATTCATCGTCCAGCTGCTGTGGCACAAAACAGCACACGTGTGGAAATGGGCCGGCGCCAAAGGTGGACTGAAAACAACACTGCCCATTACACCTCAGAGTGACACACGACACCGAGCTTGACTTCAGATATTTTACTGGAACATTTGGCCGGAGGTGAGACAGTTACTCAAGCTGTTTATAGGCTACCATCATGGCCGCTTCGGTGAATTTTATTTTGAAGGAAAACAAAACCAAACAGTTACACTTTCTCGTACCAGCAGGAAAAATAAAAAAACAAAGCTGCTCCTCATGAGTCAGCGTTCATCCTTTTTTCACCTCAGCGTTTTGTGCCAGAGGTCGAAACAGGGCACCACATGCAGCCGCACGTATTTTTGTCCTCCGGTGGAGCACTCCAGGCAGCCATACACCGTCTCCCGCCTCTGGTTCCCCATGCCGCACAGCGCGCAGGGGCCCTTGGGGATGTTGTGCTTGAGGAGGTTGACCCGCGTGTGGCTGCTCTCCCTCAGGTAGGCGGTGGACACGTCCGTCATGCTGGCGGATTTCTCGTAGTAGTCGGTCACCACGTCGTCCATGTAGGTGTCGGTGTGGGTGAGTTCCTCGAACGTTCGGTCGTCTGCGAACGAGTGGGATGGGTTAAAAGTGCAGGGAAAATAATAATATGTTAAAGGGATACGCCAACTTTTTTTTTTTTCGTGTCTTGACACGAAAAAAAATGTTGCTGTATCCCTTTAAATGCAGTAGAGGTTTGATCATGCACCTGCTCTGAAGGGGTTTCCATAGATGATGCCGGACAGGAACCGCCGCAGTCGACCCATGGAGAAGTGGCCGATGAAGCCGCCGAGCTGCTCCCTGATCTGCTCCCGCTCAAATCCACCCTGAGACTCCGGGGCCACACAGATATCTGAGGGAGAGGAAGGAAAAGTGAGATGAAGCTGGTATAAATCGGACAAACTTTTATTGAATTTAGATGAGGGACTAAAGAAGTAAGAACGAAAGAGAAAAAGATTGGATAGGGAAAGCTCTGTTTCTGTGGATAAGGTGTATGTCATATTTTATCACTATGCATCTTCTGCTGATCTGATCTCAAGCTTTCATGCCACAATAGACAGTGTCCCTTTTTTTTTTTTTTTTTTTTTTTAAAGTATTTTTTTGGCGTTTTTTATGCCTTTATTTGATAGATCAGTAGAGATAGACAGGAAAGGGGGAGGCAGAGAGAGGGGAACGACATGCAGGAAAGGCCTGCCCGACGCGGGACGCGAACCGGGGACGCCTGCGCCCGCATATTCATGGGGCGGCTGCTTTAACCACTGCGCCACGCACCGCCCCAGACAGTGTCCCTTTTGACACTGTACATGGGGATTGAACCCATGACCTTGGCGTTATTAGCACCACGCTCTAACCAGCTGAGCTAACCAGCCTGTTCCTCACACTATTTCCTCCACATTCAAAGCCATAGAGTACAAACAGCACTTTGCTCTAAAGAGATCTTAGGTCAATCCTATAATCTCTATTCCAACCACGAAGGGACTCGAACCCTCAATCTTCTGATCCGAAGTCAGACGCCTTGTCCATTAGGCCACGTGGTCACAGTGAAACTAAATCCTCTTCTCCTATAGTAACTCTTTCAGCACTTAAATCTTTGTCTGCCGATCTGTAATTTCAGGTTCATCATGGCACCGCGACACCGGAGAAGGAAATCATCAGTTTTTAGGCGTCTGCCTCCATTTAAGACAAGAATGAATGAAAGAATTTAAGACAGAACTGTTTCATTCAACGCTCCAAAGCCTAATTTCACCTCTGCATGCACAATTTTCTCATTTTCATGCTTGCAACAGTGGAATATATTTAATTTAGAAGGTTTAAAGACAGAGAGCTGGTAATGATGGTGGTGGTGGACTTCGTACCCAGGCGTCCGTCCAGTCGGACAAACAGTTCGCAGATGCTGAAGGCGATGGTGGTGTGAGCCGGGATGACGATGGCCTTGTCTCGACCTTTGGGGTTCCTGCCGTCGTCGATCTGAAACTGCAGCGAAACAGAGAGTCAGGTCAGGGGCTGAACTCCAATCCCCTCACAGACTGATCTCATAACAACATGCACCAATAATTAAAGGCAATGAACCTCATGGCAATAGGCAAATTTGCCAAAATGTTGAACTATCCCTTTAATGCTGACTTAGCACAAGGAAATTACAGGAAATTAGTGTTGTAGGTGATGCCGTCGGAACCTGAGCAGGAAAAAGAAGTTTACTGTTGCTTGGCACAACTGTGTGTAGTTTGTGATTATTGGATAATGACTTGGTCAGATCTGATCCAAGAACAGTTGTTTTGAGTCTGTCCGTCACACATCCAGACAGGAAAGTAACTTTAAAGACTTGAATGAAAATGGGCCATTGATTTGTTTGCAACTGGATGTCACTGGTGTGTGTGTGTTTTTACCCTCATGGTTGTCCCCCTCATGCCGGCGTGGACAGTCAGAGAGCACTGGCGCGTGGTGCGGATGCTCTCCACGACCACGCAGAGGACGCTGCGCCTGCTGTCTTTGGACTGACGGATCAGGCAGTGATCCAGGTCCACTTTCCTAAAAAAAAAAAAAAACTTAACAGACTTAGAAACTCTGACCTCTGCCAAACACTCATTTAGATCTGACACCTGATGATGTGAACAAATACAATGTCTATTTTCTGCCGTGCATTGTCCTCCTCCATGTAACGGCTGTATGTTGCCAGTGTAGGATAACACGATCGTTTATTCATCCTCGCAGGGAAACCCTCTTCTCACATTCCCCTTGTCACACAGAAGTCAGAGGTCAGATGTTGTCAGGAACAACCTTAAATCTAGAAAATGTATCTGAATTGAAATGGGAAATGGAGATATATTTCAAAATAAAAGCTTCTACCTCCATCTCATGATGAATAATTGATCACACAGAGATGATTTGACTTAATAATTAATAAAGGATCAGCTTCATACATCGTCTAATTACTGTAGTCTTAAGTGACACCACAGAGATGATGATGATGATGCTGGTGCTTTAACACCAGACGCAGCAGCTGTTCAACGCACGCCCGCCGCACTGCATGATACCTGGAGTTGAGCTCCCGCAGCAGCGTGGGCACCTCCAGCTCGTGTTTGGTCACGATGCCGAAGGAGGCTTTGACAGCCACGGAGTCGGACCCGCTGATGTTGAAGCCCACGTCGTTGATGATGTGGTTCCCGAGGCGACCGTTGAGGGCCACGTCAGACTTGTCCTCATAGTTGAGCAGCTGATATGACGACACTCCTGTAGAAGCAGAGACATATTCATGTAACTGAGTGAATGGAGTTATTATTGATACTAAGTACCCCTTACCCAATTACTTTTTGTACTTTTGTATTTTACTATTTTGTTGTTTTTATATTGTCTTGTATGAATGTCTAACTGCAAGCCAAATTTACCTGCTGGTATAAATAAAGTAATCTGAATCTGAAGGCCAATATTGTTAATTGTTAGATTATTTTACGTTTTAATGGAGATTCCCAAACTTTTCCAAGTAAAAAAAAGTGCTGAATTGTGGGAAAATATTTCCACTTGGTGGAGTAAAGTTCATATAGACAGAATATCTATAATAGTGAGAATATTCAAAATAGTCATCTTTTTCTTTAACCTCAGAGGTGAAATTTAATCCTCATAATTCTGTCTTGATGAAACACGGATTATACTGCACCTGCTGTAATCTCCTTCTCCCCGACCAGGATGTCTTTGAGAGAGAACGGGGTCGAGGCGTACTTGCTCTTCTTCCAGAAGTGCCTCTTCCTCTTCCTCGTCACCAGGCTGAGCGGCTGGTAGCGGTCAGCCTCGCTCAGGCTCGGGACGGGGATCAGCCTCCCGGTGTCGCCCACCTGCTTCACAAAGTTCTTAGTGGCTGAGGCGAACATTTCCAGAGATGCATGAGTGTTGAACCTGGGACAGTAAAAAGAAAAAAGATATATATGCAGTCCTGTGTATGAAAACCACCACCAAAGACGACCACAGCCCTACTGGTTGAATTCACTGCTCGTGTTTGCTGATGTTAAATAATGCAGGTGGTGTGTAAGCGAATATGGGACAAGGTGTGTGTGAACCTGCTGCTTCCTGTCACGTGGTAAATCAGCTGGAAAAACAAATGACAGGAGTTTTCTTACACTTATTTCCGGTATATTGAGCAAGTGACCTTCTTTGAATATCTGGGTATTATGGTTCAGCTGGAATGTTCAGACGAGCCCAAAGACTGGCAACGACTTGAATGAGTTGCATTCAAACATTGTGTCCTGTCATTTCTTGTCCTGCACTGCCCTCTGATGGATGTGACAGGCAGAGTTCACAGCTCGTTAGGAGACTCATTGATCGCTTGTACCACAGTTTGCAGCACAAACTTTAGCCTCTTTCAAATTTTACTACTTTAACTTAACATTCAACAGGCAATATAGAACTTATGTGATGCTATGCTCTCTGTGGCCTATTGGCAGAATAGAGGTTTACTGATCATGAGGTCATGGGTTCAGTTTCTGCTTCAGTCATATTACATTGCTTGACTTTCAACTACTCAGCTGTCACTGGCTCATTCCTGATAGTATAAAGCTCATTGGTGCTCTGTGGCCAAAAGGTTAGTGTGTCAGGTTACCATTCCTGAAGTCATGGGTTTGAGTCCTACCGTGAACATCTTTCTTGCATGTCATTCCTGTGCTTGCTCTCTCTGTTAAGTTTGGAGCTCCAAGTGTATAACTCGTTGTAAATGGGATCATACTTCGCTTAAATTCACCAAAGTATGGTGAGGGAAACCAAGAAATCCCATTAGCCTCCGTAGCTCTGAGCACCTTGCAGCTCTGCTCCGCCGTTCTAAAAATAGCTTGCACCAACAATTAAATGTAATGAACCTACTCCTAAAACTACAGGGAATATGGAAATATAAATAGTAATAATAGTAATAATAATATATAAAGACGTTGAACTCACCCTTTAAGTGTTATTATGGAGAACTTTTCTCCACAGGACCTGCACATTTACAATAAATTACAGGAATTCCATCAATTACAATGGTTAATCTGACTCTTGTGATACATGAAACATCTGGGAGCTTGAAGAACGGCCTGGGTTACAGATTTTTTAGGGATGTCTCTGTGGTTTTTGTAACATCTAATGTTTTTTCATTGCAGCTTTTTTTAGTTTGGATAATGTCCACCTTTCTGTGTGTCCTTCGCTGCCTGATCGTGGGGCCGATCTCTCTCCTGTGGTTTACGCTGCTGTCTAGTCTATACATCCAGAAATAGCCTGTATGTTGGAGGCTTTGAAGAAAACCACATGTATAAACTGCTTTCTGGCCACGGGAGCTGAGGTCACTATTAGTGTCCTGCCCTGAAACTTAAGACTGAGTCTATCTGGCTTTTCATTCCCCTGATTTTGCAACCCAATTGTAAATTAAACAATTTGAAGGAGATGTATTTTATATGTCAAGAAAATCTGTTTAAATCGTCTCCCGGCTCAAATTAATTTGACAAAGAAGACAGGATAAATGTCGCACATATGTTCACAGCTGTAACAGCAGGTCAACATGTGTCGTCGAGGGTCATTTAGGTGAAGAAATGTGCAGGAGTTTTGTGCTGACCCTGTCCCGCTCGGTGTCTCCAGGGGGAACGTGACAGCTAAAAAAATTTTCTCCATCAACCACTTCCTCACACTACATAAAAAAAAAAACTCCGAACGTGCAGAAGCTGAAGGCTCAGACCTGATGGAGGAACTGTCTTCCCATCTGCCTCCCCTGTGGCTCTCCTCCTTAATGGGAAATCAGTCTGTTCTCCTCACACACTTCCTGACATGTTCTGCAGAGGAAACAAGCGAAATCTGATTCATCTCCTGACAGAAACCTCTCTAATTTCTCAGCTTGGGCTAAAAATCACCTGTTAGGACGACGTTCACGTTGATCTGTTGCAGGAATCACCGGTGGAAAATGGAGACATTGTTTGTTTCGCTCCCCAATCACCACCTCGGGGATCGACGGTGTGCACCGACTCTACACAGCTTTGGCCTGCATGGAAAACACATCAGACGAGGGCAACACGCACGTTGTAAAGCGCTCAGGCTCCAGTAAACAGATGTGGGTCAGCAAGTCGAGTCTCAGGTAGAGATGAAAACAAACAGGGAAAAAGATCTTCAAGTATCTGAAAGGGGATTTCTGTCATCGATGATTATATTTCACATACAATGTGAGGAAAAACAATCTTATTTAGCTTAAATGATCTATTATCTGCAAGACTGGACCCTGGGCTTAGCTCATTTTAGCATAAAGGCTAGAAACAAGAGGAAACAGGGACTATTTCTTCAACATAGGGACTTTTCCATAAGTTTTCCCTCAGTTTCATGTCTGTAGAGTAAACATTTGTGGGTTCATTTTAAAGTATTTTTTGATGGATATTTGACAGGGGATTTTAGCAGCTGATGCAGGACCAGAGCTAAAGATAGAAAAAGAAGGAATGCAGATTCCTCCAGTTTCAACATATGGAGTTTAAGCTGTAAATGTTAAATGTAGATTTGTTTTCCTGGAAAAGAAGCAGAAATGTACTGAAAAGAAAAAGATGCTAAAAAAAAAAAAAAAGTATAATCATCATCATCCAGCCCATCTTCTTTCATCAGGCTCTTGGTTGGACAAATTTAACGCAGCCTTTAATTAACTACATCTTCCAAGGCGACTGTCAGAGATCGAGGAGGAGAAGAAGAAGAAGAAGAAGGAGGAGGAGGAGGCTGGCCCTGAAATAAAACAAGAAAAAAAAATGATGAGAGAGGAGACAAGAAAGAGGAGGAGAGTGAGAGTAGGAGGGGAGAGCTGCTGTGGGGGGGTAAAGAGGGCGCTTGTTTCAGTTTTTGCAGTGATCGCTCATCCAGGAGCCGGATCCACTCAGGGATATTTGGATTTTCCAGTCTGGATGCTGTAGCTCGGGGTCGGACTCTCTCTCTCTGACATCCTCGCGTGTGAGTGAGTGTGTGTGTGAGTGTGTGTGGCGGGGCAGACATGGGCCCCTCGCTGCGCTATAGGATTACCGTCTGCCTGGCCATCACCTTGGCTCAGGTGATCGCCGTGACCTGCCAAGAAGATACCAAGAAAGGTGAGTGGCAGCCGTCCTAAATCTGACCTCTCCCTCTGTCCTCTGATTGGTTGATACCTGATCTGTTTACGTGCCGACAGGTTCATGTAAAAAAAACAAAAAACAAAACATAAAATACATTTCCTGTGCTACGCAAATGTGTAAATTTAAACTTCTTTATGCTTTATGTAATTGTGATTTATGTTTGACGTCTTTCAATGATTCATGGTTGAGTAACGAGCCCTGTGAAAACATTTACTTTGTGTTGTGTTGATGTTTGTTTTTCTCATCACATCCCTGCTTCATGATATCTTCTTTTTCAAAAAAGTTTTAGGATGTGGTTTGGGAAGTTTCTCCTCTCTCCTGCTCCGCGTTTTTAATTCAGAAGTTACTTGGCCTGGTGGTTTTAGGAAACACACCCACAGCCTCCACCAAGAAAGGCTGATTACGCCTTAATGAGACACCGTTTGCCTGCTAGAAGCCACAGACGGGTGATTAGGACATACAACATCTGGCAGAAGGTGCAAACTTTTTAGGAATTCATTAGAAATCTCAGAGGTGACAACAAGATCTGACGCTGCTGCTGAAATCATGAACATGAAAGCGATGCTCCTGACTGATGTCGAGTCTGAACACAAAATCTCCAAATTGGAGATGATGTCCCAAAAGAAGAAAATGTGGTTTTACCCTTTCAAGCACATTTTCTAAAATAAAATGTCCCAATGTGATGTGATTCTAGGTCAAAAATACTTCACCCCCCTCCTCCTCCTCCTCTCTCTACATGCTGCAGTGCACGCTAAAGAGCGAGCACGGCCTGCTGGGCTATTTCAGTGCGAGGCTGAGGCTGAATGAAGGGGTTTCGAGCTCCACGGCTATAATGATGTGGCCTGCGTGGATGGGATGGACAAAAGCAGGCCACTAATTTTGGTCAGACTTGGGGCCAAAGGCAGACAGGACACACCCAGAGTGAGAGGACGCGGGGTTTGAAGCAGGCTTTCTTCACCTCCACTGCAAAAACCTAACTTTAAGATGCTGGACTACATCCAAGCTACAGTCTAGGAGATGAGGGGTAGCAGCCATCTTTAAATTCAGTTGGTCTGTGGACTGGCAGGTGCATCAATGCAGCCAATAAGAGATGATAGATACCAGAATAACCAGTGACAGACTCTTATCATGTGTTATGGCTTCACTCCAAAACAGACTACTAATTTTACAGCTGCTTTTAATTAAATGCTCTTGACAACCATGGGAGTTAGATATAAACAGCTGTAAGTTAAGTCAAGTTAAGTTAAGTTAAGTTACCTTCACCTAACCCTCCAAAATATAATACTAATTTTACAGCTGCTTTTATTTAAATGCTCTTAACGACCACAGGAAAAATTAATAAATTAGACATAAACAGCTGTAAGTTAAGTTAAGTTAAGTTAAGTTAGGATAGGATAAGGCAGGGTAAAGTAAGCTAAGCTAAGCTAAGCTAAACTAAGATAAAGGCCTTTTTTTTTTTTTTTTGGAGCCAGAGGCCTGTTAGCTTACCTTAGCATAAACAGTGGAAACAGAGGGGGAAATTAGCCTGTCTCTGTTTGAGAATTACAAAATACACTATGAAGATGTGTAATCCAGAAAAAAACACTGCTATAATATTGATTTATTGTTGCATAACATTAAAGAAAAGACTTGTGTGTGAGCACAGATGTCAGTCACTCTGTAGCAGCCTGGTCTCAAACCAACGGGATGACAACTTGTGTGTTTTTAGGCCGCTGCTGCAATACGACCTGTTGTGAAGGGAATTAATATAAAGTATCATCTTCAGCTGGTCCGTGTCCGCAGAGAGGAATCAGTGTGTTCAGGTGTTGTTGTTCTCAGATGAATCCAGAGGCCGGTGTGTGTGTGTGTGTGAGCTGCCGTTATGAAGAAACAGTCTGCTCAGATTTACGACTCTGGCTGTCAGCTTGTTAAGACGCTGACTGGCCATTTAAGAGTTTAGTGTGCTGTTCTTGGCCTAGTGTGTTAGTCTATTGGAGAGAGACCTAGCAAACCTGGTTTTAAAGGAAATAAGACGTTAAGATGTGATTCTAGATGGAATTCTTGACTTCTTCACAACCTCTTTAGCACATGAGTTGTGTCTGTGTCTGACCTTGATGATGTTAGCACTTTAACTAAAGTGAGTTTTTTTCCTCCTTGGATTGTTTCATTTAATTGTTAGAGGTTAAGGTGAAACTACTTACTGGAACAAAAATAAAAAAAACGAACATAATTTAGTTTTCCCCCTTTAAATGTCAAATAAAGAGGGATATGGGATAAGAAAAGTGAGAAATATTTTCCTATTTTAGTCCATGAATCACCTCAACAAGGCTCAGTCTGTAAACCTTTAGTCTAAGGTGCAGTTTATGTGGTTTAAATATAATAAAATAAATAAAAAGACGGTCTCCAGCCAGAGAGAGGAAGTCGTCGCCCACAGTCAGGCGAGGTAATTGCTGTCATTCTGGAAATCTGAGCTATAATCACACAAACTACAATCAGCTGCCTGAAAGTATATACATTGTTTAATGCTTCTGAATGTTCTGCAGAAAAAAAGCTCAATAAAAGAAGAATAAAAGGTGAAATATTAAAAACAAAAAAGTGTTGCAAAGGCAGTAACTGAGCTGCAGCAGGTTTTCGCAGCAGGAGGTTTTACTCCGGGTGTGGCATCCCAGTGCTGCACTCTCCCAAATAAAGGCAAGCCACAAGTTCTACCCAAGCCCCAACGTATAATACAGCCGCTGTGGTTTCCCCTGAAATAACTCGCCTGTTCTGAGCGCCATGCGTCTCTCGCGGGAGAGGCTCCACCACATAATTAGTACGTAGAGATGTCACTGAACTGCCTGGATTGAAATATGTGCACACAGCCTGCAGCAGGTGGCCATATTTGCTTTTTTCCCCCCTTCTTATTCTTTTAGTTTTGCATTTTTGTCTGATGCTTTCTTTCACAGTAAAGTACAGAATTGTGAAATGTGTTGCAACGTGATGCGAAAAAGAGAAAGTCAGGACACAATTTATAAAAAATATAGAAAATGTCTGTTTTTTCCCGCAGGAATTTATTTAAAATTCCACATTTTTCACACCAGGTAAAGTTACTTCCTTCTCTATGATTTATCACTCTGTTGATCCAAAGTATAATTTAGGTTTGTGCGAACATGAAAACTATCAGTTGTTTAATGTTTGGAGCTGGAGCCGGGATGATTGCGCAGACACATTTACTCACAGCCAGGAGCTATAGGGTTCAACCACAGTCTAGTCACTACCTGGCTGTATGATTGTAGTGCCTTGCTCAAGTGCAGGGAGGTGTAGCAGATTATCTTTACTGTTTAATATGAAGTAAAATACATAAACTTTGGTGATTTTTGAGAGACAGATGTTGACTTTTTTGTCTCCAGTATGGGTTAAACCTTATAAGGTATCTGGACACTACACTTCCCATAATGCAACAGTGCTTACAGCTCCACACCCACAGTTTAACATAGTTTCTCCTGTATAATTGCTGGCTCTTTGCCCTGTAACATCAGCAGGATTATTTTTAACGCGCCACAGACACAGACGACATAATGAAACTAATTGACTCCGATGTGTAAAATCTGTGGAATTCCCCTTTAAATCATGAGCCTTGATTTGATACTCCTGGGTTTATAGGCTTTCAGTGTAATTTATGGCTTTTTAATTTCAATCCTGCCAAAGAAACAAGTCGTTGTGTGCTGACAGTGTGAACTGTAACACGCAGGGAGGTCGACAGTCGCTCTGTTTACATCGCTTTCATAGATTTGAGGTGGTTGTTGTTTTTATTTTAATACTTTCTTTATACTTTACTTTCTTTATACATACGTAATATAATTCACATTTATTCTTTATCATTCAAACTATATTACATAAATACATTGAAGCCATTAACTCACACTGTTCTGAATTCAGTGCTCCTTGAGGTGTTTCGCTGATTTAATGTTACCCTTACATTTGATGTTATTATGAAAAATAATAACATTTTATGTGTAGAAAAAATAGTTTTATGATGTGTAAATCGCTATTAATTAACATTTGGATAGTTGAGGATCCCCCGCTCCAGATGATGACCGCTGCTCTACTTGACTCAGACGGCTGTAGAGAAAATGGAAAGTTCTACTCTGACGGTCAGATATGGAGCCCGGCGCCGTGTCGCGCGTGCGTGTGCGACGCGGGGACGGTAGTGTGTGAGGACGAGGTGTGTGAGGAGCTAAGTGACTGCCAGACGGCCGTGACCCCCGAGGGCGAGTGTTGCCCCGTGTGCGTCGCCGCGGTGCCCACTCACAGCACAGATACTAAAGCAGGTAAACAGACGTTAAAGCTGCTGTGCCTTCAGATTCACACTACACAGTTTGACTTATTTTCTTTTTTTACTGCAAATAATGACACACTATAAATCTGAAGAATAATTTATTGCAGAAAAATTATTATTATTTTTTGAAAACCCCATAATGATGCACAGGCTCAGTGTCCACACTGACACGGCTGCTGTTCTGTTTCATGAAGATACCTGCACTGAAAATGACAAGACCTACTACAACAATCAGATATGGAGCCCTGAACCGTGTCGGGTGTGTGTGTGCGACACAGGGACAGTAGTGTGTGAGGAAGTGTTGTGTGAGGAGCTCGGGGACTGCCGGGCGGCTGTGACCCCCGAGGGCGAGTGTTGCCCCGTGTGCTCTGCAGCCTCACCACCTCCTCCTAGCGTGGACAATGAATCTGGTAACACTTAATTTAAGAACTAAATGAACATGTTTTTAATTAGTTTGTATAAATGTAATATCCACATTTCCTTATTGATACTGGGGCTCTTAGTATGGATTTTTATGTGATTTTAAAATACAGATTTTCATGTTTTGGTACCAGTAGTCACTACAATGCAGTGCACAGAGCTAGTCATTAATTGTATTTTTTCAGTCTTTAGATTATAAATACAATCTTCCAATGGGATATTAATTAATAATCATATAATTATGGTTACAAAATGCTTTATTTTCACTTTTGTGCAACAGGTTCATTGATAAATTGATGTGCATCACTAAATTGGGTTAAAGGGATAGTTCAACATTTTATAATCCCTTAGGAGTAGGTTCATTACCTTTAATTGTTGGTGCAAGCTATTTTTGGAACGGCGGAGCAGAGCCGCAAGCTGCTCAGAGCTATGCTACGGAGGCTGATGGGATTGTTTGGTTTCTCTCATCAAACTCATCAAATACACAATCCAACAACTCCAAAACACAATCCCATTAGCCTCCGTAGCATAGCTCTGGGCAGCTTGCGGCTCTGCTCCGCCGTTCTAAAAATAGCTTGCACCAACAATAAAGGTAACGAACCTACTTCTATTACTAGAGATTATGACAATGGGCCAATTTGCCAAACTGTCAAACTATTCCTTTAAATAATGGGCTGAGCATTATCTTAGGTTTAGGTGAAAAAGGATCTAGGATCCATATGTGATGTTGTTCTTGTAAGACTATTAGAAAACACTTGACAGTATCAGCAGATGAGGAACAACCCTGATGTCAGCTACTTGTTTTTCATAAAGATTCCTGCACAGAGGACGGCAAAGTCTACCACAACGATCAGATATGGTACCCGGACCCGTGTCGAGTCTGCGTGTGCGACACGGGCACGGTGTTTTGCGAGGAGGTGGTGTGTGAGGATATAGGTGACTGCCAGGAAACCGAGGTCCCAGAGGGCGAGTGCTGCCCCGTGTGCTCGGCCGCCACCCGGCGCCCCGGCACAGACGGTCACACCGGTAAACTGCTCTGTTACCTGCAGGATTTCTGCGGCTGCATTCTTCTCGGTTGTTTCGAGCCTGAAGCGTGTTTTCCCCTCCAACTCAGCGGCCGCTTCATCTTCTTCATCTGTGTCAAGGACGGCCGGTGCTTCTTCTCACCTGCTGTCTGAAGTTTTCCTCCTCAGTCCTGTGTAAACAAAATGTCGTTTTTTTTTTATATCTGTGACTTTGTGCTGTGAATTTCCCTTTGACTGTGTTTTAAGTATGCAAAAGGAATACATGGACTTTTTGGAAAATAAGCTCACAGCTCAATGAAGTGTCGGCGGAGAAAACAGTGGTAGCAAAAATGGACGATGATGGTGGAGCTGCTACCAGTTTTACTGCAACACAAATTAAATTGAGCAAGGAACTTATTCATCAAATAATGTGTATTCCTCTGGGAAATCGTAAAGCCTCTTCCATCCATGTGCTGTTATTGTTTTTGTTTTATCATTCATTGCGCTTTATGTGCACTTTTGACTGTGGTATTGGTGTCTGCACCCTGTTTCATGACAAATGAGACTGAAAGTATTGAAATCAAGCTGTTTCTTTGTTTAAAAACAGATGTACTGTTTAAAGCTGCTGCTGTGGGATTTTAAAGTTTGTGACTTTGGCAGCTCCATGTCATTATATGAAGAAAAATGCAGACCACTAAACACTGAAACCCCTGCACCAGGATTGTTCAAAGAAAAGATTCTGCTATCAGAACCGTTTGCACGATGCTAAAGTCACAAAAAAACAAATCTACACATGAAGCTTTGAGAAACAGGTGGATGCCTGTCCTTGTGTGTAACTGCTGAAGGTTCAGCATGCCAAAGTGTGTCATTTGCAGTTCGAGGAAAAGTTTGACATTTTGAGAGATGTGTTCAGTAGTAATACTATACTAAATACTTCTAAAGACTTTTGAATAAAGAGTTTTCTTATTTTTATACTGTGCAAAGTAAGCTAATCAACCTCTGTTCTAGCTTTGTAGTGTGCACACATCTTGCAAAATGTTGAATTGTTCCTTTAAGTTCTTAAGCTATTGACTGTGTTTCAAGCAAAAACCCCAGATGCTGATTTGATTTTTGTTTCTCAAAGACACCTGCACAGAAAATGGGAAAGTCTACGCCAACAACGACATGTGGAACCCGGAGCCATGTCGGATCTGTGTGTGCGACAACGGGACCGCCGTGTGCGAGGACGTGGTGTGCGAGGACCTCGGTGACTGCCAGGAAACTGTGACCCCTGATGGCGAGTGCTGCCCCGTGTGCTTGACTCCGCCTTCAGCATCCGCCGTCGACCCCACAGCAGGTAAACGCCAACTCCCATCGCTCTCCCTGCAGCTCTGACTCTGCTGAGTTTAACACATCCTCTCCGACTGTGTCGCAGCTGCAGATGGGGATGAAAAGGAGAGCTGTACGGTGGAGGGGGAGACCTACCAGCACAACGACATCTGGAAACCGGAGCCCTGTCGCGTCTGCGTGTGTGACAACGGCGTGGCCATCTGCGACGAGGTGCAGTGCGAGCTCCTGCCCAACTGCGAGAAGGTCGTCACGCCTGAGGGAGAGTGCTGCCCCGTGTGCGACAGCTTCGCCAGTGCCAGCAGGGTGATTGGTGAGAGAGTCCACATGCGCCTGCAAACACACACAAACAGTGATGTCACATTGTCCCGACACACTTTGAAGTACATACATCGCTGCAGCAAGTCAGCAAAAACAACAACAGTAAATATAATATAACTGGGGAGAATATCATCTAATTCATTTTCTTATTTCTCTTTTCCCCAAGAACTGATGGGCTTCAAGGTAAGTGAATCACTTTGACAGAGGTTCATTTAAGCAAAAGTGAAAACTATGGTTAATTTTTTAATTAAAACTAATTTTGTTTCCTTTATAGGGACAGAAAGGTGAACCAGGAGATATTCCATATGTAAGTTAACTAAAGAGTGGTTATCTCTAATTGCAGCTTCCAGTTGTTTGCTTTTCATAACACCTATACAATTTTCTTCTTAGGTGGTGGGCCTTCCCGGACCTCATGGACCCCAGGTGGGTTTTTATTTTTTATTTATTTATTTATTTTTTTACTATTTTTGCTCTTGTTGTTGTTTGTGTTTGCATGTGCCTGTCTGTATAATTAAATAATCTACATCTAAAGTCTAATCTACATGCACCAGGTTTTTAGAATGGCTGCAGTGCCCAATTTTGACACAAGAGGGCACCAAATGTCAAGTGTTTTGTGTTTTGTATGTGCTTGTGGTTGAGATGCACCCTGCACATTTAATCAAGGATGTGTGCAATTAAAAGAAAAAGAACATCTTGGCTCATCGGTTCAATTCATTTCAATTCAAAATCATTGTAATTGGATGTATTTATGATTATATTTGTCTGCATGGTTCAGGGGCCTCCTGGAGCTCAGGGCAACACTGGACCAAGAGGCTTCAAAGGCAGACGGGTAAGTCTGAATCACAGTTCACTGATGATCTGATGGTTTAATATAATAATAACCTGAAGAAACACATGCTGTGTCTCAATTGAATGTACATGGGTGTGAACTGTCAGTTTGGCACTTGTCAACTGTCCATAATGTGCTGTTATAGCAAGGTGACCTAATTTCTAGCATAAAATACGATAACTTTGGTATCATTCTTTTTACAGTCTAAGATCATTACAATTTACAAATTAGCTCCAGCCGAGAGCCACGGGGCACACAAGTAACTAAACACATTATCCGGCGCAAAACTCGTTCATTTCATCAATATTTTGTGATGATACACTAGTGCTATTTCCCCTCCGAGCCCGTGGTGGCATGTTATCAACATCCTGCGCCTGTAGGTTTACCCACTGACCTCTGACCTGGATCCCTTGTTTCCTGTCTTACATTATTGGACAAATTATTGGACAAATTTCCAGGTGTGTCTGAGACTCACCTGGATTTATCAGTTTTTGCTGCTTGCCAATTAGCATCTGCCGCTGCTAGCTAGCAACTTCTTTCTCTAGCGAGCAATTTAAACGACTTTTCCGGACGACTGAGTTACTTTTTACAGATTAGAGTAAATAGCAGGAATTGCGTGTATAGGTTATTTGAATAATTTTCTATTTCTGTCTTCAAATACGTGTTCATTATAGTGACGGTTAGCTTACCTGTGGATTTCTGAGTTGACTGGGCAATCACATGCCATGTCACTGAAATGTAGCTTCCCCATTGGCTTTTTTCCAATTTAGCTATTATTATAACGTTAGCTGGCTGCAAGCTAGCAACTTTTCCCACCAACACATGTTAAGATTTTTGGACGAGCCGTGGCTACTTTGTACAGCAAAAAGTTATTAATAGGTAATAAAATCAGTGTATAAATAATTTATAAAGACACAGAGTCAGGCCAGGTACTTACACACAAGTTAGTGAGGATTTCTCGAGGTTCTTGTTCACCTCCACCGTTGAACGAGAATTTGCAAGTTCAAGTTCGAACTTTGACCCCTTGTGGATAGAAATATTTTCTACTCCTCATTGTTTTCATATACCATCCTCTACTTAAAAAATAAAGAAGCTAAAAACACTCACCCTATTTAAGACTCCAGCTTTTATATAACAAAACACAATTAAATTATGGACAAGCAGTGGCACTGTCTTTTTGTATGCATCATTTACAATAATCTGTTAAATTTCTTACACAAAGTGTAGTGTAGTGCAGTTGATAAGTTGTTAGAGTTGTTTATTATCGTGTACACACCCAAATGAAGATGTCCTCTCTCCTTTCCCACACAACCTACAGGGATTCCCAGGGCCTCCAGGATTCGACGGAGAGCCCGGTGTGCCAGGAAATCCAGGTGAAGCAGGACCTCCCGGCCAACATGCAGCACCCGGGGTGAGTTTTTTTTTTCTCAGTGTCAGTTTACTTGATCACTGCAGTAATGTTATATTTTGTGCATTTATCTCAATTATATCTCTATTTAAAGGGCAACCTAGTGTCACAGATGGCTTCAGGTTTCAATGAGAAGTCTGGCTGGGCTGGGATGGTGTCAGGATCCAGGGTGAGTGCTGCACAGTTATACAGACAAAATGACTTGCTCTACATTTATTCATTTGTTGTGATGTAACCTACAGTTCAAACTACAGTGAATTAAATGTTGCTATTTCAGGGTGAAGCTGGACCACGAGGACCACCAGGGCAGAATGGCGCACCAGTAAGTTTTGGCCATAAATAAAAGTGTCTGTAACTATTAGTCATTTGGAAATTTCAGAGAAATAACTCTCCTGCTTCACTATAATAGGGTCCAAGTGGTGGTCAGGGAATCCCAGGAGAATCTGGAGATTCAGGACAAGTGGTATGAACATGTTTACATTTTACACAACCTCTCTCTCAAAGAGTTATCTAAATTGAGCTGTTGAATTTTGAAAAAGTTGTAACATGTTCCCTGCGTTTGTCCGCAGGGTGAGCCCGGTCATCGCGGACCAGATGGGCTACCGGGAAAACCAGGACCTGATGTGAGTCAGACACAGATTATAATATAAGTTACTGGTGTTGACAACTAGTTGCATTATAATTAGGAACTTTAACTGTCAATAACTATTTCATTTGCTGTGCATAGGGAGAATCTGGATCTCCAGGTGCCACAGGAGAACCAGGATTTCCAGGATCTGTGGTAACTAACCATCTACCAGTCTTCAAATATATTGATTACAAACTATTAATGAAAACCCAGCGCATCAAATGCCTCAGTTTCCCCTAAGATATAAAATGTATCGTTATTGTTTTATTGACAGTGTAGAATGGGAATTCATGATGGATTTGACTGTTTCTCGTCTCTAGGGTTCAAGAGGATTCCCAGGACTCCCAGGTCTTCCAGGACTGAAAGGTCACAAGGTCAGTCGAACATTCTTTGCCTTGACTTTTACTCTTTTTTTAAAAAAAAATTCCCCTTTGATATCCAGAACTCACCTGTTTCTGTGAATGTAAATCTCTCCAACAGGGACACTCGGGTCTTCTTGGGCCAAGAGGAGAGTCTGGAGCTGTAGGAACTAAGGTATGAAGGTGTCAGGTTCTCAAATTCTCAAAAAATCCACTATGGGGATTAAATAATGGTAAGCAAACCTGCATTGTGTCTGTGTCTTTGTATTTTGCAGGGAGCGTCTGGTACTCCTGGTGCTATGGGTGCTCCTGGGCCACTGGTAGGTAACAACAACACACACAATAAAACGATCAACACAGACGTCAGTCACACAGATACTGAGCCGGTTGTCTGTTTCAGGGACCGGCGGGTCAGCAGGGAGAGAGGGGCAGAGCCGGCCCAACTGGGCCAGTGGTGAGAAAATAAAATCCTCCAGTTGAGAAAGTAAAATCACGTAAAAAGATTTTGCCACATTGACACATTTTCTCTTTCTTTCTCTTTTAGGGAAAACGTGGAGCTTCCGGACACGTTGGCAAACCAGGTCCTCTGGTAAGAACGAGTATGACAGATCAGGCCTGAATGAAAACGAACGTTAAATAAGAAATTGAGTATTTATTATGTCATATAATTATATTATAATTCCAGGGTCCACTGGGAATCTCCGGTGTGCCAGGATTTCCAGGCAGCCCAGGAATGAAGGTGAGTGTGTTTACAGTGTATAATGTCCTCTGGTGTGGCAGTGTTCACATTGATGTTGTCCTTAAACGTGTCCTCAATCTTGTCCTCTGGTGCAGGGTGAAGCTGGACCCACAGGGGTGAGAGGAAGTCCAGGACAGCAGGGACCCAGAGGGGACGCCGGACATGGAGGACCACCTGGACCGACAGGACAGCAGGTGTGTTGTAGTTAAATTCTCAGTTTTGTTGCAGTTTTTCTTTTCTTATATAATTATTTTATATTTTATTTTAATTATATTATTAATTAGTTGTTATTTATTTTGAACAGGGTGCAGCAGGAACTGATGGAGCTCCAGGTGCCAGAGGACAAACAGTAAGTGGAACCACTTCAATTCTGGATATTACTACTACTGTATATCATAATTAATATCACGATTGATCGTTTTTTTTAAATGATCAATTATTGATTTTTTTAAATGATTGATTATTGATTAGGGGGCAGAGAATATACTTTTTTTTTTTCATCCCTCTCCTTTCCATGCATGGATAGTGTAAATTATAAGCTATTATCATTTTGTCAGTAATATATGAATCGAAAATGCATGGAACAAAAAAAATTAAATCTGTGGTTGTCTTTCCTCCCCAGGGACTGGCAGGTGTTCAGGGTCCATCTGGTTTGCTGGGCCCACCCGGGCCCCCTGGCCCCCAGGGAACTACAGGATTACCAGGACCCAAGGGCCAGTTGGTACGAGGTCTTATTTCACCTCTTCTTCTCTCCCTTCTCTGTGGCAGTTTAACGCAGTGGTGGCTTTAATGCTCTGTTGCAGGGCGACGTTGGCGTTCCTGGATTCAAAGGAGAAGCTGGACACAAGGGAGAGAGAGTAAGTCCCAGTTGGTTTATTGACAAATATTTCAACTATTTTCTTTAGGGTGCGATTGATGTATTTACTGGTTATTGATTTTGGTGTGATGTTAGGGAGACCATGGCGTTCAGGGTCCATTGGGCCCAATGGGAGAGGATGGGAAGCGTGGACCACGGGGTGATGGTGGATCCATTGGGCCTCCAGGACCTCCAGGAGAGACAGTCAGTCAATTATTAATTAAATTAAATTATAATTAGTAAAAACTAATGAAGATTTCTTTCATTCTTCTTCATCAAACTGTTGATATTTAAAGATGTGTCCTTCATCCGTTGTAGGGAGCTCCAGGAAATCGAGGTTTCCCCGGTGCTGATGGTTTACCAGGCCAGAAGGTGAGTTCAGTTCACGCCCCAAAGACAAACAATGGCAGAATGAAACTAAATCATGTTAACTAATATGTTTTAATGTTATTGTTGTGATTGATTTTGAATATGTGATGTCTGGCTTTAACAGGGAGCCCAGGGTGAAAGAGGCGTGGCAGGGTCAGCTGGTGCCAAAGGTTTATCTGGAGATGTGGGACGTCCCGGAGAGCCAGGTTTAACTGGAGCTCGGGTAAAACACACATGTTGTAATTATTTATTTAAGTGATTCAAACCTGATTGAGTATTTTAAGATATTTTAAAACCTCCTTCCTCTGTTGTCTTATTTCCCAGGGTCTGACTGGACTCATCGGTGCTCAGGGAGCTGAGGGAAAACTAGGACCAGTGGTAAGCGAAAAACCTTTTATCTCCTCTACTTGTCAACATGTGACAACTTAACCAAAACAACCAAAAAAGGACTTGCTTCTCTCCCCGGAGTCTGGAGCAAAGTATGTGTGGTATTTGGTACGCGATGGCATGAATTAAATGTTCTTTCTTTCTGTTCTTTTCAAGGGCTCGGCAGGAGAGGATGGCAAACCAGGCCCAGCTGGTTCGACTGGAAACAGAGGTTCAGCTGGACCCATGGGCCTGCCAGGACCAAAGGGCTTTGCTGTCAGTACAAATGTGTTTGAGATTAAATGACAAACTGTTTGTGTTAGGCGATAACCAAGAGAGGACTAGCATTACCCTCAAAGTGGAGGAACCTAAGCTCTTCTTTGGATAATATGTTAAAAAATAAATGTAAAAAAGCTCCAGAATGACAGTAAGGTATAAAATATATGGAAACAACGGACGCTGATTTGGGTTTTTGGTTTAATGTTGGTTTTCAGGGTGATGCTGGGAAGATTGGAGAGGCTGGAAGTCCTGGAGCTCCAGGTGCCAGGGTAACTATCACTATTAAACTAATCTTTCATCTTAAAATAACTATAAAGTACAAATCCACTGATAAATACTGTGTTTTAATTATTGAATTCTCCAGGGAGTGAATGGAAAAGACGGAGAGGAAGGAGCTGCTGGACCAGCAGGCCCAGCTGTAAGCATCCACACTGTGTTGAGAACGTTATAACAGATTTTAGAACATTTTGTTTAGATTATATTTAATTTGCTTCTTTCCAGGGTCCCGCAGGGAAAAGAGGAGAGCAGGGATCTCAGGGACTGCATGGTTTCCAGGTAAACTCCATCCTCTAATTATAAAATTAAATTATTTATATATGCATTTGTTTGATTTCCATTGTTATTCCATCTTGTAGCTAATTTCCTATACCAGAGTAAAGTTGATCTTCACCTCTATTATTGTCATTAGCATTAAATAAGGGGTTCATGTTTTTCAGGGTTTGCCTGGACTGCCAGGTGGACCTGGAGAGTCAGGAAAGCCAGGCAATGAGGTATGATGAAGTGACCTAGGGAATTATTGAGCTTCAATTTGGACTTTGTGTTCTATGCTGTCCAACATTGAGGATAACATCACTGTGTTTTTCAGGGTCTTGCTGGAGAGGCCGGTGCTGTTGGAGCTACTGGTCCAAGGGTTGGTCCATTGATTGATTGATTGATTGATTGGAAAAAATATTTTGAACATGAGAAAAATAAAATAACATAAAACAACACAACACATAAGCAGTGACAACAGACAAAAGCTCAACATCACTAATCACCGTCCCCACCACCGCTGTGTGTCTTTGTCCCCTGGTGGTCCCTGCAGGGAGAGAGGGGCCCTCCAGGAGAGAGAGGCGAGGTCGGACCCAACGGGCTGCTGGGACCCAAAGGAAGTCCAGGTTCACCAGGACCAGACGGTCCAAAGGTATGGTAACCATAAGACCAATGACATTTAGACTACAAGCACCAGGATGAGAACTCTGCATGTAAATCTGTGGGACTTTTTTTTTATATTCCAGGGAAGCTCTGGTCCAGCTGGTACTCCTGGAGAGCCAGGAGGTCCAGGACTCCAGGGGATGCCAGGGGAGAGGGGCATCCCAGGACCCTCAGGTCCAAAGGGGGATTCAGTAAGTTTATCATGATCAGAATCAGAAATGGTTTTATTTCCAAGAGCAGTAAAGGTCACTTTACAGCACAAGGAATTTGACGTGGTGTCAGGTGCACAAGAAGTACAAAACAGTAAAAAAGTGGCATATACTGTATACAATTTTATATTAATACACGATAGAATACAATTTAACAGAATAAAGACAGATATATACCAAATACAGAAAAGCAATTGCGCAAATTGTTAAAATTCAAAAATAAATGAAGGAATCCAATCAGACTGTTGTGTAAAGAAACTGATAGCTGGTTGTTGACTAATGATCTGGAGTAGAACAGAATACCTGATGTTGACCTATAGGATGCATCCTGTCTTCCAACAGGGCTCAGTCGGAGAAAAAGGACTTGAGGGCAAAGCTGGAGCTGATGGTGCTCGGGTAAGTTGGCACGGAAACACCAGACTTTTGTTTGTGATGAAATGTTTTACCTGACTGAAACATTTCCTCTGTCAAACCATCATTAATCTCAAAATGAATGTTTATGTGTTGATCTAAATAGGGACTTCCTGGTCCTGTTGGACCCGTTGGTTCCAGTGGACCCAACGGAGAGAAGGTGAGAAACCATCTGTTACTTTGCTACACACATGTTGCCATGGTAAATTCACTTAATTAAACTTTACCTTCCTTTGTTTCAGGGTGAAACCGGCCCACCAGGACCTGGAGGACGCCGAGGCTCCAGAGGAATCGCTGTCAGTAGAAGATTTATTTAGCAAGTGACATGAAATTGGCTTTGAGTTGAATATTCTTCTTGATAAAGTGTGTTTTGGGTGTGTGTGTGTGTGTGTGTGTGTGATGATATTTACAGGGCTCTCGTGGTGAGAATGGTCCAACTGGTGCTGCTGGTTTCCCTGGTCCTTCTGTAAGTGGACACTACACACACACCGGGAAGCCACATCCAAAATATACCAGTGAATTAACTGAACAAGCTCAATAATAAATCACCTGATGCACTCTGCACTCTGTCTCAGGGTCCTGATGGTCAGCCCGGAGTCAAGGGTGAGACAGGTGAGCCAGGCGCCAAGGGAGAAGTTGGACCACATGGACCACAGGGCACAGCTGGGAAACCAGGATCACAGGTACATAGAACAGATGTATTTTGTTATATTTTGTCTTATATTGGCTTCATTTGCATAAAATGTATATAAAATATTTATCTGATCTAACTTTGTATGTGTGTGTTTTAGGGACCAGCTGGTGTAACTGGACTGAAAGGTGGCAGAGGAACCAAGGGACCAACTGTGAGTTATTCAATAATGAAAATGATCTGATACCAGAAACTTAATTTCTGAACAGGAACATTTTTTTAAATCACTGACATATCCCAGAATGTAACTGTGTCCCTCTGACAATTCTACTGGCATTCCATCTGTTGAAAATGCTGGCACCTAAAATGTTCAAACTAACACTTCAAGCATTCAAATTGGCATCTAAAGGGTTAAAGGGACAACGAGGAGTTTTGGAAAAGTGAATTCATTCGCGTCCGCAAAAGTAAGAAAACACTGGTCGGCTCGCCCAGCATTTCCGCCACCACTAATAATAACAAAATAACGATAGAGACAAAACGATGTATTTATCAAAAACGGGCCCATTAACAAGTGTGGGAAACGTAGATTCATCCACGTTAAAGCATAAGTCAGCAATCACTTACACAGAGTGTTTGGGCCGAAACACGAGTCTCTCCGTCACTCTGCTCTGCTGTAAACCGAGGAGAAAACTTTCCTTGTAGGATACAAGCGTTATCCAATGAGGAGAGAGAACGGCATGAAGGGCTGTGTGTGAAGCCAAGGTATGCGCGTGAATGTGGTGACGTAGCACGAGGATCAATAGATTCATGACGAGGGCGGGGGCTGCTAACTCATGGTGCGTTCAAGGAAACTCGTAACTTGTGTTTTTCCGACCTGTGAAGTCATACCAGTTCGATCTGGTACGAGTTCACGGGTCGGAGGACCAATAGATTCACTTTCACAGGCAACAGGACGGTAAAAACACGAGTTACAGGTTGCCTGGAACGCTACAAAGTCGTAAGTCGTGACTTGAAGCCGTAATTTACGGTTACGGTTTCAAAAGCCTGCCTGGAACGACCGGATGGCTTACTTATGCTTTAATATGAGACTTTTTTATTGTCTCATAATTTTTCGTTCTGCCGACGGAGAAACTCCTCGTTGTCCCTTTTAAATATTTGAAAATAAATGCCTAAATAAATAAATTCTTGGTAGTTATGATCAGGGTTAACGTGGAATAAAAGATTTATGAAAAGAATGTGGGAATAATATCAACATAAGATATTTTTAGAATGTTTCAGAAGGGGACAAAAATGTCCTTTTTCAGAAAGTAAGGAGTTTTTTTGGTCACACAATGAAGTATAGTATTTGTGTTTGAAATTCAAAAAATGCACAGCTGGACCAAATATGATGAGGAAGACCATATCCAGTGTGAAATTAGAGGAGGGGACACAAATATCCCCTTTAGGGATTAGGGTTAAACTTTGTAATATGTGATATGTTGGACCTAAGTGTGTTTCTTCTTCCTGCAGGGTGCACCTGGTTTCCCTGGGTTACCCGGAGGAGTTGGATCAGCCGGCAATGTTGTGAGTTTGTCATTAAAACAATCATCAGGTGTGAACATTCATAGTTTCTACATTTTTACTGACACAGGACACTGTGTATGATTACTTTCAGGGTGCTGTTGGTGCCGACGGACCCATCGGCGCTCCAGGAAAGCAGGGCCCTGGAGGAATCAGAGGAGAGAACGGAGCTCCTGGACGTCAAGGAGAGGCGGGACCCGCGGGTCCACCAGGCACCCCTGGAGAGAAGGGAGACTCCGGCGAGGACGGTCCTCCGGTCAGAGGAAGTCCAGACTGATGTTCAGCCATTGATCAATAAGCCCCGAGCTGATCAAACTGTGTGTTTCTCTCTGACAGGGACCTGACGGACCCCCAGGACCCTCTGGCACTGCAGGACAGCGAGGTATCGTGGGTGGGCCTGGACTCAGAGGAGAGAGGGGCATGATGGGACTGCCAGGTCCTGCTGTAAGTCTTGTCTTCACTTCAGTTCACACTGATGGATTCATCTCTGTAGAGTTCTTCAGTAACTAACACAGTAAATAACACTGAGCTTTACTCCTTTGTTTCCCAGGGTCCTCCTGGAAAAGCTGCAACCCCTGGAACGCAAGGCGGCGTTGGGCCTCCCGGTGTCGGTGGGTTACCAGGAGCTACGGGACCAAGAGGAGATGCTGGCCCTGAGGTTTGTCCTGTAGAGATGTGGAGCTGCTGTTTACACTCTTTGTGCTGCAGTGATACCTGCTCATTCATTCATTCATTCATTCCCGTTGACCCCTCCCTGGGGTATAAGGAACAAAAAAAAGAAAAAAAAGGACATCAGATCCACATAATGTACACATTGACAGCACCTTAAATTTTCTTCAAATTTAACAAAACCTTCATTATCATTACGAGATGACATAAGCTTTTTACATTTGTAAAAATGTGGATTTACTCTATAGAACCTTCTGATGAGCTCTTTTCTGTCTTCATTATAGAAAGGACAAACAAGCAAATAATGGTATTCATCACCTCAGTCACCAGATAAACAAAGAGCACATTGTTGAGGATTATTATCCCGGTCATATGTACCTGTGTTACAAACACAACGTTGTCAGATTTATTCTCACCTGTGTTTCTTCAGGGTGTTGCCGGAGCAGAGGGCTCTCCTGGTCAAGACGGTCTTGTAGGAGACAGGGTAAGAAGCATGTATGATGTGTTGTTTTGGATATTTAATTATTTGGTCATACCATCGGTGTATTCATTGGCCCATGTATGTATGTCCAGGGAGACAGAGGAAACCCAGGTCCAGAGGGTCTGGCTGGTACCACAGGGTCTCCAGGAACTGAGGGTCCAGTGGGAGTTACCGGCGGTCCAGGACAAATGGGTGAAAATGTGAGTTTGACAGACAAAAATATAATTAATTTATATTTAATATGCTATGTTTGTCAGTAGGCCACAGTTACAAACTGTTTCATCGTTTGGTTTGAATTCAGGGCGCCAGAGGCACCCCTGGACCTCAGGGACAACCTGGAGTTCGCGGCAAAGTGGTGAATATGAAATACCAATTTTTCACTTTGACATTTTACACCAGCAGTTGTCGTCAGAAATAGTGATTTAAGTATTGAATTCTAAACCTGTGTTTGATTTCAGGGCCCTCAAGGACCACAGGGAGAGAAGGGAGCAGTCGGAGAGCAAGGAGAGAGGGGTCAGAAAGGTCACAGAGGTTTCACCGGTCTCCACGGTCTCCCAGGAATCACTGTAAGTAACACATTTGGATGGATGAAGATGGATCTTATTCTTTTTTTTTACTGCAGTCTTTTTTCCAGTTGTCTTTTTATTATGATTTTCCATGGTCCACATTTGTCCATCTTCTTTACTGATTCAAGGGGGCCACAGGTGACGCAGGAGCCATTGGTATTGTTGGACCAGCTGGTCAGAGGGTAGGTGTATTAATCCTGCCATACAATCACACCAGAAATATTGATTCCATATTGTGCATGTAAATCTCTCTTTGTTTCATATCTACACAGGGACCTCCAGGAGTGATGGGTCCCCCTGGAAAGGAAGGAAACATTGGACAGCCTGGACCCATGGGTGCTCCTGGAACAAGAGGAACCAGTGGAGATATTGGAGAACAGGTGACACAGAATATCATTTTATTTCAACCATCTTTAAAAAACAGACCAAATTAAAGTAGATTTATATTAATTACATTAACTTTTTTGTGTGTTTTATTAGAATTTGAATGGCATCATCATACATTCAACAACACAATAGCAGTAAAAAATATTAAAGGATAGTTCAACATTTTGGCCGATGAGATAATAACAGACCATTACGAGACAGAGTTGTTTTTGAGGTAAATTCATGCAAAACCGCTGATGCATCAAACTCATCAAATACACGATCCAACATCTAACATTCTGTTATTGTCTCAACTGGTCACAACCTATCCACGACAGCGTTTGGAGTTGTTGGATTGTGTATTTGATGAGGGAAACCAAGAAAGCCCATTAGCCTCTGTAGCATAGCTCTGAGCAGCTCGCAGCTCTGCTCCGTCATTCTAAAAATAGCTTGCACCGACAATTAAAGGTAACAAACCTACTGCTAAAACTACTGTATAGGGATTATGGCAATGGGCACAAAATATCAGTGGAATATAGGAAAGATAAACAGCCTCTAAAAAGTGAACATGATGTAAATTAAAATGTATTCAACTTCTACCACAAGAAGTACGTACATAGTTTTCCACATAACTTAGACAACACATAATTACTATGCACAGACATATACATAGGCCTACATACAACCACATAGTTACAGTAAGTGACTGAGGCGGCAAAACAGGACAAACATCAAAAGGCATATCAAAAATAATTTCATAAACTGTTTACCAGGGTCCAGCTGGTGAGCCTGGACCACCCGGCCCTCCAGGCCCTCCCGGACCTCCCACCGCAGCTGTGGAGGACCTCTTTGTCGCCCCGGCCGATTACGACGGGATCGGCGACGTACCGGAAGCGGCGCACTACTTAGAGGACGACGTGGCGGCCGAGCCCCCCCAGCCGGAGGAGTACAAAGATGAAGCCCTCCCCAACAAGAAGGCAGCCATCCTGCGTGCGGACACGGGCATCCACGCCACGCTGAAGACGCTCAGCGGACACCTGCAGAATCTCCGCAGCCCCGACGGCAGCAGGACCAACCCGGCCAAGACCTGCCAGGACATCAAGCAGTGCTACCCGCAGAAGAAGAGCGGTGAGGGTCCTGGTTTCATCACCTGTAGAGCAGCGTCACATGTGGACCCCAGTGGTCTGAACTCATCCAGGTGTTCTCCTTCCACACAGGTGAATACTGGCTGGACCCCAACCAGGGAAGCACTAAAGACGCCATCAGGGTTTTCTGTAACATGGAAACCGGTGAAACCTGCATCTCGGCCAATCCTGCCAACGTCCCCCGCAAGGCCTGGTGGACCAAGTCCACTCCCACTGTCAACAAACCCGTCTGGTTTGGAGCCGACATGAACAGTGGAACTAAAGTGAGAAATCAAGAGCTTTATTTGGATGCATGCAAGTTTTAGAAACTGCAAAATCTCAGGTGTTCACAGGTTTAATTTAACATCACACTGCCTGTTAGTTTTAGAATGGATTTTACAGTAGGGTTCTCTTACTGAGTTCATACAACTCTTAACCTCTTGCTTCCTCATGTTTATCAGATTTGCTTTTATTATATGAGCCTGTGCTCAGCTCCTCTGGCAGTTGTACCAAAAGTCAGAACTTAAACATATGTTGAGGCATCTTTTCATTACTATGGCCCCCAGCTTTGTAACAGTCTACCTGAGGACCTGGGGGCAGCACCAAGTGTATGTTTTCAAAGCAAGCTCAAAACTTCAAAATCTTTTTAGTCTAACTTTTAGCTGAATTTTATCTATTTTTATTTTATTTAATGCCATTTTACTTTGTTTTTATTTGTAACTGTATTTATTTTTCCCGTAGTTATTGTTAGATTTATTACACATTTTATAGTTTTTTAGGGATTAGATTTATGTTTGTTTTTTTACTTCATGTGTTTCCTCATTATGAAGGAATGATAGTGTTTCCTCAAATTCACTCTGGTTTAACAGCTCCCTGTCATGAAAGCACTGTGGGATGACGGGTAGGGGGTTGGGGGGGGGCGGTATGTCTCTGATGTCTCTGGATATGTAAAGCAAATTTGGATTACAAATCCCGTATGAGAAATTAATTTGATTTGATGTGATTTGAATTCCAGTTCACCTATGGAAACAGCGAGGAGCAGCCCAACACCGTGGCCGTTCAGGTGAAGCTGCTGCAGCTTCTGTCCAGGGAGTCGTACCAGACCATCACCTACCACTGCAAGAACAGCGTGGCCTACAAAGACGAGAAGAGCAGCAACATGAAGAAAGCTCTGGTCCTCAGAGGCTCCAACGGCCAGGAGATGAGAGCACAGGGCACCGCCCGCCTCCGCTACACCGTCCTGGAGGACGGCTGCTCGGTAAGCCCTCGCCAGAATTACCTCTCTAGTAAAAGAAAAAACAAATTGATTGTTGACAGGGTTTTTTTTCTTTGTCTTTATTGTTGATGTGTACACAGTCCATGTCTCTCACTTATCAGAACATTGTTCTTCTTGAGTCCTTATGTTATGAGTATATGTTCCATACATTCCCTGTAATGTTTCCAAAATATAGTTATATACATTACTTAGATATAGCCCAGAATTCTGGCAATAATTAGGTGAACATGTGAACCAAAATTTTAATAATAATCTCCACATTTTTCTCCAACATGCTGTGGTACAGATGAGAATTTGTTCCTAATTTTGGGTTTGACAAAGAATCTAATTAGGTTCTTCGAACAATATAATCTCTAAGCACCTGATGGTTGACTGTTGTGTTCTCCAAATATATAGCCATTCATCTTCAGAAATATTCACACTCAGCTCTCTCTCTTGCCTCCATTAGATACTCATATATTGTAGAAATGATTCTAAATTTCTTTGATTTGTAGATTTCATTTATGGTTCTAATTATGTCATTTTTATCCAGATTTACATTGTGTTTTATTTCTTCGTTGAAAAAGTCTCTTATTTGCAAATATCTGAGGTCTTGGTTATATAATTTATGTTTTGTTTATGTCCTGGAAACTCATGAAATTCCTGTTTATAATTGCTGTACATATTGATGTTATTCCATTAGGAATCCATTGTTTAAAACTCTGCTCAAGAGAACCGGGTAAAACACCTGTCACAGGCTTCTCAGTTTGTATTTTCATACCAAATTAAACCACAATTTTAATGTAAATTGGGTGACAGTATCCACCTCTTCAGTTATACTCATTTCTTCTCTATCTCCAATAAGACTTGGAATTTCTCTTCCTTGTACAGATTGTTCAAAGTTTTTTCCTATTAACGTTTTTTTTTTTTTTTTTCTTTAAGCAACCAAACGGACAGTGGGGAAAGACAGTGATCGAGTACAGGACTCAAACTTCGGCCAGGCTGCCCATCATGGACGTAGCCCCCATGGACATTGGAAAGCCTGATCAGGAGTTCGGCCTGGACATCGGTCCCGTGTGCTTCTCATAAAACACAACACCCCCAACACAAGATGGACTCAGACTGGCCTTATCAGAGGAGTTACACCACCAGCAGATAATTATAGCATATGGCCTCCTCTCTCTGTGAGTATACAAGTCGATACAGATTCTTCACACATGGCTGCATTTCCCACGGGCTGTCGGAAGTATGGCGTGCCGCGCGTCGGGTGGGACGCTGACGTAATTTATTCACCATGTCAATAGATTTATACAAGTGCTCTACAGGGAAACGCATGTGGGAGGATGAAAGAAAGGTGCTAAATAAATAAAAAACGAAAGGAAGGTGGGTTTAGATTTTAAACTTGCATAAACTGGAAAAACAGCCAATAACTTTAAATCTTAAAGAGCTGCAGTGTCTTTTATCTTTTTTTTTTTGAAGAGTTTTTATTGCCTAAGAATTAAAGGTTTATTTTAAACAAAGGCATCCAAACCCTTTCATTTTTTTACTCATGATGGCTTTTTTCCAGTAAATGCACACCCAGAGGCTTGAATAGGGCAACAACTAGTAGTTCTTAATTTTAATGGAATAAAAAAACGAAAAGAAAATCATGCTTGAACCTAAATTATTCAGTTCTGTGCAGGAACTCATTTACTCTCTCAACAGGAAAACCTTTGTATTATCCGTTTAACAAAAAAAAACTGTAAATGCAACATATGGCTGTAAATTGCAAATTATGTGTTTGTTGTTAACTGTGGATGTGGAATAAATGTCTCTCTTTGGAACGACTGTGCTGGGAAAAAATTGAATAAACACCCGGTTCCCCCTTACGAACGGCAAGATTTTGCTTTGGAATTGAATGTGAGTGAGCTCATGTCACCACAAGAGGGCGACAGCGCGTTTAGCACCAGGTGTTAAAATACAGGTAACTGCTTTTACCAGATGTTTCAGGTGGAACAGGTTCATTAAGGTTGCTGAAATGAAAAATAAGGAGTTTACTTGGGTTTGGAAACAAATTAACACACACTGATGTGTTTTTCTGCATTGGTGACTCAACGCACTGTTTTACTGTTTCATAAATGTGCTTGAAAATCTCCTTTTATGTTTTCCTTCACCGTTTCAGTGTGTACTCTGCATGCACATGGGTGTGTGAGCCTAACCAAGATGAAAAAAAAGAAAATAAAGAGCCAGAGAGAGGGAGCGAGAAGGCGCCCTTACAGGAAGAAAAAGAGCCAAAGTTCAGGCAGCACATGTTTCTGGGTCGACCTTTCCTCTCGGCAAGCGCTGAAAGACGTGACACTCTCGCCGTTTCCTGCAGCCCCGGGGCCTCGCTTCACATCTGTCGAGGTGGTCATTTTTAGCCAGGGCTGCTATTTTCATTTCAGCACATGGAACAAAAAAAAAAATCTATCAGAGAGGTAAAAGTATGAGCGAAGGAATCTAACCTGTGTTTCTGAGTGAGCTCTGCGTTACATTTTTACACAGTGCAGCGCTTCATACACAAGCTGCTCAGCTGGAGACTGCAGCATCAGGAGAACTAAATTACATAAGACTGAAAGCCAGTGCTTCACCCAAAAAAAACTCCCATTAGGCAAAAGCAAGCTGTTAAAGGGATAGTTCAACATTTTTGCAAATCGGCCCATTGCCATAATCCCTATAATTTTAGGAGAAGGTTCGTTACCTTTAAGCTTGCGGCTCTGCTCTGCCATTCTAAAAATAGCTTGCACCGACAATTAAAGGTAACAAACCTACTCCTGAAACTATAGGGATTCTGGTCTATGGGCCAATTTGCCAAAATGTTGAACTATCCCTTTAAAATAAAGGCCTTCATATCCAGAATTTAATCCCTAAATAAGTGCACATTTGCTAGCACTTAATGTGATAAAATCCCACATAGGAAATTTGGTTGTTACAGTAGCATACAAGGTAAAAAAGTATATTTTCTAAAATAAAATAATATATACACAGCGTTGATTGTTGTAATAGAAACTATTGCACAGATAGGGGTTGCATGGGAGTGTACATGGGTGTGAAGCTAAAACACATTAATGCTATTGTTGCAGATACTTGGTCATTAATCAACTTGTAATTTTGACCTGCTGCTACCCTGAAGCCAAAGTTGTTACAGATAATAACTAATGGTGATCCTCACAGCGCTGTCACTCAAATGCAACAAACATCAGCTGCACGGTTCTGTGGAGGGGGGTCACAGGATTCATCCAATGGGAACCGCCACAATATGTTAAACCGATACGTCTAACAGTGGTTGAGATATTTCTAGTCTGGGCTAAAGCTTTAATGAGCTTCCTGTCATCTCAGAGAATCCACTTCCTGAGGAAATATACAAGTCTAGAGGCTGAATCCTCCTCTTTCTCCTCCTTTCATCTCTCTTGCCTCTATGCTTTAAGGTCACTTTTTCCAGCCTGACACGGTTTTCTGTCACATTACAAGAACAACCCCCCTGCCTGTCCCACGCACTCATGTGTTTTAGTGCCCGCTTCGCCCCGAGCGACGACCAGCCGAGTCTACGACCCTGAGATGACTTGGCAGCGACGCCCAGATCCTGACTTGGGGTGTCTCTCTTGTTTCGCCGAGGAGCGTCGATGAGATTTCCCAGCTACTCCTTTTCCTTCCTGTGCACCCTCCAACCCCACCTCACTGCTGCCCCGCAGAAACACTTAAAGAACATAGGGAAAGGATCATGAGAAAGGATCATGCCATTAACCTAAATTATTCTCGCTGGCATCAAAACACAGGCCTGAGAACAGATTCTAACAATCGAGGGGAAGACATAAATTCTTCTGGTTATATTATGGGATATGTTGGGTTCTCGAAGAACACACGCTGCTGTCATTCATCGTGGGTTCACATGTAAAGATACATATCCATGATTTAATGGAGGTTTATCACAGATTTAAACTCATTGTTTGGCCTCAGCTTTCTTTCTTTCTTTCTTTCTTTCTTTCTTTGGTATACCATTAACTCAGGTCTCATTTGCAAACCATCCTCTTTTGTACTTTATTGTAACATTGAGCTCATTGTTTGGCCTCAACTTTACTTCTTTCTTTCGGTTTTCTTTCTTTCTTTCTTTCTTTCTTTCTTTCTTTCTTTCTTTCTTTCTTTCTTTCTTTCTTTCTTTCTTTCTTTCTTTCTTTCTTTCTTTCTTTCTTTCGGTTTTCTTTCTTTCTTTCTTTCTTTCTTTTTTTCTTTCTTTCTTTCTTTCTTTCTTTCTTTCTTTCTTTCTTTCTTTCTTTCTTTCTTTCTTTCTTTCTTTCTTTCTTTCTTTCTTTCTTTCTTTCTTTCTTTCTTTCTTTCAATGGTATACCATTAACTCAAGTCTCATCTGCAATGGTTGTTCACCAAAGATCACCTCGGATCAGATTGTGGCATCATTGGATTTAAATTTAAATTGGATTTTCAATGATATCTATTTTTTTACCATCTCGTAAAAAACAGGTGGGATAGGAAATAATGTGTGAAGGGAAAGTAAACACGTCAACACGTCCTTTTCAGTCAGATAAGAGCTGTTGAATGCTGAGTTACGCAATATTTTAATGACAAATCCAGGGGCGGTAGACTATATATTCATAAATATAATACTTTAAATTTATACTATGTGTATTTTTCTGGCTTTGGTTTTTCCCACAAGAACCTGAAATCACAAATGAAGTCAGAACTCCCACCCTTCCTCCACACAAAGAGATTAGCTGCACTTGAAAATGATAGTCGAGCTCTTCACATGGGTGCTGCCTCTCTTTCTCTCTCTCTACACACACACACACACACACACACAGGCTCGGACACGCACCCCTCCTCCACCGACTGAGGTCGAAGCTGATCGAAAGGGAAATGGGCCGCTCTAACATCCCACCTTTTCCCAGATCCTGGGAGGAGCCTGCGCCTGGTGGCAGCGAGGAGAACAATGGCAGGAAACTGGGAGAGGAGTGAGGGAGTTCCTGTTGGCAGGATGATGCTGAAGACAGGAGCAGCGGCGCGCCTCATACAAGTGGACACTGGCCCTCTGCCCTGGGCAAGAAGGAACTGGGCTCTTTAAAAAACCGTAATAGGCTTATTGTTTGAAATGTTTTGAAGAGTTTTGATTCCAAATGTCTGACGCTTGAAGGGAACGTGTCTTAGATGTTCTGCCGCCAGATCCGACAGTGTCCGAGCAAAAATTGCTTACAAGGCAGATAATGTTTTCACATCCCAGCTCCCGATGGGAGCTGTCACGTTTATATCAGAGTTATTGATCCTATAAATTCTTGGGTATAAACACAATTTTCGTGCACCTTATCAACTACACTCATTTTTGAGAGTGAAAAAAGTTTTTGGGATATGAGTAATGTCAAACCACCTCACCAATGTGGTTCTTACCTTCACAGACATGTGAAATGATGGCTTCCTCCTTAATATTTGGTCACATGCTCAGTTTTTCTTATGGTTACCTAGCAACAAGGGGTGGCTCAACTTGCCCATATGCTCAACTTACCCCACTCCCCTCTAATTAGTTCTGGTATGTTTAGGATTCACTGTCTCTGATTCAAATTGAACCAAAGACCCACCTGGTCAAAAATGTCTTTTTAAAGGGCTAATACAGGCTGGTATGATAAAATTGTTAGAATTTGCAAGCTTGACCTTTGACCTTTGACTTCCAAAATCCAAGCACCTCATCCATGAGCCCCAATGAAGGTTTGGGTCAAGTTTGAAGGGATTCCCACAAGGAGTTTCTGAGGAGTTCCTGGTCCTAGTGCACATTTGAGCCAAGGCATTTCTGAGATCTTGTTGACCGATGACCCCCCCACCCCCAAAAAACTAATCTGTGATCTATGACTGGGTTAGAAATAAAAAAAATAGAAGCCTCTAATATCCTTGACCTTGTTTCCGTTTTAGCAGCCAGGGTGAATAGTGATGAGGTCTATCTGCAGGGGACATAAATTTAAAAAAAGCAATCCCAGACCCAGAGCGGCGTTCCCTAGAGGTCCTCCTCACTGCGGCCCTGCCCAGCACTTTGGACATGAACTCTGTAATTCGTGTATTCTCACATTTGTTCCAGAAACACCAAAGTAGACGACCAAGTGTTGACGCATCACAGTGTGATGAGCTGCACAGATAATTCATGACCCCGCTGAGCTCCCTGAAAAAAGGGCCGCGCAGCGAGCGGCAGACTTCCTGCGGTCCCACCCACAGCCCGGGTCACATCCATACAGCCCGGGCCACATTGCTCACCCCAACCCTTGTTACTGTACGCCCTCCACGCCCTCGAGCACGGCCAAGAACTCATTCCATTGTTCTCAAGAGTGAGACATCCCCATGTTCAAGTGACCACATCATACTCGTGTACAGATGTGGGGATGGTGTCTATCTGAGCTAGTAGAGTGCATGGCAAAGCATTGTTTAGAAACAGAGTGTGGTTTAACCAGAAATTTCTGTGAACAGTGACGGCTTCTACTGAAGTTTAGGAAATTGATTCAACATGTTTGAAGCTTGAGTCATTCGACCTTAAATGGCGTGAAAACTTAATGTGTTTCTGAAGAAACTCATGTTTGTTTGCGAAGATGCTGCTTTGTTTCTCGTTGTTTCTGGCGACTGATGTGATGGCTGCTCCTCCTGGTTACTGTAATTTTTTTCCTCCCAGAAATCACAAGTTGCAGGTCACATGACCCGGGCTTCTTCTTCTTCTTCTTGTCAGTCTTTCATGACTCTCTCGATGTCAAACCTGACCTCTCCTGCATTCCTCACATACCACCCCTGCTGTTGCTGGGAAGGTAAAGTGCATCACGCCTTGTGCAACAGAGGGTTTTCTTTGGGAGGGGGGCTTCCTTTTATCAGAAAAGGAAACATCCAGTTGAACCAAGTATCTACCTCACATCCAAATCATCTTCCTCTGATTACATCTACTAGTTAAAACACTTAAATCAGTGTACAATAGAAACGAATAGAAAAGATGCAGAAGTGTAGTTTGAACAGGTAACGAGGAGTGGTCTAATTAGGCAGCACAATTGAAAGCACCTGTGTGTTGATTAGAGCAAGCAGTTGGAGCGCACATGTAGCCTCTCCTAACAGGATGTTAATACTGAAACACTTTTATTTATGTACAAGAGTTATTTTTTCCGGTCTAATATGAAAAACAACACTTTTAAGCCGCCTTGTGGGCAGGGGTGTTTCTAGACAATCTGGAGGCCTCAGGCAAGAGCAACCCCCCCATGGTCCCCCATTGTGATCTGAAAGGCCAAACTGCCTCCGAAACTGGTCATGAACACATTGGGACCACATTGAACACCAGTGTAAACGGTAATGTGTCCTCTATGCGGGCGGGAATACATCATTGCATGAAAACAAACTAGCCTGGTGGATAGCAGCAGTCAACGCCAGAGGCTACAGAAAACATTGTGGATATTTGTGGTGAGTGAGGATGAGTCCAAGTGACTCCTTTCAATTTGTTCAGATGAAAGTAGGCTATACAAGCAATTTTCTCTTCTTCTTCTACAAGCTACTATTTATTTTCTTTTTTCTTTTTTAATTTACATGCACAATGTGATTGCATCCTAATCAGATCTCAATGTGGACACTGGAGACGCATTTAGTTTGGCTAAAATCTGGGAAATATTTGCTGCTCTATAAAACTTGTCCTGTTGATGGCTGTTACTAAGCTCATACTGGTGTGTGGGAATTACTCCAGGAGTAGATGTGTTTGTTTTCTACATCTTTATTCCTGCATGTTTGTGTTTGTGTTTGCAGGACTGTCACCATGCAAGGGGAGCACATGTGTGACACCGTGTCTCCATTTCCAGCTGTGTCCTGTGGAAAGAAGTGCCGCGGACTCGTCTGTCTGCCCGTGCATGAAACATCGGCTAAATGCTTCAAGTTTCAGCAGCAGCAATGCGGAAGTGAAGGCAGTAAACAAGTATTAGTCATGAGACCGAGGAAGTGTTTACTACCAGCACACAAGAGCTGATGGATCAAGAGTTCAATGGCAATGTATTCTTAGAAACAGGAAGCCTGCAATGCATCCACCGGTGTGATTTCCACAGAGGTAAATAAAGGGCGGTGGGGTTTGTCAGATGCTGTTGTGATAGGTAAACAACCCAAAACTCTGTTTTGCAGGGGCGCACTCACAGGTACAAACTCAGTTTTCGGCCTTATTTTTGATCTCTGCTTCAAAGGAAGCGTGTGCCATCGCAAATCACACAGGATACTACACTATCTCCCGTGACGATGTGACAGGATGCAAGTGTGGTGAAAATATCAGATGTTCAGTTCAGCGTGTTGTGCACAAAGTAACATGGGAGGGGGATGGGGGGATATTCTGGTGAGTTCTGTGATGGTGTTGAACAAAATCGCAGATCCCAGAGTCCTCAGTGGGTTGATGTCATGACGCCGGCAGACGTGCAAGTAGCTCGTAACCAGACTCCCTTTTTTGATGTGATTAATGAGCACACATGCTTTTGATAATCGGCTGGCACGTTAAGCTTTTCTGCAGCTTGTCTGTTTTTTTTTTTTTTAGTGCACTTGATAGATGATGCACTGAGAGGATGGATATAGCACTTTTCCTCTGGGACTTCCTAATTGTACCTGTAGTCCCTATATGTTTTGGACGAGGAACAGACACCAGAACGCCCTTCTTTGTCTGGAAACAATATTCACTTCAGTGGGAAACTTTTTTCCTGAGGTCAGACAAGGAAATCCCACCCTTAATTAGATATGTACGGGAAAAAAATACAATTACATATTTCTTCCCTTTGTCTTTGACGGGAATGAAATAGAAACAGAAATATACACGTATGCAATCACCATAGGGACTGAATCTCAGTTAAAACACCTTATCTTTTATTTACAGAAATATTACTTCAGTATGAACAAGCATCATCAGGATTTTATGACGAAACTATGATACAAAACTGAGAATGAGCTCAAACCTCAGGAAACTATAAACATTTTTTTTCAACATCAAGGTTCATATGTGGTGATGATGACATATTTAAATATTTCAGTAGATTAATGTTGAAAGCTGTTAAGTGAACCTTGAATTTATACTATTTTAATACAAATATATATATTTGTCAGACGTGAGATGTCGTCTCCACATCTGGACCGACTTGATGAGCTCGCCGGCTTGTCGGCCTACGTTGGCAGATAACAGCCAGAATCAGGCCAGATGCTGGCCAGGCATGGGCCCAAGGACCCAGGAATATACTGTGAGTGGAATTTATCGTATCATCTAACTCTCGGCAAGATTAATATTATAGGTTTATTTCCAGTAATTTCAAACTATTGATCTCAGAAAAAAAAACAATGCCACCAATCAGACATTAGAGCAGAGACAAAGTGACACATACAGTATGTAGCTATCCAGTGTAACATACAGTAAATATCTGACTTGTGTACCCACTGCTGAGCACATCCAGGTTGTATCAGAAGCTTTAAGAGTGCAGAAATCACTGCATGCAATCATCCAGTCTTGTAAATACTCTGTGATTGAAACAGTTAATGGTAATCGATAATGCTTATTCGCTGTCCTACAATCTCCTCATCTAAGAAAGCAAACAAGAAAGTGTCCTAAACTGTCAGATTAATTGTTAAAGTGATCTATAATGTTACAATAAGTTATACGTGCTGCAGAGGAGACTGGTGTGTGATTCCTGTGTTTGAAGGCTGAAACCAGCAGCGCTTCACTCTCTGTATCCAACTGAGTTAGAGCAGTAGTTTTGGTATAATGGTTGAAAATGTAAAGTGTCAAACCAGTGAGTCAGTTCCAGCTGAATTTAAACAAACAAAAAAAAGCCATCAAAATCTGTGTAAAATGACTGACAGTGATGTGCCCCCACACACACAGAGTACACTAATGTGCAGTGTAAATACAAGGTAGATATTCATAGGTTGTGTCTTGATAAGTGTCCTACTCATACACAATCAACATGTACATGCACAGACACATGCACTCTTCCCTCCCTGCTCCCTCTCACAATCATCTTTCCAGCATTTTGGAATAATGAGATAAGTGTAAAACGGTGACGACAAAAAAAAGAGAAGAACTTTAACTTAAAGATGAAGCCATGTGTGGCTTGTGTTTCTGACAACACACTGTGAACATAATTTTTTGTTTAACTTGGCGTCAAATAGAAGAGTCAATTATCATTTTAGCAACAGCAAGCTGCTTATTTCTTATTTTTACTTGTAGCAGAAACAGACTAACTGGTGCCCTCCAGAGAGATGATCTCTGGCCACAAAGAGGTTCTGCCGCGGACTTATGTGCCCACTTTTCTCTTCCGTCAGCTCGACAGAACAGCTTCTCCTTCAAGTTTATTCCACACGATGCAAAGAAAAAAGGGGGGGAAAGCATTAATTCCTTATACTGATGCCAAATATTGAAACTAGTTGATTCATGGAGTTCCTCAGGTCCATCAAAAGTCTCTTCTGTTTCAGTGATTTTTTATAGAAAATTTAAGAAACTATGTGAGTTTGTTTTGTTTTTGTGGCTGGGACATGAAAAAACGTCAGAGGTATGAAGCTATTCAGGTGTCGTGAACAAAAACTCCAAGAAAACATCATCACCAATAGCCTATTCTTCAGTCTTGGGAGCAGTCAAAAAAAATTTGATGTTTAAAGGGAAAAAAGGGGGCAAAAAAAGAATGCAACCACCTTCAAACAAAAGGGCTGTCCGATCTGAATATGTCCGGGTAGCTCTTGCCGTTCAACTGCTCGGTGTGGCTCTCGATGCTGTAGCAGCGGTGGACTTCGGTGAGCGATGACGCCACGTAGGAGGCCGAGCGGAAGAAGTCGGCGTTGGCGAACGTGCCGGCGAGCTGCATCCGCTGCTGGTTCCAGTGTCTCCGCAGAACACTCTGCACCTGCGATACAAAACAAAAGACACCCAAAAAAGATGTGAGAAGGAGGCCTGGAGGTCAAAAAACATGTTTGTCATGATTGGATGAAAAAAAAAAAGATAATGTAAAGAGGAACTACGCAAATCTGGTCGCTTTTCCTCTGTTTTGCTAACCCTCCTTTTGGCCATGTGCATTTGTTTACAACGAAGAGGTCAAAAAGGTCACAGTTGTTGTTCTATCGTTGAATTAACGAAATGTGGCTCATTTCCAGTGGATTTTTATCATAATATGTTTACGAATTCACAGTCCAATCTTGAACAAAGCTGATTCCTCACCTCCCCGTTGAAGAAACAGAATATAGTCGAAACCAAGAGACCCTGCATGTGGGGGGAAAAAACAAAAAAACATGTGTCTTGAGAAAATACACAAGGGGAGAAAATCGTTTAAGCTCAGACAGCTGCAGAAGTCCACAATATCTCATGTTCATGCTCCTATCCTGAAAATATTTGTAATATTAAACCACTATTGCATCATTACTGAAGATGTTTCCACATGGATCAAGTCTGTTTACAAACTTGAATCCAGAGACTGCACTGACCTGGTAGTGCATGACGATGTTCATGATGTACAGGTAGATCTCGGAGGACCAGTGCTTGTGGGGCTTGTAGGGCACCAGGACGAACTGGATGCCCAGCAGGGGGATGAGGATGAGGGTGGCCCTCACGGCCCTCATGTAGAGGCTGGACTCGGCTTGGTGTGTCACCCTCAGCTTGGTGATGAGAACCCGGACAATGTTGAGCAGGAAGAAGAGGTTCACCTATGAGGCCAGACAGAGGCTGTTTTTATTTTTTTTTATTTTTTTACTAAAGCTAAGTCAACAGATAAAAATCCAAATATGAAAGTGAAATTATTTCCATTGTTGACATTTGCGAGGTGAGGAGATGAATCGATCATGTGTCCTCAGTCCGACTGATAACCTGTCTCACTTTCATAGTGACTGGACTGAAGGTAAAAACAAGCGAGAGGTGCAAATGGCAGCACACCAGACTCCACTGATTATCACTGAGGAAGTGAGTCTCCAGTCTTGGCTACAAGGCCGTAGGTCAAGTCTTTATTATTATTATACCCTGAACATGCAGCTGTAATGATCTGTAGTTTCAAGCCTGAGCCAAGTGTTTTGCACAATGCTGCTTTTCAGTGTTATAGATTTTTGCCTAGTTTCCAGTCTTTCCACGCTTTTGTTTGTTTGCACTTTAAATACATTGTCGCAACCTTCTATTTTGTTTTTTATCATGACCTTCTATTAAGTATATGTTTTTCTATTTGGTCTTTTGTGTATGTGCCGCATTCCTCCTCTATCCAAGACACATTTTTAAGAGACAAAATAAAGAAACCTTTGACTTTGAAGGAGTTTTCAACTGAACCGTAATGCTTTCAACAAGCCTGTATCTCAGTTCAGCACTTACCACCAGCGCAGCACAGATGGGGCCATGGATAATGTATAGCAAAGCCGTATCTGAGCTGACCCAACATCTGCAGAAAAATGGATCATATCATCACTTTATAGCAGTTCATCCACAGTGACATCTTTATCTTAAATTCTAGCTAGCCCTTAAGCATGTAGTGTTTTTCTTGTCTTGTTGCAAAACAAATTTCCCTTGGGCCACAAAAAAAGTTTAAGTTTTAGTAAAGATAGGAAAGACTTACTTGTCGTTGTAGTAGAAGTGGCGCGATATTGCATGTATCACTGATGGCACGAGTGGAAAACCTGCAACGTCAAATCAGTTATGACATCTAGAACAGTAAGATGTGCATGATGAAATATGTGCATGAGTCTTTACTCACCCCATCCCAGCAGATAATACCATATGAGATGCTGTTTTTCTGCAAACACAGCCACGACGATAAGAGTGTGCAGGTAGATTCCCTCGCACAGCATCCAGAAGTAGTTACAGCTCATCAGATACATGTGGATGAACATGATGATCTTGCAGCTTACCTGGAACCAAAAGGCAACCTGAGCATCTCTTTGTGTCTTTATTATCAGGAATATTATCAGCCTTAGTGTCAGATGCAGGAAGTCATATCACTCACAGAATCATTGTTCATGTATCCCTGTTTTTTCAGCCACACGACGGTGATGATTGAGTTCAGCACGAATGAGAAAAAGAGGTTTTTGTGGAGCGTTATCCTCTGGCAGCTCAGACTCCTGGGAGCAGCAGCAACACAATAAAGACATAACAGGACATTTTATCAACTTGTCACTTTTGCAAAGCAAATCATGGGTTTATCTTGAAATTCAACATTGAGCACAAAAAAAAGGAACCGTTCAGTAGCTTGTTAAAAAAAATAAAAAATAAATAAAGACAGCTGTGCAACACTTACTTGAAATAGAAGAATATTCCTAATGATATCAGCAAAGACACCAGAGACAGTCCTTGACCAATCATAACCAAGTAGAAGTGAGTCATCACTGCGTCCGCCTGCAGCACATTTAATACAAGTTCATATCTTCCTTGCAAACACACACACACTGGAACTGCTCTAGTTTATGTATCTATGCCCTCTTACCCAGGGCCGTTACTAGGAATTCTGGCCCCCCTGGAAGAATACTGAAGTGGGCCCCTGACATTTTATTGCCACTTTTTTCTTAGACTATGTATTATGTTTTTTGTATATTTTTCTTACCCTAATGTTCTTGAAAGTACCTGATACAGTACTCCAAATTATCATTATTAATGGGTTATTGCTTGGAAAATTAAATGTATTTTCATAAATATTGCATATTTTCTGGCTTTATTTAGTGTAACGAGTCATGGTTATGTCTGCAGCACTATAATTTAATCATAGAAAGATGAGGCTACAGGGGGATTTGTGGCCCCTACTGGCCTGTGGGCCCCTATAATCTCGCGTTTGCAGCGGCCCTGCTCTCACCTTCCCGTCATGTGTAGCGTTAGTTCGGCAGTTGGTGAAGTTCGTCCATGTTCTTCTGCTCAGCGGGTGGAGTCCCCACCCCTCCTCCGTGCAGACCTTGGTGGCAAAAGCTGTTGACAATTTTTTTTTAGAATTAGTAAAGCAAAAGGTAAAAACATACTGCAGATACAGGGGTCGGTATTCGAGAGGGAATTCACCAGAAGTGTCAAAGTCATCATAGTAGTCTGGGCAGTTCTGGTTCGTGAGGCCTGGTTCAGTTGCGTCCCAGCACAGCCATCCATCCCATGTGCTGTTACACATCGGCCCTGCTGACAACAGAGGATGCGATCAGTAACAATATGGGATTGACTGTTGGTGTACACCAGAGTATTTAAAATGTTCTCCTCACCTTTAGTTTTTGAAGGGCTGTGCGACTCTTTTATAATGCGCTGGAAACATTCGTACTGGGCTGTGGCAATTTTGTCCCGTGTGGACTGATGCTCACCCTGATGGCCACCATGTGTCTCATGCTGGTTCTCGTGTGTCTCATTTTGTCTTCCTTCCGGGTTTGCCACCACCACTAGCAGCTGGGAATATTAATGTGCAATTACAACACTGCAATGGTGACAAATTTAGGTTATTACTAATTCTACATCTCACAGGAGGTAGAGTAACATCCTTTGTGTCTTGATTTCATACCTTTGAGTTTTGAAATACAGAAACCCAAACAACTAAAGGAACCTTGCAATTTCTGATCTGATTAATGAATGATATGACATGCAGTATACTGGGAAAACAGCATGTATGATGCTTGAACTGCACTTTTCATATGCAACTGTTACCTTACTAAAGGAGCACAACACCAAGAGAAACAGGACGCAGTTCAGATCCATCTTTGCTCTCATCTTCATGCTTAGTTTCTAGTTGAAAAAACAAAAAATGGAATATTAATACTCAGTTTTCTGCACTTTGATGACAGAAATAAAACCAAAATCTGAGGGTATGTTCAGTCCGTCGTAGATGTTATTTTTAATATCTAACACAATGTTATTTTTACATGATCTGGAGAAACAGGTAAAGGTTTCAGCACTATCCCAAATAACTTCCCCCAGAGCTCGATGAAAATAACGCTTCCTGAGTTACAGCAGCTGCTGACATGATCCGACACTCGCGTGTTGACAGCAGCTGGATTCAACCTCTGCTTCACGTGCTCCGCGCTGTCACACCCACACAATCCGTATTTTTGTTCTTTAGAGAATTTAAGACTTAATCCTCCTGATGTCATTTTATACAACCTCAGCTTCTGGTTCGTCTGGATTTGTTCATGTGTTATTTGATTATAGAAAAATAACAAGAGTTCTATTGTCAAAAATTATGTCCAGTTCTGTAACCTTTGCCCACATTGAGTTGTGTAAACAAAACAGAAGATCTATGTCTCCAGTCCCATGTTTTTATTTTGTAATGGCAGGTCTCTCCTTTTGTACATGGGGGTTACAGACATGACCTCCAGCTTCCTCTGCTTGCAGCTTCCTTCCTGCATGCTTATTATGCCTGTTTAAACCAAGGTGAAGCCAGAAGTCAATGTGGCAAATACAGTATGCTGCAAACACATTTACAAAGCATTTTGTCAACTCATTAATGTTTTGATGTACCTACAGTGTGAGTCCATAGAGAAACAACATGCTTTCCATTTATCTCTTATCACATTGTAGGTGTTTTATTAATAATATAAATCTGTTACATAATCACTATATAAAAATTTGTATAGCTCTAAGCCAGTCTCAATTCTGTTAAAGCATCATCTTTTCCTCATCTAGAAATTAACCCTGTATGTATCCCTCAAGTCCAAATCTATCTAACTTTTCACGCTCAGCCACATTGCAGTGTGACAATGCCACTTAATTCCCTCTCATCTGGAAAGATAAACACGTATAAAATAAGATTGTGACACAGAATAACAATCTTAATTCCGTTCCAGATCCCCTGCCTGTTAATTCAGGAAATCTGTGTCAGTTTATATGTGATTATTATCTTCTTGAACACACCCAAAAAGCACACATTATATCTCCCTAATGGCCCACACAGACACCTAATAACTCATAGGGAAGTTACTCCCTTATTATGTGGGCCATCTATGACACAATATGAGGATTTACACACTTTTCCCGAGAAGTGCCCTTTATTAGAAACACATTGGCCAAGGAAATCCCTAATTCACCATTTTATCTTAGCCATGTGAGCAGCTTTTTGTTGTTAGGTGTGACAGAATTGTGAGTGGGATGGACTTGTTCCATACTGGAAACATTCTTTAGCTTTTTTAGTACGTTGGGAATCAGCAGGAAATTTAGGAAGTGTTGCTAACCCTTGATATATTAACACTAAATTCTCCTTACTTTACAGTTGGAATGCCCCGAGGCCTTCGTATGTCATGTTGCAATGTGAAAAAGATCAGATCAAGTTATCAGTGTTGATCGGGATCAGCGCTTGATGCCGTTTCAAAGAGACAGGTATCAATCCCCTTTGAAGGATATTGCTTTTAAAATCTAACTCCTAGATTTACTGGTTATTGTTTTTCCACTTGCCCACTTGAACTGTGTAACTGTAGCTACAACATATTTTGATCTATGCTTATGTTTCTCTCTCATTTTTCATGTTTGCATTGATTCTCCCTGACCTTAAGTATGAAATCTCTATTTAATATGAGACTTAAAAATAAACGAGTGACCACTCTTCAGCGCTGTTAAACTAGTATAGCAATCATATGGCCTTCTTGACTGTAAGCATTAAAGAAACTTACCTTTGCAGTAGTAGAAAATTATTAAATTATCAAAGTGACTAAAACTCAGTATTTGCCGGTGCTCAAAGAATAATCCTCCAGTCTGTGAGATTCCTTTTTTAGGAAAAGAAAAACCATGCAGAGGCGTCTTTGTTATTTGGTCCAGAGTAGTCCTTCAGCGTGTGTGTTTCGCACCAGAGTCAGATGCAACACTGAGATGTCCTCATAAAAACTGAAGGGGGCTGTGTATGACATCACATGCTTGTCTTTTGTGGAGCCACACAGAGGGACATCCCTACAGAGGAATGGACAGCACAGAGCATTGAAATAATTCTTTAAATTGTCTATATTTTGCAGAGTAAATAATCTAAATCAACTTTAGTGTCTTATTTAAAGATACTTCTGGGGTCTCAGATCTATAAAGCAACTTTCAGACCTTATTTTATTGTACAAATTGACCTATGGTTTATTTAGATGGAAGATGCCATTTTAATATTTATATAAGCTAACTGCAGATTTATGACAAGTGCAGAATTAAAAGAAAAACAAATATGGTGCTTATAAGTGTAGCTATAACTTAAATTTACTCAGTCTACTAGTTGTTTATTTGGAGCAAATCAAACGCAATCTAATTAATTAATTAATTAATTAATAATGATGATAAAATAAAATAAAAACATAACAATGATATTTCGAGCTGTGTGTTAGATCCAGAATAGTTAGGTTTACATGTTATTGAGAAGAAATCTGTACTGCAAGTAGATTATGCAACCAAAAGGCTGACAACACTGAAGCTTCCATCAATGGTTCCATGGTTCTATCCCTTAGCAACGGCGCCCTCTGCAGTTCGAATTCTCCATGGCAACAGTCAGGTTACCATGACGCTGTCGTTCCCAAGCGACAGGGCAAAACAGTTGCGGCTGGTCTTCGGGAATCGGGATTTCCACAATTAGAGACAGGTGTTTTCTTTTTTTTCAGGTGAGTGCATGTTGATAGTCGATCAAACGGAAGTGTTTATCAAACAACGGAAACCGCCGCTGACTTATAAGTAGGAAGTTTTCTAAAGTTGTTGGTAAATAAACTACGGTAAATGGACAAACTGGCAACGGGTTGCTGTTGTTAAAATAAGTAGTGGATAAACATTTTAAAATTCAGTGTTAAATTGTTGATACCAGTCGTTATGAGTAAAGTGAAGGGGTAGCTATCCACGAGTTTCAAATGTAGTCCAGTGTTGAGGACCCACAGGTGTTTCAAATTAATTAATTGTACCCAGGGGGCAAAGCAAAAACACGGAGCGTTGTAAAAGGTTGTCCACCAGAAATGTAGGTTTCAAACTGCAGGAAAGCTACGGGGTCCAAAGCCCCTCTTCTTGCGTCATTTTGCTGGCGAAAGTAAATGCAAATACTTGGGTACTACAATGGGATGTTGAGGGTGATATCTTAAAATCAAGTTGTACCAAACCCCAGAATCTTTTTTTCTCGCCTTCCCCTATGTGTCAAGATACTCTCTGCCAAATTTTAGAGTTGTATGACTCTTGATGCCATTGTAGTCCCTAAGTATTTGCATTTACATACTTTCGCCAGCAAAATGACCCAAAAAGAGGGGCTTTGGACCCGTAGCTTTCCTGCAGCTAGTTGACCGGGTTGTCCACCCAGGTTTTAATCCTTGAAGGTCCTAGATATAATTTCTGGTGGACAACCTTTTACAACGCTCCGTGTCTGTTTTCCAAAAAAAATGGGACTTTGCCCCCTAGGTATTGGTCCTACTCCAATCAGAAACACAACTCAAATTGAAACACTTGTGTTGGTCCTCAACATGGTAGGTGTAGGACTACATTTGAAACTCATGAATAAGTTAATTAGCCATACTACCTTCACCTGTTAGCTGCAGGACAGGGCTAAAACGAGGTGTGTTCAAGTGCATGCTAAAAGGTGGAATATGAGAAAACTATTTATGTAGTCTGCCTTTTTGAAATAAGTGTTAGTGAAAGTGGGTGACGGAGAGAGGGCCATAGCACCTTGTTGTTCTCTCATTTTCATTGCATGTTAGTTGTTTTATAGATATTAGATTATGTATTCTATCTCTATGGCACTGATCTAAACTAATATTCTGCCCGGATAGGATGTTCAAGAAGAGTGTCTGGAGGAACACAGTCAGTGATGCGGTGAGTGCCCACCAGGACCAAGCCCTCGGCACCACTATATTCCTCCTGAAATCCTATGGCCCCACAGGATTTCTGCTCAAAGAAGACGGAGAGGCCAGAAACTTCAAGGTAAATCGTTCTGTGATTCAGGATGCATATTGTTCAAAGCCCCCGAGATTATCTGGATCCATGCTGCAATATATTCTGTTGTTCTTATTTGCACTGCAGGTGTGCTTGGGTGACCCACATACATGCTCTTGCCCTGGGTTTACCAAGGAGCAGGAGCTGTGCAAACACATCTGCTGGTATCAATAACACACAGAAAGCACTATTTTATACTGTTCTTTTTTTTTAATACACAGAAATGAAAACTGGTCATTTTCTTTAATTCTTAGGTCTGAGAAACAAAACTAAAATGCATTTTCATTAGGGCTGGGTAAAAATATCGATTCAGCAATGCATTGCAATTATTTCCCCTGCAATTCGATATCGATTCTGCAATCTCCTGAATCGATTCAAGCCCTTGGCCAGAGGGGGCGCTGTGAATAACACCCTCGTGTGATTCGCGCTGTACTAACGGGGGCCGCGCTAGACCAAACCATAACGATGTGGAGTGAGCAGTAGCAATAGCAGCGGCGTTACGTTAAGCCAGCACGTGTCTCCCGTATGTGTGTATCGTGTCGCCTGTGTGAATGTGTGTGTGTTAATCTCTCTTGCGCTCTGTGAAGATCGCTGCAGAGCGCGAGTCCGGCGCATCTGAAACAATCTGTCACCGAAAGTTAACTGGCCGCTCCGCCACTATATCGCTCCGACGTCTATGTTAAGCACACGTTGTTATTAATATTGTAGTGTCCGACCCGACGTAAGTACAACAACATAACAAACTTATCTGACTACAGTTCTCACTTCCTCCTTCACCTCTGCTCCTCCTCTCACCTGCACACACAGCTGCAGCCTGTCCTCCTCACACTCACCCCAGCCTCTCAGTTTCTCATACCCCACCTGCCCGCACCATACACATTCACAGTCAGTCAGACATCCCAGAATTTAAACATCATAACAACAACATTACTGCGGGGTCGCTACAATATTTTCAGTTGTGCAGTTGCCTATAGGCTATTATTTATTAATTATGAGCGATGAGTCCCACGCAGCATGATATGCGCAACAGAGTTTCTAGAGCCTGGTTCAGGGGTGCACCTACCCCTCCCCACCTACGGGCAAAAATCAGCCCCCATGTTTTGTATTGTTATTACTCAAAATGATATTTTACAATTTCCAAGAGGAAAGAAAAACATAATTTAAATTTACACGCACTGTTCAGTGTTAAAGTGTCATATGTTGTCATGCTAAGCTATATGAGTTATATATTATTGCTGTTTATAAGGCCTGAAACTGAATAATTATTTTTAAAAAATCTGATAGCTTTCTCTTACTCGTGTATTTCTATTTGATACTGAATCGATATCGAAGAATTTCAAACAATATCGAATCGAATCGATATCGAATCGAATCGTGACCCCCCGAATCGAAATCGAATCGAATCGTGAGATTCTCCGCAATACCCAGCCCTAATTTTCATGACAGGGTTTTACTGAGGAAATTCAAACTACCCAGAGAGCATGAATGTAAGTTGTTTTGATGAATAGCTTTTTTCAAATATGATTGCAATTTGCAAAAACTGCAGACTTGACAAAAGTATTTCCCATTTTTAAGGTCTAACACTGAAAAATTTGCTATACTGTGTATAGTCTGTGTATTTATAGTTCATAGGCAACTTGATACAGTAAAATGGCCCACTCTTGCACATATCCTGCTCTTGACATGTGATAAAAATAACTCTTATTTAGATTCATTTCAACATGGACTTGTGGAGAGACAGATCTCAGAGGTGCTCAATGGTTTACACCAAACCAAAGCCAAGCGGATGGAAAATGATTCCTCTGCCGCTTCTGAGACCCCAAGCCAACCAGTCACAGGCCCGGAGGCTGGAAGTGTCTGCCGGAAGATGATCCAAGCCCAGGATGTGTGTCCAATCTGTCAAGAGGACCTGCTGGAGAAAAAACTGCCTGTGTCTTTCTGCAGGTGTGTAGGCGGCTGTGGTCAAGCTGGGGTCGGGATTTCAGACTGTTGTTTCAGTAGAGTCGTGTTTCAGGATGTTGTAAGATGTTCTAGTCAACTTTTGTTGCACTGCTGGCCAGAACATGACCCCATATTTACAAGGTACAGAATAGTCAATCGCACTATAGCATGTTCATCTGTTGACAAAGAGCATGTTCGGCGGAAACCACCGGCACAGATTGTAGGAAGTAATAAAATTAGATTCAATTCTCTGGACATTGTCAGAAGAGGACATATCCTTCAAACAGAACCAAATGATGTGGAAAATCTTTATTTCCTGACAGAAATTCTGTGCTCTCACGTGCTGTCCTCATTTCTCCCAGGTTCAGTTGCGGCAATAATGTTCACATCTCCTGCATGAAAGTGTGGGCAGATCATCAGAGGCTCTCAGACAAGGAAGAGACGGTGAAGTGCCCTCTGTGCAGGGAGGACTTTGCCTCTTTGAAGTTGCTCCAGGAGCAGGTGAAAAATGCAGCAAAGCTCTTCACTGCTGCTGAAAGAGAGAAGCCAGACAGGCACCTGGGAGTTCTCTGTAGCAGTTGCCAAATCTCTCCTATCACTGGCAAATGTTTTAAGTAAGCATATGCTAGTTATATTTGTATGTACTATAATGAACCGTATCTAACAGTCATTTTAGATTTTTTGATTAGTAATTCGGTAAATTCACATTTCCCACTGTTAAATCCCCACGTCTGCTTCAATTCATGTATGTTTTTTCAGATGCATGGTCTGCAGTTACTTCTATTTGTGTGAGGACTGCAAAAAGAAAGGCTGCCATCCACAGCATCTGTTTGCTTCACGGACTGTAAGCTATATGCATTCAGCTTTCAAACACACGCCACATCAGGCAGTCTCTCACAGTGTGAACAGAAATGTCCAATCATCTCTAAAAGACACTGAAAACTTTCTGTTCTTCAAACAGAAAAGAAGAGATCAGTGGCGTCTTGTGGCAGAAGACCTGAGTGATGAACCAGAGGGAGCTCCCTCTCATTCAGCAAATGACAGGTGAGTTGTTGAAGATCAGACAAACATGGCAACTTTAACGTTCAACATTGATGGTTTTCTGAGGGTGATAATGAGATAAGAGAAGAGAAAGGCACCCTGTTGCTGCAGGAAATCACAACCTCACACTTTGAGTTTGAAAAATAACTGGAGTTGTTTACCATCAACATAGTCGTATATCTAGAAAATATTCCCACTCACTATTTCCCATCTGGATCCCCAGCAACTTACTTGTGCCTGCCGACCCTATACCAGAAAACGTGCTGGGCTGTCTTCCCTCTGTGAGGGTCAGATCAGGGTCTCTGCTATTGGACGAGGGGCAGCAGTGTCGGCTCTGTCTGCAGAAGTTCACCCTGGGTCAGTGTCTACGAACTCTGCCTTGTAAACATAAGGTAAGCCTGGTGATGACTGTGCATTGTCTGACATTAGGTTAAAAAAAACCCCCAAAAAACATCACATCACAAGAAAGAAAAAAAAGCATAGTAGTTGTTTATGATCAATGGCGACCAGTTCTAAATCTTTATTAACATCTGCAAGTAACTAAATTTAAAACTTCAACAAGTGAAACAAATGTAATACAAAAACATTGTTAAATTGAGCTCCTGCTGTGTGTCTTCCTTTCGTCCTCACATGCTTACTGTACACACACTTCAGTTCCACATGGACTGTGTGGACGAGATCCTGCGGAAGGTGAACTCCTGCCCTTTGGATGGATATATCATTTATAATCCCTTGACTTGGAGAACCAGTGAAAGGAAGACCTCCCATAACTTGGCCTCTTGCCTTTCCAGTGACTCGGCCAAACCAGGTCGTAGCTTGAAGGACCTGTTTGTCCCAGGAGTGGCACTGCAGGACAGGAACACGAAAACTGCCCCTTCACACGGTTCTCTTAACTTAGAAGTGCTGACAGCCTCTTCAGATACTTTAAACATCCCACAAAAGCTAACAAGTGACCCGTTTCTTGGCCTGGGTTTCACCACGACAGATGCTGTAACAAAGGGAGGAAAGGGAGTGTTGCAGAAAAAGCGAAGTTTGAGTAAATTTGAGTCAGGTCACGGTCAAAGCACCTGTTTCTCAAGAGAGGCCTTTACTCAATGCAGCTCTGTCTCACCTGATATGTTTGTAACTGTGACCAAAATCAGAGAGCAGCAGCAGCCACAGACGACCCTTTCTGTAGGTTTGTGTAGACCAGAGCGAAGCGACACAGCTACTTTGGCCTGTTCTGCCAGGCGAACTAGACTGCAGCTCAAAAAAACTTCTCCAGTAACTAGTCAAGACATGAGCAAGAAACTTACTCCAGAGCTGAGAATGACCGGAGTCTTGATAAACACACAACATCGCAGGAAGACAGACACTTAGCCAGTTTCAGTGGTGTATCTGCTAAGTTTATATTGAAATAAATCAATATGAAGAATTGGTATCAAGTATGTTTATTAATTTAGTGCACAAAAAGGCAAGACTAATAACACTACCATTATTACAGAGGTAAACACAAGAGGTGCCCATTTGGGAAGAAACAAAAGCCTGTGAGGTTCAATGGCCGGACACAAGAGGAGCACACTATAGAACACATCGAAATCAATACAAATACATTCAGAGATCACTTTGAAAATGGGAGTGGCAGTAGGTTTGATTTGCTTTCAAAAATTATCAGCACAAAGTGTTCACAAACTACTCCTCATGTTGCCATTGAAGCTGGGATATACTGTGTTTTCAAGCTGATGAAGAGCAGGAGAAAGTATTTTCATTTGTTAGCATACTGAATGATTAAGTGCTCGACTGGTTGCTACATTTAAAAAATACAAAGCTCAGGCTTGAAGTGAAGTACACTCCCAATGAAAAGACACTCACTCTTCTGGCTCACCTTAAAAGAAGTCACAATGATAACACGTCTAAAACAACAGTTGCTTAAAAACTTTGTCATTCAACCAATCAGTGAAAAGCACTGATGGACCTTGCAGACCTTTGCTGATGTAAGAACGCAAATTAAGTGAAGTCACAGTTATACATAATACATAAAATGTTGCCATACTATATACATAGAAACAAAAACACACCATAGTACCATGATGGAAGACTAAATATGGCGAAATTGTTGCTGCAGAGTTTGCTTTTAGATTTTAATTTCTGATAAATATTGCTTGTGTATTTGTTTTGTGGTATTCATGGTGAGTTTTTTTCTTGCCAAACTTAATCACATAAAGGCAATGGTATCAGTTTTCTTTGTTGTAATCGTTGTAATATTTACACTCTGAAGATTTTTACAAGTTTCTGGGAATGTTGTTGTTATGAATAAAACCTGTTTGTCTTTTATTTTTGGAAACATGCTCCTACTCTTCTTGTATTATCATGTACGTTGTGCTCTGTAGATTATCAACCACAGACATGGACAAACAGATAGTCTAGTATGTTTTGTTTTGCTTTGCTGTACAGTCTGCACACTTGACCCAATTATCTGCTAGAGTACTGCGTAAAACTGCTAATCAAACCGTTTTTATCTGTTATCACCTGTGACACACTTAATTTGTTCATCTGCCTGCCCCTATGAGCTAATCTTTAGGAAACATATAAATACTTGTGCTTGTGCAAATAAACCGTTGAGTTGTCTTTGACTGTCAAGTGGACTCCTGTCATTCTTGATCTCAGACTCAGCTCCCGACGTCGTAAAACTGTGATACCCAGACTCTGAACCTCCACCCAGCTGAAGAAACCCACACTGCCGCAGAACTACTCATCCCAGGTGCCAAATCAGGGCTGCTGTTTGGACCAAAGCTCTCAGAAAGGATCCAGATTCTCTGTGCCTTCAGTTTCTGTCCACAGACAAAATCCCGATCCTTTCAATCTACCAACACTCTCGCTCTCAAGAAAGGATCCAGGTCCCTGTGCCTCCAAATCCTGACCAGGACAAAACCCCGATCCTTTCAGTTGTGTGCCAGCGTAACAAATGGGCACATATTAAAGTGTAATGTGCTTTATTGGACTCAAGACAAAAGCTGCCATATCAGTTAGTAGAGAACAGATATGAAAGGCAGGCATACACGTGACTTTGTTGTTTTGACTCTTCTATTCTTTTTTTTTTTTTACCAAAGTGAAATATGTGTCCGTATAAATAGCTGTTGAAAATGTGGACTACGTGTCTACAGCCATGCCAGCAGCTCAGCGAGGCTGTTTTTAGGCAGGATTGGTGCTTTGAGTTAATGCTAATGTTGGCATGCTAATGTAAGGTTCACCAGGTCTTCTTCCAGCATGTTAGCTTGCAAATCCATCTGCTAATTAGCACTAAACACAAAGTACACAAGTACAAGACTAAACACAAGTACAGCTGAGTCTAATGGGAATTAAATATTCACTGAAATTTTTATGATGGTAGCACTAAATGAGATGTAAAAACAACAATTCCTCCTGTGTGGGACATGAACAAAATTTGACAATCAATCATGAACCAACATTGTCATCTCTACAGCCATATGTTCAGCAAAACAGCTTTTTAACTTTCATTTGAAAAATATGTTTAAAACTGTTGTTCTTTCACAGCAAAAGAGTAGCTAAGCTAATCTGCAATCAAACGTATATATTTTTTTCAGTTTCAGGCGGTCAAAGCAAACTGGAAGGCACCAGCTGTTTTCGTGTCATGTTGTCAAGAAAATAGTTGCAAGGGATAATAATACTGTTCACGACAAAGTGTCCAGTAATTAAACACTAAAGTGATAACAATGATGCATACCTCGGGGTGCTGAGTGAGAGGTTTACATCGTCTTCTTCCTTATTGACGGTTGTTAATTGTGAATATTGAGTTGATGAAACTGTTGCCTAGCAGCACAGTTAGATGCAGTTTAACAGCACCCGTCCAAGCAAACAGCAATTAGTATCTTTATTAGACTGTTAACAGTAACTTGTTGTATTTTAGTGCACGTTATTGTGGTGCCCATGAATGTGGGTAGTAATTATATTATATTGTACTGTATTGTATCATTCTTGCAGTGAACAAGTCCCAGTGTATTATTGATATAATTGTTCCTCTCAATTGGCATCACAGCACTGACTCTCCCTTCAGAGAAACGATTCACCCAATCACCAAGTAATCTAACAGCTACAATGACGTAATGTTAGCCCTAAAGGAAACCGCAAAACATTTTCATACACACAAGGAAAACATCCATTGTCATGCATTCTTAAAACAACTGTAGGCTTACAACCTTGAATATCAAGAGTGATCAACTGGCAGCTTAGCTTTACAATGTACATCAGTGTATTACTCCAACATCCATCAGGGGTCCAGGGCCGGAGTCAATCAGTCACAGAGGGAAGGGTGAAGATGAATTATTTTACTCAAGTCAGACGAGTTAGCAAATCTGATAGGAAGCATTTGATGGCATGACATTTTGTTTTTTCTGAGAAAGCTGATTCTGACAGTGACATAACTGAGGCTTTTCGTCGACCCCGGAGTGTCTTTCTGAGTGAAATGAGTCTGGATGATAAAAAAAACAAACAAACAAGCTAACCGTGAAAAGCTTCTGTGTCTTATTTAATTTACAGCAGGCATTTATGGTGAGGATAAGTGCACTATACACATTGACCTGTATCTGTGTCCATCCTGCAAACTCGCCAGATTTTTACTAAATGTAGACAATTATCGTGCCTTATGTAATCACACAGAGGCAGTAAGAAGGCACCCTCTTTAATGCCAGTACCAGGGGCTTATGGGATAACGTGTTCACACGGACATTTTGCTGTGAAGAATCTCGCTGGTGATCTTCAGATTGAGGGGGGGGTGAGGAGAACATGGTGCACGAACTCGTCTAACAGCAGCTACATGATGCTCGAACATGACGTACAGCAGATCCTGCTTTTTTTTTCTTCAGCTAGCTTATGCATTCTTTGGCAAAGTTGTACAATCACATAACTTAACAACAATGCCTGTGTGAGCACGAGGTGGCAAAAAAACTAATTTGGAATCAGCACTTTTGATGTGACGAAGCTGGATGTCAAAGGAGTGATGGGATGTTGAAATGAAAATGTGATGAAGTAGTAGGGAGGTTAAGCCCAAATAGGCCTTTGACTCCAAGTCATGATGCAAAGCTCCCCTTTGGCATGGAAGTACCTTAGGGTCATACAAATAAATCTATCCTAAGACACAAGTGAGATCACACTTCGTATCCAAAATAAACAGTTTTTTTTTTTTAATGGCCGCCGACCATACTTGAGAGGCCCATATCTTTGCTTCTATTGTAGCTATAAAAACTAATTTGGCGTCAAAGTATACATTTTGGGGGTCAAGGAATAGGTTTCAAAAATAATGATGTTCTCCTTACCATGACTATTGAAGCTAAAATAAAAATGCATGCCAAAAACACATTCAACAACACAAATAATTCAACACGTTAAGCTGTAGATAACATCCAGCTGAAGGCATTATAATTATAGTGGACATTCTAAATGGAATGTGTTTTTGGCATGGGTTTTCTTAAAAAATGCATATAGCTCAAATTCATTGAACATCATTGTTTTTTTGTCTTGGAACCTATTTTATTGGATTCCTTGATTCCAAAAATGTATATCTTGACACCAAATTAGTTTTTATAGCTACAACAGAAGCAAAGATATGGGCCTCTCAAGTATGGCTGGCGTCTTTTTAAAAAAACCCTGTTTATTTCGGATACAAAGTGTGATCTCACTTGTGTCTTAGGATATATTTATTTGTATGACCCTAAGGTACTTCCATGCCAATGGGGACCTTTGCATCATGACTTGGAAGTCAAAAGTCGCTTAACCTCGCTACTAATGAGCCGTTCTCTAACTCCTCTTCGTCAGAGGCCTCGCCTCGCGGACGTGCTTGGCGCTCCTCTTTTCTGTCTTCCCCTTCTCCCTGACCTTCCTCAGGCGCCGTGGCGGTGGGGTTCCTCTGGACTCGCTGTCCTCCTGAGCGCTAGACGTGTCCATCCCGTCCCGCTCCTCGGGAATATTGGGGATGGCCCCGCTGCTCCCGTCTAAAATGTTCCTCAGGGAAGGGTCCTCCGGCGTGCAGGTGGCGGTGGTTCCGCTCTCGCTGCTGCTCAGGTCCTGCTCCTCGCCGTACCGCCCCGCCCGGCTGTGGTGTGGCAAAGAGGACCCCCGGATGGAAGGCCGGTCACGCTCCGTCTCACGGATGTTCTGCTGAGGCTCATTCATGTCTACCCCCGAGTCCAGGCTGGTGTCGTTGCTGCTCGGCGGGCGGTGGCGGCTCTGGAGTTCGATGATGGAGTGGCGGACCTGCGCGGCCGGCTTCCCGTCCAACGAGACGAACCAGGCCCTGGGGTGAGCTGATGAGGACTTGCCCCGGGTCAGCTCCAGCAGCGTACGCTCTGAGATCCCCTGCAGCTCACTTGGCACGTTGCTGAACGCCGCCATACCGGCTGCCTCATTTAGAGTCCCAGGTACGGAGACGGAGGATTCCAGGAGGTTACTGTAGCGACCCCACACTGCAGCGTTTGGGCCTTGGCCTTGGGGAGGGGTCTCCAGAGGCTGCGGCTCATCTTGGCTGCTCTGCTGTGGGTTGCTTCCACCCTGGGAATGGTGGTGTGGGACTTTGGGTAGTGTCTGGGTGTAGCTGTCTTTACTCGCAGGCTCCGAGTGAGCATCGTACTCGCCTCCATTCCGGGGGAAAGTGGCAGACTTGCAGCCAGACAGCTGCTGCTCCTGAGCGCCGAAAAGCTCCGGGGCCTGAATAATAGCCACCGGCTGGTTGTAGATATGAACCAGCTTATCTGGAAAGAAGTTGTCGTTCATGTTGGCACGGTTTTGCTCCGATTTCTCCCGAAGCCGAGCCACCTCTTCGCTGTTGATGTAGTGAGGCGGTGCCTGGGAGCCTTTCATGCGGTCGGTGATGTTCTCGTAAAGAGGGGCCACCGAACGGCTCCCTGGGTCCTCCACGTAGATGTTGTAGTTGGCTTTGTGCCTCGGCGTGGATGAGGGCTCGCACTGGACGCTGCAGGAGGCCAGGCTGTTGTCGCCAGATCTGAACAGCAAACCCTCCTCCATGTGGGTGGAGGTCGTCTGGTCTTTCTTCACCACCGTCAGTTTGGAAAAGCGTGCTCTCCTCCTCCTCCTCCTGGGCTCTCGGTGAGAACCTCTGCATAACGGGGGGAGAAACAGAGCTGCATCATGATGGGACTGTGTTTTCCAGATTTGTTCAAATGATTTCCAAAATTCTTAACCTGACTTCTTACCCGCAGTGACACAGCAGCAAGGAAAGAAATCCGATTACGATAGCCAGCGTTCCTCCCAGTATCCCAATTAACAGATAGGTGTGGTATGATAAGAAATCAATCGTGCTCCCATGTCCAAAATAATCTAAATGGTTAGATTTTGAATAAACAAACATACTTATTAATGAAATGTCCAGAAAAATACTCAACAAACTGTATTTACATGTAAGAAATTGTACCGTTTGAGGAGGGCAGTGGTGCAGCAATCCAGTATCCCAGATGGGAAGCGGTGTAGGTCCATACCAGTCCCTCACCAACATTTTTCACTATTCCAAGTCCCTGATTCTCCCAGGCACCTTCAGACAGTGGAAAAAAAAGCATTTCCATCATCGTAAATCAAATCAGATTAAATTAAACTGCTTCTATGTGTTCTTCCTTGTACCTGTCTTTAGGTTGAAGGCCCAGGCCGGCACGGTGTCAGAAGCCCGGAGGTGGGTGCTGTGCCCTAGTGGCAGGCTGATTTGAATGGGACCACGAACCTGGAGCTCCTCATCGCCTGAATACAGCAGGACGCTTACGGCCGCCACTGCCCTCAGCTCGATGCTTCTAAACCCTGGAGAAGAGGTAAAGTTGTTTTCTCTTTCAATTACCACTCAAAAACCTTAAACTTCAAGAATAAATCCGTTCAAACATGCAACAAGGCCTTATTTAACATTTACCTGATTTGTTGCTGATGATGCCTGGAGTGCAGTTAGTGCAGTCTTTTGCTAAGTAGTGTTGTGGTACAGTCAGATATGCTGTCACTGAGGAGATGTTGCTCTTATCAGAGATTGTGAGGAGGCTCTTGGGGAATTTAACCTTCGGTTGGGATGAACTGTCTGTGAAAACACCATGGCATAAGATTACTAAGACAATAATAATTCGAATTTTTTTTATATTAATAAAAATACTCAAACTTAAAGGTCCAGTGTGTAAAATGTGGGGAAAACCATGACATCCATTGTTCAGATTATAGATTTCAGAGCTCACACGCAAAACTAAGGCTACGAAAACCAAACAAATTTTATCGTGTATACACACTCATACAAATACAGTATATTGATACTGTAGGTAGTATGATTTTGCCAATTATAACACACTGGACCTTTAATTAATTCACGATCTATGACGTAAGAAACAAAATATGAATTAAATTACTGGTAATGATGGACGCTAATTAAGAAACATAAATAATGTAAACATACCAGGTAACTTCCTGGTGATGAGTACTGAGTCTTCAAACAGCCAGACGTTCCCCTGACTGTGAGGGAGCAGCAGCAACGTCACAGCAGAGAAAACTGCAGGGGCACAGACAAAGGTTCAAAGGTCAAACACAAAAAACAACTATTGTTTCATGTTTTTGGGTTTTTTTTTTATGAGATAGTTTGCATTATTCATATCTCCCCCCTGCTTTTTTATTCTTCATTCACCGTATGCCTTAGACAGGTGTAAAACTACAACAGATATAGTGTAAGATATTAAATTATATCCTGAATCCATGAATAATACAGAATGTATTAAGAGACAGAGAGGTCAGTCTTCCTCAGTCAGTTCCTCTGTTTTGCTCTGAACAGTGACTTGTAGGCCTGTGTTACCACCAGCAGATGGCAATCACACTTCAAGCCTCCTTTTAGGGTTCAGCAGCACAAAAGGGAGGCGCCTTTGACAATGCAGAGCCAAGCAGGTCTCGGCAGACAGATGACTCCCTTACATTAAAAAAAAATCCCATGTTACACCTGCTCCATCTTTTTTTTCATTTTATTTTCAGGGTTTTCAGTAAGAGGAAGTAGGAGGAAGTGGGAACACAAACAATAGTCAGCAGATCCAGGCCCCCTCTTTTTTTCTTTCTTTTTCTTTATTACCCCAACATGGGATTGGTGTGGCTAAAGAGCCCCCACCCCCTACCCCCCTCTGCCATGTGAGTCGGTGCAGGACAAAGACAGTCTTGCTGAGGCAGGGATACGTTTCACCAGAGCTCGAGTCAGACACTCCAACACAACAGTAACATATAGTCACAATCAATGAAACGCCTATGGAACACAGCATTCAGTTACACTTGACTGCACACGCCAGTGACAAGTTGTATGTTGTTGCAGACACTTCATTAATCTTTAATGACCATAAATAATGCAAAGAATACATCTGAGAGTGTGAGTTAATATGGTAAATAAGTGCAGACAAATGGCTTCGGAGCATACTAGACTGTGAACCATGGTTGCACTTTTTTGGGTCAGTCTTGTTGTGTGTGTTATTTTATGTATATTTGTCAATCACACTTGAGGCCACTGGCAATTTTGTTATACTCTTATTGGAACAATGACAATGAAGCTGCTACATATATAGAAAGAGGAGCTTAATCTACTTCAGGGGAAAATGACTGAGATTTACATTTATATCCAGTTTTCAAAAAAGTTGCTGACTTTTGTTTGTGTTTACTGGTTGTTTTTACTTCACAGTGTTGCCACACATTGATGGGGGAGCTGTCGTCCAGTCTAGGGCAGGGTTAAGGACTCACTTGGTCTCTTGGCGGTGCTCCATGGCAGGGGGCTGGGGACATAGCCATCCATTTTGCCTAGCAATGTCAGACTGAGGCCCGGGCTATACGCCACCCAGAGCAGAACCTCGCCTCTGGTCCCTGTTAGGTCGGAGCTCCGCAGAGTGTGGTTCAGGTAAACGTCCACAGAGGCCCCAGACATTGGCTGCCGGGTCACTGCGTCCCTCACCAAGACTTTCAGGGCAAATTGGGGCTCTGGAGAGAAGAAGCAGCCAGGTCATTTGGCAGATCAGTCTTCTAAAATCAAAGGAGGGAAATTATGTACATGTCTGAAACACGTGTCTCTGCGTGTGCGTTATCTGCATGCCTCCACCACATCCTCTCAGCAGTCCTCGGTAACCTTTCTCTCATCATGAAAAAGTGATGAGGCAAGCACAGCTGAGGCGCTGGGAGAATGAAAAATACATCAAAACCAAGTGGCAGCAGAGAGGAAGAACTTCACTGCCATGCTAGACATCTCCACTTCCAACGCTAATGATCACTTTAATATGAATGTAGAGGCACATGTTGTTAATATGCAGCAGCAGATCCTTTATTTTTTAACATCTTTCTGCCTTTTCCTGGCTATTTTTTGTATCTTTTTTTTTTTTTCTTATTGTGCATTCAAGTGAGCTTTTTATTCCTGTGTGAAATTACCATGCATGCTCATAAACCCAATGTAAACACAGCAGCGAGGCCATCAGTGCACACTGACTTACCAGCTGTATCAGCAGAGCAGCACAGGATTACCAAGGTCCCCCATTAGTGCATCACCTGCTCAGGCCAAGAAGATAAAAAAAAAAAGAAAAAAAGCCTAATCCCTCAAACCTCCATAGTATACATTATCCTATTAGTCTGTTGGCCAGACTGGCTGCAGATTATAGCCTATCCATATAGCTTATTAATATAAATATGAGTCAAATATCTTAACAGTGTGGGAATAAAACAGAGGATTTACTGATAATTCTTGATGTATCAACTTTTTAAACTTCGTAAGGGTTTAGGCTACTTAATATTTGAATATCATATTTCCTGTTAGAACTATTATGGGCCTACGTGGTGATTTGAAAGACTGCAAGCTTGCATACAAAGCATATTCCGGCTGTTTAAAATGGGTCATATATTATTAAAGGTAAACACAGGTAGGCCTACATCTAACAGCAGGTTAAGATATGATCTAAATAAATTGCATATAGTACATATTATTGCAGAACTGTTAGGGTTCAGTGTGACAAAAACAAACACGAGATAGACAACACTGCTACCTGACTCAATCATGAGTCACACAGTTCCCTGTGTTGCAGCTCATTCCCATTTTCCGTAGCCCTAACAACAGACGCAGCTCCTTTTTGGTTTATAATCACCTGCTGTCAGAGCCGGGGGGCTGAGGAGTCGCCCCGGGGCGGTCGGGTTCGCGGAGGACAGCTCTCCGACCGCGGCGATGACTCCATTGTCCCCGGGTGAGGAGGGCAGGCCGCCGCCCTCCGCCGCTCTCACCGCCCCATCCAGGCAGGCAATCAAAAGCAACGACGGCAGAAGAAGCAGCAGCGGCGGCAGGTGGCGATCAGCGGCGGGCATGGCGAGAGGGGGAGCAGGCTCAAAGACATAACGGACCGCGAGAAGCGAGCTGGGGAGGGGGAGAACGAGGTCCGACGGTGTTTGTCTTGATCACGAAGGCCTCATCCCGACCACGGCTTCTTCTACCTAATCTTAGTGCGGAGTGGGGGCAAAAAAAAAAAAACGTAGAGAAAGGATGCGCTGGTGCTGAGGCTGGGCGTGTGTGGCCGAAGATCGTCATCAACAAAGAGATGCGTCACCCGGTGAATAACTACACCCACCCACTGGCCCTCAATGTAAATAAACGATGCTATTATTTGTGAAAACAAATGCTGTGCTGAAACACTAGATTACTTTGTAAACAAAACGATTGATGAGAATCGTGGGTGTGTGACAACAGTCATAACTGCTGCTGTTGTTAATGTGCCAGCAAAGAGATTCAGAGTGAGAGATCCCTATATGTTGTTGATCTTTTATGAGACGGTGATGCTGTTACATCATTGGGGTCTGCATGGGCCCCACTCCCTCTGTCGGTAAACTGAGATCCCTATTTTTATCTTCACGGCTCTGTCAAAATATAGGGACAACAACACAAGTGTTTTTTGTGTTGTGATTATCTGTCAATGATTTTATATTGATCTGATACATTATTAAACTGTTTAATTTTATGTAGGCTTAATGGTAGAGTGTATAGCAGTAGAGTTGTCGAGTAGCCTATCATTAAATCAGTCCATTGTTTTGGGGGTCTGTCTCCATGGCCAAGTTTTCTGCACTGGTGGTGAAGGTCTGAGGTCATCGTGACACATTTTACTGAGGTAAAAGGCATCCTCCATGATCACTGCTACAGCTAGCCTATTATAATAAACACTCTAACTCTAAATTGTTATTCTTTCAATTCTTTCAAGACTGAGCATTTGGAGCTGCAGAGGAGACGGTGGCGAGCTTCTAAACCCAGGAAGAGCCTGTGAATGAAACTCATTTTCATTTACAAGCAACTTTACATTGGATCAAGGTTAAACAATGTAAAGTTGTTTGTAAATGAAAATAAGTAGGCTACAAAAAGTTGATGTTGATGACTAGATATTCTGGAAACTATTTACAGAATGGTTGAAAAGAAAAGAACCAACAATACCTGATCTAGACCACAACAGCATTACCTATGGGGTTATACTAAAAGACAAACATTTGGACTTACTGATTAATGTTTTACTTATACAAGCCAAATTCTTCATCCACAAAGCCAAATACTTAAAAATTCCACCCATCTTCACACACTTTTTGAATGAATTCCATATGTATATTAAGTCCCTAAAATATACTAAATCTAAACATGCCAAAGACCTCTACACAACGTTCAAAAATGATCTGACTAATGTTGCATAATGTAACGGGTGTGTTTTCTCTGTTAATGTCTATGCTGCACATCCGTAAAACTTCTCTGTATTCTGTATTCTGTATTCTGTATTCTGCATTCTGCGTTGTGTTCTTTGTGTATAGAAGACGGACTCAGGTCTTTATCCACTGCTTAGTTTATTCAGCAGGACTACGGTCAGATCTGCATGATGAGCAAAATGAAACAGGACTGTGACATGGCGTTTCACATGAGACACAGCAGGCCCCTGCTCTCAGTGGGCACAGCTCAGACTGCCATTATATTCAGAATAACATTTACAAAATAAAATGCATTCAATAAAATCATGGAAATAAATGAAATAAAATGTAATAAACTGTGCCTGCATGAATTTCAATTCAATCAAAAACCAACCAGTAAAATACAAGATAGAAGCAGTAAATTCAACTTTGCAAATAACCAACAATGTTCTCATACCTGCATGATGAGCAAAATGAAACAGGACTGTGACATGGCGTTTCACATGAGACACAGCAGGCCCCTGTTAGCAAGCACACATATACACACAGCATGTGAATGTAACGTGAAAACAGCTACGAAAACAAAACACGTGTGCCGCACAAAACCTACGAAAATAAAGTTCTCCTAGCGAAACACACTACAGACTTATCACTGTCTTCATTTAACATCATACAAGTATTTTAATCATGTTTGTAGCATCTTTAGCACCGAAATAAAGTGTTAGCATGACAAGAGAAAACATAACATACCTGCTCTCAGTGGGCACAGCTCAGACTGAGAGCAGCCAGGTGTCTGGGTCGGAATGACGGCAAACTCTTAAAGAAACAGTACCGATTTAACGTCTCTCGACCAAACTGCATTATAAGACTGAAAATAAATAAAAATAAATAAAACTGACTTCCTTCAGTATAAAATCAGGATTTTGGTGAGATTTCAAAATGAAAATAAAGGTACATTTCAACCCTGGTTACAATAACAATTGTATTATCCTTGACGGGTTTTTTTGTTGTTGTTGTGTTTTTTGTTTTGTTTTGTTTTTTTGTTTTTTGATATGTGTTTAATTGGTTTTCTACTCTCTTTTCTTTCTATTTTAATTTAATTTAATTCTTGATTCTGATTCTTACCTCTGTAACACGATGTCTGCTCTTGTTAAATGTTAGACATAGTTATATCAATTGCCTGACTAGTTTGTAAATGCACTTGTCAAATAAAGATTTGGAAAAAAAAGAAAGAAAAAAAAACCTATCTACTTCCGGATCCACCTGTGCGTGCGTAAACAGCTAACCTGAAGATCGTTGGAGTCTGCAAGAACTTCACTGCAAGAAGTCACTGTAAGTGATAAAACCAAAGATATTGAATAAATGGTTTATAAACCGTCTTTGGCTGTTTACCTTGCGCACATACAATCCGGGATCCGGAAGTGAAGAAGCGGCTGAACTCGGTGGCTGCAGATCCTATAGCGCCGCCTAGCAGTGAGGAGGAGGGAGAGCTCATCACAGCTGTGTGGATCAGGACCATTCATGTGAAGAAAAACAGGAACTGAAAAAGAAACACATAGCCTACTATGACACAAACACAAACACACTCCACTGTCAAGAGGAGCTTTAACTCTTTGAATCAAGTGTTGGACTTGGGAATTCAGATAGGGACACAGTATTTCTTTATTTGTCATTAATGCTAGTTTGTTTGTCTGGGGTTCACCTCATTAGTATATATAGGTTTGTATATAACCTGATGGTAACTGTACATACTGAAGCTATGGTCAACAATACATGTGTTTTTAATTTTAAAGTTTTGTATCTTTTTTATTTGCTTGTTTTATTGTTTATGTATTTGACTATTACAGACTCATTTATTTTTCAAGATGTCTCCAATTTGACAAGGTGATGTCCTCCAGGAGGCCATGGAGCACAGATCTTATATCTTTACTTCAGGTTGGTTTTTTGTACTTTTTTTATTTACAAACAACTTTACATTGTTTAACCTTGATCCAATGTAAAGTTGCTTGTAAATGAAAATAAGTACAAAATAAAAACCAAACCTGAAGTAAAGACGTAAGATCTGTGCTCCATGGCCTCCTGGAGGACGTCACCTCGTTGGAGTGTCAAAGGAGACATCTTGAGTAAATGAGTCTGTGACAGTCAAATACATAAAACAAGCAATAAGGCAAGATGCGATACATTGTTTGTATATAAAAAATATATAACTTTGAAACACATGTTACTGACCATAGTATGTACAGTTACAAAGGCCATATACAAACCTATATATGAATGAGGTGAACCCCCAAAACAAGCTATACCATTAATCACAAATAATATGAAATATGAAATATTTTATATGAAATATACAAAACTTTTATTTAGGTTTTTATTTTCATTTACAAAAACTTTACATTGTTGATCCCATCCCTGGTTTGTGCCATGTGCTTCACTGGGTAAGTCGGCCATCTTGTAGACCAGGCCATGTGGCTGCAGGAGGTGTTTGTTCCAACCAAGCAGCAGTACACCAGACAAACAAACAACAAACACCTGCAGCCACATGTAAAGATTGGAGACATCTTGCAGCTTGGGTAAATGAGTTGGTCTATGTATTATATTATGTAGGCTATTTATATTTCATATAAATATAATCAAACATATTTATTGTGTACATTTATTATGTATGTATCATGCATCATCATGTACATTGTAATTAAAATTCAGACTTTTACTGCATTTGTTTTGTTTCCCTAAAACTTACTAGAACTTCCTCCTATTTACAGAGAAATGACAACGACTGTAAACAATATCAATTTATTTAGATATTCCAGAAATATTCTGATATAGTATATATATTTATCCTAATTTTGCACAAAGAAGACATAATTTGACACAGACACAAAACATTTAAAAGGAACTCAGATTCAACAGTGACTGAAGACACTGCTGCTGCTGCTGCTTCAAACCCTTGAGATGGGCAGTAGATTATGGCATCAATGTGGAAATATAGTGCATGTTTGATGGATTTTAAGACAAATTTTACAGAGTTAATGTAGAGGACAGGACAGGAATACATAACAGTATTTGTTATTAACAGCGTGGAAATGCTTTTCAAATTAGGTAAAGTTAGTTAGTGCAATACTTGTTTGATTAAATTCATACAGACACTATGAAAGTTGCAGCGGCTTCCCCCTGTATAAGCTGACAGTTGAAATCAGCACACAATCTCTGTGGAGTCGTATGATTAGGCAAAAAAAAAAGAAGCCTGAATTTGAAAGATTTTTCTCATACAAATAAGTCAAAAATAACAGAAAACGCCATCAGTCTTATTCAGAGATGCAAATTAGAAACTGCATTTTATTTTTACTTTCACTAGTCACAAAAACATACTGCAAGTTTATTTCACTAAATAAACAGTCACAGTGTGTAAAGACACTTTCAGTGTTGACAAAAAGGCACAGAGACATGATATATCCATCAGCAATACTCTCCTCAGTCACTACAAGTACAAGTAACCAATAGGACGAATTTGTTTACAAAAATATTTCCAGGTAATTTTAGCAGGAAGTAAAATATATACAACTATAACTACAGTGGGTGGAGACAGATATGAAGGAGAGTTATGATTTTAGTTATTTCTGTCTAACTCACACCTGCTGTTGAGAAGCTGCTGAGTTCTGTAAACCTACAGATATGGACAGCCTCTTATTTCATTTTTTCAACTTGCTATAAACAATTCTTATATCACAACACATTAAAAGGCAATGTGAAATTTAAAAACTGTCTCTTGTAGCGATGAAGCTACAGAGAATTATAGCAGCTGTAAAAACACCTGAATATTTTAAAATTGAGTCGAAGTGCACTTCACTGACAAGAAAGTAACTTTTCATTCATAAGAGGAGGACGGTGTTATTTCTTTTCAAAATTGTCATGCCTGATTCTTTCTTTCATGGCTGTTCATCTAAAACCTTTATCAGACAAAGTTTGGGCTAAAAGCTAACATCTGTGCAAACCACCCCACCTCGCCGGTGCTCCTCTGCCATGACAACCTCTAAGTCTGTCACTTCTGGCTGACAATGGTGCGAGCGATGAGCTCCTTCATGATCTCATTGGTGCCTCCGTAGATGGGCTGAATACGGGAATCCACAAACGCCCTGGAAATACAAAGACACAGATTTAGCAACCTGACAACCATCCTGACAGTTGCCGCCCAGGTTTACATGATTCTTACTTGGCGATGGGGAATTCCCACATGTAGCCCCATCCTCCGTGGAGCTGCAGGCACTGAGTGGCCACTTTGTTTTGAAGGTCAGACGCCCTGGAGGGAAGAAAAAAGCACAAGGACGTGAGCAGATGGCAGCGAACGTGGCTTATTATTTGAGAAGATGATTTTCGAAATACAAAAACAAGTCTCACCAGAACTTGGCCATGGAGGCCGTGGAGGGATCCAGGCGTTTGTGAGCGTGGAGCTCAAGGCAGCTGTCGACGAAGGCCCGGCCCACGCAGATCTCCGTCTTCAGCTCTGCCAGCTTGTGCTGAACCGTCTGTGAAGGAAAGTTAGATGGAATAATATTGTCAAATGTTTTGTTCCTTGTTTGAGAACAAAGAAAACATGGGGATTACAGACCTGCAGGTGAGCGATTGTCTTGCCGAATGCTTTTCTTTGCATCACGTAGTTCCTGGTTTCCTCAAACATGAACTCACAGCTCGCTATGGCCATGTCGGCGATCAGCAGACGCTCCTATTCCAAAAGAAGTGTGAGAGATTGGACATTTAGTTCAAGATATCGGAGATAATAACACTCAGTGAATGTTTAACACTTAATTTCTTTTTATCATCTTCTTATTGTATTCCCCCTCTTAAAGGGATAGTTCAACATTTTGGCAAATTGGCACATTGTCATAATCCCTATAGTTTAAAGAGTAGGTTTGTTACCTTTATTTGTCGGTGCCAGCTATTTTTAGAATGGCGGAGCAGAACCGTGAGCTGCTCAGAGCTACGCTACAGAGGCTCATGGGATTTCTTGCTTTCCCTCATCAAACTCATCAAATACACCATCCAACAACTCCAGAGTAATTATTACTAAAATTATCGTCCCATGTTTGGCTCACCTGAGGCAGTTCATTCATCAGGTAGTAAAAGCCCTTGTTGAGTTCTCCCAAGAGGGCGCTGGCTGGGAGCCGCACATCCTCAAAAAACAGCTCAGCGGTGTCCTGAGTAAGAAGAAGCAGCAGAGAAGGGACAGATGAAGTGGACTGCTGTCAGATCTTAGCAACACCTTTGGCAGGATGAAGGAAGATTGATGGAAACTCTGTGTCTCTAGTTCACTGAGCACCGGTACCTGGGCTTTTAGGCCGATCTTCTCCAGCTTGCGTCCCTTCTGGAAGCCCTTCATGCCCTCCTCCACCAGGAACAGACTGATGCCATGTGCAGCTGTCTTCGCCTCACGGTTGGTCACAGTCACCACGACCACAAGGTCAGACAACCAGCCATTAGTGATGAACACCTGGAGATGAGACGAGAAGAGAATTCCAGATGATCTGCAAAGAGCTGCGAGAGGTGTAAAATAAAGTAAAATAGAAAAATAAAATAAAAAATAAAAGTATTAAACAGATGATAATGAGTTTTTGCTTTTTCCATCACTACCTTGTTGCCATTGAGGATCCAGTCGCTGCCATCCTTCTTGGCGTACGTCCTCACACCTTGAAGATCGCTGAGAAAATAAAGCAGTTACATCATCAAAGCTGCACCTCATTAGCGGTGATGCGTGTTGCTTCCTGTCTGTGCTTGAGTCCAGACCTGCCTGCTCCTGGCTCTGTCATTGCGATAGCACCAATGCATGTCCCGGCAGTCATCGTAGGGATGAAGCGTTCAATCTGCTCCTTGCTGCCATAGTTGGTGATGTAGGGCATGACAATGTCAGAGTGCAGGGCGAAACCTGGGCCTGAGCAGTTGGAGTACATTCTGCAGGGAGAGACAGTTAAGCCGGTGTTCGATCTCAGTTGTTAGTGTGTTTTTGTTTTTAAGGACAACTCACTGCTCCTCCCATGTGACGGCCGCAGAAAACAGGTCTCCTCCGATGCCACCGTGCTCCTCTGGTGTCATCACTCCCAGCAGGCCTTGCTCTCCAGCCTTCTGCCACAACTCTCGGCTCACCTCTCCTGCCTTTTCCCACCTGGGACAAACAAACAGCAGTTATAGTGAGGCAGGAAATGTGAATTCACTTAATCTCTTCCCTCATGGTTGTTTTGCTTGTGGTTGTTAAGCATTTATTTGTATCTTTGTGGTTGTTTTGTGTCTCTTTAAAGCTGTGTTGTCAATTTTGTTTGCAACAAACAATGTTAACGGTGGCTTAAAACACAGGCCTTTTGGTAATCTATTATGCTTACACCTACTCCTTGTGATGTGGAACCACCTCCTCTTGAAAGAAGCGCCGGACGTTTTGCCTGAAGAGATCATGGTCCTCATTGAAGATCCGACGAGTCCCAATGTCCATCAGGGTCTTGGCGCTAGAGGTCTCAAGACGGTTTGAAGGGACGGGCTGCCCATACTCCTGGCTATGACTGTGCTGTAGTCTGGGAGAGATTACAGAGAGTAAACAAACAGTGGTCTGCTATGAAGATGCACTAGAGTTGAGTTAAACTGACTGACAGACTGTACTGTTGATTAAAATGTCAAATGCCTAATATCATGTATAAAATGATGATTATTAATTGTTTTAATCTCGTAATTATTATTACAAGTGTAAGAAGATAGGTCTGTTTTAGATAATAGACTTATTTTCATTCATTTGGACTTTCAAAGTAAAACTTCATCTGCATCCAGCCAGCGGCATGTTTGCGAGGACTATCAAAATAAAGCAAGTGTGCCAAAGGTCGCTGCGACCCACTTCTACTTTTACAGTCGCAAAAACACATTTTCAAAACACTGTCTAAGTGTATAGTGCAAATGCAATTACTTCATGTACATTTAATGAAACTACACAACCAAACAGTTTGTTTATCGTAGGTGTGTGACTGATAGATAACGTTATGTCTTATCTCAGAGGAACACTAACTTCAAAGTCAAACATTTTAGATAATTTAACAATAATATAAGATGCAGGTACCTGGCAGAGGCCGCAGACAGCAGCTGTCCTCGTCCGACAACATTTCTGAGCCCTGAAAGTTGAGTTTGGATCAATTTTGTGACCAACATCTTGACAAAAACACAGCGAACCAAGACAAGACGAAGGGCGGACTATGGCAACCAGGGCAAAGATCTTCTGAAAAGAAGACGTGTTACTTCGAGTCTATTGCACGGTCCCTTTTAATTCTCTGTAGCAAAGCCATTAAGCGGTATTTCACCTCTTTATGTCCACAGTGTTTACATTTTTATTTAAATAATTAGATTTAGATTCGAATGAAGTGAAAGGAATGTAGACTACTCACAAAAACAGGAGTTTTGGTCCGTTCACGAAAACACCATCAGAGTGAGACGTCTTCTTCGATCGTTATCTCGGTGCACAGATTTCTTCTTCTATGAAACCCTTCAGGGCACAGCGCTTCAACTGTTAATTGGGCCATTTAGTGCCGTATATTGGTTGGAAATGGAATAAAGTTGTTGAATATTAAAACATAGTCCAGCGGTAATAGTTTTCAGTAAACTAGTAGGGAGGAGCTGCTTGTAATTCATATCACAGTGGTGGCAGGAAATACCAATTAGTCAAATATTGTGTTGGTCAAAATATAGGTCTACCTATAACTAGTTACTGCTTGTGTATGTTGATTTTAAAAAGTTGAATTTATATTCTGGGTCAAGTTAAAGTCAAAGGAAATATGTTTTTACTGTTCTCAAATGTAAAAATTGATCACACTGGACGCTGTACATTATGTAAGGCCTATAACCTGATACTGAAATCATTTTACATTGTGCTGCTATAGTAAACTAACAAATTTTAGTATAGAGTGCCCTTAAGCAATGTTGAGCTTTTATAGGGAAGTTTAGGTTTGCAGCTCTCACATAAAGCATATGATTAGGACTGACTTATTTCACCTGCACAGTATAGCTGGCTAAGATCATCTCAGTAATGCTGAGAAAACATACCATTTACAATCATAAGTTAATACTGTATTGGCCTATATCAAAACAGCTAAATAACATGATTGCATGCACTCTGCAGCATGTTTTCTGCCTTCTCTAAGATAAACCAGACATTGTGTAGCCTATTAGCGTGATATGCAGATACAGTATAAATCAGTGATTTATTGATGCTAAAGAATCCTCTTATAATGGCAGATGCATATATCTGAGATGTTTAATCTAATATATTCTTGAAATGTGCTGAATAATGACAGTCTGTACACACATGCTTAGTTTACCACAGGGGGGCCAGCTTTCTTAGGATACCACAGCTACATCCTTACTAAATCCGTTCATGCATGTACATCTGTACACTGTATATGTATTCTTTTTATTTTTCATGTACAGTAGTGTTTTGCATGTACAGTAGTATTCATCTGACTTGATCTGTGAAATTGTTTATTTAATTTTTTTCTATTTCATTAAGAAGATGGGATTTGCATGTGAAAATGTTTCCTTTAAGTCTTACTACTGGCACTTAATGCTCAGGATAAAAAAATTATGCAAGTTACATATGTCCAGATTCAGTACCTGTAAAAGACACTAAGCTACTGGTCTTACCAGACCAAGTAAGGCTATTGCTACAAAACCCCTGAGTGCATTTAATGTGTTTTAATATTTATGAATTTATTTGTAAGAGGCTTAATGTGCTATTCCATCTACTGCATATCTGCATATGTGGTCAATGAAACATCAAGAACCAACCCAGGTGGGATGTACGTTGGAAAAGTTTATTCTGACATAAACAGAGTGAAAATAAATAAAATTTTCCAGGGAAGTGGGAGACGTTTGGCGGTCAATCCACAACCATTCTCCAGCACCTTTGGCATTGCTGGGCCAGTGGTGACGTGACTGAATGAGGTGGCGGTGGGAAGGGAGGGATCAACCCTCACTTGATGAGCGGTCACCCCTTCTCCCCCGTTCCTCACCTCATGCGGTGATGTGGAGACGCGCCCCGGGGGGAGTAGAGGTAAAGTGATGGGGCACTACAACTGGGAGATGGAGACGTCCCAAGAGAGGAGGGTATGAGACGAAGTGTAAAGGAAAACAAAATAAACAACAAGATGGGTTTTGCTTCAACATCCCTTGTACATAGTCCTTGTCTTTCCTTGGTTGGTCTTTAAAACAGTGTAGATCTCCTGAACACTGTCGGCTGTCTGTAGGCGAGCTACAGTTTGTTCAGCACTCCTACTGCTGGCCTCTTACACAGACATGATGTGCTTGACGAAAGCTGGAGGAAGAAACAAAAACATGTTCAAAAATTTAGCTTTGCATATTCAATAAAAAATAAAAAGGAGAGCTGAGAAATCGGCTCTTACCCTCATAGTGCACACTGCCGTTCTCGTCCTCCTGGCCGGTCATCAGGGCATCGATCTCAGGCTCAGTCATCTTCTCTCCTGAAGTTGCACAAGGATCCATGTCAAGACTCTTCCAATTTCACATGCGCATGCTTGCGTACCGTGCGTGCCAAGCAAACTATATTTGTGCCCGCTTCTATATTTGGGGATCGGTGACTTGAGACTCACCCAGGGTGGACAGCACGATGCGCAGCTCAGCGCCCATGACTGTGCCGTTGCCCTCCTTGTCAAAGACGCGCAGGCCCTCAACGTAGTCGTCGTAGGTACCCTTCTGGAGAGCGTCGACCTGCTTCAGCATGGGCATGAAAGCATCGAAGGCAAGCCTCTTGTTGGCCATGTCTGTCGAGTTACAAAATGCACAGGGCGTCACTACACATCTTAGACATGAGAGCATAAGAGGGGAAAACACGGACCACCTACGTAGGTTTTAAGTTTAAAACTGACTCTGTTACTTTTTAGAAATGCAACTTTCTCCTCTTCTGCTACCGCAACATAATGCTTTTACACCTACTGCGTCTTTTTGTCTGAATGCATCGGAAAGCGTCTCACCGTCGGCGCTGGGGTTGCCCAGAATCTTGGTAACGTCCTTGTTACAGGGGTTCTGGCCCAGGGCGCGCATGATGTCAGCCACCTGGTTGAAGCCCACCTGGCCATCACCAACTCTGTCGAAGAGACCAAAAGCCTCCTTGAAGTCTGCCAAAGGAGAGGAGAGAAGTTTGAGTTACTAAATATTAATGGGATCAAAGAGAAAGAAAAGAAACATTTTATGTTCAATAGAAAGTTATATGTGAAATATCTGGAGTAACATCAATACTAGTGATGTTCTCTTTTCACTGTCTATTAGACCCATTCCTTTTGGGGTTCCCTTTCTTTCTATTATGGGGTATCTGAGTCAGCGATGGCAGCTGCGTGGTGCCACACTGAGCCGAGGATCAAACGCAGCAGAAGCTGCATGCTTCCCTCATTGTTCTCAGCTAATTGGGAGTGACAGCTGTATCCAAGCAGAGCAGAGGAAAGGTACCGCTCGCCTGAACAAAGGTTATCTATTTCTATGAATCCTCCCAGGAAGTCCACACAGAGTGACCTTTTTCACAGATTAATGCTCTTAATATGTAGCTTCTAAACGGCAGCAGCGGAAGGAACAACTGTACCACTACACAGCCCCCCCACCCACCCAAAAAATAAAACCCTTCTCCATTCCTGCCTCCACATGCATTTCAGGCAATGCTAAGAGCAAGATGATACACCTCCCGACTGAGTTGCCCCAGACTATATACAGGCATGACCCCCCCAACGGCCCTGCTCAGGTTAACCAGAAGAATGCTGACTGTGGTGTAACTGACACCTCGTCATACATGATCTGGCAACCTAACGCCTGACATGTAATATAAATGTACCAGAATGTACAGGATAAACACTTTTTTTTTTTTTAGGGTTCAAAGAATTGCAGTGAAAACATTTTTGACAAAAAGGTGTGTCAGAAGGAGAGCACACACTTCTCACTTGGAATATTTTTTATTATTAAAAGGTTTCCGTTGTTTAACTTTCTTCAGGGCATCAGAGAAAACAAACATAAACAAAATGCCCTCAAGAAGTTTAAACAACCAAAACAGCCTTGTAATAATAAAAAATATTGCAAGTGAGAAGAAAGTGTGCAGGAGTTTTTTCGCCGGGGTTCAAAGAATTGCAAAATTGCAAAAGTTCACGCGAATTAATGTCACAAAAGTTCAATATCTAAACAGAAACATTCTGACCAATGGGAGCAGAGGATAAGATGAACTATCATATTCCATTATTCTAATCAGAATAACAAAATAGAGAAAATTCCTTCCACTAAATCTAGAGTACGTTTGTAGAGGACATGTCTGTCAGCAGGGGACAAAAGGGCCGGGATGGTGCCCAGGGAGGAGGAGGAGGGGTGGGGGGGGGGTCACAGTTTAGATGCCTTGTGTAAGAGGATGCCGCCCAGGCTTGCATCTTGGCCTTGGGATTAGCGCCTCTGCTGTGTAAGGGCCACTGCAGGCTCACAAGACAAGGCTGGGTTGGCTTAGAATAGACGTATGTCCGATCCCTCCCGACAACTGGACAAGTCTTTGGAATGACGGTGGCCTCTCTCCGGGGGGGTGGGGGGGGCTTCATCCCCTACATCCACATTTTAGCAGATAATTTAGGACTAAAGGTTGGACTGTGTGACCCTGCAGCTGCTCACTGTGTGGCAATTACTGGAAAAATAACCTCACTGTGAAAAACTGACACTGAGCTGTGGAGGGGAAAAAACCTACAGAAGTCACTGTGATGCTGATAACGCTGCGAGTAAATGTCACTCTGCTTGATGATGATGAGGACCCTCACAACTGCTTCTCACATGCCAAGTTATTATGTAAAAGGATGGGGACGATTCCAGACGGTTCTCCACTTACCCTCAATCTGGTCTGCTGTGAACTCGGTGGCGGCAGCAGGGGCTGGTGCTGCGGCTTCTTCTGCCTGCCACATGGAAACGGACACGCACATACACACAAACACATTTTTGGACACATTGACACAGAACACAGAGAAATGAACAAAAAAAAGATGATTTATGAGAACAGAAAAAAACACAGATGAATGTAACACACGAAATACATGGGATGTACTTGGATGGTGAAATTTCTGTTATATACATAATATCTGTTTTATACAAGTCTACACAGACATTAAGGATTAGAAACATGGATTTATTTCAAGGCAGTGCCCTTGAAATGAACTTTTTTTTAATAACTTCTTAAGACAACACCAAAAAAAATGCCAGCCAGTGATTTCTGCTCCCTAGAACCATTTCAGTGACGTCAATAAAGTCCCAAATGTGGGCTTATTTTTGTAAAGATGGTATCCAAACCCATGCCACAAAGAGTCGTAGAGAGCAAAAAAGAAAAAAGAAAAAAGGTAACTCCATCGGTAACGCCCCCACCCAGAAGGTCCGAAACTGAATTTTGTACACACCATGTTGGAGAGGAGTTGCTGGACGAGCGGAAAGAAAGGAGATGAGAAGCTGGAAGTCCCAAGACAGAGTGGTCCTGAGCCATGGTCAAAGCCCCCCTCTTATTAAACCCAGGCATGTGATGTCACATATGCTAATGAGCTGGATCAGATGACACGTTGGAACATCTTTAACTTTCTTAGGGCAAACGGAAAGGAGAGCTGCGTCCTCGGAGCAGTGGGAGTCGGCCTTTAGAAGGGGACAGGACTATTTTTAGAAAGCCGGAGAACTGTGTCAAGACTCTGAGTCTTGTATCTCAAGATCTAAAACTCTTACAAACTAATTTTTTATCATGAAAATAAAAGTTTGAATTGATTTGACATCTAAAAAATTGAAATTGCTCTCAAAGGAAGAGATGCACAGTCGATCTGTGATGGTGAAAATGCAGAAAACGCCTCTACCTGCGGGCGATACCTCAGAACGGCTGCAGACCCAGAAGGCTCATTTACAAGGTGGTATTTTTAAACAGTCACAGCGCTCCTCCTCTTATGGTTAAATAGCAGCCGAGCAAAAACCATCCATTCAGTCAAAAGTTAACCTCAGAGCTAAACGTTTGTTTCATGGACAATACACTGTGGTGTCAGTGAAATCAGATAGATAAGCTAAGAGATTTCAAAGTTTATGGGTTTTAGCGGAATTGAGCACATTTTAAAAAGCACTTGCACTGTGTATTTACTTTAATGGGACTTGATGATGTTTGCCAGTTATTATGATTGTTATGTGTATTCATAGATATTCTAGTAGAGCGAGTTTATCCACAGTGCACCTCCATTATTCTCCTCTTTTCTACTGCACGCTCTAGAAAACGCTGGAACAGTAAGACTTGAAGTGTCATAATTGATCTGCTCATCATTTAAAAGAAAACTGAGTAAAGAACATTTTTTAATAATAAAATAAATTAAAGATAATTAAGTGACACTATGACCTAGATCCCACAGTGGCACCATCGTATATAAACGAGTGGAAACATTACATGAAGTTAAATCCATGCTACTTATCTTCGTGTTGCATTTTAGTGTTTTCGACCACCGCCATATAATGCTACATATATTTTAATCTAGCGCATCGATTGCCATGAATTTTTACTGCACTGAAGTTCTAGCAGTCCTGTGTGAGATGCAGGCTGCATCACAAATATCTCCCTCTGCAGTCCCCTCCCACCCCACACCCCCCACCCCACACACACATACATACACATCTTTTATTAATAAGCTCAATGAAATATGGGCACCTTTGAGTGAATGAATAGAATCACAATAGAAGACCATTAGTAATATTCTCACAGATAAAGAACAATAATCACTGACTTGGAAAATTGCTGCATGTTTTTCGCTCAAGGACGTTCGCGTATTTAAACCACAGTCCATGAATAATGGTTTTGTCTCTGACCCAGGTGAACTCACTTTACCCACAATGGAGATTAATATCAGATAAATAGTTTGGGGAGGTAGTTTAAAGGTCACGAACACTGACAAACACTTGGCACCGCTGAAATATACAGGCGGCATCAGTGCTCTTTGATTTCTAGAGGTGGGAAGCGCTTATGTCATTCCGTAATTGCTTCAGCGTTCCCATGACCACGGGGAATCTGAGTTAATTAAATGTCAGTGTATTGTTTGACTGGTGTAATCTGCTCAGTCACGCTGTCATCGGCGGAGCAAACACCTTCGGCTGCCTGAGGATCATCAGTCAATGTGCTGGAAATACAAACGTTTCACAGGATCAGACGTGGAGACTGCGGTCTGTCTTATCATTTAGGATTGTATCATACAATACGAGTGGAATGGGAAGTTTCTGTCTTTTAATGAGTGCCTGTATTCTTTTATTGTGTTTTAAAATGAGCAAAAGATAATTTTATGTGATAAACAGACAATAAAGTTTCTCTAATCTAATCTAACAGTCTCCTGCAGCAGGTCCTGCAGAAAGAAAAGAGTCGGAGGACATTTGTAGGAGCAAGTGAGAGACTCGTCCTGTAAACCACACCCCTGCACAGATGAACACTATTTTTACTCCCATTCCTGCTGAAGGTGTTCGGTTTCTCTTACACTGGGCTGGTTCTGCAGAGTTGAGAGGAGGGGGAGGCGGGAGGCAGGGTGGAGAAAATGCTCCTGCTCCTGCTCCTCAAGACCCTCCTGTGACAGAGAAACCACCTCCCAGACCCCCAGCTGGCCTCAGGTCATAAAGAAGCATGGGCAAAAGGGGGGCTTAAAAAAGAGCAGTGGCATTGTGTCGCTGCTTGGCTTTCAGTTTGTTACATGAGCCTTATTTGGAATAAACAGCGGAGCGGCCGAGCCAAGTGTTCCACGGAGGAAGAGACGGGGGCGAAACGCCTTAAAGCTCAGTGTTTACAATAAGAAATGTGTTGTCGCGTGGTTTTCAAGGACAATTTCTCACAGGAGTGAAAGTCATTTAGCGTCTGAGTAGTAGTAGTTGTTGGCTCTCTGCTGCGCCCTCGTGGCGTCTCTCTGCAGCTGCGCGTTGACGCCAAATAGGCCAGTGAAATTCACCACAGGGCAACAGCTGTAAAATGACACATGGTTTATTGCCCATACAGTGCAAAGGACAGGCAACAGCTTACACTCAATGTTGTGGGGTTAAGCCCTTAACACAATGACACAGCTGATTTATCTTTAATGCGTTAACTACTGTAGCTTTGTTGTTTGTGTTTCTCCGAAGAGGAAAAGTCAAACTAAACTAAAACATGAATTTCTTTTGAACATAACAAACTAAGAGTCTTTTAATGTTAACAATTTTTTTTTCACAATTTTAATTATACACACAAAGAAACCAGAAACAGCGAAAGAAGCTCTCAGCTTTCATATACATCTGAGATAATCATTTGATTAGTATTTATCCTGTCAAGCTCACGGCGAAGAGGAGCAGGAAGAACATGGCACAAGCACTGAAGCGGGAGTCAAAGTCAGTTTCTGTGTGACCGGTCAAATTCTTTGAATATTATTTATGGATATGAATGCAGTGTTTCCATGCGTGTGTGTGTGTGTGTGTGTGTGTGTGAAGTGCGCCCCTTCTTCTTCTTGTTGTGTTTTTCGTGGTGTGGAGCAGGATGGGGGTGGGGGTGGGGACTACCTTGGGGGGGAGAAAGGGTTCTACACCTCAAACGCGGGGAACCTGGCTTTCATCGGCTGCAGGAGGTCGGCCAGGAAGTAGATGGTGCCCGCCATGCCTGCAGACAGCAAGTTAGAACCAGTCAGCTCTATTCTGTGATTACGAGTAATATTGTTAAAGGGATAGTTCAACATTTTGGCAAATTCACCTATCACCATAATCCCTATAGCCATAGGTGTTGGTTCTCTTCCTTTAATTATCGATACATGTTTTTTTTTAGATCAGCAGGGCAGAGACGTGAGCTGCAATGGAGGTGAATGGTACAGGTCCCCTCATCAAACTCCTCAACTACTCCAAAACGCTCTTGTGGACAAGTTGTGACCTGCACCACACTATGAAATAATCATGTATAATTATCTAACATTATGACACATGAAGCAAACACTCTGAACCACTTTGAAATCACTCGTAATGTTACATTATGATTTCATAGCGTGGTGAATGTGCAGGTCACAGCTTGTCTACCAGAGCATTTTGGAGTTGTTGGATTGTGTATTTGATGAGTTTAATGAGGGACAGGTGACCTGTACTGTTCACTTCCCATTGTGTTCACTGAGCAGCTAACGTCTCTGCCCCGCTGATCTAAAAAACAAAACATGCCTCAGTAATTAAAGGTAATTAACCTACTCCTATGACTATACAGATTATGGCAATAGGCATATTTGGTAAAATGCTGAACTATCCCTTAAATGTGTGAGTAGGACAGGCTGTCACAGATTACCTTCAAAAAGTGAGAAGGGGGTGTCTGGTGTTCGGCATCCATGTCTGCCGTAGTTCATGCACCAGTCTGCAAACTGTAGAGAGAGAGAAGGAGGTGCAGAAGGAGGGGGGGGGGCAGTGTCATAACATTTCTATTGTGTCACAACAGAGTGCTGTACTGACCGGTCTCAGGGGAACAGGCTGCAATGTCAACAACCACTAGAAATTGTGCTCCTCTCAGTGAAATCCTAGCATCTGCGGCGGGATCAGATTATGACCACTATGTCACTCTGCTCTCACAGGGAGCACACAGCAGACATCTGAAGGGTCTATTTCTATCCTCTATGAATAGATTCATATTAATGAAAGTACACGTGGGACTTGCGCCACCTGGAGCTCATCCAGAGAGAGAGAGCCCGTCACCCGCCCGCATTTTTGACGCCGACTGGCACCGACAGCAACCGGCCCCGCGTTGTCAATAAACATAAAGAAAGGCCCCCTGGCCCTCGTTCTCGGCCCTGCCTCTCGTTTCTGGAATAATTTTTTCGATTTGAGCGCTGGCCGGCTGCCAGAGACGTGTGTGCTTTGAACAAAGTTTAATACGACTTTCTAGAGCAAGGACGAATACAATCTAAAGCATTAAAATAAAAGAAGAATGAATTGACCTCTCCTGTTTGTTATGGTTATAACATACACAGCAGGAAAAGGCCTGCGCATACTGGCTTCAAATTATTTGTTGAAATCGTAAAAAAGCAGTTAAACCCAGCAATTTTGAAGGTTAAAGCGAAATAGCTAAAATTGTATAATAGATGTCTACTGTTTTTCATTGTTTTCTTTTTATTAAGATGCGTTACTTTGTTCATTTGCTTCTAAATCCTTCCTAAAATGTTTTTCTTTGGGATTAAACGCTGTTATTTCCCAACACCAGATGTGCATACAAAGAGATGAACCTTCCATACTGTGCATACAGATGCTCACTGAACTTCCACGGATAAACAAAACTTTTAAGAAGATATTAATTCCTGCCTCTCCCTCAACTCCGCTTGTTGTCATGGTTCAAGTATTTTGGGCGCTAATTAAGATGGATACCCCGCTACGGCGCCACAATTAATACGTGCAGCTGTAGCCGTTTGATCGCTGATAGAGCCACTACGCTTGTGTGCGGATTATATTATACATCTCTTTCATGTGCGCTCACCATGCAGGCTCTGTAAAGGTGCTTGGGGTCCTGCGTCAGCCGGTAGAGAGCCAGGAAGGCGTAGGCATTGCCCGCCGCGCCGTGGCACAGCCCGTAGCCCTTCTTCAGCAAACCCCAGCGCCACACCAGCTCTCCGGACTGCAGGGCCAGCTGCAGGTACTCAGCAGCACCAAACACCTGGAGCAAAAGGGGGGTGGGAATAAGTTAAATTAAATTGGAAGGATTTATGTTTTCTATATCCTGATGGCATCAGACAACACAGCCTGGATCACGACTGCATCTGGGATTAAAATAGATCTTTACTGCACTTCTCCACAAGAGGGCACTGTGACTCTGTCAATCAACACTTTTTTTATTCCCCATCACACTGCAACATACATAAGTGATATTTATTTAGCTTTGCTTGGATTCATAACTGCAGCCTTCACCTTGTACGCCTGCAGGAGCATGTAGATTACCCCCGGGGATCCGTGGCACCAGTGCACCAGCAGGTCCCGGTCGTCCCCGATGCAGGGCGGGTAGTTTCCTGAGGGGAAGCGGAGCCGGCAAACGTGGTCCACGCTGGGCTTCACCAGCCTGTGCACGTGCTCGGCGGCGGAGACGAAGCCCGGCTGCGGCGGGGGCGAGATTAGACCGAGTTTAACGGAGCGTGGAGATGAAACAGGTGGAAGTAACAGGTGGCGTTCATCGCACTCGGCTGCAATTAGTTGTTGAGTCAATTAGTTGTGTGATCAATTTACAAACAACGATTTCAGTAATCAACGAATTGTTTAAGTGCTTTCTCAGGCAAAAAAAAGCCAAATATTTCTTGATTCTTGGGTTTTAGTTAACTGTGACAGGCATTTTTGTGTATATCTTAAAGTTACTGTTCGATAATTAAACAATTTATTTAAAAAGAACTACTCTCAGATTGTCTGGGTGGCACATGATATATTTTCAGCAATCAGGTGATCCTGTTTTACCTGCATGAGGAAGTAGTAGATCCCTGCCAGTCCGTGGGCGGCGCCGACGTACTGCTCTTGGTACCACTCGTACATCAGAGGGCTCTGGTTCTGGACCCTGAACTTCCTGCTGAGGTGCTCGCCCGACGCCAGCACGGCCTCACTGATCTGAGGAGAGAAACAGCTCAGAGATGCGCCTAATCTGTTCGATTGGAGGAGATCGATGGACGGTAAATTAGAGCAATTGGACTTCAATATGTGAGAAACCAAACAAATTAGGGCCAATTTGCAAATCAGGGGCTGTGACCTAGAAGTTAGAGAAGCAGGGTTATAACCAGGGACTTTCAACTAAATGTTAAATGTTATTTACTGTATGGGTCAGTGACGAATAAGGGTTGGCAAGATGAGCAATTCAGAAATATCTTAAAAACTGCTTTAAAAGCATGATTCACATTTGTTCGTATTCATAGGGGTTTGTTGTCATTTTAAATGACATTTAAACCTGAAAATGTCAAATGGTATAACCACAAAGGAAGATAATTATTCAATATTTTACCCATCTGCGATGGATTCAAGTGTTCTCATGATAAATATACTTTCTTATGAAAACATTAAATTGAAATAGATTTTTTGCGGTGTTTCTATATTTAAATGTCAAACAGATTGTTCAACATTTTGGTAAATTGGCCCTTTGCCAGTGGGTGCCATACTTTAAGGAGTAGGTTCGTTACCTTTAATCGTCGGTGCAAGCTTTTTTTAGAACGGCAGAGTAGAGCCGCGAGCTGCTCACAGCTACACTATGGAGGCCAATGGGATTTCTTGATTTCCTCATTAAACTTGTCAAGAACACAATCCAACAACTCCATAACGCTCTCTTGGACAAGGGGAACGTTACAAAACAGAGTTTGTAAATTCGGTAAATTGATGCAAAACCACTGATGTGTGTTCCTGTCAGGGGCAGTTTTTCGGCAAGCAGTCTATGCACTTGCCTCGAAAACAACTGTCTTGTCACGTTCCATTATTATCTCATATCGTGGTGAATGTGCAGGTCACAACTTGTCCACCAGAGCATTTTGGAGTTGTTGGATTGTGTATTTGATGAGCTTGATGAGGGAAACCAAGAAATCCCATTAGCCTCTGTAGTGTAGCTCTGAGCAGCTCACGACTCTGCTCCAGCGTTCCAGAAATAGCTTGCACTGATTAGAAGGACCTACTTCTAAAACTATAGGGATTATGGCAATGGGCCAATTTGCCAAAATGTTGAACTATCACGCTTTTGGCAATGCTAAGCAAGACAAATCCTAAAAACACAACTTCTTTTCTAAATAATGTGACAGATGTCAAATCTATAAGTATTGCACAAGTGAATTACATTCATTCCACATTTGAGTCCAGATTATTATGCCTGTATATACTTGAGATTTTCATGAATTATTTCCTCCATTTCTTCTTATCCTTCTGCAGTGAAACCCAATCAACTAGGACACAAACAGTTGTCTCAGACTGTTGTCCCACCTGTTGGATGTACTGCAGCGGGATTCTGTCCTGCCCGAGCTGCTGGTTGATGAAGACGAGGGAGTAGAGGTAGCCCACTCGGCCGTACAGCAGCTCATCTGGCAGCCCGCCTGCTCCCTTCACCACATTCTGGTGGTACTGCAGCAGTCTGGGAAGGAAAGCAGCACAGCAACGAGCACAAAGTAATGAGTCAGAACCAGCTTTTATCATGATCCACTGTTGCACTAATGAACAGGTCTTAAAATAAATAGTGTATCCGTGACAACGTCTCATTTACAGTGCACTTAAATGATCACAATGGCAGCTTTGGCGGTTACATCAAATGAATCAAGAGTGATGCTGACCCACTGTGACATCATCACGCTGCAATCACACTGATTATAGCTATTGTTGCAGCTACATGTCCCTGGTCAACACATATTTATTTCATACACTGTAGCTTGTTTAAGAAAATTATATATTTGGTTGAATCAACCGCAACACAAAGAAATCACTGAGAATGAATGCAACATGATCACACATCAACACTACATAAACTGTTTATGTGAACGACCCAAAGAACAGAACAACGACCTCTGATGTTTTTTTTATTTCTTATCAGAAAGTTTTACTTGCAGTGAACATACAGTTTGCAATAACTACTGTACTTCACCCAGGCTTACCTGTTGATGCACTCATCAGTCTCTTGCGGCCTCTGCATGCGGTGGTAGACCACAGCGGCCACGGCCAGCGGGCCCGCATCCCCGCACAGGAAAGTGACGTCGTGGCGTCGGGTCAGACACTTGAGACTGTGGTTGACGTACTCCAGAGCTCTCTGGAGGAAGGACTCCTCCCTGAAGATGTTGTGGAGGTGCAGGTAGAGCAGAGCAATGCCTGTGGAAAGACAGATGGAGATAAACACCCCGAAGAAGGCAGTTTGTTTTTTTGCCACTACGCATGGGTTATATCCCTGCTCTACTTTTTACAAGTCTGTTTTTAAGCAATGAAAACAGTCAATTCAATGAAGGCCTCAGATTTTTCTCCTTATATGTAAGAAAAAAACACTTGTGTTACATGAAATGTAAATTTGTGAACCAAAATGGAATAAAGAAATATATCAAAAAAAGAAATCAGAGTACTTTGAGTATGCAATATATAATCTAAATATGTGAATGAATAATAAATATGCTATTCTTGTAAAGTTAAATGGCTGAAATAGGAATGTAATGATCTGGGGGAGCTCTGATATTACCAAACTATTATAACATGAATCAATAATGACAATGCATATCTCAATATGCTGCCTGCTTAAATCAAATAACTCATGTTTAGTTTTCTAATAATGCTGCGGGTGTTTTCAATCACACTGTTGTGCAGCCTCTCATCAATGCAGGATTCCTTGCCAACAGACCAAAAATGATGTCACTGTATGAAAAACAGTCGTGTAACGGTGTCATCATCACCTGCCCAGCCGGTGTAACTTGTGCAATCCCTTGGATCTGCAGATTTGAGCCCATTCTCCATGACAGCTAAAAGCTCGCTGACCTTGCTGCTCACCCTCTGGGCGAACTCTGGTGTGAGCTGAGGGTAAAGAAACATTAAAAATAATGAGGGTGGAGAGAGAAAACACACACACACACAGACATTTTTTGTCATGCGTTACCTGTCCATGGGAGTCAAACAGCGCCTGTGTGCACGCAGGGCTCCCATCATAGTCATGATACGGATTCCTCAAGGCTCTTGTGTCCATTTTCGCAGCTCTATTAAGGCTGCCCTCGTTTGACCCAGATGAGACAAAAACATTAATGTGCAGAGAGATGAAGCAATATGCGGCTGAAACGAGTGAGTTATGGCTCTAATAACAGAACACACGGCCGCGTAATGCAGCAAACGCGCTCTGCAGGGCTACACACACCCACACATACGCACACAAACTTAGCTCGCTGAAGCTTCTAGTTAGCCTAGCTGCTCCGCTAAAGCTAGCGGCTAACACCCGGCCGTGCAAAATGTGTCTAAAAGGCGGAATTAAACACGCTGCAACGCCAAATAATGTCACAGCCGTGCAAAATGCAAGCGCTGGGTCACAGTTTACACAATTCAAACACGGACATGTACCTCTGTTAGTGCTGCACTGTTGACGTTTGATCTTCTTCGGCTTTGTTTTCCCGACGAGACTTTCACGTTTGGAGGAAAGGTGCTGCCCCCTGCTGCCGCGGTGGCGTTACTGCAGCTCACCAAAGTTGAAAACAAAACAAAACCAGAAAACCCATTTTGATCTATTTTATACAAGGACAGGATAAATGTTGTTTTATTTTATATAAAATAAATTAAGAAAACAAACATAAAATTAATTTATACCAATATACTAACAATTTGAGAATGTGCATACATAGGTAATATTTGCATATTCAGAATCTGATATTGATATGGTCTGCCAACTGCTAGTACATCATGTAATCTGGTTAATTGTATATGTTGAATGCATATATTTATTTTACAAAGTAGCTAACATGCCAGAGCCTACAGATGAAACCTGCACCATGTTTATTTTGTGGTAAAACCACAAACAGGCCTGCTTAATGTGGTTATTCCCTACAAACAAGTGAGATGATTGGAGCCATAGAGCGTTTTGTGAAAGTTTGCCTTGATCAATGATTGAGCTGAAGTGAGTGCATTCACCAAATGACATATCAAAACATTGGACTTTTTGCTGAAAAAGAAATGAAATGAAGTGGTGATTCGTTAAGGACCACTTAACGTGGAGGTTTTGTATACACACAGATTTGCAATAACTTACTTCAGTATATGAGGTTCCCCTTGGATCCCGGAATGATTTTGTCCCACAGGTGTCTAATCTCAGACATTACTCCATCCACACGAATGTTTTCATGCACTTCCAGGTAATTGCACCACCCTCTCACCTCTGCCAGTGAACGCACCAGAGATAATCTTTAACATGTTCGCCAATTCTGCAGATGAGGACTCTATCCTGATGATGCTATTGACATCCTAAGCAACAAGACAAGCCTCAATTTATGAGCGTTGGGCGGAGCTCAGTTTACCCAAACTGCTGCCATGGAAACGTCATGTGCCTCCAATCTGCTCCTGACCTTCTGCAACGCCTAAACAACATGCCATTCCCGTGCATGGTGATGATAATTACTGTAGTCACAGAGAAGACGAGGCTGGTATTGACTGGCGCTCTGCTTAGTCTCGCTGCTGGTGTTCCACATTCTCACTTATTGCATAGAGAGAAGCTGCACCAGGCCTGTAATCTCCCCTTTTGTATGTTGTGCCCTGTGCACAGGCACAGTTGAAAGAAAGAGTACATTGTTGTGGCAAGAAGACATTGCACATTCAAAAAGAGTGCAAATGGATATGTCCTCTGTGGGGCTTTAATTAGTGCTCTCTTTGTTAATATGCCTCTGTCTCTTCCCCTTTGCCTTGCTCCCATGTTTCATCCTGGTTCTCTGTTGACTCTCCTCTCTAGACTTGGTAAAATCATCAAACCGAGTCCTAATTAATCTACAATATGGACCAGATATGTGATTCTCACTTCAATTAATCTCAACATGCATGTTTTATTCCGACAACCCTTTGTGAGTCAAAGATGAAATCTTGAGAGGCCGCATTAATTAATATCTAAGTCTCTTAACATTTTACAGCCTCTCTAAATGTTTTGCCACAGCAGTGCCTTTGCTTACTGCTGAAGTTAACCCAGCCTTGAACTGTGGACTTCTTTACACTCATCTTGGCTTTATGCAACAAACTTGTGAGTTGCTTATGTGTAGCATTCTTTATGCTCCCATTTTGATGACTTGCCTAACCTTGTCCTGCAAACTGCAAATGGAGCTGACAGTTACATTGGTCAAGGTGCCAGGTTTGCTACAATCATCACTGTCATGCCTTAGTTTTTGTTTACCTTGCTACTTTTTGTTGTTGTTGTTGTGTGTGCACGCCCCATTATTTCACTCGAGTGAGAAGAACTTGGGCCGTCCATAATTTCCATTTCAATTGACTGGCCGGCAGGTGAAGGCCGCTCATGCAGTTCAAAGTATGGAACCTTTTCATGTACCTCGGGACTGCTTTACCTTGCCTTGAGGGATGGGGAATGGAAATGAGGCTCAAGAATGCGACAAAACTCAGAAGGAGACCTTGGGGCTTGATTAGAGGCCCTCGTTGAACGACACATTATCGAGCCGAGTCTCCCTCCCACTGTGCCTGTGGGGAAAAACCAGCGTCACACAGAAAAATATTAATTAGGAGTAATATTGATCATCATTTGTTTCTAGCGCAGGACGACAACCAAGCTGAGGCCACATCGGAGCAGATTCCTGTGGTCAAATTATTCATTTCACTTTTTTCTTTATTACATTAATTTTCTGAATATGACTTAAAAAGGACAAAGCTGCCCATCTCCTGTTTTGTTTAATGTCAGGAAATGTCATGAAAAGACCAAAGCTAATATATCTTATATGTTATTCCCATGTTTCCTCCAAGTCTTGTTTCCAAGTCTTAAACATGCTCATATTCTCATAATCATGTTTATTTAAATTCATTAAACACAACTAAGCTTGGTGGGAATGTCATGCATACTAAATTACAATTATAATTTGCATCTTATGACGTTGCACTGAGGGGACACATAGGTACAGTTCATGGCAATCCATCAAAAACTGACAGATTTCATTATGTTCTTTTAATATCATTAGAATCAATCTAACATAATTGTCCTGTTGGCTTCAAGTATCTAAATGAGACAAATCAAAAACAGGACACTACACCTGCTAAATATAAGTCACCTGAACACAACCTGACAGCCCGACACCAAACCACACACCCCTCCTTCTCTCTCTTGCTCTCCCTCCTCCGTCTCCCACCCCTCCTTGATATTCACATGGACAACCAGCCTCGCCGTCGGAGTGTGTGAACGCTGCCAGAGGAGAGTCTCAGCAGACTCCAAACTGTGATGCACAAAGCCGACCACTTGACCCCCAGTCGTAGCCTGCAGCACATTCTCCCTCTCCAAAAGAAAGCAAAAACGAAGAAGAAGAAAAAAAAGCAGAGTCACAGAGGCCTGCGTTCTGGTCTCTGCTGCCCAACACTGTGTTTGGAGTATGTGAGTGAACTCCCCAGCTGTGGCCACTTTTACCGAGTGCTGTCTTGATTCGTAGAGGTGCACACACCTGCTCTGACAAATCCGATATTCAAAAATGTGCAATGCTTGCAGAGGCATACAGCTAATTTGCACACAGATCTGCTTTTGTGATTCATCCGTTTCATCTGCAGAGGCACAGCCTCCAATTTCCCCTCCACTTGATCATACATTTGGAGCGAGCTCCCACAGAGGAGCTGCCCCAGCAGGTGGGATCCATCCATTTGCACCTCCAACAAGGAGACGTTATTTAGTGCCAAAAGACACAATTAAAACCTTTATTTGTAGAGTGGGAGAAAAAAAAGCATCTTTTCATACCTCCCCCTCCTCCCCCAAGTGGACGGCATCCATTTTGGTCCCGGGGAACGGGCCTGACAGCTGAGATAAAGAACATTCTGGTCTCTGACATGCTGCCATGGCCCCATCTGTGGCGGCGCTAAAAATACATGCAGTCTGGTGTCGCCATACCAGTCAACTGTCTGGGAGAGCGACGGACACAGGGGGGGAGAAAGAGAGGTGACAGATACACAGACAGATACAAGTCGAAGCATTTGAGACGCAGCAAAGAGAGAGACGATTGAAACAAGGGAGGGAAAGATAGAGAGGATGAGTGAAAGGAATAGAGAGGAGACAGATAAGGGAGGCACAGAGCAGAGAGGGGAGGGCGACACCGGGCTCACTGTAATATCACTGTGGCTGGAAACAGGCAGAGCGCGTGAGTTACAGTCCACGACAGGCGACCGGTGACAAACACACCGATACATCTCCCGGGATTCGTCTGCAAATGCACATTAGGACACACATAAAACACAAATGCGTGTTAAAGGCTGATATACAGCGAATCAATCAATGTGGTGAGACTCTGTATGAGGCGATTACTGTCAGAACGTAAGGTTTAAAGTGCTCATGGGTTATTATGGTATGCCCCATTAGAATTGAACGATGCTATTCATGTACTGAGCTTTTTGTAAGATACTGAAAACTCCAGTGCTCTCTTCCACTTCCTATTAGAAAATGTAAACCAAGAGTATGGATTTCTTTAATAATCAATATCCTGCCAGACCTTCTGATCAAATGGTTGCATAGAACATTTTCCAGTGATTCGGCCTTGAAAGGTTTGCTATTAAAGTCAGGTCAGATCTGTAGATTCATAAATCAAGCCGTACCTGTTGGCAACAAACACCACAACCAAACAACATCAGCAGCCTCAGCTTTATCAAACTGGTGTGTAGATGGACACTCTTACTCAAAGTGGAATGGATGCAGACAAAGAAAACTGATTACAGTCAACACTCACACGTTTGCATGTCTCTCTCCGCCCCCCCCGCCCACTCCTCCCACAGCAAAACCCCCTCTTTTTCTGAAATTGAGTTATGAAAATTTGATCAGGATCTTAATCTAAAAGGCGCTCGTCTCATCTTGCACTTTAACAGCAATCTGCGTGAAGAGGGGAACGCCGGTAATCAGGCAGGCATTTATTCTGTGAATAAAGAGGAGCTGGTGGTGTAGAATGGTGTTGTTTTCCCTGTCAACATCCATGCCATGGCTCTTCTGTAGTGTGCTGCGTGTGGGCAAGGGGGGAGGGGGGGTGTCCTCCACCCACACGCTTTGGAAAGGTGGAAAGGTGTTTTTGGTGGACTGATTTTAGAAGCTGCGTGTGATCAGCAGGATTCAACAGCTCCTGCAGATCCAGTTGCAGTTGGAAATGAATAAAGGAGCCAAAACAAAATGATGCAGTTCTGTTACCGACCACTAGGTGGACTCCTTGTAATAACTTGGCCTTGCTTGATGAATTTACCCTCACATATTGTAGTACCTGCTGGCGCTCTGTGTGTGATTGGTTTCTTTATCATTGCTATGACTCTTCTTCCAAAAATGTGAGCCTATTGTTTACACCCCCCCCCCCCCCTCCCTCCCCTCTCCTTCCCCTAGTATTTGGCCCAGCAATCTGCACCCCATGCACAGTAACGCTGAGTGCCTCCTCTCCCCCCTAATGGTTGATCCTCAGCAAAAGGGACTGTTTAGCTTTCCTAATTAGAGAGCAAATGCTAAGCAGTTGCACAGCCTCCCTGAGTGGACTTAATAAACAGTCTCCTCATTAAAACCAGGCACCACTCTGATTGTGTGGAGCCACGAGACCCCCCCCCCCCCCCACCTCCTGCTAACACCCTTCCTACCTCCACCATCACCTCCATCCCTTTCCTCGCTTACTCAGCACCCCAGGAAGGTCTGAGATGTGGAGAAAACGGAAAGAAAATAAGACAGAGAGAGAGAGAAGACACAGGGAACAGGTGAAATTAAGATTCAGTCGGGTCTGGAGAGATCCTGCCGCTTTGAACAACAACTAAAAACAGACAAACATACACCTACCCTTGCCTGTTCATAAACCTACTGGAGGTGAGAGAGGAGAGAGATTGAAAAGGGGCAGGAGGTGGAGGAGGAGGAGGAGGAGGAGAGTGAGACAACGGTGGAGTAAAGAAGCAGCTGCACAGTCCAGGTCTGAAGCCGACCTGTCGGAGCTCTGAGCTGGAAATATACAAGACGCTGCACAATCTCTCAGACAAATGCATCAGTCAAAGGAAAAGACTGAGGCACACAGCGACAAAAGCTGCGATTAGTCACTCACTAGATTTGTACTGATTTTGTATTTTTATATGCAGGTGACAAGCACTCTATGTGAGGAGAAAGAGAATAAACTATAGTCAGTAAAAGTCTCTGCAAACGTAAGGCTTCAGAGCTCAACTGTTCTCCTAAACATTAAATATTCATAAGTAACAATTAACCATATAAAAAGACAGATAAATGTCATGACTCCTCTAGTGTGACATCTCTCATGCTACTCAGAGAACTAGGGTTACACTAATACACTGATTCATAGAGTGATTAAAGGAGACATATTATGCCCCTTTTCCACAAATTAAAATAATTCCCAGGTGTCTTAAAGACATGTCTGTGACATGCTTTGTTCAAAATACCCCAAGGGTCAAACATCACAGCTCTTTTCATCCTCTAAAAACAGCCCTGCAGAACGGCTGGTTTCAGTGCCTGTCCCTTTAAATGCAAATGAGCCACTGCTCACCCCGCCGCATCCAACAAGCTCCTTTACTTTCTGTCTAACATTATTGGACAAACTAATTAATCCAGGTGTGTCTGACTCTGACCTCAGTAGTCACAACAATGGTCAGACACACCTGGATTAATCAGTTTGTCCAATAATGTTAGACAGAAAGTAAAGCAGCTTGTTTAAGTTCAGGAAGTAGTGGGGCTCGGCATATAGCCTATTAACAACTGACAACCGAGACAACCGACAAGACAACCAGGTAACAGCTCATAAAACCCGCATTTTGGAGGCCGGAAGGCAAGACAAACTCCCAAATATATGTTAAAGAGCTTTCAATATTTCAATGTGATATTTCCATAATATATCCCCTTTAATGGTTAGTAAAAAGTGTCTTGAGACCTGCTGGGGATATAGTTAACTTAATTTCTACATCCAATGTAGTTAAAGCTGTAAGTTGGGTATTTTTTTGTGTTAAACAAATACAGGACCCTGGCAGTGCCAGCAACCGGCCGATGAGGAATAACCATCAGCAACTGGACTCACATCCACAGCTGTGAGATTCACTTTCACTTTTCCAAAACGGCGAAATATTGTAGTTGTTCCGAGGTGTGCAGAGTCACGGTCTAACAAACTTCCCTCGTCTCAAGAGACTGATGACATGATTGGGAGGCGGCACACGATCCCTATCGCCTCCCAGTCCTCCTACCCCGCCGGGCAGAAGTTCTCGCCTTGCTGCAGGGAAGCCCGCTCAGGCACTTAGACTAACCGGTGGTTAACAGGCAGATCTACCAGGAACCCCTCTGAGAGTTAGGAGACACACTGTGCACAGCTCATCATTCAAAATCACATTAGTCCACTGGGCCTGAAAACATCACGGCGAAGGAAGAGAGAGAGAGAAAAAACATCAAAGGTTGTTTACTTGTGTTTTTACTCTGTGTTAAATTAGTTACACAACCTATGGCAAAGTGTTTGTTTAACAGCGGCACAGGAAATAAGGATGCGCCTCTGATTTGATCACACATTTACTGCTTTTGAATTATTTATCAAAATTCATGATTCATGTCTCACATCTCTGTCACTGTTCTGTTGCCCCTCCCGGCAGATTACCTGTCAACACACACTTGTCAACAGTGTTTACTTGATGTTAAAGCTAATTGTGTGTCACTTTTTTTGTTTTTTGGAGATGTCACTTGTGCTTTTGTCTGTTAACAGTGAGTGTGCGCAGTGACAGTGACAGTGAGTGGTTCCCAAAGATATTTTGACATTACAAATGGTTCCCAAACTTTTTTGAAAAACACTGGATTATTCAAGGAAATGTTTGTTTTTTAAAATTTATGTTCTTATGTAATTGTGGAATCTGTTTATTTTCCATCTCGCATCCACCCCTTTCATAAAGCTAACCCTTCAAAGCATCCATGTAAACATCCTTCCTCGTCTATAGACTTTTCACTGACATCCCCAGAAAAAGGCCACAAAGAGAACTGTGCAACACCAGAGACTAGGTCAAAGCATCATTGCAGCGTTTTATTCCATGAATCATACTGTGCCGCTCTACGCCTCCTCTCCCTGCATCCCCAGCCCCTTTGCCCCTCACTCCCCTCTCCCCCACCCGTGCTTAAATCTTTTGAAGCACAGATGTGGGCCGACAGTGGTTATTTCTCATCACGCCACGACAGCTGTATGTGTCACAAGTGCTCAGTACTCATCGGACAGAAGCGTATAGGGTCATTATAAATCTTGACAGCTTAGAGGGGCAGACGGGGGCGCGGCTTACCCAGGACCTGCTGATACAGTCATGTTTTATACTCGGGAGTTTGAGCGCACATGCATCTGTGTAACCAAGGGGACAGTTCATGGGGTCACAGCCACCACAAGCACTCTGCCCTCTCTGCATAACCAGAGGGTCAGTGTCACGGTCCTTGATATAAACAGCACAAATGGGGTGGGCGAGGCACAGTGCACGCAGGGAGCAGAGCCTGCATGTATCTGAGGGGATGTTTTGGCCGACTGCACGGCCAAAATTGTAGATAGAGAATCCTAATTGCAAACAGTTACTGGAAGTGCTGATAAAGCAGCGGAAGAAACTTATCAGCAATGTAAAAAGTGCAACTGAACGGGTGAGTGCAACTCTAAAAAAGAAAAAAAAAAACACTGGGCAAAATTAAAAGGATTGCAAGTATGCGATGCTAATTTTTCTGGCCTGTAGAGACTCCGCAATTCCCAAGCAACCACAACAGGCTGCACCTCACAAATGAGCATTCGGTGTCTCACAGACAGAAATACGACTGTGTATGAAATACGCTCTAAGCCGATCCGCTCTGCAAAGTATTTAGCATTACAAACAGTGTTTACTCCTCTCCTCTGTGCTTAAACCAGCGGACACCATTAAAATATTTACTCCTTCATGCACTGCTAGAACGGAGAATGAAGACTCTTCAAGGGAAGTTTAGATTGGAAAGTCAAATTGAGCAAGTAATTAGATCAATTAAGGCCTCAGTCAAGCACAAGTCTTACAAAGGGCAACACTGCAGATATACTGTGGCTTGTATGGGATGGCTTCATCTATATACATAATTCATAAACTGAATGCTAAATAAGAATGTACAGTAAGTTGCATCAGTGGGAAATGAGATTTTTGTTTAAATTGGTAAAAAATCAGATCACACACATTTCAGGATGTCTTCAGGTAACATCAAGTGTTGATTGCCTGCACAGAAAGTCGTCTTTTCTCTTTTTTTTCGGATTTGAAAGGGAGACAGTTAAAGGTAAGGTCAGCATGTACAACCTAACACACACATGCACACGCACACACACAACTTCCTTTCACACGCTTCCCTCCCAGTGAAAGAAAGAATCCATCTACTAAGCTGTTTACCCAACGGCAGCACCCAAGTGCATTCAATGCCCCCGCTTCTAATTCGAAGTCGCTTCTGCACACAACGAGACTCTACTTATGATACATGTCGACCTCGCCGAGATCTAATTTCCACTGTGACTCATCATCTGTGGAGGGAAAAACAGTGGCCGTTCTCCTTCTGTTTTGCTGCAGGTACACTGAAGTGCATTAAATTCCCATTTGGGGAACTTAGGTCTGTGTTTTCACCCGTGGTGGCTGACTAATCGGAGAAGCAGGCCAGGATGAATCCGTCATGGTTAGGCTGCGCCAATGGTGGCCGTAGCTTGGCCCTGGCGAATAAAGCCACAATAGGGTCTCTTGCTTTGCTCAAAGACTGCTATTGATTTGTGAGTGGCTGGGAATCAGACGAACGTGGGGGGAATCATAAAGGTAGCACTTCACACTCTGTCTTCGCGCCCCTGCAGAGAGAGGGACCCCCGCTAGCAAGTCCAGCCTCCAGCCAGAGGAGCTTCTTCATCAAATCGGCCTTGGAAGCCAGGACCCTCTTATTGTAACATGCTGCCAGGGTCGATTTTTAACCACAAATGTGGGCGTCCACAGCAAAAGAAGGGGCCCAGTCAATTGGAGCAGTTGTTTGGAAGATGATTTAGGTTTTTCCACTTTGCACACTACCGGTCAAAAGTTTTTTGTTCAAGTTTTTTATTAAAATTCAAGCTGTTCAAGTCCAATGAACAGCTTGAAATGGCACAAAGGTAAGTGGTGAACTGTCGGAGGTTACCCAAAACTGAAAGATAATGTAAAAAAGAAAAGAAAAGGAGGCTTGCATGGGCCATGAAAGACCACCGGTGGACTAGAAGACTGGAAGAAGGTGATGAATCAAAATTTGAAATTGTACACCGTCGAGTGGGCGAAGGATAGTTCCTCAGTGTGACATCAACTGTCAAAGAGGATGGTCTGGGGCTGTTTTGCTGCATCACAGGGTCAGTGACTTATTCAGAGTGAAAGGCTACAGCTGTGCAGTAGCTACAGTACCTTCTGGTAACCACAAGTTTCCAAACGTCAAATACTTAAGCCGGTTTTGCTCTTCCAGTGGAATTATATGTTTACGTTTGCTGGCTTTTAACAATGGATGTCTAATTGGGTGATATCCATTGTTAAAAGCTGGCGTGATGATCTATATGTTTACCGCGACTACTGAAACCATCCAACCACCTTCTGAAGTCCAAACTATGCCAGAACTATCTTAGGAAAGAAGAACAAGAATAAGATGGTAAGCTTGATGGAGTGGTCAGCAAAGTCCCCATGGAGCTGGTTTGTGAACTGGACAGAGGAGTGAAAGCAAAGTAATCTACAAGTGCCAGAACTTCTGCAACAGAGTTGTGAAGAACTTTTGATCTCCATTATAAAGAATCAATTGTTCATTTGTTCTATGATTTAATTTCATTATGAGTAAAAAGAGACATTAGCTTTCAATAAAACACTGGAAAAATCGTGACGTTCTAAAACTTTGGACCAATAGTTTACTGAAGAAGAGTCATATTATTTTTGGGGGCATTGTTCTGTAATAAAACAAGACAATCCACTTTATTTCTTTATTTCAATGTCGCCTGGTAAAGATAAATGTCTTTTTTGATACAACCACCAAATCAAATCTGTGAGTTTATCGACCTGCAATTTGTGATAAAGCTTCTAATATGAAATGTTCTATTGCCACACATTCATCTAATTCATCTAATTTAATTAATTTTATATTAATTTTATATTTATATGTGACCTAAGAGTGTTTCGGTCAGTGCACAGCGGGTCAGGTCAACTAATGATTAATAAAAAAAAAAAGAAATAAAGAGAATATTAGCTCGAGGTGAAATGTAGCTGTCTTGTTTTCCCACAGCTAAACCAACACAGCTCATTTAAGACGTTAGCAGAAATTATGAGGAAATTACACGTTGCTCCCTTTAAGAACAGTCTGATGAATTACAATTCACCTGTGAAACCTCCAACAGAACCTGAGCCGTCATTAAAAAGTAGGTGTTACGTTGGCAAATGCACCCACTAAATAATGTCATTATGTGCCGAGGAGTAGCAGCGCCGCAAGAGCCCGGCTCTGTGGGAGCTTTTCTTTCTTCATAAGCACCAACTCACCCAATTATGCATTTTTCAAGCAGGTTGACCGAACACAAATCGCAGCATGGGAGGCAAGTGATGTTCGAGCAACACACGGCTACTCATTAGTGAGAGCGTCTCACCACAGCCTGCGTCTCCTTGTTTTCTCCTTTAATTCCTGTTTTAATTCTTTTTTTTTTGTCTTGTGTCCAACCTGACCCCTTCATTAATAATGAGCGAGGACGAGGTGTGGTCCTGTCTTTCTCTTTCTGTCAGTGTATGAATGTGTGTGAAATAGACAGTAGACAGGAGGTGGAGGGTCTAGCATTGTTAAAAGAGCATGTAAAAGGATTAGCAGAGGGGGGGAAACACGCTGCGAGGGAGCACAATAATCCTCACACTGCACATGATGTTACAGCTGTCCCTTTAGCCTGTATGCTAAGCAAATGTTAAGCTTCGTATTTGAAGAGATGCACCCATCTCACCCTCCTATTCCAGAAAATGTCACTCACTCATGTTATTGTACTCGAGAACCACATTTCCATGGTCTTGGTCTACATTTTTATTAGGCTTTGTCTTGGTCGAGCTGGACTCTGGATTTTTTTCTCAACACCTGTCAAAATCACAGCTGCACTGGCTTCTCTGTCATTCACTCACTTTGGTTTTATGTAATGTAATTCAGTGACTTATAAGATTGTTCAAAATTGTTCTACAAAAGTATGTGCTTGCTGATTCTGTGCTGAGTTATTCTTTGGTTTTATGAAGACTAATGTAATTCAGTGACATTATAATCAATTATAAGATTGTTCATAAAAATTGTTCATGATGCACTATATCAACGATTATAAATATAGCTTATAATGACTTATAAATCCAAGTCTCTTATGAGTGCTCTTGACTGGTTATAAACTACAGGCTGACTGATGAGGCTTATAATACATTACAACTACTCATACCCCTCTATACACACACCTCAACAATCAATTGTTATAAGGACTCATATGATGCCATAAGTATATATAAATGATCAATGTATGCTTTAAGTAAAGTGAGGTTCATATAGATGCATCTATAATGCAGTATAGCTAATCATGATGTTTCATTGTTGGCGTTAAGTAAAGTGTAACTCATTTTCATGCATTATAGATGAGTAGTTATAATGTATTATAAGCCTCATCAGTCAGCCTGTAGTTTATAACCAGTCAAGAGCACTCATAAGAGACTTGGATTTATAAGTCATTATAAGCTATATTTATAACTGTTGATATAGTGCATCATGAAGCTTTATATGTGTTTATGAATGCAGTCATAATGCATTATGATTGATTATAATGAGCATTATAATTCACTATGAATGCGCTCATAATGCACTATACTGTAGATGTAGTCTTCATAGAAAGTGTTACCCCAAACTTTGTTCAATTAAATATGGTATAGGATTTGTACCAAATATTTTTTATTTTTAGCTGAGGTATAATGTAAATATCAAGCCACATGATTGATAATTGATGCAGTGATACTGAATACAGTAATGGTCTTGCATTGGTTTGGTTTGGTCTCGGACTTGGTCTATGTATGCTCTGGTCTTGGTCTTGGTTAGAGAGAATCGAAGCTGCTGCTGATCCAACAATGCAAAGAGAAATAATACTTTCTATAAAACACCTCTAAACTCAGAGAAGCCTCTTTTTTTGTCCAGACAGAGTTGGATGTGCCTTTTTTGCTCGTAAGAGCTGCTGCTGCAGCTGAAAGTGATGCATACCCATACAAAAGCAACTCGACCTCGAGGAGTCTTATCTCTGCTGTCAGACGGAGCCATTGTCCAAGGATGTGCTTCAAAGAGAAGGCAGCGCGAAGTGGGTGACACGGAGTATATATTACTACCACAAGCATAAAAAAATGACACAGATTACGCATTATAATGATATTCAGGTGGAAAAAAATGTGCTAGAAAACGGATAAATCATCACAAGATACTATCGACAGTTTTAGTCAATTCAAGAGTCTCTCAGAAGGATTCTGGGATGAGATCACGTTAGAGGGTGAAGTGAGCCATAGTCGTGAAGTTTATCATTTAGTTTGACTGATAGAAATTCACATGGTTCTTGATTTTTTTCTCCTTTTTTTACCCAACAGAACTGCACATATTCAGAGCAGGACGGACCTGTCATAATTCATAGATCACATGCAAGGACTCGCTGTCAGCAGTCCGCCCTGCTCTCTGCCCCTCCTAATCACTTTCATTCTCCTTTCCACATTTGTTTCAGGAATCAAATCAGACAAAACTTCTGCTTCAAACTACGGCAAAACTTCAGATGTTGCTGAAATACGCCAACACCAACGTAAAAAAGCTCAACATTAAGAGTTTCCTAAAGTACAGTTGGTGCAGGTTGAGGGCGAAGATGTGTATTTTGTGCTGCGTTTGAGTCCTCAGCAACCATAGATTGATGTTCAGCAGAAAAAGAGACGTCTCTGCAGAAAACACTGACTGAATACTGATTATTGTTTTTTTTGCAGACATATCGATGCTGACAGGCAGGGTAATAATCCATTTATGTATCGAGTTAAAACCTACGTATTTACCAGGAAGGGCAAAACAAAAGATCAGGTTGTTGTTGAAGGAGGAAACATGATTTTTTTTTCTCCTTTTCTTTAGTGGATGTCTCTGAGCCTGACAAACTGCTACTCACACACACACACACACAAAGACAAGAGCTCAAAATAACAAATACCTTTTGACTGACAGACACAAACACACAAACCAGCCCTTACAAGGTCTAATCTTCTTTTGGAGACTGGCCGACCCAAACCACTTTGACCCTGCTGGTATCATTGTACCTGCTTATTTAATTGAGGGCATCTCAGGACATTTTTCCTCACTTTCAAAGACTGTATTTCTTCTTTCAAAAACTTCTTTCATGTGAGGCTCACGGATGCTTCACCGACTAAACCCACGATGCTTTAGAGCTCAACAATAAAGTCCCTCCTCTATACCTGCTCTCAGACCCGATACGCAATTAAATTCCAGCTCACGACGCTGCAGATTTTTCCCAAAGTTACATTTTAAACACCATTCACACCAAAACGTACACGCTTTATTCACAGAACTCTGAAGTTACCTCATAACCGCTGACGGCAAAAAAGCTACAGGAGGTCTGTGTGGCAGGCTACACACAGTGACACAGCCATAACGTCAATGTTTTTCTCTATTAAACCAGTCCAATAATTACCTAAACACAGCCATTGAAAAGTAGCTGCTCTGTGAATATGATGCTCAACATCAATATTAACATTTCCATAATTGCCATATATTATAAATTACTTTTTCTCTTTGGAGTCATGGAAGACAAACAGGACAGCATTATGTATACCGGTTACTAATCTAATTGGTTGTAAGCACGACATTGAATTAAGAGGTAAAAGCAGTACTGTATTAGGTGATATAAAGAATAAAAACACGTTATCTTCTGTTGTGAGGGTGCACCTGCAGAGACAACAATAACTGAATGTAAAGGGGCCGTGCATGTCCACACGCACACATGCATCGCCCACCACCGCCCACCGACCACAGCACGGTGAAAAAAATAAAATAAAATCAGCTCCTTGTCAAGTACTTTCTCTTTCAGGGATTAAACTCGACACAAAACAGGCGCACAATGACTGTCATCTTCTGCTGAATTAAAGTGCGATTTAAAATGACCTCCACTCTTTTCTGCCTGGTCACCCCTGAGATAGAAACACCATACCTCCATCTCTTCTGTAAAAACCGCTAAAGACTTCATTGTGTTTCCATGACAATCAGTGAACAGCAACTGTCTCTAATGTTGTGTAATTACATTCTTTAGAAAGGGATGTTAATGGCACTTGTAATTGTATGTTAGCAGTTATCATAACAAAACGGCTCTCATTGTGTATTCAGCTATGAAGAGCAATGCAATTACATTAAAAGACAAAAAAGAAAGAAAGAAAGAAAGAAAGAAACACTGTGTTCGCAGTAGCAACGCTTTTCTTTCAGTAATGTGTATGTTTGAACAAAACTTTAAATGAGCAAATTAGTCCAAATCAGATCAAAGTGGACTGGAAGAGATTGTGTTATATGAATTTGTATGACAATACAAGTGTTGTATGGAAGCCCAGAGTGGTCAGTGTCAGTGCAGACATAAGAAAGTTTAAAGGGATAGTTCAGCCAGAATTCAAATTTCACTCGTTATCTACTCACCCTCATGTCGACTAAGAGCTGTGAAAATTTTCAGAGTCCTCCGTGCCTTCTCTGAGTTACGGGGGGGTCTGCTTAGCAGTATTTGTCTATATAATGGTTGTCAATGGATACCAACTTTCTTCGTCCAAAAAGACACACCAAAAAACATCCAAATACCTCCATACTGCTCGTCTGTAATGTCCCTCTTTCTCATGTCGGGGCTTCAATACAAGAGGGACATTACAGATGAGCAGCATGTAGGTATCCAGATTTTTTTGGTGTGTCTTTTTGGACGAAGAAAGTTGGTATCCATTGACAACCATTATATGGACAACCATTATATGGACAAATACTGCTGCGTGGGCCCCCCCGTAACTCAGAGAAGACACGGAGGACTCTGAAAATTCTCACAGCTCTTAGTCGACATGAGGGTGAGTAGATAATGAGTTGAAATTTGAATTTTGGCTGAACTATCCCTTTAACTTCTCTGCAACAGAGCTCGTATGTTGCAGAGAAGTGTCTGTACTTCAACTGGTTGCAGCAAATGTTTTACTCAACCTCGGTTTTGGTATTGTTGTGTTCTTGTCAGAGTTTGTCCACTGCTGATGGATAATTCTGTGGGGAGAGGAGTTGGTTTGAAAGTCTAGAGGACGCCACCCTGTTCCAGCTGAGATGAAGAGGGTTTTTTTGTGGTTGCTGTGCTGCTGGTGGAAAGGTTAAAGGTTTGGAAGTGGAGATGTACTGTCGGTCCATTCTGTCGTCAGTCATCATGGGAAATGTCAACTCTCTGCCCAACAAGAGCGATGAGCTTGACATTTGACAACCAGAGAGCACCTTTCAAGAGTTTCACGTTCATAAATGAACAACAGAATTATCTAATAGATAAATAATAGAATCTGAATGCTAGATGTCAGTGTTTTCCTCTCGTTTTACACACTGGACCTTTAAGCTTTTTAAAAAAAAAATCCTCTGCAAATGGTAAATGGGCTGCCAGGCAAATGAATTTCCCTTTGCAGATTGATAAAGTCATTCTTGTTTGGTGCGTGCTTTACAACTATTTTAGTTCATTCAGCTAAGCAAAATGCACAAATGGTATTCTGAAAATGGTTTTCAACTCTTGTTAGAAAAATTTGTATTGACTGAAATAACTTTTTAAACCTCTGCTTTCTATCTCACTTTCACGCTGACTTAAAGAATCAGGAGTTTGCAACTCCTTACTTATTTTTTATTTTCTTTTAACCCTGGAGGATCTTTCAGACAGACACGCAGGTACCGCTGTGTTGTCTTGTTTCTGTCTTCCTGGTGGGCCTCCCTCTCCGTGATTGCACTCAGTAATGGCTGGTTAGTGGCCAGAATTGAGGCCTGTGGTGGGTCAGTGATTATCACATGTCACGCTGGGTCCGCTGATAGCAGTGGAACACCATCCCCCCCACCACAAATCTCCGTTACCTTGCTCGTCCTCAGCCCACCGCTCAGGGCTACCTGCCCGGCTGTAATCCTGTCCGCGGCTCAGCGTTGATTATCCCACGCTGAGACATCTACAGCGGGTTCAACCGTGCTGCTGGCTGCGGCCTCACCGTTGGGCGGAGAGGACAGTGCGAGGAATAGCTCTACCTGGTTACGTTTTTGTGCTCACAGTGAGCGTTTGGAAGCGGGGCTGTGCCTCCGAGGCTCTGTCCCTGATTACTTTCCAATCTGGTTTCCATGTCAGGGCAGTTGTTTGGTGTGGTTTGCAGACACAGGATGAGAATGAAATAAAGCCTTCAAACTCTATGCCTACTTTATACAAATTAAAGCTTTTGTATCCTCAGCAGGAGCCTTATCAAAGCATTAAACTCCTTTTCATACTGTCGAATACTGTTGACAGCACTTCATGTGAAAACAACTTAAAATTCTGATGCCTCCCCTCACAGCTCAAAAGTAACTGAATTATTGAATAGTGCTTTGTTTGGCCATGATTCAGACATGCTAATCGGTTTGCATGATGCACTTCCGATACAAATGTGGTGAACAGAAAGATGCACAAGTCTCTGGTGCCCAACACACCGGTGATGTTTTCAAAAGTTCAGTGTCGTTTAGTGCCTCAGGAGCCAGATACTCTTGCTTTATAAAACCTATGACGTCAACATGTTGCCTTGACTGTCGAGCCAACACACGCCTCTTTGTTTCTGCCAAACGACACCCTCTGCTTCCGTCTGCCATCGACATCCAAAAATTACCTTTACAGCATGAAAGGACGAATCTTGTGTCTTATCACCACCAAGTCAGCGCCACAAACATCACAAACAGGCATTATTCTTAATCCCTGACTCATTTTGCCCAAGTGTTCACGAAAAGACTTAGATTTTTATTAAAATGAAAAATATTTAAGAGGTATGTCTTCAGCGAGGACGAGTGAAATGTTCGATTATTATGTGGCAATAACAATAAATCAGTCCACGGCCTTAAAGATGCAAAAAGAGCCTCACACTTTGAGAAAATAATAACTTTGTTTCGACCGTGTGCTCACTCTTCTATTTGGAAGGGATTTTTTATTTTATTTTATTTTTTATCCTCTTTCTGCAGGCTACAAAGTGTAAATACCAGAATTTCAATCAGGCAAAGAGCATAAATCTACAACCTATTGTTGAAAAAAAATGCTGTTTTTTAATAAAAAGTCTTATCTAGTCAAGCTGTAAGGAGAAAAAGACAAAAAAAAAACCCACACACACACACAAAAACAAATAAAGCAAGTTAAATCAGTCAGTCAGAGCTGGAGGCAGAGGGCTTCTCCCTGCGGCGGTGACACCAGTATTAGGCAGACAGAGTGGAGGCTTGCCGCCCCACTGGGCCCATATGACAGGGCTCTAACTCCTCCATCCCATTCCAGGCAGGCCCTACTGTTAGGCAGTCTAATTGAATCCCAGCACAGAGAGCACAAGGCCCTATACATTAGAGTTTTGTCAGCAAGGCCTGGGATAGTGTCTGAGCTGCTTCACTGCTTCATAATAGGGCTGTTACCTATATACCGGCCACATAAGCTATAGATGTGTGTGCATGCATGTGTGGAAGAGCACATGAGCGAGAAAGAGAGTGACTTACGAATGCCACACACGGACTACGGTGGAAAAGATGCTCACACACCATGCCCCTCCCCTTTTTATGCAACTTCATTGCTTATTGTTTCTCTGCATCCACTCTATTCCATCTCGTCTCTATTTCACCTCATTGCTCCCTCTCCCTGCATGGATCACACACACAGTAAGGCAACATTTAGATTCTGCTGAAAGGGTTACGTCTTATTCTTTTCCTCTATTACACTTTTCAAAGGCAGGTCCAATCATTGTTGCCTCGGCGCCGACGCCCGCGGGTGATTTTGCTTCAAAACCTGTGGAAGCGGCAATTTCCAGACTCGCACCGAGGGGTCTGAAGGGTGTTTTAGAGTGCAGAGGCATGTATTTAAATTAGACATGGCTTTTAATTATTTTGTCGCAGTGTAATTTCCTCGCTGAGAGCAGTCATTTCCTTGCTGAGGTTTGCATTTCCATAATTCCCCAGCATCGCCAAAACGGCACAGTTTCAAAGTCCTCTGACGATTTGCTGCATATATTAATTGAAACTGAAATGTCAGCTTTCAAAGGTCTCACCTGTGGTGTACCGCACGGTCGTCTTTTACAATTGGAAAGAAAAAACAATTCAAATCCGAATGATGTTCAGATTGAACCGTAAACAGCTCATGAAGGTGGAAGCAGATGGCTTTGGGGCGGGAACATTTGGGTTCCATGAGATGTTTCCAAGATTGGTGAACCATCTAAACGTAAGGAGGTCAGCCAGTGGTTGCATTACGCACAGTGAATGCACTGCTCTCGTTAAGGAGATGTAGCCTGGAGGCATTTCTTACCTCCCGTCCTCGAGGGGATAAAGAGAAGCATGTGTTCATTCTGAGTCTGAATCCATTGATTTCAGATGCTCCTCTACTTATCTCTCCTCCTCAGTTAAGGAAAACCCGTTATTAGCCATGCTCACTAGCAATGACTCCAAATTAAGGTGGCTTTAAAATACAATAGAGGCAGGTCGGGAAAAGTCAATGGCGCTGGATGGCTTTCTCAAGAGAAGGATGACGGCCTACACCATTTGACGGTGAGTGAAACTGGAAATTCTTGACATAACATAAGGCTTGATAAAGGATCGGGAGCACCCACAACTTCAGGTGCTTAAAGTTTCTGGCTGGTTAAATCAAGCGCCCCCTCCTCCAACAGGCCCAGATACAGGACATCCATTTTCAGAGTCATATATTTTTTGGCAAGGTTTGAGCCTTTACCTCATCATTTTCTGTGAATCACAAGCCTGACCAAGCGTGCCGGCAGTAAACCACAGCTTTAAAACAGGAGGGGGGTAGGGTGGGGGGGTAGACAGAGCCAGTGAGATGACGGCTAATGGAGCATATACGTAGATGGAGGACAAACTGACAAAAAAAAGAGACAAAAGGCAGTCTCTCATCCAGAGGCAAGATGTTTTTCGAAAAGCAAATGTGAGGAAACAGTGTGTTTGGATTTAATGGACTCACCTCCACAGGCCTGCTGGAGCTGTAACTTTGAATATTTACAAGAAATTCTGCACATTTTGACATATTTAATTAAGCTGAATATATATTTCTTCAGCCTGTGTTCGACACTGAGAACAAAGTCATTTCTCTTATTTTAACAGAGAGACTAAAGCAGACTTAAACACAGTCAGCATGAGCAGTTTCCACTCACCATTTTGCTGACAAAAGGGAATATTTGCTAATGCCCCCCTCCCCCCCCTCTCCCTCCGCTCTCTCCCACCCCCCCACAGTCTTCAAATCTATTGTAGAAAGTAATCTAGGGATGTGTGTTGAAACAGATCAATTTAGCTGAGAGATTTCACCTTCTGATTGGATCCAACAGACTGTGTGGACTCTGCCGCTGCATTTTAATGCCGGTTGGTTTTGACTGCCGTCGGTTGCGCTTTGCCGCGGTGGCTCGGTTCACGAGCAGATGGTAATCATCCAAATAATGGATTCCCTAAGGCAAAGAGAGACTTCAAGAGATCTGTATGTTTTAAGTCTATCTGGAGTCCACCTTTTTTCCCCCGCATGATAGTCCCTCTATATTCACTATCTTATCAGACTCCACAGTTTACAAAGATTTACAAGATGGGAGGGCTTGGAGGAGTGATAAAAAGAAAAGAGAGGGGGGAAATGGTTTGAAATGGCATCAGTGCAGCGGCGATGGTAAAAGAACAGGTGAGAAATACCATGATATCATAGAACCAAGTGCTTTCACGTCTGCTTACTTAAAGAAGCAGTGGGAAAAAAATCAAGCAAAATTCAGCAACTGGACTCAAGGATGAACTGATCAGTTTTCGGTTGAAGGATGCTGTGACCTCACAAAGTCCTCTGAACATCACCAACCTCAGTATTCAGACAGATGTTACTAATGTAAATGTGAAAAAACTAAACAAAACGCTATTAAACTTCCTCCTCTCTTGGTGGGAATGTTCCTCTATAAAGACAGAGCTGATGTTGAATAGTTTTTCTCTCCTGGATTGTCTGCCTCCCCCTCTGCTCCTCTCCTCTCCTCTCTCTGTGACCACCTTCAATGGCCACCAGCCGCTCTCTAATAGCCACAATCACGCTCACTAATAGAAATGCCAACAAGGAATGGTGCAGACCCCCAAAATGCCCTGAAGTTAAGTGCAGAGGCGAAGATAGAGACAGAGGAAGTTTTTAGACAGAGAGGGAGGAGGAGGCGGTGGGGGGTGAAACTGCATTCTGATCGTATTTAATTCCCGTTTTTATTGGAAGCCTTTGTAACACACAAGCTACGGATCATCACATGGTGGAGAGGAAGGCTGTTCACACAACAGACAGCGACAGTAAATGAGAAATACTACACGACAGACTGAGCTGCACATGCCTCCCTCCTCTTGTGGTTTACCTCTCCTTACGAGGCGACTGAAACGAGAAAAGTATAGGGACAACTGAGATGCCTTCAAATATAACCGGCATGCATGTCATATAATGCTTTAGCATGAGCAATATGTTGAATTTAATTCTGTTCTCTCATTGCAATTAGTCCGCTCCCCCAGCCGTACAGTATGCAGGGTCATATGAATATGTGAATTGTATGGAAATCAATTTGTGCAGATTTGCTGCTTAGTTGCTGGAGAAACATAATCTATCAGAGTCAATATCAAGCCTTATAAAAAAAGACATGATGTTCAATGTGATGACTCATCTCTCAGGTACATTTTAATACCACAGAGACATGCGAACCATGGCTGGCTGGAAGGTAGAAAATGCAAAAAGAAAGAAAGAATGCATTCAAAAAAATATGTTGGAAGTGGATCATTATTGGTGCAAAGCATCTGTAAGAGTGGTACAGCCTTCATCATTTTATACTCCCAACTGTTTGTTAAGGTGGAAAGAAAAAACATACACTATGTTGGTGGGGGGTTTCAGCTGCAGCATCGTTGCTCTTATGGCCGATTACACCAACACATACCCAATAGTGTGGCGTTCCTGTTATTTTGTCCACCCCCTGAACACACACAGTAAATATTACACCTTCCTCCTCTTTCCCACACACTCACCTAAACCTCCTCGCCAGTCTGATCACGACTCATCCCCCCCCCCCCGCACACGCACACACCCCGCTGCCACCCTCCATCTCATCTAGCCTTGGGCTCACATTGTGTATTCATTACCATTAAAGAGTCCTGGGCTTGTCTTGCCATTAGGCCACATTACTCCACTCTGCGCTTTCTGACATTGGTCACGCTCTGATCGGTAATCTGGTCGGAAATGATGCAGGATTTCCTTGCGGGGGCTCTCCTCCTCAACTTGGATGGGATGGTATAATCAGAGGCGCACACTCACACAAAACCACACGCAGACAGATCCCATTCTGGTGGACGTCTGTGTCCGGAACCAATGGCTGCTGCTTTGGATGACTTGAATACTGTGGCCGAGACCGATTGCAGCAGACCAGATTTGCTACCAGTTCTGGACTGAGTGGGACTGGGATGGGCATGCAGCAACAGACACAGTGATGAATATAGAATAAAGAGGGAAGAATACAATTCAACCAGTCAGTAGTACTATGCAATATTCTGATTTCATTCCCTATTCATGGCCTTAAAGTGTTTTGGAGTTGTTGGATTGTGTATTTGATGAGTTCTGAGGGACAGGAGACCGAGACCTGTACCATTCACCTCCATTGTGTTGGTTGAGCAGCTTGCGTCTCTGCCCCGCAGATCTCAAAACAACATGCAGGTGATGAACCTATCCCTAAGGCTACAGGGATTATGGCAATAGGTGAATTTGCCAAAATGTCATGTCCAATCCTCAAAATAAATTGAAATATCTCTGCTTCTCCTGCGTTAATCAGATTATACGATAATTTAAACGAGAAAAAGCAGCTCTGTTTGCAGAACCTGAGACCAAACTTGCCCGAATAAATATCGCTACCACTATTACACACAAATCTAATGACCCAAACTACTCCTGAAAACATCTTTCTTTACAAACAAACATGAATTCTCCTCTCCAAAAAACGCATCCACCCACGGCTCAATCAAGAAACTTCCTGCGCCAACTTATTCATTTTCCAATAACGCCATTATCTCCTTCATCATCTCATTACGGTGTATGCGACTAGATGTTGCGCACCAATTCATTACGAGGGCTATGGGCTGACATTTCCCCCTCCAGAATGGATCATTTATTTGGAGCACCTTGATGGCAGCGGCAGCCGTTAAAACCGTCGAGCCAATTCACAGACCAGGAGCAAGTTATTGTGACAGCCAGCCGCCTAATTGCTCATTTGAGGTAATCACCCGACAAGTCAGAGCAATTTTGAGCACAATGCCAGAGACTAATGGAGGCGGACGTGCTCGCTTGATGAGATCAGAATCACGGAGCCGCCCGCCTGCTGAGTGCCGGGAGGCCCTAAGAGGGCATCTAGCCTGATACTCAGGAAATTATCTGCACCTTGGTGGCACCACAGAGTACTCTCTAGGGGGGGTATTAGCAGGAAAAACATGGGATACTCATAATATAACCAAATATGTGTCATCAAAACTCCACTGAAGGGTCTAGGTGAGGAAGCCAGAGATGGAGAAGCATAATGTTCTCCGCTCAAGAGGAGCAGCAGACTGTAGGCTGCTGTCCAACTCAGGCTGAAAATTTATTTTCACACCCCAATCAAGATGTTTTGTGGAGCCGCCAGCATGAGATGCCTCTTAGCTGCCTCTTAGCATGCAAGAAGACTCTCCTCTCTCTTGGTGTGTGTGTTTGTGTGTGTTGTGGGGGGGGGTTGGGGTACGTGTGATGGATGACCGTGCAGTGCTGGGGCGTTCTCGGTTTAATTGTGATGTCAGTGCATGTCTGTGGCAACCCCGGCGGTGAGCGGTGACAGACAGGAGTGTGCAGATGTGCCTCTATCTCTTGTGAGTGTGTGTGTCAGTGTGTGTGTGTGTGTGCATCTCTCTCTGTAGTGTATGAGATGGGGCGGGGGGGCACTGAGAAATGCTGACATGATGTTACTGGGGATTTTCAGTCCGTCCCAGACCTGGAGCGGACTCTCAGGAGAGTTTGGCTGATCGGGGGGAGTGGACGAGTCAGACAAGTGTCAGATTTGTTCAGCAACTGGGTAGAAAGGAAAAAAAACAGCATGTTTCCAAACATATTTTTACCTCATACTTCTTTTCTGAATACCTATACCATTATTCTACTGTCCAAACTCTGCATTAAACTCTCCCACTGTCCTAAAATACCTCAACAAAACTTCCTGTCTGCTTTAAATTTAATCAATGGACCACCCAATGCCTCCTGACACTCAACCCTTTATATTATTACTGATATTAATGTTACCTTTCCTCACTATAGCAACGGTGACACATATTCCCGATGCATAATTCGGATTATGAGTCATCCACGGGACATGGAGCTCCACCTGCAGTTCCTCAGGGTGGTCAGAGGGTGGTGCTGTTGGACCTGAACTTCCAAAAAAACCCAAGAACCCCAGCAACAAATTGATAATGCATATTGCATTACATTAAGGCAGGACAGATTTAACTGAGTCAAGCAGAGGCATGTGGGGTGGAAATCATTATTTACTCTGAGGCTTATTGGGAAGGAAGTGTTGTATAATTTAAGAAAATAGTCAATTTTGGCACGATGTGTTTTGACTAATTTAGCCAGAGCCAATCAGATCACGTAGCTCGGCTGTAACTACCTGTTACATTGATTTAGATTTGCTGTTTTTTCAGATCTCAACAGATCTAATCATATTTTATAATAGTACAGGACTGCCAGGCATCTAGAGGTCAGGTATTTGCAACTCTGATCACACAAGCGGCACATTTACCATCCAAAATGTCCAACTATACGACCATACTCCGCCATATGAATTTCCCCCTCTTTGCTATTCAGCTCAGGTTTGGAAATCCAGGAGTCATGTTGTTTGTAAGAGAGTGAGAGTCAGTCAGTCTGTCTCGGGAGCCAAGCAGAGTTTTCAGCGAACATAGTGTGGAGTTCTTCAGGGGGAATATATAATAAGGAACATAGCTGCAGCTTCTCCTCCTTTCTAGGGACTAAGTTGTTCTAGACACACAGATAAACAGGCAGACTGACTGGACAGGACAGAAATAGAAGCTGACCAACTGCGCTCATCCTGTGCCAGTTCAAGATTACCAGCATGAAAAAAAATCAGCAGACGACCACCAGATGTGGAGACGCCGAACATCTTTGATTCTCAAGCAGACTACAAATTGAATCATCACATCTTCACTCTTTGCAAAGAGTGCAGAGATGAGACACTTATGTTGAGTGTCCTTGCTTGCTGAATGAACCGAACGCAACCAAAATGAAATGCTAAACCCTGGAACCTTCTCTGATAGCAGAGTTGCTCCAAAAACTGAACATGCATTGACCCACATGGACTTTTTTGTTATCACTGGCCTTTCATAGAGATATAGCATAGAGAGGTCACATCGACTACAATGGGCGTATTCCACCTTAGATAAGTGTCTGCATCCATTTCATTCCTATTCAAGTAATTGAACTGCAGATAACCCCATAAGGCCAATGGAGTTCAATGTGATTTGTATAAAAATGCAAAATATAAAAGGCTGAGATGCAGCTAGCAACAGGGTGAGAACCTACTTACAAAGGTTATTCGACTGTGAATTGATTTGCCTAAATCTATTTATCGCCACTTCAATCCAGGCTCTGCGACAAAGTGAGGCATTTGAAAATCCCTGCTGAAGGACTGTGTCTTGTGTATGGATTTGTTTTGGAGAGTGGTGACAAAGAGTGTTTACACACAGCTGATTTAGCTCAAGGTAGCTTCATTTCCTGAATCAATGACTCGTTTTTTCGGGGGGATCTTCACCACAAGGCTGTGGGTGATAATCACTCACCATTGGTTTCTTTTTTTCACTCTCACAAACAACTTGGCTGATAAACTGAGCTCCTCAACAAGGAAATGACACAGGAAATGTTGAGGCCTCCGGAGTCTGACCAGTGAATTTGAGTGTTTCAGACCTCCTTATTGCCAACCTGATCCTGCTAATGAATTTTGCCTCACAGTGTCTGTGCCCAGAGTGGCAGCATGGCCCTGATCACTGAGTGGGCTCAGGGGACAGAGAGGGTGTGAGATGCCATCTGTCGTGTGGCTGTGCTCTCCATTTCCCTCTGCTCAGACTCAACAGGAGAGAAAAAACCACAATGAAAGGTCCGGTCGAGGTGCTGAAGGAGCCAGAACCACAGAACACACGAGAAAATCTTTAGCACTAATAACAGCTGTCATTTTTTTGTTTGTAGAGGATCAATATGAAGTGTGGGCACCTGATCATTTGTAATAATTACACAGACCGTGTGCGATTTTAATCTTGACACAATCTGTCATGTCTGTTGTTTATAAAACCTCCAGTGCAAAATTACCTGTTTGTGCATTGTCTGTGAAACGCCCCAGAGGTCTTCCTGGAATATGCATCATGCGTGAATCAACCTGGATTTTGTTTTTCTGGCAATTCTTCTTTTTCCCATCTTCCCTTTGTCATAACAAATATCATTTAGTGACATTTTGTAAAGTAACATTTTGAATATATTCAGGAAGAAAACTTTATATTTTAAAGTTGGTGATTTTAGGGAACTGTCTCCATTTCTAATATTGTATTATTGTTGATTTACCTCTCAAGTGTTGGAGTGGGTATTCATAAGTTATGATCATTCGTCCAATTAACAAAGGCTGTGTGATCATGCTTTACTGGTATATTGCTACTGCTATATTAAGTTACTGCTGATGCTTACTCACTATTTCCTACTTCATATCAAAACACAGTGCGACTTTTATTGTGAAGGAGCCACGGGAACCTGAACTCAGATTATTGGCTGACCATTAAAAAGCATGAGAATCTTTGGCTTTACCGTGTAACAGATGCATCAGTGGCTTTTTATTTTTTGTGGATCAGAAGTAAAGTAGCTACTCAAGTGCAACTAAATCATCCTCGCTCTCGGCGTGATATCCGCAGGTGTCACTGAGTCAACAGGTACTGAATTTATTTCTACTTTAAAAATAATGAGCTGTTCAAATGTCCGGCTATGGATAAAAGTATCATAACACAGGAGCTGGCACTCTTCCAGAGTCGGACCGCTTTCGACACTGCTCTTGAAAAACCCTAATGGGCTTTGTCATGGCTTGTTGGGTCGCACCTGCCCTGGCTGACAATGCCAATAAAGTCCATCCAAAACAGAGCCAGCACACGTGAAGGGAACAATTTCACACCGTGTTTGTTTTTCCATGCTTCAAAACATCGAACAGAAGCCCAGTAGCATCACACAATGTTTGATGAGCCATATTCATTAGCGAATACTAATAAATGGCTTTCAAGCAAGACAGCATTAGCAGCATGTTAGCAGCTCTATGAGGCTGTTTATTCTAACATATGCAAACTGTGACACAAGTGAATGGAAGTATTTGACATATTTAAGGATCTTCATCTGCTCCGGACAATCAAACGCCTGCAGCAAATTTTCATGTAAATCTATGCAACAGTTGAGATATTTCCATCTGCATCACTTCCTTCCTCACAGCCATGTTGGTTTGTTGCAGAGGAAGAACAAGTTAGAAGTTTTAGGCTTTAAAATCCTATTTTTCTTTGAACAAGTATAATGTCAGCTGGTAGGATAACTCCTTTTCACTGCTGTCACATTTGGTTGGAGTTTTTCGAAAAAACAAGTGAGTGGAGCTGAAACCAAAGAGTACTAGTCTGTTGGTGCTGCACCGCATGACTGAAAGAAAAGTCTCAAAACAAATAGACGGTTCTGGTGAAACGGTGACAACCTACTGACAGACTCCATCATTAAAAAAAAGCAAGAAACGCTAACGCTTGGTATTGACAGCGTGGACTCCTTATCTTTCCGTTTTCTTGCTCTGGTAAGTTTAAGTCTGAATTTATAATAAAACCATTTAACATCCCACAATAAAACTTGCAGAAAACGCTGTGCCCGAGGATACAGTACATACAAGAAAATAGCTCTTATCCTTCATCGTTAAATTGGGGAATTGAAGCTTATTGTGTCCAATGCAGAAGTCCAATTATGAAACAGGCTCTGTTACAAGGTTCCACAACAGGATCAATGAACACAATAGGAGAGTTCCGTTTTGTACATGTGTTTTCAGGGGAAAGGGCCAAAGACTTTCCCTTAAAGGGAAATGTCAGCATTTTATAGAAGTCAACAACAACAACAACAATGCTGTGAGAGGGATTTAAAATGAAGCCTGATCTAACAACTCAGTGATTTGCAGAGTTAAAGGTCCAATGTGTAATAACTGGCAAGGTTTATAGGCAAATACTACCAATGAATATTTGTGTATAATCGCTATAAAATAAAATCTGTTTGGTTTCCATAGCCTTATAATTCTTCTTTTATATATACATGTAGCAAGGGTCTAGCTTTAGAGAGTGTCGCCATCTTGCCCCATCATGTTTGTACGAAATGGAAAATCCAGCCAGCCAGAGAGTGGGTTTCATAAATAAACCAACGAAGAAGAAGGCAGAAGGAATGAAGAAGGAGACAACAGACATATTGTAACGCTAGGTATCACAGTTTTACCCCATATTACACACTGGACCTTTAAAGAATCATGTGTGAAGATGAGTAGGAGTCCATTCTGCATCTGGAGCTCTTAAACCACAGAGAGTTGTAACATATCCATGCAAAATGTACCTTTAATTAAAAAAACACTGGTCTTGTTATGCAAACACCAGCAATGAAGCATCAGGTTACCACAACAAACGCTCAACACTTCAGTTATTTTATCCAAACATTATCCTAATGCCATTGGCACTTGCATGCATCCCATAATCAGTTCCACTCATTTCACTTCATCACCTTATTTTACTAATTACCAGAGACATCAGCAATCTAGTTCCACGTCACGGAGCGCCAAATAAGCAGCCTTTGAACTAGTTGTAAGTGTAGTGCGGGGTGGGTCGCGGCGGGCTCGCTGAACTTGGCGGCGTTTCAGGCTAGTGTGGAGGAGGATGAAGGCTCGCTTCCTCGCCTCTCCGAGCGGGAGAGCAAAGGCCCCGCAACACTCTCAACCCACGTGTGCAGAGGGAGAAGAGGGCGGGAGGGGAGCGAGGCTGAGGCGAGCCGCCCACACGGCGTTTGGAGATGGGAGAGGGAACGCCAGACGTGTTACTCCAAGCCGCTCGTGGGGAAGGGGGGGGGGGGGGGGGATTCATTTCACAATCAGATTCTATTTTCAGAGAGTTGGAGCATTACTGGCACAGTGTATACACCTGGTTCTTGTTAAATCGGCTCTCATCAGTCAAAGATAAAGCTTATGGACTGGATCCATAGGTTTCTGGTTTGGGGGTCAAAGGTCACAGAGCAGCACATGCTTCACCTCTGTTATCACCAATGAGGTGCTATGGAGCAAAGCACCCCCAATGTGGAGGAGGGGTGAAGCTCTCAGGTAAATAAAGGCGTGGTCCACGTCAGGTTTGTGTTCTGTAATAAACTGACCGTGAGCCAGCTTGGCTCTGTTGCCCTGGCCTCACTCCTCCTTCCTGCTCCTTATCTCAGAGGAGTGTTTACTGGCGGTAATTAGGCCATTAATCAAGTTAATGGAACATCCCTGAACGGACTCACTGTACTCTCTCCCGCAGAGTCGCCACGTTGCCCTGGGACCGGACTCCCCCTCTCAGGGTGAGACTTCCTGGGTCACGGCTGAAAAGAGCCGGGCCGGCCCACCGATCTGTCAGGGCCACTTCTCCTCTGACATCCACATATGTGGGCACTGCGGGGGAAGGTAACGTATCAGATGTAAGATGTGTCAGCATGGTCCGCTGCACCGCTGCAGACTCCTGAGGAGACATCAGCCACGGTGGCAGGACGGCTGCGAAGGTCGTGGCCTCGAACAATGCCGCGCGCCGCGGGCCACAGCTGCTGCGAGGGTTTGAAAAAGTCAGAACCAAAAATACCAGCGTGAAAAAAAATCATTTATAGTTGATTTCTGGTAATAAATCAACAGCGCTTTTGCCTAAAAGCTTGTTTTTTGGCTCAGATGGCAGAGGTGACATGAGGTTGTTAACCTACTGGAAACACAAAGTTACCAGAAAGTTGGATGCAGACAAAGTGAAGCAAAGGAAATAAGTTTTATCCCTGGGTCTTAAAGAAGCGACCGGATGAGAATAACTCGCTGGTGTCTGTCAATAGCTAGCTACGGCACATGGCCACACAGTCAGTACAGTCACGGTTGATTTACATAAATAAAACAACACAAAAATACCCCCCTGCTGTTTGTCTGTGTGCACCCTCAGGGGATACAGGAGCCCTAACCATTACCATGCATATCGTAGAATAAACAATGTCGTCCTGGTGACAGAGGTGTGAGAACACAGAGCTGAGTCCAGGATTGTCTACAATACTGAGTGTGATGCATATGTTAATTTAAAAGGCAGTGTGCACCACACACTGTAGCAATTTGTTCTGATTATAGAACAACAATAAGTATTTTCACAGACAAAACCTTGCATGTTCAAAAACACCACAGGAATATACTATTTATACTACAGCTTTATATATAATGATACACTATGTTAAACACAAGCCCTGAAACAAATGAAGCATTTTGTTCTGCATTTATCTGCCTAAATTGTGTCCCTGTATAACTCCAGACACTCAAACAACAATACAAGCATTAGAATACAATAAAACCCTGTGTTGTGTTTGTGCTCGTCTCACCAGTGTTCTCCCTCCGGCCATTTTCTTCTCCATCTCTGGAGTATTCAATCCTCCGCCCCGCCAGCCGACCAGAGCTCATCCCAACCTGCCTCCCCGAACAAGTCGTGGTGTAATTGCTTGTCAGAGCTGTCTGCGTGCCTGTTTTTCTGCTCGCCGCCACGCACCTGACAAGAAACACATATTTACACACAAAAATGAAATTACAGGCAATTTGAGAGCAGGAGCTTTGGAAGCAATGCCTGCTATCGAGCTGTCCAAGTCGATGAACTCCTCTCACCCTTGGCTCTGCATCAGTGTGAAACAAAAAAAGCTGGAGAAAACGGAGGAGCGGGAGAAGAGAAGAAGAAATACTGAGGGAATTCTGGCTCGGCCTTCTGATAATCTGCCATTCATGTCATTGTTTCCTCACTCTACCCCTTCTGCTGCTCATTTCCTGTTTCTGAAACCAGCCTTCAAACTGTTTTATCGGGGAAGTCAAGCTGGGCTGAACGAGCACCAGCTCCACAGTGCTGCATGCAAAGGTGTTATAATGACTTTAACCAGCTTCACTGATGCAAAAAGGAATTAATACATACTGACTGTATGATTTGCTGTCATAATTACCCACCTTAACTAATTACAGTGACTCATTTAGATGAAGTAGTGGCTTCTGGGGCAAGTATTATAAATACTTATTAGGAATAAATTGAGAATAATCAGAGAATAGCTATGTAAAAATTACTCCATAACTTCACCATTGATTTATTTAATGAATTTCTACACAAATTAAATGGTGATTATAAAGGGATTTTGACACCTTCAACTTTTAAATGTGTTTACTCAGCCCAGGGTGCAGGTGTGGTGGAGCAATTATATGGTTCAAATGCAGATGTGAAATTTTAGATTAATTCCTGCACCAGCACAAAGCAACAATATTAGGATGAAAGATTTTTTACATGCTCGAAGTTATAATGTCTTGATTTAAAGTGCCAGGTTTCTTTCAGCTTGATTTCTAGCATTTCTCAACTTGAGGCCAGGTGAGGAGAGGTGGAGACGGGTCTCAAATCAATTCCTCTCAAGGATCTGAAAAGTACCAGGAAGGCTAACCGAGCACAAAGTGACGCAGTGGTTTATAAATAAAGCCCATGTGACCCACTGTGAAGCTGTGATGCTAAAGGTGTTGATTTAAGCAATATTACCCGAGAGGGTGTGCTTTAACATCATTTGAGCACAACGGTGATGCGGTCAGGACCGAGGCGCTTGCGCAACACGAAACACACACACAGAAATAGTAATGTTTCTTCAATGATTTCAGAGTTGTCTAAACGGTGATAGGGCGTGAAAAATATGATTTATATAGCTAAACTCACATTCATTACTACTGTTCCCATTCAAATTACATGCTGCTTTTCTACCCGGAAGTAGAATGTAAACAACAAGGCGATTTGGTCTACAGGAGGTCAATATAGTTTGTATGGCGGCCTGAACAGCGCCATGTTGGATTGGACCAAAAAAATAAGATGTACCAGGCTGTAAATATGTTTTTTTAAGCTGTAAAGTCGGCTATTTTAACATGGGGGTCTATGGAGAGTTGCTCCCTTCTGGAGCCATCCCCCAGAGGAATCGGCGGGGATTGCAGTTTTTTGAACGCGGGAGTGAGCTTCACTTCTCAGACCGACAACTGCCCCCTTGGTAATAAATGAATTTCAAAGGGGAAAAATCCATGTTGCCATGGAGATGTATTAAACAACATGACATGGCGCAGTAATATTTTTAGTGATGAGTCAGCCGTGCTGTAATACTCATTTGAGCATGTTCTAAATGTCTTATTGACCAATCAGATTGCTTGGTCGGAACTACTTGTTGTATAATGGCAGGTGTTCTCCTGCTGCTGCTACTGCTGCATCCCCTCCCATTATCAACACACATGTTGAGTTCAGAACCAACTGGAACAAACTGAACCTGTGAAGAAGATCATTATTAAATACACATGCTCTGTGTGGTTCATGATTCAATAAAACTAAGTAAACTAACTATATGTTTAAAATAAATCAATGTCATGTCTCTGCAGCATGTTATTTTTGCGGTTACCTGCATCTGTTCCCGTCTCAACTTGTTTTATCCCATCTCTTGCCGAGTGCATTTTGTTTCCCACTTATGGATTCCTATCACTTTTATAGCTGCGAGCGCTTAGTCTTCCCCACAGGCAACAATAAAAGTTTCCCGTTTTCCTTTGTCCACAAAGGCGCCTCGTACCCGGCTCAATGAACACACTGTATCTGAATATAACAGCTGGAATACATCTGTAGAACAGCAGCGCCTCGGCTATGCGGAAAGAAAGAATGGCACTCTGTATGTCGGCCATGTTTGTGTGTGTTTACTCCTGAGCCGAATTGTGTTTGACATTTGTTCCAGACAGATCTGTTTGGGCCTGGTGGTATTTCGGGATGAGGAGTCAACAGAGGCAAGATGCGAAGCAAAGATGTGAGGAGGGTCGTGATGGGGAAGCCTATGATTGATATTCCCATTAGCCACCTGACAAGGTGAGGACAAGGCTCTGATAATGAATTGTGACACGTTAATGAGCTTGTCTAGCACAGACAATACCTGATCAGCCCTCTTACCATTTAACCTTTGATACCAATGAGGGAAATTGCAGGCAAATAAGGGTTTTGTGTCACTTGCGCAGACAGAACGTGACTTTAAAAACAGTGTGCTAGACAGTTGTTTGTGGCTGCAAGTTTAGGTGAAACTCATTTGACGGCTGCTTAACTCCATAGAGTTTTACATCTGGGCCAGAGCGTGTAACGTGTCTGCATCGTTTCTTTTTTGGCTCTAATTAAACACAAATATGACATTGCAGACAAATGAATAGAAAAAAAAAAATCTAAGTAATTAAACTAAGTTCATTCCCAGCTGCAGGGTGTGACAGGGTGGATGCAATGCTGTTATGTATGAATCCCCCTATTTCTGACTGATTCATGCAGGGTTTTTTGTCTTATGTGCCTATAAAAACTACCTATGTGGAAAAAATAAGTATTTTTTTTTCTCAGGCTGTTTTACAGTGTGGATACTGTATTTTTCAACACATTCCTGCTCAAACAGGTTTGTCCTTGCGTGCCGAGAGTGAGTGCAATGTTTGTGTGTGTGTTTATGTGAGTGTATTGATGTTACTCCTCATCCCACCCCTCCCTGCACCTCATTGGGACGCTGACCGCCTAAGTCTAATCCCGGGGGAGCTCATTAGAATCAGCGGAGAGGAGAGGGCCCCAGACAGGGTCAGGACAAACTGCACTGCTGAGCTGCATAGTGATGGCTTCCGCTCTGTCTTTATGTCTGTTTGGTTTGGCTGCGTGTCAGTTCATCTGAGCGGGATGGCAGATGAGAGATTGGCGCGCTCAAGCACTTGACAGCCATGTTCGACACCCACATGCTCACACATGCACAGATAAACACACATACAGTACGCAGACATCTCAGATACCCACTCCATGGCAGACATATGTGCGTATACTCAAACGGGAGGTGCGTGTGTGTGTATTATGCTCATGTGAGGGAAAATAAAAAATAAAAAATCACACACACACAATAGAGAGTTGTCACCTCGCTGTCATGCAACAGTCAGCGGCGTCCTGTATGATGTATGACAATAAGAGAGGAGTGCGAGCAAGGTCAGATACGCTGCCACCCACGAGACACTCATTAAAAGCCTATGCATCTCAAGTGGACTCCTGCAGACGTGCATGACATGTATGCATGTGCGTGTGTGTGTTTGCGTTGTTCATCTATTTGCTGTTGTGTGTCAGTGTGTTTGAACATGCCTGAATATCAAACAGAAGTGTGAAGTGTGCCTTAGAGCAAGGGTTCCCAAACCTTTCCACACTCTGAGAAATGAAAGTGCTAATGAGGTTCTTCGGCTTGTTTCAATATGTTATTACTATAAATTCTATGTCATAATAATTCTCAAAATATATGATTTGATTTTGTTATTTGCACTTGTTCTCATCTTCAGTCCAATTTGCTGAGGACCCCCTAGCAGCCCCAGGCATGCCCACAGGAGGCCCACTGTCTTAGAGTAAAACAAAGAGCTAACGTTTTTGTTTTTATACTAGGAAAAAAAGGCAACAGTGCTTATTTACAGACTTTCATCCCAGTGTTTTACTCACAAAACCAAAGTCTCTGGTTTTAGAATGACAGCACCACAGGAAGGCCTTTATAAACACTTTCCTAATATCACCTGATGATTCCCAGTCATTTGTTGCACATTTGTTTGATATATCACACACATAACTGCAATAATAAAACCTATTTTCTTCAGATCTATGGTAGCTATGCAGGGGGTGGCTGCACTTCGCGTTATGGATTGTTAGAAACCTGCTGTGGATGAATGTTTTTGTGGGTGCAGAAAGCGTTTGGGTGACGGTTGCTCACCTGATCCGTGTGAGCGTGTGTGGCCGGCCTCCTCCTTGATCATCACCGCCGGCAGGAAGTCTGGGATGCTGCTCACATCCTCGGTTACACTAAAATGGATGGCGCAGGGGGCGAGAAAGGCCAGAGATGCTGTTATTGCACAAAAGCCCGTGGACACATAAAGAGTTTATCATGTGGGTGAGCAGAGAGGAAGCTTGCTAATATCCTGAGGCCATCGCTACACTGTCCAATGAAGTCTGATTGACTCCATACATCAAAGGGCCTGTGTGCGCATCTATATGTCTCAGTGCGTGCGCGTGTGTGTCCCAGAGAGAGGAAGGCTGGGAGAGCTCAACAGCTCTCTGTGCTTTCAGGCAACTATGAAATCACACACACACACACACACACACTCACGACTTTGGTATAATTGGGAAAGTGCTGTGAAAGATGCCAGGTTGAGAGCGTTGGGGGGAGGCAGCGTGGTCACAGGAGCTGAGGCAGAGAGCAGGAAGGCAGTGTGGTGTTGGCTGCTTTTCTACCCACCAGGGGTGCTCCCCATTATGAATGGACCAAAACAGCAGGATGGGAGGCTTGATTGGAAGCAACCGGAACCTGTTTGTTGTTTAAAAAGCCTCCCTCCCTCCCTTTCTCTCTCTCTGTTTATGCCTCTCTGCTTTGCTCTCTCCATCTCCGGGTAATTAGGGTGCTGGCTGGAAGAATGATCAGCTGTCATCCCCAATGGTGGCCTTCCACTGCCTGAATGTCAACACTGTCTGAGACCTCCTGTCTGAGTGAGCAGCACACTCAATTAGAGACACTCAGTCACTGCAGGAGCTGGTAGGACAAACACTCTGACACATTTACACAAACACGCACACACATTATGAGAACAGCCTACTTGTATGCTCCAATTCAAAATCTATCATGTAGGAAAAAAAACGGGACCCACACCCTCATCTTGATTCACCACAGTGGTTGCCCCGTCTCAGCTCTGGGCAGTTATATTAATTAAAACAGCTTTTCAGCACATAAAAGTAAGTATTGCTTACAGTGCAGACTCCCTCCGCAGGCAGCCATCACTGCTGGATGAAAGCGGCTGCAGGTGGAGTAGGGGCAGGGTTGCCCCCTTTGCTCCATTCGGCTGCATCAAAGTGTTCAGAGTCAAAGTGCGAGGACAAGTTTCATCCGCAGCTTCTGAGACTTTTCTCCTGCTTCTGATTCAATGCACCGCACTTTGATGGATAGAAAGTCCACTTCAGACTCTTCATACAGAGAGGAGAAGAGCCTGGTTTCCGTTCGGTCTGGTTCCGGTCTAGAGAGTGGATCCAGAATTCACCAAAGTTAAAGTGTTCACCAAAATAAATCTTTAAATTCTGTCGCACCATCGATTTCCGGGGGGCTTGGTGCTTTTATTTTGACAGAAAGGCACAGACATTGAATTCCGGATCATGTCTCACTCGCCCTGGTTCCGATTGCTTAACTAAACAACCACTAAACAGCCCGAGACTACTTCAGACAGAAAGTGGAGAACAGTCACATGACAAAGACCCAAAGTCTAAACTTCATCCTTCATGTGGTTGCCCAGGTATCAAATACTCCAATGTTAACCCTTTGGAAGAACGCTCATATTTGTTTCCTTTCAGCTCCACCAGCCTCTTCACAGGAACAGTCTCTCAGCTGAATGAAACATTTGATTTATTCTCTTTTCATGGTAACTTGGCGTAAAAATGAAAACTATAAACGTCGCCAGGCCTCGTCTTTTCACAGCGTCTCACACCAGCTAAAGAGCAGAGAGATGCTTCGTGCCTGCATTTGCCTAATTTCTTCCACTGTTCCACATCATTCTCTTTGACAAATTGAAGAGCTGCCGCCGACCATCTGGACGTCTCCGGGTCTCTTACATGTTGGGGATTTAGCTGATGCTAATATCCACAGCCACGTATGATGGAGTGAGCAGGTAGGGGTTCGCTGCCTTCACTAAAAATAACAGCAGGACAGGAAGAGACTGATGGATGTGCTTTAGCTGTTGCAAAAAAAATAAAAAAAATAAAAAAAAACCTCTCTCTGTTTTGCCTCGTCATGAATCAGAGTATCCTTCTCTCTCACTTTTTTTTTTTTGCCGTTTTAATCCTGCACTGTTGACACATGCACAAAACGAGTGCAGGAGCTCTGCACAGACCTCCGGGCCCTTGTTCACTGCTCTCCGAGAGCCCGGTGGAGCATGATAAAGGGGGATTACGTGATTTACCCAGCATAAATCTCATCTTTCTCATCCCTGTCCGGGAGCTTTGGAACGTAATCGACTGTGCACATATGACAGAGTCAAAAGGTGTCAGTGTGATTTGAGGAATTGTGTGTGGTGTGGGTGGGAGAGAGTGAGAAGGACCCAAAGAGGGAGAGAAAGAGAGATGTAGAAGACCTCTCCGTTTTAAAAATTGCATTTAGCCTGAGATAAAGTGGAGCTGGGTGAAGAGAAAGAAGGACTCTATGTCTTTTACTTGTCTGAGTCACATTTTGGCAAATTATTGGCTGCATGGATTTGTGCTTCTCTGTATTTGTGCTACTTCTGAAAGTGTGTGTAGTTGTGTGTGAGAGAGAGAGAGAGAGGGGAGATTGAGTTTAGAGGAATCCAGAGACTCCGTGGGTCCTGTGAAATTAGAGCTCTCCATCTCTGTCCTCTGGGCAAGTGTGTGTGTGTGTGCGTGTGGTAGTGTGTTGCCAGGGGTCACTGCAGGAATAAAGAGAGAACAGTCAGAAACCGCTCACTGAAAATCCTCACTAGGCTATAAAAAAAAACAAAAGAAAGAAAAGAAGACATGAAGCCACCCAAACTGTAAAAGGTGTGTAGGTGCACGTTTACACACCTGTCAGTGTTGTCTACACTTTGTATGTGTGTGGTAAACACAATCTGGAACCTAAGAAGCAAAAAACAGAATAATTTAACAACACGTAACACTTTGAAATCATCAGTTTTTGCATTAAAGGGGTAGTTCAATATTTAGGCCAAAATGTTGAACTATCCCTTTAAAGGACAATTCCAGGCGAATTCAACTCAGGGGTGTATATTCCTATCATATTAGGTCTAAAAGAAGGAATGTGAAGATTTTCCATTTAATCGCTCCTGTTTTGCAGTAGTTGCGTCTGTCCCCACATCGCGACGGCAGCAATGAATGGGAGTGGATGCAAGTTCCGCTGGTTAGGCTGTTTACATCCCTCAAAGCCGCAATTTTTTTCCACAGACAGCGTCAGATGGCTACTCAAACATGCACCAAGAAGTTTATTTACTTCAAGCAAGCCGACATGCTTGTAAAACTAGATCTAAATTCAAAGAGTTGATATTCCTGTGTTTAGTGACACAAGAATATCGACTCTTGTCTTGCTTCAGGTAAAAAAAACTTATCGGCGCATGTTTGAGTAGCAACCTGACGCTGTCTGTTGAAAAAAATGTACACTTGAAGCAAGTAAAGAGTCGATATTTCTGTGTTTATGACACAAACGGTAGCTCCTACTTCACCTGAATGCACCGAGCACGGCAACAGGGTCTTGCGCGAGACTCTGAGAGACTTTGAATTAGATTTAGTTTAGCATGTCGGCTTGCTTGAAGTAAATAAACTTCTCGGTGCATGTTTGAGTAGCCATCTGACGCTGTCTGTGGAAAAAAATTGTGGCCTTGAGGGATGTAAACAGCCTAACCAGCGGAACTTGCATCCACTCCCATTCATTGCTGCCGTAGCGATCTGGGGACAGACACAACTACCGCAAAACAGGAGCGATTAAACTGAAAATCTTCACATTCCTTCTTTTAGACCTAAAATGATAGGAACATACACCCCCAAGTTGAATTCCCCTGGAATTGTCCTTTAAGTGAAACGCTTTTCCTTTTTTCACCTACTTTTTTACACCAAGCATATTTTTACTGAAAAAGCAGCAATAAAATAAACATTGCATATTAGACGTTAGTATTATTAAATGTTATAGGAGTGTGGGTCACAGTGGACTCGGGTCAGTCTTTTTCACGTGGGATGTGAAGCTGCATTTATTTTCCATTTTGACTCTCTTGCAAAATATCAATCATCCCTCGATTTTAACAGAAAAATCTATGAATCAGAAAATTGATCTCGTATAAATAATTTCCAACCATTTATGAGTGATTGCTTTTTTGTGATTTCCTGTGGCACATCGAGCGAATAAAAGTGATTTTGCATGTCAGTTGAATCTGTAGCCACAGAATTTGCTCTTTGTGTTTCGGGACTTTTTCTCAAAGTTGCAACAGGGGCAGTATGCATTTCATTTCTCCATTATTTCTAAGCAGCTATGATGTAACGATGTGGGTACACAGTATCCAGGCCAGTATTACATGGTGCTCTGTGTTAAGCCTGTGACTGCCGTAACTGTTTGGAAGTTTGCATTTCAACCATAAGCCATGTAGTACAGTCTCTACTTCAAAGACTGGTGTACATATTTGTGCATTCATGTTATGTCTGAGTAAACAGCTTGTTGCATGACTCATCAGCATCCTGCCAAATGCCTTCATATATAATCTTGCACAGACTGAACTGTGGTCTACATAATTTGTTTTACACTGATGCGCATATTTTTTTTTCTTTACATTTATGTGAGTTTTGGGGAGGCAGAGAGGGGGAATGACATGCAGGAAAGGTCTGCTCTCCTGCATGTCGGGTCAGTCTTGAACCGGGGACGCCTGCGTTGAGGACTGTAGCCTCTACATGGGGCGGCCGTCTTAACCACTGCGCCACGCACCACCCCATATCTATGTGAGTTTTAAAGAAATGATTTTATAAACTGCAGCACCAGGCAGCGTTAGTACAACTTATTTAGTCAATAGCAGCTCCAGCTATCATCCGCTCCGTCTCTGCTGCTCCTTGTTTCTTCCTCTCAGAGGTGATTTTGTGCAGCTCTCTGCCCTCGACAGTCTGCCTCGGGCTGTTGTGCCCAACCTTTACCTCTATCCGTCCTATTTTCTCTCTGCCTCTCTTGTTTTCTTACTCCACTGTCTCCTCAGCTGCTGTCTCAGCCCTGATTACTTGTCTGGAATAGATGCCTCACGGGAAGTTGTCTTCTTGCCTGGTTTTCTTCCTCCTCCTGCTCCTCTTCTGCATGGTAATCCTCTGCTGCAGACTGAACGTCTTCATTGGTCCGGCTGCAAACAAGGCCTCCTTGGGTCTGGCTCTCTCGCATACTTCTGTTGGCGTGGCGCGAGCGCATCCCACAAACTGTGTCTCTTTAATGATGATCCAACATCCTGCAGCGTTAAAGAAATGTTCATTCTAATGATACATGTTCATTTGCATTCAACAGGTTTAAAAATGAATGAGTTGGAATTAGGGTAGATGACCAGGCTGGTATATTGATGTTAAAATGAGCAAGGAATCAATTAAAAGTAAAAGAGAGGTGCACTGTGCAGGTATCTGTATCTGCATGACTGTTAGACTGAATATTAATGACTCAGTAATGTAAGCTTCTTATCTAAAGTCATAAAAGTCCTTTGAAAGTTTTATCACCTATGAAACTGTGTGTAGATACTCCACAAACCTCAGGATCAAATTCAGCTTGATCTTCATTTCAGCCACAGCCTCATCACACTTGATATAATCAGGATGGCTCTGACCAGTCTGAGGGTAATGGAGGAGGAAAAGATTAAAATCAAAAACCACCATGTACTGTGAATATTTTTTTTTAAAAGCACTGTGAAATCAGTCATCGCGGCTAAATTGTGTTTCTAATCTGTGTTTGAGACAAACCATTCCCCTGATTTTAGACAGAGTATCTACTCGCTTCTTGCTTCAGCTCTGGATGCCAGTGAACATCACTCACATAATTGCCCGTTATCGTAATCATGTGCAGTCATGACACGACGGGGAAGATACAGCCCCATGGTGGGAAATAAGTGTGATTTATGCCTCATATCTGTAACCACATTACAGAAGCGACATAATGGACACATTCGCAACTTAATTGCACATTACAGGAGACCAGGGGCATTTTCCATGTTATTAGGATGTAAATATACCGTTTGAATTTAAAAAGGAGCGATGTAATATGTCGGAGTAATGATGTCAAATTAGCAGTGACATAAAGAGAGGATGTATAAAGCTGCAGATTAATAGAGGGACTTATAGACGTCGCTGTTGCTGCTTGAATGCATTCATATTCAGCTGTGAAGAGGCTCTGAGCATTTTAGCATGGAACATGTTTAAACAAGACTACTACTAAAAGTTATTGATGGATTACTTGCAGTAGGGCCGACTGTGTGTGGTGTGGTGTATGGACTTGAGTTAAATAGCAAACTAGCTGCAGCTGGTGAAGCCTGCACAGGTGAGAGGTTCGCTTTAATCAAACTCTGTCCAAAATAAAGGGCCTACGAGTTAAATGGAGGCAAATACTTATTTTTGTTGAAAGCTAAAGCTACAGTAAGCCAAAGTAAAATGTTTACATGAAGCAGAATATATTAGCTCACTGTTATGAGTTAATCCATAACAGTGCAATAACTCCTCATTTAAAGGGGACTTTAGAGGGAACACATTTTGAAGTCTCCTTAAAAGATATTTGGGTGTTTGTCTTGCTTTCCAGCTGCCAAAATGTGAGAATTGACAAAACAATCTGTAATTTTCAGGCTCTCTACTGTAGGTTGAAATCCATGTGGTTTTACGAGCTGTTCCCTCAGCTGCCATACAATGATGTCATCAGCTTTCTAAATTGCATAATACCACCCCTACCTGTGAGTAATGGTGCCAATGGGGGGGGGGGGGGTTAAAGGGACAGGCACTGAAACCAGCTGTTCTGAACAGGGCTATTTCAAGCTGATGAAAAGAGTTGTGATGTTTGATCCTTTGGGTATTTTGACCACAGACATGTCTTTAAGACACCGGGGTACTATTTTAATTTGTGAAAAAAGGGCATATGTGTCCTTTAAAGGGTAATTTTCCTATTCAGGGTATGAGTATGACCAAAAAATGATAATTATGGTTTTACCTCACGGTCTAAAAATATGTTTTGCATCTTGATTAGAAAACTGACAAACACATTAAACACTAAAAAGGCCACTAGTCAAATCCTAGACCCTCAGATATAAAAGGATAAGTCTCCGTTCGTGGAGTCATTTCAATCAATCGTCGGTGCAGGAGTGTGTGGGTAAAATACCCCGTCAAGGTGACACGCTGCAATTAAACAGCGGCAGTCTGTCCACGATGAGCTGTCATCACTGAGCTGTCACAGGTGCACGGGGCAGCTGTAAATGTAATTGCTACAGGCCTGTGGGATGGAGCTGCAGCCCGTCTCCTGGTGGCGATAGCAAGCTTCACTGGAAGATCAGCTGTAAAGGAGACTTTTAATACATTGACAAATGGTTATACAGCGATTGCCAAATTAACAGTGACCTCCTCCCTTTGCTGTCTGGTGTGGGTGATAATGTGCAAAGTCCTGTCGGGAAGTGTGCTTAATGTTCAAGATAATCTGTCCATTATGTGAGTTTAATATTAGGAAGAGAGTGAGCGAGTATCAATTAAGGGTTTTTTTTTTCTGCAGCAAATGGGCAGCAATAATTCTTTTGACAGTGATTCAAGCAGGCAGACCTAATATAGATTTTAAATAAGTAGCTATATGTGAAAATAACTAGAATCAGTGCAAATAGTGTTACTCTGCAGCAGAAGCCCCTTCTCTAAATCACTACGGTGGAACTAGATGTGCTTACTAATTGAGTCGCAGTGCTCTGAGGAAACTAATAGAGAGAGGAGAGAGGGGGAAAAGGAGGAAAAGAAAGGAGGGAGGGGAGTTCTGCTCATAAACAGTGTTTACTTAAAGCAGCCCATCGCCTTATTAGTATTAATAGCAGTGACTTCAGAAAGCTCATATTCTGCCATTGGACAGTTTTGTATTATTTATGATTGAAATGAAAGCCTGGGAGTGCAGCAGCAATGGAGGAGCGCTGCATAGCAAACGATGTTGCCTATGCCAGTTTACATAACCAGCACTTGGGTAAACAGCGGATTAAGCCCAGCACGGGGCGAGGGAAAAACGAGAGCAAAATGTTATATCCACACATTAGCCTATTTGAGGCGGGATTCTGGAGGACGCTAGGAGAACATGCATGGACCTTCTGATGCGGCTGGTCTTCATCTGCAAGTCCTTTTGAGCATGAAAGTGGCAGCGCGCTGCAGAATCCCGCCACCGGTTCAACAGCTTCTGTAACGTTGATCTTAAGAAGTCGGGTCAAAAATAAGCAAGCAGCAACTTGAAAGCTTCCTGGTCTTAATTAAAGACACCATCTGTTAAATTTTATTATTAAAGCTGTTAGTGTGAGGCATTAGAGCAAATGAACACGCCTTTCATTTTCTGCTCTATTTACAGGCAGCAGGGTGGCGTGTTGAGGAAGGGGATATAGGATCCTGGTTCAGAGCAGCAGAACTCCCCTGCTGGGGTATCGAGTAGCGAAGACATGAAATCCTTCCAAGGCAGCTCTTGATGATGCTGACTTTCTAGGTGTCTTACTTTTTTAAATAAGCATCTTAATGAAGTGCTTTTTGTTTCATTTATTTTCTTTTTAAATTGAATACTTGATAATTAAAGACCACCTACAGCTTAACTACATGATTTGAGCGTTTTTAAGACACACAACAGAAGGACAAAAACATAACCAGACCACCACAACATATACTGAATCAATCTTTATTTATATTAAATTAAAAATATACTTTTGACAGATTCATGTAACAAACATGAGGAACGGTATATCTATGATATAAAGCTTTGGGTATGGTTTCAAAGAACTCCGAGAGATAGATAAGGGGACGAGGGTGGGGGGAGGGATGGAGAGCTAACGTAGGTGAGGAGGAGTAACAGATGACGCCTTCCCTCCACTATGTCTCCTCTAAACGCATGCAAAACAAATAGGAAGGGAAGTGGAGACAGGTTGTGTCGTGAATGCCGTGCTCCGCCTTCCAGGGAGAAGGCGGAGGAGGTCAGACTTGGCTCAGTAATATATCCAGTAAGCAGGGGAAGGTAACACTGACTCCCAGACAGTTCACCCAGGTTAGCCGGCAGCACTGGTTTCAGTTTGATGAGATTTAGAAAGAGGGCGAGACGGAGAGGGGAGAATATGGCGTCGCTGTCGTCACCCGGTGACAAATGAAAAGGGGCGTGGGGAAGAGAAACAGAGTGATAACCAGGTGGACCCAATGGCTGCGCCTCCGCCCGTGGCCCCGCCCCCACCCGTCGTCAACACTGCGACTTTAACAGCGCTCACCGAAACTGAAACATTACATGAGGACAGCCACAAAGCCACCAAACAGAGGTGCACATGAGAAAGGGACAACAAGCACTTTTTTTTAAAATTAGTCAAAATGTACACTTACATAAAGCAAATATGTACGGCTCTGTTTTTTTTCTTTTTTTCTACAAGTTGTTATAAGCAGGAGAAAACAGCAGTTGGAGAGAGGACCATACAAATTCAAAGCAATGCCTCCTTATTTACAAATTCACCACGTCGGCCATTTCAGTGCTTTATAAAAATACTATTCACATTTGTTGTTGAAGTGTGTTAGATAAATTTTGGAGGAAACCCCAAAAGATTCTGTACATTTATACTGATTTTGATAATTTAAAACACAGAAGATGAATGACGTCCACTCGTAGGCCATGACTTGTGCAATTAAGATGCCGACAACTCATAATCGCAGCTAAAACGACAAACAATGAACAGTAACCAACACATTAGTGGAAAAAAAAATCATATAGATTCAAGTCTTTTTCCTTGAAGGAAAACAACCTTGATAATATGGAACAAATAAAAGCAAAACTCAATATTAAAAATGATATATATATATTTATATATAGGGTACTATACACAAAAAATCCCATGAAAGATTTCAGAAACAAGGATTCCCAGTTTGTGCTACTGATTTCCGTAAAAATATCTGGTTATTTCCTTCCACGCTGTCCAGAAGTTTGAATATAATACTGTCAGCGATGAAAGAGATACAAAGGTGGAGGGCAGTAAAACACTCACTTTGGGTACCATGCAAGGTGATATTGTACTGTACATTAGACTCGGTAGCTGAGGATGAAATGCTGGAGGATCTCTTCAGTACAACATGGCTACATGCCTCTGCACCTTGGCTTGGAGGAAACGCTAAAAAAAAAAAAAAGAAAGACGAGAATTAAAGAAATAAAAATAAAGAGAGAGCGATCGGTCTTAAACACCGTTTTGCCATGGTGTGCTCTTGAGCTGCCATGAGCCGCAGGAGTGTCTGGGGCTGAGACAAATAGCAGCAGGTAACACAGCCCAACTCCAAGGCAAAATATGTTTGAAGCAAGGAGTGAGATATTACTCAGCAGAGAGGAAAAATGATTTCCTCTACACATGTGAAAACAGCTTGGGCCTTGGGATGACAACAACAATACTTGACAAACTTTTTTTTTTCTCTCGACCTCTCTGACGATGAACTCTCAGCGTGATGCTGAGAGTCCCGGGCCGCTCTGAAGTCCTCTAGAGAGCCGTTTGTCTCATTGGTGTTTAGGCCTTTTTTCCTGATTAAACGCACGTCGCCCGGGCCTGTGGTACAATTTAGGGCAAAATGCAGCACAAACCGAGGCATGTGTTCTTCTCTCTACCACCATCATCCTTTCTTTTTTCTTCTTCCTCTCCTTGAAACCTAGATTTGGCAGTCGTTTCCATCGCTCAGTATAAACAAGCTCAATACGCTATAAATATTTCACATTGATATTAAATGCTGTCTCTATTTCATTGAATTAGAGCCCAAAAGGGGACTATAAAATACTCCTTCATCAAATAATCATGATAGCATCAAAGCAGCATTAGAAATACTGTTTGAAGCAAACAAAAAGCATGGAAACAAGGACACTCTTCAAGCTGGTCAGTACCAACTAAAACGCGTTTTTCTTTGTGATCTCATCGCTGCAGTACCTTCCCAAAACTCTTTGCTTTCTGAAGTGGAAAAACGACCAGATAAACAAGTTGAATATTTCAGTATAACGAAGGGTGGGGCTCCTTTCTGTCTACCCGCAAGTTTGATCAAAGTGCTCCATTGGGAGAACAAGCATATACAGCTTTGCATGTGCGCACGCTCAGACAAACACTTTCACACACAAAAATAAATAGCCTTCATGGGAAAACAGCTCGGACGGGGCTGCTGAAGCGGTGACAAAGCGGTGATAATGTTCTGTTCGGGAAAGACTTAGATGGGATTCTGGCGAGAATGCTGCGAGACGACCTCCGAGACAAACTGGCGTCTCACAATGTTCGTCTTGATCTCCTATGTTTGGCAAGCTCCGTGGTGTTTTCCCACCCACAGGTGCCGTGTATGGCTTGGCAGGAGGAATAATGGCTGTAACACCAGCGCTTTTAGCAGCGTTGACTGGCAGTTTGCCTGCAGATGCATCACTAGTGAGAGTTAGAAGTGTTCTCCAGAGGGTTCAGGGGCAATCAGTGCCGTATTGGTGATCTCCAGAGGAGAACCCAGATGGGATATTTTCGATGATATCTCTCTGGGCTAAGATGAGGCGCTGATGGATCTGAAGCGTGGCTGAGCTGTGACTAAATTCTACCTGCAGTCATTAAAATCCTGAAGGAAAAGTGCAAATTAACAAGTTACAGCTGCACTTGAAAAAAAGAAAAGGAAAGACAACTTTATTATCCACTCTATCTACGTTTCCTAATTAATAATTTAAAAAAAAGAAAAAAAAGTTTCAGCAACTTTGACAAGCAACTAAAATGTTAACGTGTAAGTGAAGTTAATTGGATGGTGTTCACAGGCTGTGTGCGTACGAGCACCAGCCTTCAAGTCCTGAATATGGTTAAGTTTCGGAAACATAAGGACTTTGGTTATGATAAGTGAAAGAATGTGGTTTTGGTAAGAAGAGTAATAAGGTCCAGACTGTAATCTTTCCCTAACCATAACCACCTCTCTGTAGCTGCTATGAGAAGATATTTGATCACATGATTGGATATTACGACATGAACAAATTAAATAGCAACATGTTGCAACTTGCCACATTATCTTCATTGATATCACATGTATTGGCTGTCGCACAGTTGTGTATGAACAAAATGTCTCCAACACACACACATACTGTATGGATTGTAACCTAAGTTGGTAATAATCTGTTTAAATAGATCCCATGGTTTAAATTTGTGCAGATCTGCATGAACACTGATGAATCCTAAACAAATACAAACTCAGACATGGCAGCAAAGAGCTGTGGATCCCATTTAAGGAGGAAACGATCAGTTTCCTGTCTGATCCTGCTGCCATCGAGGCGAGTGGGTTCACATGTGATGATGTAGGTAAAGGTCATGATATAAAACTAGGTCCATTCACCATAGTAGTCATGTTGTGTCTATTTAGTAGCTTTTGGCACAGTTTAAAAAAAAATCCCTCCCTGTGTGTGGATGGAGCTCCTGACTTTAACCCGCCCAACGTGATACTGTCGGGTGCACTCGGCGAACTTCAGATTCAAGCCGTTGACATTAGCAATGCAGTGTTTGCGACTTGACAGCCGTCGTATGGTTAACATAAGCCCAGTCTGAGGTCAGAGCAGTGTTGGATTTATGGTTGGCTAGCAGCGCTACTGAAGGTTTTTAGCCGTCGACTCATAATCGCAAACTTTTGCTGCATTTTGTTTTCTTCCATCGGACGTACCTATGGGGCAAAACTGTCTCTCTAATGTGTGAATGCACACACACCCATCCACACATCCACATCACACTGACGTACACATGGACACACAAGACGTTGAAGTGTTTTTACTGTGCTCTGCTGGTGCTGTCTTGATCGTTCCTTGAGGTCTTCATTATATGGCAGCTTCTCCTCCTTCTTTCTATATTTATTTTCCTCTCCCTCACTCTCTCTCAATGATCACCATTTTCAGTTCAGTTGCATTATGGATGGTCTTATCACACCAATCAGCAGATACAGAAACTTCCCCTAACTATACCCTCCCACTATTCCGATTACAGCAGGACACTTTTTACTCATCCGATTTAGCTTCATGACCTGAATGGAAAACCAGTGTATAAAAATCCATCTCTTCAGCACTGCAACTAGAGTATAGAAAAATGTGTAAGGTGTGTTTTTCCCTTATACCCTTTGGCCTGGAAAAAGCTGCTTTTGATGATCAGATTTTCCAAGGAGACAGCAGTCAAGCGGAAACAAGGAAACAGCAGTCACCCTGTGTGTTCTCAGGCAAGTTGAAAGTCCACGGTTGAACTACATGTGTGAAAGGAGAGATCACTGTAGTTTTGGCCATCACAGTATCACAGTTACAGTAGAAAGATGAGATGAGCTTCACAGATTTGATGAGGAATTTCAAGGACGTACAGTGTTTTCCTATAGGTGAAAAGACTGGATATGATAGATCAGCTGTCAGTGCTCCATCCTTCACATTTCTACAGGTCTCCTGACTAAACCCTCAGTCTTTCATTCCTCCGTGTGTTTCCGTTTCACCTTCAAGGTCACCCACCAAACTGGACATCTTGACATTTAACGGAGTGTGTTTGCTCCGTGTGTTTGCTTATTTCAGAAACCCCTTAACAGAGTATTGCTCATCCTCAGACCTTTGTTCTGGGAAACAGAAAAATAATAAAACATTGTGTTCCTCCTGCGAATCTGACACCGCAGTGTTTGGCAGTGAGTTCAGGTCCCAAGTTGAATGCGTCTTGTGGACGACACGACACAGCACATCCACGACGACGGCTGTGCGACAGTTGTGTGTCTGAAAACTACCGTAACCTTCACATTCTCAGACTGGGAGCGCAGTCTCTATCTACAGAACAGAAATGGACTGGGTGGGATACAGTGGAGGTGCTTGGGTCTACGTTGGGCCTGCTTGACTGCAGAGTCGACCCCCTTTCTGATGTCACTACAGTCTACAGCAGATGGCACGCTATTGGAGGAGAGTTGGAGGGGGGGCAGCTCTGGTTGCGTCCGCCCCCTCTCTGTGTGGGACAGTGGAACCGGAGAGAGGATGTCGGGGGTCGTTGGAGTCAGATTGAGGAACGTGTTTTTTTTCAAGTGGAACGATCTAGACCACAGTGTTCCGCTGGCGGTAAGGTGGCGGCGGCAAGACGGTGCCGGATTTCAGGGAAAACTCCGACATGTACTCGGGGTTCTCGGCCACCGCCGGCCGTATGTGTCCGTTCTGCTTATAGAAGAGTTTGGCGTTGGTGGAGCCGCCCTGGGCGCCATCGGGGGCGACCTGGATAGATGATTTGGGAGGCAAGCTGTGCTGCCAGTACTCTGGATTGTCAAAGGTCACCTTGAGCTTCTTCCCGCTGCCTTTCCCTGTCATCTGCCCTCCGTGCTTCAGCATGCTGGCGGGGTGCGCGGCTCCGTGGATCTGGTACGCCGGCAGGCTGCCGTGTCCTATGGTGGCCGAAGAGGGCAGGCCACCTGACGGACACACCTGCGATTGGCCGGGAGCTCCTGTTTGACCCTGGGTGGCCGAGCCGCCACCTGGATTGCCAGGTTGTCCTGCAGGTTTGATGGTGTGGTGGGCGTGGAGGATGTGGGTCGGTGGGCCATGGTGGCACGCCATGCCAGATGGAGAGGGCTGGGCCGTGGGGAGCGGGTAGTGGGGCAGGCTGGTCTGGATGGTGAGCGGGAGGTGGGAGCCTGAGGTGGTGGCTGAGATGGATGACGGAGGGTGGGTGGGAAGGGGCAGACCATTTCTCCTCAGGGCTTCCAGGCCCAGCTCGGAGGGGCTGTGGAAGGTGTTGAGGTAGAGGGGCTCGTTGATGTACTCGTCCTCTCCTTTGGGCTGACTGTTGGGTGTGCTGTGGTAGCCTGGGTTGTCCAAGGCGTGGATCTCACCGTTTTTACGCCGCGTGACAAACGGGTTCTCCTCAATGGGGTTCAGGTATTCTGTAGCACAGGTCGGAAAAGGGAGGGAGGGCAGGAAAGAGAAAAAAAGGAGTTTAGGAGAGAATAAGAACAGACAAACAAACCAACTACCGAAATGAAATCAAGAGAGGAGAAAACAAAGAAATGGAATTTGAAAGCAGCAAGAAAGAGAGATCACTCGCTAATGAGGAGGAAAGATGGAGAAGATAATGGCGATAATGGCAGCCACTCAGGACCAGACAGGCAACTTGCCAGCAGTTCTTTGGCACTGGAAACTCCATCTGCCCGGGGTGAAAATGCCAGCAAATGACCCCTCTTCACGGCTTCCAAGTGCTATAATAGTGGGGTGCGAAACCTATTGATTTTGCCCACTCTTTCGCTCCTTGACATTGCATCAGATGCATTTTGCTGCAGGCTTTGTTATATTTTGAGCTGCTCAAAAATCAAAGACGGCGGTGTGAGAGCAGAGAGGATGGACTGAATTATGATCAAAGGCAATACATGACTCTGTAGTAGAGGCTGACATACACCGCTGTCGACGGAAGCTCGGTACGAATTTTAATCAATGGAATGAACAAGCAAAATGACAGAAGGGATGCACTACAAAAGATTGTATTTACACTGCGGATGAGCAAAGAGACGACAGAACGGAGGAATGGTACACTCCGCGGGAGTTTGTGGCACATACAGGACACTTGTTTTACATTTAAATTGTGTTTCTGTCGGTGCAACAGCAGAGGAGATTGTGGCGTAGATTATCTCTGACTTTTATTTCCACTGTGCGACCCGTGTTTTTGTAGATCTGTGAGAAATTAATATAATGGAGTTGAAAGTTTAATTATGACTACACTGCTGTGGATTAAATACAACCTCGTGTCCTGCAGGGCTACAGAATTCTTCCTGGGGTTATTTGAAATCCTCTGAAGCTGTTCTGCTCATTACCACTGCTCTGTGAAATTAACCTGACTTCCATTATTAACTCATTCTATTGGTGCGTCAGTTCACGTACCTGAGGAGCTCTTGTCCTTCATGGGGGTCATGTATCCATCCTCATCGGTGTCCCCTCTGGATGTCCTCTCCCCGAGGAAGATGGTGGGGTCTGCGCTGTACCTCTGGCCCCCGCTGTCCTCTCCCCCGGCCTGGCTCAGGTTCTTTTTATGCAGGCTGCCGTTACAGCGCTGGTCCTCCAGGGCTGGAGCCGAGCCACCTGCCGCTTCCTGGTTCACGCAGGCCTGGGCGCCGGCCACCGAGCCCTCTGCAGAGTTTGGCCCGCCATCTCGATAGCCAAACTGGTTCTGAGGTGAAGGGTTGGGTGGAGAGAAACATGAAAATGTAGTCTGGTGTTAGGTGTGCGACATAAGCACAGCTATTTGGCAGCAGTGGAGCTGGAACAACAATGTTAAACAAACCAAACTAAGGATGTCTGTAGTTCAATTGAAGCCCAACAAACACACACATGAATGTATGAGGTTGGAGTCAGTATTATGGCTGCACGCCACCTGCGGCGGAGGAAAATACTGTTTGTACTGTAGAGGGAGAAATTCTCAAGACAAAGTAGTTGCTGGTGTATCATCAGCCTTCAGGGACAGTGAGGGGCAGCAGGCAGAGCCACGATTCAAAAACCTGCACCTCAAAAAAAAAAAAAAAAACACGAACAGAAGCCCCACTAGAAAATACAAAACATGACATGTGAAGCGAAGGGCTTCTTGTGGTGCTGTCTTCACTTGCCGTGGGCTATTTAACCCAGGCCTACTCCTCTGCACTCTTGCCAACTGCTCGCACTACAGCAGCAATTACAGGAAGCGGAGCAACAAAACACAGGAAAAAAAAAGGAAATGTCCTGGAGTTATATCTGTCCACCTACTCCCACTGTCTTCCCTCCACTGCAATCAGCTTCCCTCTGCTCCAAACTTCTCTGTTTATCCCTGCTTCAAAGCCAGTCATTATCCGCTCCTCTTTTCAAGTATGAGCGTGAGAGCAAATCAGTTCAGATTAGATAATCGTCTGTATCGGACTGTGTCTGCAGCGCCGCAACCTGAATAGCTAACTTGGCAAAGTCAGCCCGCCTGATGGATTTGAATGAGCTTCTTCTCCCCCGTCTGGGCATGCGGAGGCTGCAGAATCAAAAGAGTTTCAATTCTTGACAGGGCTATTGACCTTGAGCGTGGAGGACCCTGGATGAATTACTGTGTGTGTTTTTTTTCTGGGGGTGCGTGCGCGATCGTCAGGGAACAAAGAGCCTTCGGCAAGCGCTTAGGTCAGGGGGGTAAAGGTGCATCAGACACGGAGCCGTGGGCCAGGCGGCACGTGGTGCACGCCGCAGAGCAAACAGCCCAGCCTGCACTCGCCGTCTATTAGTAAACGACTCCGGCATTTTAAGAGAGCAGTGGTTATTTGCTTATGGAGCTCTGAGTAATGAAACCTGGGGCCTGGGGACTGAGCGCATAAAGAGCCCAGGTTTAAGCCACACAGGCTGGGATGGAGATGATGGAGGTGGGCCATTAGCAGGGGGAAATCATCAGTGTATTACAAGTTCTTAGCCACCTTGAGCACTTCCAGAGGACGGCGAGTTGGGCAGTTTTGAGGTTACAGTCGACTGGTACGGTATGATATGATACGATATGTACGGATACATAAGGAAATGTGAGGCAGTATCGTGTTTAAAAGGGATACTTCACCCAAAATCGATAATTTTCTATTCAACGTCATTCCAAGGAAACATTTGGAGAACTTTTGGAGTCATCAAAACGCTTTTGGATGTTTCACAGTGTGTGTTTTGGATGATTCAAAAGTGGGCAATATCCACCGCCATTATATAAAAATCTGTTACTGTACCCCCCTGGAACTCCAAAAGCATTTCTCCAAAAGTTCTCCAAACCCTTCCTTGGCATGATTGTGAGTAGAAAATTGGTAATTTATTGATTTTGGGTGAAGTATCCCTTTAAATCACAGTTTCCCAGTGTGCTTACTCTGTTGGAGTCGACTCGAGGCCTGGTGGTATACGACTGAGCAGCCATGTTGAAGCCTCGAGGCACCAGATACTCCTCAGCGTCCATCAAGTCATCCAGGTCCTCTTCATCCAGAAGGCTCTGGAAGAACTTGCTGTCGTTGGGGCTGGGGAGCTTCATGCGGTCGTCTCCCTGCACAGGACACAAGCAGACGCCATCGGTGAAATAAATGTTATGGTTGAAGTGTTGCGGAAAGTTCGAATTGAAAATTAGCCACATGGATGGCTTGCTTCCTTCGCATGCTACAGTGTTTATTCCCCCGGTGAGCGACCAGTTGCACAGAAAAGCTTGAAGTGCTCTGACAGGCGAACGCACCTGGATGACCAGGTATCGCTGAGGGTCACGGGCCATTCTGCAGAACTCGGCGGCCAGCTCCTTGAACTTCGGCCTGCTGTCTGCGTCAATCATCCAGCCTGGGGAAGAGGAGCAGAAACAGGACAGAAGAGGACGGGGACACAGGGGGAGATAGATAAAGAAGAAGAGGTTAGAGAGATAAATAGGATGAGTTGTGAATGAAGGTCTGAGTGATTGATTGCCTCTGAACTAAAGTGGCTGAGTTTGTTCATGATTGAATGTTTTCCCTTCCCACAACAGACAAGGACACTTGAGTAGAAAATACACTGTATTGAATGTCCATAATTGTGTCATTACTACTGCATCTGCAGTCTGTTTCCACAGCTTTCATAGTTTCTTTTCAGCATTCAGAAAGCTCATGCATGAATACATACAGTACATACAATACAATACCAACTGCATAACTGATAAAGTGACAATGAAACTATATTTATATGTGAAGTGGAGGATTGGTAGAGAATGCACACACTACACACACACACATACAAAACACCTTAAGTGGGACCTTAATAAGGTTTAGAATGTAAGTTATACAAGCAACACTGTTCACTGTTCAGTTCTATACATTGAGAGTGCAAAGTGCCTTGCTCAAGGGCAGCTTAGATGTGGAACAGTGTATTTCTGTCTGGTCTCTTCTCTCCCTGAGGCCATCGCTGCTGTAAACCCAGCGAAACCCCTGCAGGTGAAGTGAAACGCCAGGCGGTGCCTCAGCTCAGATTAGACAGGAAGCAAAGTGAGCCGCTGCAGTCAGAGTCTGAATCCTCGTTACAAATTCCACAACAGCGACGGCTGAAGTGGGGGTTTGGGCGCCTTCGGCAGCCCTCCAGGGAGGCGCCGCAGAAACCCCTGGTGAATTGTAATCGCCCAATTTCACTTTAACGCAGAAGATAACACTCTGACGGAAAGTGTTGATATATAAACTGTGACCCTCTGTGTTGTCACATCCCCTGTTTGTCTGTCTTCGCTCAGTTCATCTAATTTCCGCTTCCAGCAGCCCCCCCCCCACCACACACACACACAGGCACATTACCTAAATGAGGTGCAATTAACCCGGCAATCAAACTCTATTTCATCTTTATTGGGGTGACAGGGAGGCGGCGGGGCGCGCAGTGTGACAGCACAGCAAATCACAAACAACGGCTCTCAGTCAACATGTAATTACAATTAACGTGGCCAATTGCTGAGCTCCCTCCCGGCTTTGGATGGGGTGTCGTGCCCCCCTCCCACTGCTATTTTGACTCAGCGACTGACCCGTTTTGACCACTTGTGATGGCTGCTGGGATGCTCAACATTACGTTTATATGGGAAATTAAATATATGACATATAAATCAGAAGGAGAGAAGAATACCTCAGCAGAATGCCTTTGACCTGAGCATTTAAAATATTATCTTACCTAGCACATTAAATTTATTTCCCTCCTCCAGGGGGACAGAAACAATGAGCTGGCATTGTTATGAGGCTAAATGGCTGCAGGGCTCTCTTGGATTGCTTCTGTGCTGTCAAAAGCCGTTGGCAATAGTTTTTCATTTGGAAAAAAAACAATTAGATATTATGACATTTTGGTTGGATTAACATTTTTGTCATGGGAATATGTTTTGATACGAAGCTCCAAGCTGGAGCACGTTGTTCCCTTTCAGCACGTTTGGCATTTCAAGCACTCCGCTGTCGTCCTCTTCCAGAGCCAATCACAATGAGAGCAGGAGTGGAAAATGTTTAAATTCACAGACTTACAAGCAGCCAATAATAAGAAGTGTATTCACAGCGCAGATGCAACATTTGTGCAACAAAAAGAAGACAAAGTAATTAAAAAAGAACAAGGACTGAGAGATGCGACGGCAGGGAAAAAAAAGAAAAAAAAAGTCAGTGGCGAGAAGTTGATGTGAGGTCATTGTTTTGGAGGTTTTCAGCCAACAGCAGAAGATAGGGAGTGACACACACGTCCCCCCACCAGAGCTGGGTTCAGACAGGGTGGAGTCATGACCAGACTGCTGTGGGGAAACGAAGAGCCAAGCAGCCGTTAGCTGGCAGAGCTCATAGCATGGATTGGCATGTGAACCTGGACCACTTCCTGGAAATGTGGGAGGGTGGATCCCTCTGTAGCCATGGAGCCTGCACCAGAACCAGGGTTCTGAATCCAGCCAGGGGAAGGAGAGCAAGATGGGAGACACACGGGAGGCTTCAGAGGGATGAGGAGAAGGCAGGTTTTTTGGATGAGCTGCACAGGGCTGCAGAGGGAGAGCTGGGGTAGATGGGCTGGGAAGGAGGTGTGGCGGTCCAGATGGAAGATGACATGAACAGGGGGTGGGCAGCGTCCCTTGTGGGGATGGGTCTGCATGTTGTTGTGGACCATGAACCAACGCCTCATCACAGTTTTTGTGCCATGATTCTTCTCTCCTCTGACTCGTTTTTCCATCCTCTTTCTCTTCCAGCCTTGAATCGAAGCCTCTGAGCTCAAATAACACCTTACCAGATGAATATTAAAAACATGAAGCGCTTTATTAAACTGCAACTCATCTGTGACAGTTGCAGCACTGTGTAAACACGATTTAAAAATGAAAAATCTGATTATATTTATATGTATTATGAATGCTGCTATGCAACACTGTCTCCAACGCTGCCACCGCCAACTCCCAGCCAAGAAACAGTTCAGCGCCACGGTTTTATTCATCGATTTTTGCACATTTTTAACACATTTGTGTGTGAAGTCCCGATTTGATGCATGCTGGTCCAGGAGCTGTCACTCAAAGTGACACACCCTCAATTATGCAGGACGTTAAGCCTTTAAAAATGACAAGCAGGTGAATTATATAAAAGTTGGCCGTACAGACAGTTTTTTGTACCAGGCTGTAAGTGTGTTCATTTGTGCTGTCTGAAGTTTTTAGCACTTCATGTTGGTTTCATTTTTATAGCCCCAGAAAATGACGCCTGGATGTAACCAACATCGTCTTCTCACTCTCAGTTCCTAGCCAGAAAGTGAAA